>JAREIS010000115.1:0-600000 GCA_030060385.1 Muscicapa striata striata
TTGATGTGCCTTAAAACACCTTTGAAAGTCAGAGTTGTTTCTATTTACTAATTAGTTTTCATTTACATAAAATCATTTTGTCATGTTCAGAGTTTCCTCGTTTATTTTCTTACAGTGAAGACGGGGGTTGGGAGCCAGAGTGTACCAACAAATTTAAAAATAAATAAACAAATAAAAAAAAAAAAAAAATAAAGGAGAGAGAAGATACACAAATGTTAAAAAATTAAAATCCATGTGTCAAAGTTTTCAAAAATGTAGATTTACACTACCTTGAAAGCAAAATATTTAAATTTATAATTACACAAAAAATAATTAAAAAGTAAATGAATCACCAAAATGGCTCTGATCGTGTTTGCCAGTATTTCCTGCTTTATTCCAATTAGCCATAACTTTATAATTTGACTTTTTTCTCTGCACCACTCATTCCAAGACAATGTCAGTGTTGAGTCCATAAGCATTTTGAGAATTAATTAAAATGTCATGAAATGGTTCTTTCATTAGCATATATATGGTCATAAAAATAATTATAATTACTTCTTAGAGGTGGAGGAGAGTTAAGTTTGATTGATGGAATTAATGAAAACGGGGACAGCTCCACCATACTAAACAGCAGAAACTTGGAGTATTAACTATCCACTATGTGAAGTTATAATAATTACAGCAAGAGCTAAAAAGATTAGTATTCAAAAAGAATAATGTACCTTAGAGCCTAAAATACCCATTGCAAATTATGGATGTATTTTCAGCTGTTTATAACGTTCTCAGAAGAAAAATATCATTTTGATGAACTTCCAAAGGCTCCTAGATTAATAGGTATTTGCAGCCTTACAGAGAGCACAATCAATCCCTCTAATCTTGTTATCAGATGCTAAACAGCTGGGTGACCTGATTTAAGTGCTATGATTTTAAGGAAGTAATAATGGATAATAGTTTCCAAATGCCTGCTAAGAATTTGCAAAGCTGTATAATACACCCAAAGATATGCAAATAAATGGCATTAAAAGAAACATTATAATTAGCAGCCCAATGCACAGAAACTGCTTGTGCAGCCATAAGCAACCTAATCTTATTTCAGTTGTGCTGCTTTTAATTTAGTCTCCCTTAAAGACCTGCAGCACTGGAGTGATGGTCTGGGAAGCTCAGGTGAACACTCAAAACATCTAAAACCAGAATTAAGTGGCACTAAACTCCCTCTGCAGGGTCCAGGCCATGAGCAGTCTCCTTGGGGAGGTGGAAGTGGCCAAAGAATAATTGTTCATGCAGAAACAATTAATTTTTTTAATACATTTAATTCCATTGTCATTATTGTAAGTTATTTCCAGATGGCATGTGGCTGATTTTTTAATTTTTTTTTTTTTAAGAGCAACTGACAAGTTTGTGGGGAATTATTTTGCAGAAGCCTGAACTGAATTTAAAGGTTTTTTTTTTTTTTTGTAAGACATTGCTAATCTCACATTTCCCCCCCCTCCCCTCTAATCACACAAACAGTTTGGGCTAAAAAAAGCACTCCCTGGTAGGAAGGAGAGGGAGGGAGTGGGTACCCACAGCTGTGCCTGCTGCTGCCAGGGAGTTTGTTTTCCACTCTTGCACTGATGGAGATGCTCCCACAATTGTGGTGCCAGATTCTCACAAATGCCATGTTTTGCAAACTGCCAAATTAAGGAGGGAAGATCTTGGGTTTTAAGCATAATGTTTTCAATATTTCCCTTTATTTTTCTACTGAGGGAGCATATGGTGGAAAGCAACACATTTCAAATGGTCTGGCTGATGCCAGGGAAGGATCACTCTGCTAGCAGGAGAATTCCTCTGCTTGGAATTGTTGGTCAATAGGGAGAAACTTCCACCAAACAGTGGAAATAATCTGCAGTGCCTCATTGCCAGAACTGCCTTCCCTTGAGCCATGGTCCTTGTGCTGGCACTTGGAGGGATGGAGTTTTATTTTCCCAGTCTCAGGCTGGGTTTACAACTCCTTGTAGCTAAACTGCACCTTGACTCCAGTAGGACTGAGTTACCCTGAATGAAGGAAAAAGATGAACCTGGGATGGAACGTTGCTGTTTCCAGGTGAAACAGCAGCAAGAGGACAATGCCAGGGTCTCAAGGCCTGTCCTAGGGTTCATTCTCACTTGGACATTTTGATCCTGTGATGTGGGGAGTGCTCAGTCATTCCAAGGGCTGAAGGATGGCTGGAGAATTCTTCCTTGTGCTGGAGACACCTCTGCAGCCCTTCCCTGTCCCTGAGCTGGATCTTCACCTCTGTCTGGTGCCTGTCCTTCAGCATCCCCTGCCCTGACCAGGGACATCCCACCATTTATACAATTTTATTTCTCTCCCCCCAGTCCTTGATCAGTGATTAAACCCAGCAGCTCCTTCCCTTCACGCAGCTGTGCTCCCGTTGTGAGTTGAGAATGGGGCTCCCATCCATTATTCACTGCTCTGGAGATGTGAGAACTCATCTCAGGGCAAACTGGAGTTTCTTCTCACTCCTCAGGAGCAGGAGTTGGGAAACTTGTTGTGTTGGGTTGATGTGGCCAGGAATGTGTATTCTCTCACCATCTGCTGAAACCAGGTGTGGCAGTGCCCCTGATCTCCTGGCACACATTATCTGCTCATGGGCCAGCTTTAAACCAGCTGGGGCAATCATCTTTATCTTTGCCACAGCCCATCCTCCCTCCAGGAGAGATCTCCTGTTCATGGCCAGTGAGTCCCAGGGCATGGCTGATAAAATTCCATCATCCCATGGGAGATGCTCCAGCCAGGGCAGGAGCCAAGCCTTTCCTACCCAGAGAAAAACTGACATTTTGGACACCAAGGCACCTTCTCTCCACTGGATTCCAGAGGAAAGCCAGACCTTTCCACATCGTCCCTGCACCTTCAGAGGAAACTGCCCCTTCTCCAGGAGCACTGCTCCAGCTGAGCCACATCTGCCACTGCAGGAGGATGCAGCCACCATGGAATGGGACTGTGCCAACACCCTGACTGACTGACGGGTGTCAGCTTGGATTCTGACTCTGGCAGGGTTTGGGATTGCTCTTTGTAATTCTGCATTTCTATTTTAATTTTCCTAGTAAACAACTGTTATTCCTAATTCCCTTATCTTTGCCTGAGAGCCCCTTAATTTCAAAATGATAATAATTTGGAGGGAGGGGGTTTACATTCTCCATTTCAAAGAGAAGCTTTTGCCTTTATTGGCAGACACCTGTCCTTCCAACCAGGACACTTGTGCACCAGAGAGTGGAGCTTCACTCACTTTCACAGGAAGGAAAATCCATCTCCAGCAAACTCTCCTTGCCTGTGGGAATGAGGAGCTCCAGTCCAGCAGCATCCCAGGCTCATAAATAGGGATGTTGGAAAGAGACTGGAATTTTGCAAGCAGAACCATCAGAATTATTTCATATTAACTCTACCTTTCTTTATTCTTATTCATATTTAATCATTCTCCTTAGAGGGTTCCTATCTTCGAAATTAAGGGGAAGAAATGCAGGTATAGAAATGAACTGATTTTTTTTTTTCTTAAAGAGCACTTTGCATTTCCATCTCTTTGGTTTTCACTCCCAATCTCAGCTTGGTTGCAGTTGCTTGAACAAAGACATTTAAAAGGTTTTCATATGACATTGCTTTAAAATTAAATATTTCTTTATCGAATGAGGTAGATTCTTTAAATTTGGCATAGAAAATAATGCATTTATTAACATGCCATGAGTTACATTTTCCAAAATCTCTCAACCCTCCTACAATTTTTTTTCCTAATATCACCACTGATAAACCTTTCACTATGTCAAAGGAATTAGGCTAAATTTAAGCTTTTCTGATAATCCTAAATAATGCTGAGATCCCACTGTTTATCTTTGAAAGTATTTACCATTGAAATAAGAAGAGCAAGGCTCAGAAAAGTTGAACTATATTTCTTAATTTAAAATAAATTTGTTTTTTCCCTTATTTCTCTGTTTCTCCATCCTAGGGAAAACAAACCTGGAAACAACAAAGTCCTGGAAATGGTTCTTTTAAGCACAACTTATCCTATTGAGATTTCTGCATGCATCATTACAGAAAAATCATTGAAACTTAACACCAGATACAAAAAAAAAAAAAAAAAAAAAAAAAAAAAAAAAAAAAAAAGTCTAAGGAGATTATGAATAAAAGCTATTGCTGGCTTTGTTTTTAATGAGATACCGAAAGCATTTTCATTCTTGCCCATATTTTTATTCACATTTAATGTAACCCAAGTTATTTTCAAACTGACTCTGTTAAACAGGACAAAACCCTCATATCTCCTGCCAGTTTAGGAATATGCAGGTGCTTGCATCTTTCAGAGCCTTTGTGAATATTGTACAACTTTCAAGTCTAACCTACTTTCCCTTCTTATTTTTTTTTTTCCTAGAAATGTTCTATAGTCCCTTATGAATGTTGCAAAAGATTCACAAATTCTGACTGCTGCATAAAGTGGCAAAAATTAACATCTCCAAGAGTGTCATTGAGATGGGCAGACATCTCCCCCCAGCCCCAGTAGGCTCGACTTTGATGAGACTGGCTTAAAAAGGAATTTTTAAACCTCTCCAAACCTACAGGAAAAACATAACGCCAGTGATGAATTTGCTGCAAAGTTACCTGTTCTCCTGTGGATCAAAACACTTTGGGATAGACTGAAAAACACTACTTTATACCCCATTAAGTTTATTATGCTCTGCATCCCTGAATTTTTGTGTTTCCCAAATGGCTGAGTGCAGGAATTCTTTGGATATGGGTTTTTAGCTCTCTCCTGTCTCCAGCCAGGTAAATAAAGCCATAAATAAATAACTCAGTGCCTCAGTGGGTGCAGGTCCAGGCTGGGTTTGGGACTCAGAGTTTATTGACTGCCCTGGGAGGGGGCAGCTGCTGCTGATGTGCTGAGAACCAGGGCTCTGCTCCATTCACACCTTTTAACACAGCTGAACCTCAAAAAAAAAAACTTGTAAAATGGAAGAGAAACAGTGGCTGCCCCATTCCTGGAAGTGTCCAAGCCATGCTGGGCTTGGAGCAGCCTGGGACAGTGGGAGCTGTCCCTACTCATGGCAGGGCTGGAATGAGATGAGCTTTAAGGTGCATTCCAACCCAAAACATTCCATGGATTGAAAAACACCCATTATTACCTTTCAGCTCTTGAAGGAGAACACGACCAAATTGTGTCTCTGTTACAGAATGTGGTGGGGTGGGACAGGAAAGCCCCAGAAGAGGAAAGCAGTCCCACTGAATCCTGCAGAGCTTTAATTTGGGCATCTCATAATTGCACCTGGCCAGTCAGAAGAATAAAAATAAACCTTTGAGTGAAAGCAATAAATCTCCCAGCAAAATCCCATCATAAAATCTACTTTGCTTATAAAAACACAAAGAATGTTCCTGTTCAGGGATCCAGTGACAAACGAGGCAGAGAGGGGGGAAACATTCATAGTTTCAGAATACCTGACATTTAATTACCAGAGACTGCTGCTCACAGAAGATGTACAGCAAACTGCATGGCCTTGGCTGCAGTACATGAAACTATTATATTATCAAAGATTTATTTCCTAAAAGTGCATCAATTCCAGCTAAAAGAAGCTTGAGGTCGCCCATGGTACACTCCATGTCTGGCAGGTGACTTAATGGTGTTACTACAGAAAATAACAGGATTTGGGGTCTAACAAATGCAGCACTTCCTGCTGCAGAGCACTCAGAATGTGACAAGTCATTTACTCCAGCCTCTGTTCCCTCACTGAATATTCCCCCTCCAAAGACAAGCATTTTCCTTCAAAGGGAACCAGCAGTTAGGGCCAAAATCCAGGTTAAAGTTTCCCAGTCTTCCCCCAGAAATGCAAGGTGACCCCATTTATACAAAGAGAGCCATAAAGTAAAAGTTCAGGAATTAAATATATTTTTCCTTCAAAAAATCAAAAATAATTGCTTATTTTCTTTACAGGATAGAAAGTCAAAGAAGTGAAAAAATTATTTTTTCTTGATGAATTGCAAGAACCTGGAAGCTGTGATTTCCTGCTTTAGAGGAAGCACTGGGACTTTAACCATGACAATTTTATTACTTTTATTGAGAATTTAAATCCAAGTAACAGTCCTTGAACACCAGAATTTTTGCCAAAGACTTGAAAGAGATGGCTGCTTCTTGTTCTGGCTATAATACTCAATTGGTAAAGAAATTATTTTCCCTCATTTCTATTTAAAAACCGAACTGGATAAACTTTTATTTTTTTTAATACCTTAACAACACTTCTTTTACTAACTCACCCAGACACCAGATTGTGCTATAAAGTGTTGACACACACAAGAAAAAAAAAAAAAAAAAAAAAAACCAAACCAAACCAAAACCAAAAAACCAAACATAAAACTCCAGGTTATGACACACAGAGGCTTTGCTAAAGCATCAGCAGACTCCTTTTTTGGGCCACTGCTCCAGGATATATATTTTTACTCAACATCTTTGATTATGCTGCCACCAGCAGCTTTTAAGACATAAAAAGGCAAATGACAGGTGCTGTCAGTGACTCGAACAAAAGCTGTGGAAATTCACTGAGCGTGTAATACGGTGGATTTTAGCAAAGCTAAAAACCCACGGTAGCTTTGACTAACTTGATCTTTCAGAAAGCTGTTTGAGGGAGAGAGGCACAAAATAATGAATTGGATGGAGTGTTACATAACAAAGAACTCCTCGGGGTCTTGTCTGCTGCCTTATCTCATAAATTGTAATGATTTTCATGTTAGATCAAAGAAGAGCATAAAGCAAAATTGAGATGAAAACAACTATTCATTGCCCTCGAGTGTATAGCTTTTGTTTTAAGACACTCATAAGTGGAAGGTATTTCTTCCTCTACACAAATCACTGCTCTGTAATCCTTCCTGTGACAGCAGGAGCAGCTCCACTGGTGGAACACTCACCTCTCAAAGCAGCTTTTTCTGACTTTCCTCCCAACTTATGGGCAGCCAGGTGGAGCCTTTATTGCCTTCTGGATTTATTTTAGTTTTTTTTCAGGGGTGGGGAGATGGGGGAAGAAAGGAAGATTGTCACCCTCTTCTACCTGCCAAAAAAAAAAAAACAAAAACCAAAAAAAAAAAAAAAAAAAAAACAAAAACAAAAACAAAAAAAAAAAAAAACCAAAGCAAACCAGACAGGTCAGGGATTTGAAAATCAAAACAGGCATCCTGTAGGGTTTGCAAAAAAAAAAAAAAAAAAAAAAAAAAAAAAAAAAAAAAAAAGGTGGGGAATAAAGTTAATGTAAGCAGCAGGAGAAATGTTTGCTGCCATGGGCATTCACCAGAATGGGAATCCAAGGGAATTCACCAGAATTCATCCTGGCTTGGGGAGATCATCACAGAAAAAGGACACAGGGAAAGGTTTTCCTCCTCTCAGGTTTAGGGCAATAAAAGAAAATTATGGGAAGTAGAAGATCAGTGTTGGTGAAGCCTGGTTTAGGGAGCACCACCACCCCTGGCTTGCCAGATCTGGAATGTTCTGGCTCCCATTAATCTCAGGAAACAGCAATTTCAGAGGACTGGAAATTGTCTGCTGCCTTAGCTCATAAATTGTAATGGTTTTCAGTTCATATGACATTAAAAATAAAAAAAAATTCTCATGTCTAGAACTGTTACATCATTAACACACCACCAGTTCCTAAGGAAACATTTTCAGCAGAGATTAATCCTACCAAAATTCAAATACTGGTAAATTTTACAGGTCAGAAAGGGCAGATTTCTATCAAGTTGCATTAAGTAGGAATGAAGAGAGATCTTATCCCTTCTGTGAACCCCAAGCAGGGTACAAAACAACACTGAAATAACATCCAGTTAAAAGGAATTTTTAAAAGCTCAAGTGTAGGATGTTTCTTTTCACTAACACCATAATTGTGTATTTACAACAATGCAACTATTAAATTTTATTTGTAATTAAATTTATCACACAGGGATACAGTGATATAGAGAGGTGATTGTAAAGAATCATCTACTAAAAAATTATCAAACTAAAAGTCAGGTAAAGTTTCTTCACTTCTTCATGCATTATGAATGAATTAATTCACCCAAAATTTCTTAATGGAGAAATATTTTATTATAGTACAGGGATAAAAACCTCATGAAACCTAAATTAATTTTTTCTTAATGCTCACCATATCTTTTGCAATAATCACCTGTTACTGTTCAAAATTGCTACCAATTACTATAAATAATACCAGAAAAATTGCTATTTCAATAACTTAAAGGCAATTTTCAAGAACTAAATATTTTAGTCAATGTGTTCAGCTATGGCTCAGTCTGATGAAAAATGAAAAACTGCACTCAAGTTTCTCTCAACGTTAAGATCTGTACATGGAAGGAAGAAAAAGAGAAGAGTATAGGGTGTGACAGAGAAGGTAAAGAAAATAAAGGGCATTTTCCCCAATATAGGTCCAGAATTAGAGTTAAAATTTCTTTGAGAATATTTAATTAAAAATAAGCATCACAACAAGAATCTTTAAAAGCCAGACTACTTCCCATCATCCCTGGTACTTTTGAACTTTGATGAATTATTAGAGACAGCTAAATAATCCATAGAGTGAAAAGAGAGAAAAAGAATTCCTTTTATTAAGGATATAAATAACTCAGACCAGGGTGAGTTCTCAGTAAATATAAAGAAGGAAAGTCATGTTCAGAGTTGAAGGCTGTGGCTTGATTGGACAGCAAATTTGTCATGAGAGATCCTGGAGAGCCCTTCAAGCTCCAGAGATGGAAATGTTTGGAGAGCATTTTTCTAAAGGCAAGGGAAGAATTGACTAGATTGTCAAAGATGGTTTTGATTGTTAGAGACTGTTTGTAATTGTATTTAAAGATTGTAATTGATTGTTAAATATTGATTCTTTAGCATCGATGAAAAGTCAGTCTGGGGCTGTTTTGTTTGTTTTCCCTCCTCAGTTTTTAGCCAGTGAAATATTTCAATACTCAACATTGCCAGTTACAGCCCTGACCCCAGAGGACACAGAGCTCAGCCCAGTCTGGAGGTTAAAAACAATTTGGAAGTCAGGGTCACATTCATTCTTGTTTGTGAAAACCTTCATCAAATCTGAAACTGCCTTTTTTTCATCCCACCCTCAATTCCTTGCTATCAACATGTCAGATCTTCAATAATGTTACCTAAGTGGGTTTGCAGTACAACAAAATCAGGCAGAACCCTCCATTCCAATAAATTTTTTGAGGTATCAGGGTTTTGATTCATGTGCCCAAACTGCAGAGAAAATAAAGGTAAAAAATGAGAGGTTAAAGAGAAATTCCAAAAGACATCAGTATTAAAATAAAATACAAATTGCTGCACCAAACCAATAAAATTAACAATTACAAAAGGGAAAAACTATATTTTAACTTTGCAAAAAACCTTTGATGATTATGAAGTGATTGCTTTTGTATCAGTCTATTTACAGGTGGTTTTCCTCCCCTTCCTCCCTCACAGTGGTGATTATTTCTAAGTGCATTTTGGAAAGTGAATGCAGTGTTAGGCTTTCAGAGCAGTCTGAAATGAGATCTCTGATCCAATAATCTGGAGATTTGGTCTCATCATGAAGGCTTCCTAATTGTACTCTCCTCAGATAGACCCGAATTAATTCTTGCCATTCAGCCCCTGAAATGTATCCGGGCTGATACACTGATAATAATTTTCTTATCTCAGAGACAGACAGTTAAGGGAAGAGCCTGGGAAAATAAAGGGAAATGTTGAAGGTGATTATCATAATGGGAATGTTAATTAGCTCCATTTCAGACACCAATTGTTGGCACATGAATCAGCAAGCAACTCTCCAAGTGTTTTCATAAGACTTTTCTATTTCTAATCTTTTCCTGTCTCAAATCTTTTCCCATTTCTTCTATTTCTCTTGCTGTCATTATGGGCATGAGGATCCTTGCTGATAAGGAAAATAAAAGTAGATTTCAGCAGTTGAAGAAGGTGTATAGCTGAGAAAGACATGAATAATCTGTTTTTCTACTCCCTCAAATGGTTTCCATACATGACCAGGAGTACTTGGCAATTAATTTAGTCGAAGGCAGGCAAAAATGTGAATTATTTCTTCTGTTCAATGGCCAGGGGATATGGTACATACTTGAGCAAGGGTTGTGCATGGTCTCAGCACCTGAAATCCACATTTCAACCTCATCTGTGGGCTTTTATAGAAACAAAAAGGCAGAGGAAGAAACTTTCCTCCTTCTTTTTTTACAGGTTTTTCATATCTTCTTTTCCTGGAGCTCTGCCTTCTCTGGACACCCCCAAAATCTCTCCTTTTTTACTTTGTTATAACAAGAAACTCTGCCCCACACCAGGATGCAGCTGAGGCTGAAGCTCTAGAGAGAAAATGTTTTTTCCACTGCTCTCATGTCTGTGGTAAACAAGGACTTTGGGGGAACATTGGCATTATTTTTCCAAACTTTGCAGAGTGGATTTGGTTTGTCTGAGCCCCACTCATGGCACTGATCTCTCAGGTTCCTACCACCCATTCCAAGCCTGCTGTAAATTGTTTATATCAGAGGAGGGTAATTTTGTTTTCTTCCCCTGTTTCTAGTCTCCCTGTTTCACATTAATTCTCCCTCTCCCGTTAATTCCCTGTTTCAGGAGCAGAGTTCTTTATTTTAATATCAGGTTAGAAAATCAGCAAACTGACATCTCCTCCCACTGCCTGGACAAGTCATGAAATTCCCAAGTTTAAATTCCATCATGAAATTCCCAAGTTTAAATTCCAGTCTCCTGGGACATCTCCCAGCACAGCAGACTCCAGTGCCCAATTTAGGCTGTTTTCAGGAAACAGGTTAGCCTTGTGCTAATTTGGGATAGATGTTCCAGCAAATTTCCATGGGATGCATCAAGTGCTTGTTAAACTCTGATTAGTTACACCCACTTGTAACTCTGCCCACTCAGAGCTCAGCCAAATAACACAACTGAATTCATCTTTAAAAAAATGATGGTCAAGCTGGTCATTATGAAGAACTCATTGATCAATTTTTGGTTTTCAACTCCCTGATAATTAGTGGAAAGTGAATCAGAAGGAGCAGCTTGGCCATGCCCACAGCAAATAAGGAGATAGAGGAAAAAAAATAGAATTTTGAAGGAAGGTTTGTAAGAAACATGGGGAGATACAAACATGGGCTCTGCAGAAATAGGTGGAGCTGTGTTCTCATCCTCCAGGGGCTTTGCAGAGCCATAAGAATAATCCATGTTTCCCTCATAGTCCTGTCTCTAAATACAAAATTTTTTTCTCCACTAACCTCCTGTTGGAATCCCCAGAGCAGAGGATGTTCTGTGCCTCCACCTCTTCTCAGCAACATTTTTCTTTCCCCCTCTGGTTTCTCTTCTGCTCAATCAGCTCCACAAGGTTTCATGTGTATCCCACTTTTCAAGCTCCCCCAGGGCCAGGCACACCTGATCCCACAGCTGATCCCTGGTACCAAGTGCCAGGGCATCAATTCCTCAGTTTTCCTGGCCTCCTGAGGCAAAACCTGTTCCTTTCCATGTTTTTAAATGTTTTTAATTTTTCTGAAAGTTTTTAAAAAATTATGTATAAGTATTATCTATCTATTTATCTACAATTAGATTAGTTTATTAATAAAATATATTTATGCAATACTTTCATGGCTAGGAATGTATATAGAGCTAAAATTAACAGCCTGGATTTTTCCTGGCTTTCCTCATCACTCTCTTCCCAGCAGCAGCATTTCCACAGGAAAACAACTGCAATTAAAATATGGTGTGAATCAAAAGTAAAAGTCCATGATTCTTAATACCATTATTCTCCTATTTATTCAATTTGTGAGCTACAGCAACCCCTGCAAGCTGCATGGCTGGGGAATATATAAACACAGACAAAAATTAGGGAAGAGATCCATAAATCCATAGTGACAGGTGTTTTATTCCTAAAAATCAGTGTAAGGAACACATCCAGCTGCAGATATAAATTGTGGATGCTGAAGGATGTTACAGCTTCACTGATCTAATAAATGAAGGTACAAAGTGCTCCATTTCTCTGGGAATGTTTATCTGCTGTACTTAGGTGTGGGGTGTGTTCCCACAGGGCTTGGCCCATGCATCCAAACAAGCCAAATCTGTGTTACCATCTGGTATTAGCCAAAGCTAATTATTAATTTGGGTTGTTGTGTTAATAGAGTCAGGAAGGATTTCCTCACTTCAGTGTTGGCACAGCCCATGATAAAATCTTTATTTTCCTTCAAGAGCAAGTCAAAACATCTGAGTTCTACCTTTTTGAAGAACAAGCTTTAAAAAACAAGTTTGAACTATCTTTTTGGTTGTTTTTTTTTGTTTTTTTTTTTTTTTTTTTGTTTTGTTTTTTTTTTTTTTTTGTTTTGTTTGTTTGTTTTTTGGTTGGTTTTTTGTTTGTTTGTTTTGTTTTTGTTGTTGTTTTTTGTTTTATTAAATATTATATTTGCATACTTTTTAAAATCACCACAAGTTGTCTGCATTAGGTGTTATTTCCTCCTTACTCTTGAGCTCTTTGCTCTGAAATTTGTTGTGGCAGAGTGCTGCATTTTGGCCATAGGAGCTGTGAAAAGGATAATGCAACATAGCTCTTTGTGTAATGGAGAAGCAAAAGAGAGCTTTATTTAAAGAAACACTACACTTATAGAGGGCAGTTTGTGTAAAACAGAATAGAAAAGACTCACTGGGCCAAGAAGGCAACACCTCTTTGAAAACATGCTTTGTGCAAACCATCACGAGACACTCACAGGGCTCCCACACACCCTGCAGGTGTTTAATCATTGTTATAATTCCTTGTCCTTGAGCAGCCTGAGAATCCCAAGGCTTCAAGGCTGCTTTTTCCCTGGTTCCCTGTAGTATCCAACAACAGCAGAGGATTAATATTTACTCCCCACAGTTTGTAAGCAGGGATGGCACTGCCCAAAGTGCCAGAAATCCACGGAGTGCTCCCTGTGACTGAGGGACAGGGGTCTTCAGGAGAATTGTTTCTGAGAGCAGTCACCAGCTGTCACCCCCACGAGCAGCACACAGACAGCTTTTCCTCCTGCTCTTCCCCAGTCCCTCCTGTCAGCTGCAATTACGAGTCCCACAAACCACCCTCTTTAAGCAGCGCTGCATGAGAATGGCTCAGGGCTCAGGCCTGCAACATAAATTCACTGTTTGCTTTGTTTCTCCTGTTTTTGATTAAGGAAATGGTGTCTCTTCAACGGATTTGATGTCACCTGTCAGATGTTTTTAGCAATTTATGCAGTTTTCAGACATTACTCATGGTAGCCAGGATGAGTATTATATTTATCACCATTTATCATAAGCTTTCACAATTAAGACAGTAAAAGCTCTTCCATTTTTATTTTCTGTGGAGCTCTTTCTTTCCACATTTGATTTTTACCCTTTGTTTTTTCCATATTTGTCCATGGTCTTATTTTTTATTGTGTCAGGGAATCCATAACTCCTCATGGACTAGGTCCCTTCAGGGTACCTGTTGCCATGGAATTTAGCTGCTACCCAACAGAAGGTGCTGTGCCCAACAGAAAAACATGAGAAGAGTCCAGATTTCTAGAGTAAAGTCACATTTTTCTTTAAAAGAAACAATAAAAGATGTCGATGCTGCTCTATCAGTCTGATCCCAAGCTCCTGCACCATTTTGAGCTGCCTTTTATCATCCTCTCCCCTCTCTTCCTTTTGTTCATGTGGCCATTATTAAGATTAATATGTAAAGAGATGATTAACTTTCTCAGGGAAAAGCACCATTATTAAATCTGAGAATTAATTCAATGCCATCAGAAAAATTTCGGTATCTCTGTGAGGGAAAAGGTGCCAGGAAATGTAATTCACGTGCTGGGGGCAGAAGAAACCAAGGTTTTCTTTGTGATTTGTTGCCTTTGCAGCACCAGGTGACATCATTGAGAGGCACAGCCTGATCTCCACAGCCATTCCAAATAAAGCCTGATTTAATTTTTTTTTTACTGTGAGCACCTCTTTATGTTCCAAAGAGGAATGTCCAGTGTAGATGGTTCTGCAACAAAGGTCCAGGCCAGGCTGGAGAGGATTTGAAGCAGCCTGGGACAGTGGGAGGTGTCCTTGCCATGGCAGGGGGTGGCACTGGGTGATCCTCAATGTCCCTTTCAGCCCAAACCCTCCTGTTTTGTTTGATACTGCTGGGAACCAGGGAAAAAGCAGCCTTGAAGCCTTGGGTTTCTCAGGGTGCTCAAGGACAAGGAATTATAACAATGATTAAACACCTGCAGGGTGTGTGGGAGCCCTGTGAGTGTCTCGTGATGGTTTGCACAAAGCATGTTTTCAAAGAGGTGTTGCCTTCTTGGCCCAATGAGTCTTTTCTGTTCTGTTTTGCATGAACTGCCCTATATAAGCATAGTGCTTCTTTAAATAAAGCTCTCTTCTGCTTCCCCATGACAAGAAGAATTATGTGGAATTATCCTTTTAGCTGCTCCTGTAGCCAAAATGCAGCACCCTCCCAGCACTCTGTGATGATTCTGTGGCCATTTCACAGAGGATGTTTTCTTTCTCTCAGTCCTGTCCCATGTGCAACCCCAGCTCTGCTCCCCTCAAACCTTTAAACTGCTGCAGACTTGGCTGGAAAACTCCCACCACAGGAAGACACAACCAGAATTAAATAATATTTGAGATCCTAAGGGTGGCCAGAGCACTTGAGCCTCTGACAATCACCTGCAGATAACAGGAGAGTTGAGCTGTTTCATTTCAGTGATTTATTAAGTAGCAAAAGACGAGCACTGGACTTCATTCTTTTAAGAAGCAGTCTGCAGCTCCTGCTGCTGGAATTTTGAACTGAAGGATGGTTCCCTGGTAATTTGTAATGGCTTGGGAGATAGGGCTGCTAAACTGGGCAGGGTTGCAGATGAATCAGCAGCAGCAGCAGCTTCCCCAGGTGAAAATAGCTGTGTGTCTTTTAAATTTTTAATGGAGATTAACACTTTGTCACCACAGTGCATCACTCAGTGCAGCGTGTGGAGAAATGCTGGGGAAGGAGAGGAAGCTCTGAACAGATACAATGACAAATCCCTGACATAAAGCCTGTCCTTGTTTGAACCAGCATTTGCCTTTCCAAAAGAAAGGCAGACACATTCCCATGACAGAGGACATGGGATGGCTTTCCATTTACTTGTTAGTGGATGTATAAATCCGAAGGAGAAAGTTAATTAGACTCCCTGTGTGCAAGGCAGTGGAGTACACTCTGATTGCTAATTATTTTAATATAGGTAAACAGCTATTGACAGTACGAGTAATTTTCCCCCATCTCCAGTTAAGAGGCTGCCAGGTATCAGTCTAACAGCTCCGAGCGAACCTGAGGCAATTTAAATTATGGGTTTTAATCAATATGTAAATTGTTATTGTAGAGCCCATCCATGATAGTTTGCTGCAGCTGCCCCACCACTCCTCAGAGCTGGCAGCTGCTGGCTCAGGCCAGGCTGTGATTGCTGCTCCTCACCCCAAATTCCAGAGATGACTCTCCTTTCTCTGCTCATTCTCTACTCAGGGGTTCTCTTACTCAACACATTGCTCAGCCAGAGCTGAAAGAGGCAAACTCCTCCCTCCTGCTCCCCAAGCTCAGCCCCTCTTGTTTCTGGGTTTGAGGAGGGGGTTTTGGGGACACCAATGCTCAAAGGGGCCCCATCACATTTATTTGCTTTTGGCATTGTCACCCAGAGGCAGTTCTGCCTCAGAGCTTTTGAAAAGTCTTTCAGCTCATCTCTCCCAGCAGCCAGCTCACCTTGTATTCACCTCTAACTCTCAATTTACTCGTTACCTTAGCAATAATAACAAAAATTAATAACACCCAAACTTATTATCTTGTAATTTCCCGTACTACAGCCTTTAAGGCATAACCTAATTTAAAACTGTCCAGTTCTCAGTGTTTTGTACTTAATATTTGAGATGTAGCAAATGATGGCTCATTTGTTCTTGCAATTCTATCAAAAAAGCTGTGCAATATCTTCAATTTTAGTGAGCAAGTTTCTCTTGCAATTTAATTACCATGTTGTACATTTTCCTTTGGTGAAATTAGATTTAACGCTGATTTGGTGAAGGATTACTGAGATTATTTTCTTTTTTATTTAGTTGTAAATGTTCCTCTGGAGCCATTTCTGATACCCTCTGATATACCCAGAAGTAGAAAACAGAGAGGTTCTTCAACATTGCTCCTTCCAGCTGGCCTCAAAAACATATTTCTCTAAACCACGACCAAAAATTTATAGTTTGGATCAACTTTCGATTAAGCAAGGCCAAAAAAAATATGGTTTGCTTGCAGCAATTAATATTTTCCCTCCTCCTAGAGACCTGCAGAAAGCAGCACAAAGTAATTGGTCATATTTTTCAGCCCCAGAGGTGTCCAAACTGCTTGGTAGAGTAAGGGGTAAACACAAAACCACTTCAGAAGAGGGTAAGAGGCAGAGAAATCAGGAAATAATTAGTCTGAGAAGAAATACAGAGCAAGAAGCCCAGTGGGCAGAGGAAGAGCCTCTCCATCAGCCTGAGGGTTCCTGTTTTATTTATCCTGTTTTTCCTGTGCTGGGGCAGCAGCAGGGAGGGATCTCAATGAATTAATGTCCTGGTATCCACCACTGGCCCTGGGCACAGGGAAGTGGCCACTCAGGGACCTGCCCTACCTTGGCCATGGCTGGCACTGGAGAGGATCCATGACCCAACCTGGAAGATTCCGGAATCCCTCCATCAACCACCGCCCCGTTTTTAGAAAATTGGGTGAATTGTTGTGTTTATTACCCAACCCTGTGCTGGGTTCTGTTGGGTTTGCCCTCGTGGGCAGCGCTGGGGCCACAGTGGGCTGGCTGTATCCCTGAGAATTCAGCACATCTGCTGGCCTTTTTGGGAAAAAAAACAAAACAAAATTAATTTAAACCACCAAAAAAATATCTTCTTAAAATGAATTTTCTGTAATACCTTGCTCTTGTGGCCTCCTGTTCTTCTGCAACCCTGAAACTGCACTGAATTCATCCCAAACCTAGAAATTGGTTCTTCTTTACCTGTGAAACACCCAGAATGCTTTGGGCAGGAAAAAATAAGAATAACATTGTGAAAAGTTGCAGTTCTTTGGCTTAGTTTTGAGAGGCCGATTCCGTCGGGATCTGTGGACAGTTATTTTTATGCATTCATTGCTCATTGACCAGGATAATCAAATAGAATATTCCATTTGCTTCCTGCTGGTTAAGTGCCTAATTCAGAGCTAATTGAAGTCAATGGGCAGATATTCACAGACTTTAATGGACCAGCCATAATCTTATGTCTACCCTTGTTGTGTAAGTTATTTTATTTATCCTAATTATTTTCATCTTCCCATGCATGCACGACCAATTATTTATTTTATGTGCATAATCATCATCTGTAAGTGGAAGTATTTTAAAGTAGTTATTAAAAGGTATTTCAAGGCCCATATTTGCACAGACCTGTGGCTATGATAATGGCACAGAGAGAGGTTTTAACACAGTATTGCTTTGGTATCCACTGTAACAGTTATTACTATAAAAATGTGTTTAAATTACAAGGTTTTTTTGTTACTGCAGCTCTATGGGCAGAACTTGAGCCACTAATGTGATTATACTAACAAACTATATATATATATGCCCTAATGGCACTACTTTTCAGCTGCTGGGAGCAGAATATACCCTGAACAAGAGCCAAAATTTGAGATCCCTGAAAAAAAAAAAAAAAAAAAAAAAAAAAAAAAAAAAAAAAAAAAAAAAAAAAAAAAAAAAAAAAAAAAAAGCAAAAAAAAAAAGCTTTAGACTATCTCATTAGTGTTTCCCAGGAAAAACAAACAAAAAACCCCCATAAGAAAGCAACATAAACAACCCACAAACACAAAAAAAACCCCAACCATGCAATGAAGAACAAATGAACAAAACAGAGAAAAACAAATACAAAACAAACAGAAACAAACCAAACACAACAGAACAATCCTCCAAAACCACAAAAAAAAACCCCATATGTCAAAATCTATGGTTGTTTTTCTGCATATTAAAGCATTTGCATTTAAAAATACAATTTTAAAACCCCCACACATATTTTTCAACTTTTCATGAATCTCAAGCTGAGATAGGGATTGAAATCAATACATTCTGTTAGTGCTGATAGCTCTGAAGTCAGAATAATTCTGGAAAAATCATGTAAACCAGGAAAACCAATGACATGCACTAATAATTCACATTCCCTTCTGTTTTCTCAGCTTTTGAGCATTCCTGAACTCCTCAGGGTGCTGCAAAGTCTCGTGTCACTCTTTGTGAAGGTCTGGATCTTGTGTGAAAAATTACAATCTGCCTTTCCACCTTTCTCTGAGGTTTCTTTTGGTGGAGTTTCATTTTTAGGAACATCTGCATGTGCTGTAAAAATTCCTGTTATGAGCCATATTAACCAGGACAAAGCAAAATCCTGCTCAGTTTTATTTTGTCATTGAGTCCCTCCAGGGTGAAGACAGGTGAGGCTCAAGTGTTTGGGAAAATCTTCTTTTCTCTTGCCACATAATCAGTACAGAATCCAAGCATATAATTACAATTCCATACACACAATATTTGGATACTTAATAGTGCATCAAGCAAGTTACATTGAATGTTTTGATATAATTTAATCTCACTGAGTGTCAATATTTAGCTCCTAATTAATAGCATATTTACTTCTCTGCCATATATTGGTGTGCCAATTATGAGCTTAAACACCCTTCCCCAGCTCAATGCTTGCCATGGAAATTAAACACACCTGTCTGTGGTGGAACTTCATCAAAAACAAGGAATTTACTCCTGGAAAACGTTTGATGCAGTGCACAGTGTTAATGCAGTGGATTATATTTTCCTTCTGTGATCAGTGTTGCTTCAATGGGTGTTGTACATCCCCAAGAAACACAGACCTGCACTAAGAGGACTTTAATTGTCACCTCTTGTTTCCTACACTTGGATTATTTCCAGGTCATCTCCCTTTCAGGTTTATTTGGGCAATAAATTTACAATTAACTCAAGCCCATCAAGTTCTGCAAAAACTGAAATTGTGCCTGACACGCTATTTTTTTGTTCCAGAACTGATTAATTAAGAGGTTTAAGCAGTCATTTTTCATCCAACATTTGAGGAAGAATTTTGACAGACCTACATTCAATTAAAGTGTCTTCCATCTCTTTTCACCTTTCCCCATTTAGCCCTTGGTCTCTGCAGAATAACTCTGTTATGTGGTGTCTGTGAAGAATTTATAAATATTCCAACCTACCTTTCTTTCTGCAACCAGGATAGTGGAGCTTTGCCCTACAGACATTTTCTTTTGGGTTTTCAGTTTAGAAGAAATTCCTTTTCATTTTTGTCCTGTCTGGATATATAGATATATAGATATATAGATATATAGATATATAGATATATAGATATATAGGTAGATATATAGATATATAGATGTATAGATGTATAGATATATAGATATATAGATATATAGATGTATAGATATATAGATGTATAGATATATAGATATATAGATATATAGATATATAGATATATATATATATATAGAGATGATATAGATATAGATATAGATATAGATATAGATGATATAGATATAGATATAGATATAGATATAGATATAGATAGATATGCAATAATACTATACATTTATAACTTAAATTAGAAGATTTTACAAAATACAAAAGTTACATGGTTTTTATACAGAAACATCTACAATTATACATTATTACATTTGCTTATATATTATTATTATAGTAAAATATTATGTTATTTTCTAGGAGTTTGGAGATTCATCAGGCAAAGAAATCCAATCCCATGGTTACCTTGCTCTTGGACTGGGATAAACCATATAGAAATTGGTTAAATGTGCTACAACAGAGCTGACAAAAGGTTGATGTAGCCAGAGGAATTAAGCACGGTGCTCTCACTCTGGTTTCTCAGCACAGCCCCCAGCTGATGGATCCCAGGAAGCCCTTCCCAAGCCCTGTCTGTGTGTGGAATGTTGGATGTATTGGATGGCTGCTCCTGCCCCTCCTGCTCTGCTCAGGACAAATTTCCTCAGGAAGAATTTGGATTTCATCACATTTAAAGCACAGCTGTAATGGTTGATCTGTGCCCTCACTCCTTTGCTGTCTCCACATTTCATCAAATGTTCTGTGAGTCAGGAAACACAAAGGGAAAAAGTCAAAATCACAAAAGCCATCCATGCAGGAGAAGGGTGGAGCAGATCACGACAGAGATCACGACTGTTCTGTTCAGAGCCTTCACTTCACAAACTGTGACTCTTTTGCTCCCCAGCGTTTTCTTTCTAGAACATTTTCAGCAATTTCACCCAGTTTTTCACGCTCAAGGAAAGCAATAGCAGAGTAGAACCAGAGGAAGCACAGACAAGAAGGAAAATACAGACATGCAATCTTCAGCCAGGGAATAGAAGAGATGTAGACAACAGCATCAAACTTTTAAAAGGCACCTTTTTTTCCACAGTATCTGATAAACCTAAGTTGTGCAATCAGCAAAGAATTCAGCTGGGCACAGGTTGACCAGAATCCCAAGTGTAAGATAAAACTGAATTATTTTTGGCATAGGATTTTAAATGTTAGCACTGGATGATAAAATACACTGTAATGACTCTGATAACTATTTCTATTAGGACTGAGCAAAGCCTGTCACAGAGGCAGGTGCCAAGGGAGGTGTGTGATTTCAACATAAACACACTGCCACAAGTCAATATTGTCAGAGCAACACTTTACTTTTGGTATTCTAAAAGAATACTTGGGATAGCAGATGTAAAAAACACCATCTTCCTAACTCACAAAGTCCTGGATTTCTTTAATAAACTTTTCTCCTCTTGACACCATCTTCCAGCTCATCCCTGTGAGACCTGCACAGAATCACTCAGCAAAAGCCTTTCACCACAAATTAACACCCCTCAAACTCTAAATATCCAGGATCAGGCAAGCAGTTAATTGCTGACAGTTAATCCACAAAGGAAAACAACTCACCCAAGTTCAGCCTAATCGTGAATTCTTTCAGGGAAATTATAATCTACTCATGATGGTTCCAGCTGAGGAACAACCTCCAGGCTCACCAAGTGAATTATTCACAGTGGATTTTTTGCCACATTTGCAGCCATAGATTTTTCATGGCAGGCCACTGAAAGAAATGCAATTGCATTTCCCTGCAAAAGCAAATGGCAATGCCAATCCAAATGCAAATGCAATTGTAGGAATGAGATTAGAATCAGCCATTGCTGTTATTAAAGTACAATTGATCTTTGGCTTAAACATAAAGTGCTTGTCTACAGAACATCAGGAAATGCACTGGGAGAGTTCAGCCTGTGGCTAAATGTTCATCTTCAATGGAAAATATTGTCCCAGTGGTCAGAAAGTCAGCCCAAAACAGCAGCTCCTCACTGGCCTATTAATCACAGACAAATGGGATCAATAGTTTTCATTTCCCAGGCTTTCCCAGAAGGTTTCCCCATGTCCAAAAGGATGTACTACACTGCCTTCCTTTTCCTCTCAAACTCTGAGCAACTATCCTGATATTAAAATCTATCCTATAAAACTACTTATCAATATTAAACCAAAGAGGGGTTAATATCCTTTTAGGAAACCCAACTAACCTCCAAAGAAAATAGGCTTATTTAAAAAAAAAAATTAAAAAAATAAATAAAATAGACTGTATCCTTGGGTTTCTAAGCTCAGAAAAGAAATCCTTCTGAACCAAAACTTCTTGAGCCTTGTTGAATTTGCTGAATGTGTGAACAAGCTAAAGGAAAAATATTCAGGGAGGAAAACACAAAAGAGGGAGGGAAGCAGCTCTGTTTTTCCAGTAGATCCCACTATTTTTCCAGGAAGTGGATGGGGGTTAATGCAGAATGGAAAGAGCTGTTTGAAAATCAGAATAATCACCCCCAGCAAGGCTCAAATAGTTCCTTTCCTCATTCCCACAGGAACACGAGGCTGATGTCCCTTGCCTGATGGAAACCATTTCCCCTCTGATTATCCACAAACATGACTTGGGATCAAAAGCCAGCCCAATTTATAAACAAACCTAAAACCCTCTAAAACCACACTTCAGTGGTTGAACTCCAAGGCTTCAAAATATATTCATGTGAAACATTTTGCACTGCCTCCTTTGGGGTTTTTTGTGGTAACTTTGAACAAAAGCCAAGTTCTCATCCAATGTATGTTTTTTTCCAGATTAATTTCATTTCCACCAGCTCCTTCATCAAGCACCCATAGAAGTGTCAATCCAGTTTTTCATGGCTACTTCTTCTAGAGCTTTAAATACAAACATGTAAAATAATCTTAATTAAAAACAACACATTCATTTAAATATTTTCTTTTTCTTTAATTTTTCTTTCTCTACCTGCATGGGACTGTTCAGAGAAACAAACTTGGGGAAAGGGAATCTGGTGTTGAGCTCAGCCATAAATAAATTAAGATTTTGTGAAAAATGCAGAATGTTTTTTTAAGCATGTGTGGTGAGAGAATTTCCAGACCTCTGAGCTCAGGGTCTGGCCCATTTCTAGCTGGAAATATGGGATTTCTCTGGCCTCTCACTAACTACTTTTTAAATCAGTTTATTTGTGGATCCACTCAGGGCCTTTTCTGTCCCACTTACTCAGAGCCAGAATTTATCTGCTCATGTGGAATGCTCCTGCTGGCTGGAATGGGCTGATTTGTCAGAAAAAGGGAGCAGAATTGGACCATCAGTGTTTCCCATCAGACTCACACAAAATTATATCACTTAGAATGCAAAGTAAACTTGATATTCACACTCTGGATTTTTTCAGGCTTTTAGAACTGCCTTCCCAGGCAATTTGGCTTTCCAGAACAGATTTTCTCTTCTTCCTAGAATTAATTAAAATGGTTCAAACCCAGGCTGAGCCAATCCATTCCTAGAAATAGAGTTTAAAGGTCAGCCCTAAGAAGAAAAAAATGCACTGTAAACTGTATTTTTCAGCCAATTGTGCATGTGAGTATCAGGAGATAAAAGGAAATAGAAATTCCTTCAGCTCCAACATGGTCTGTGGTATAAAAGCTCTTCTAAGCCTTTCCAAAATATGGAATATATGGAACATATTCCTGAGCAGAGGAACCATTCATGTAAACAGTTTATTTTCTTAATATGTTTAATATTCTATACCATGGGTTTTATTTATAGATATATATACACATACATACATACATACATACATTTATATTTATATTTTCCAATTTCACACCATAATACATATAATACAATATTGGATATATTATAAGCTAAATAATTAAATGCTTTATAACTAGCATCTGTTTTAAAAGATAATAAATAATATCATGAAAATATAATATATTTATATATATGCATTACATGAAATTCTGGTTATATTGAAATAACTGCCCTACAAACATTCCTCAGTATCTCTGGCACCTTTTAATGTAACAAACTCTGCATTTAGACAGTCTACATTAAATACATGAAGTATTTTAAGACAGCAGATGACAAAAATGGCCTGTTCAAAACTGTTAAATCTAAGACAAAAGTGCCTGTGGGGCTATGTGCAAGGAAGAATTTTAATTTCAAGAACAAATGTGCCACTCCTGCTCTGAAAATTTTCTCCAGAATGTTCAAACTTGCAGTTAGTTCCATGTTGAGTTTTTCCACAGCTTGCATTGTTGGAGAGGATCAGTAAATGAAGCAGAAAACTAAGAAAAGGGGAAGATTATTCTTTTGTGATGAAGCCATTAGATAGAGACTGAGAGAAGCTACAAAAGAGATCTCTGAAGGGAATACTCACGAGGCTGAAAAACATTAATTTTCCACTTGTTTTTTGCCTGTTTATTATTGAACTTTTGCCTCTTTTTTTTCCCCCAGAATGTCTGATTCACTCACCCTGTCTTCAGTTTGAACAGAGTTACATGTCATGACTGTTCACAGGTTTTAATTAATTTTCCATTCTACTTAACAAAGCTATTTAAATGCCTAGAAACTTGAATTAATAAAGTTTTGTCTCTGTAAGTTACTCCCCTACCCATCACCTCTCATTCACCTGGTTGATTCATTGTTTTACTGCTGTTGATATTTGCTTTACATACAAGGTGATCAGTAATTTTTTGCCATTTTCTCATTATCAAATGGAAATCTGATTATTGCCCTTACCATTTTTCAGACTCTTTCCCAAAAATATTTAATTTAAATGTTTAATTGAGTCACACTCCTGGTGTTTTCCCCATTTAGGCTGGGATTGACTGACTCTGGAATCGTGGACAAGTTTTGCTTTGAAGAAAGTAAAAGATTCTTGTTATTAAAAAGGGCTGGAAAAAAGAGCACAAACGAGCAGAAGTTCTCTCCTTTCATTCCTCTGTCTGGTTGGTGATATTCTTGCAGGATAAATAATGAACCAGGGCTAATCTGAGTCATAACCAGGCTGAGTTTAACAACCCACATGTGATTAAAGGGTGACATGAAACTCTCAGGCTCCTGCCATGACTCATAGTTATTATTAATTTGGTTAAAACAATTTGTTACTCAGAGCTCAAAGGTGAAACTTGACTTTTTCTGTTCTTCATGCAGTGATTAATTTCTTCTTATATGCAATAAAATGATAAATAACCCAGAGTGTTTATTTTACAATGGAGGCATTAAGGCTGTCAGTCATTGACCATTTTTATGCCAGAACTTGAATTCAAGTTCATTCTGATGTTTGTTGTCTAATGAGAAAATTGATCAAGGTGATAAAAGGGGATAAAAATGATAAAAAGCAGATGTTTCCAAGCTGTACTTCACTAGAAACAAATGTTGTCTCTTAAAATTTTATATTGAATCTCCCAGAAACACAAGATAAATCATGCATCTTACTCCTTAGAGCTTTGAAACATTGACATCAAGCAAAAAGCTAAAGACAAATCAAGAATTAAATTAATTATAAAATATTCACCTTGAATTGATACAGCTTTTGTTCAGAGTCTGTTCCAGAGAGGCATTTTTTGAGGCTGCATCTCTCAGAAATAGGACTGGAAAATGTTGCAGGAGTAAGGGGAGGATCTGACCAGATATCTGATGTGGGAGAATCTGACAACATTCTGAATTTACATAAAATTACAATCAAAACCAAGGAACTTCTTGAACAGAACACAGATAACAACACCACTTTATTTAATATAGTTTCCATTAATATTATTAAAACCACTAATGCTAATCAGCTTGAAAATTGCATGAGAATGCCAGCATTCATTCTACACTGAATATTATTCCAAATTTTGTTATTGAAGTTTGGCATCAATGGAACTTGAAAGACACACAGAGTCTTACATATCTTCTTTCAAGGTTTATTTGTCTGCAAATTCAAATGGTTCTCATGTAAACAAGATTAAATTGCTTGGGAAGAAGGGAACTGAAAAATGCTTTGCTTTGTCTGCTTTAAAATAGATCCAAAGAGTGAGCTGAGTTGTGCAAACAGGACTTGAGCTGGATGAGAAGAGGCACCAGGTGTTTTTGTAAAGTCAAGATCACAGAATACCAGGGTCATGGGATGGTTTGGGTTGGAAGGGACCCTAAAGTTCATCCCATCCCATAAATCCCATAAATCTCATCCCATAAATCCCATCCCATCCTATAAATCCCATCCCATAAATCCCACCCCATAAATCCCATAATTCTCATCCCATAAATCCCATCCCATCACATCCCATCCCATCAATCCCATAAATCCCATAAATCCCATCCCATAAATCCCATAAATCCCATAAATCCCATCCCATCCCATCCCATGAATCCCATAAATCTCATCCCATAAATCTCATCCCATAAATCCCATAAACCCCATCCCATCCCATAAATTCCATAAATCTCATCCCATAAATCCCACCCCATAAATCCCATCCCATAAATCCCATAAATCCCATAAATCCCATCCCATCCCATCCCATAAATCATCCCATGGCAGGGACACCTTGCACTGTCCCAGGTTGCTCCAAGCCCCAGGGCCCAGCCTGGCCCTGCATTTCCAGGGAATTGTCTTTATATTCTGGCCTCTTTCTGCCTCTCTGGTTGTACCAAACAGCCACAGACCTAATTGAGCAATTAAGGGAAAATAATGAGATGCTGTTTTGCCTGCTCAGGGCAGCAGCACCAGGTGGGTCCAAGCAGCAACACATCCCAAAATCTGAGAGGTGACACCCCCACAAAGAATTTTATCACCTTCCACATGTCCCAGAGATGTCTCATCTGCATCCCACTGGAATGCAAGCAGGCTTGTGTTGTTTGAAAGAGCAAAGCTGGAATTCTGTGGGAATCAAGGAAGGGTTGAATCCACTCTGCCTCCCAAGCACAGGCACCACATTTGTTGTGGGCACAAAGAGAACAGTACATTAAAACTTCTCCTTTTTGTTGTTGAAAAGACTTTTCATCACTTTATTTTAAACTTCTTTACAGAATCTACTTTTGTTTCAGCCAGGTACTGGATGCTTTGGGAAACCTGCTAATTCAAGGAAACACTCAGGAATGTGAGTGTTATAAATCCTTGTCGTAATAAAGATCAAATTGACAGCCTTTTCTGTCTCATTGCTCTGTTTGAAACTGAAAAGGGTTCTTGAACTGCTGCTGCTTGTGATTAAATTTGCTTTCTGTCACGCAATTACATTTTTAAAATTCTGTTCAGTAAAATATTTCTAACTCCATTACAATAAATTGAACCTGGTGTCACACGGACACACGAGTCACATTAACAACTGCTGCTGCTGCTGCTTCCTGCCTGTTGATGAGCTCCCAGCAGCAAATGGGGACTTGATGGAGCTTTTTTAACTTCTCCTTCAGAGTTACATCCATCCCCACATTGTGAAAATAAAACTGATACAAAATAGTTTAAAAAATTCAGCTATTGCAGGTGATTTGCTAAGCCTTGGCTCGTTGCTGTTATCAGAGCACAGATTTGCCCTTCAGCTGTCACTGCTATGTTTGACATCTGTCACAAAGGACCCAGTGGCTCCTCAAAGATCTCTTGGGCTGCTCTTTTTTTTCTTACAAGCTGCTCTTACCAGAAACACGTTTCTAACCGTGAAGAGAAGGTGAAGAACAAAGGGAAGTACCCCAAATGTACACAATAAACTGACAAAATCTCCTGGTGGGAGTTGAAATCAAGAATATCAAAACAGAGCCCAAACACCTGCTCTGTGTGGTTAAGTGACAAAGATCACACTCAACCCCTCCCTCATCTGCTTCATCTGACATTTTTCTTTGCTAAAGACAGATGCTCAGTTAGAAAAATAAGGGCTTTTATTAATAATCAAGAAAATATCTGCCTACTGGTTTGACTTAATTTTCATTCTTTCTTTATCTGATTGAGCTCTTTAAACTGTTAATGTGCTGAATTTAACCAGCTTCTAATTTTTCTTCATTTACAGTAATTTGGCTTATCAGAGTCAATATAAAAATAACAAATAAAACATATAGGTAAAACATATAAGGCTAGCAGGTGGAAAAAGATTCAGGCCATGTATGAACAAAAGTGGTTCTTAGAAAAACCTCACCAGAAAATAATTTAGCACTAAAGTTGCAGAAGTTCAGGCAATCATGCACTAAATATAATAATATATATTTTCTGACCACAGTCTTATCCTGCAAAGAACTTTACAGAAGTTACCAGCTTCCTATTCATCCCTTTCTGCATTTAGTAGGTGTCTTTCAGAAGATTCAACCTGAAATTTCCATTTTCGTAAATTTTCATTCAGAATGAAAGTTTAAAATTTAGATTGATGTTTGTAAATTAAATTTGTGTCATTTTCTGACTACAGTTGTCAGAAGGGAAGTCAACTAAAAAAAAAAAAAAAAGTAATACTTGCTCTGAATCATACAAATTTACACCAGCAAATACATTTTTTTCCATAGTATGACTGTTCAGATATTCTATTCCTTTATCATAATCAAAAGAAAGGTAGGCTTTTAATTTCTTCAGTGAGATAAATCTTAGCAGGGAAAAGTTAAAATAGGATAAAACAACAGAGCTGAGTTAAAAATGAAGAAAAAAATCCCTTTTCCTTCAAACCAAACCCAACTGAAAAAACAATTTTTTTCTATTCTTTACATTGTTTTTTGTTGATAGCACAGAGAGGGGGATTTGTCCAGCAATAAAGGTGAATTTATGCCCTGTGGTCGTGCAAAGGAAACAAGAAGTTGTTTCTGGAGCCTGATTCCCCTCAAGGGCCAGGATGTGACCTGCCAGCTGTTCCTGCCCACTGCCTGTGGATTACTTCTCTCTTAATGACCTTTCAGAAGTGTAGAACATCTAAAGTTTCTTTATCTAATTATTACTTGTAATATTCAAGTCGCTTCTGAGTGAACAGTATTAAATCCTTTGAGCATCTGCCCTTTTGTGTTAAATGAATTTAATCAACCCTACTTCGACTAAAATGGATTTTTTGATTAGAGGTAAGATTGCTGAAAGCAGTTATTTATTTATTTTTATGGTCACAAATTATTTACTCTGCAATCCTAACATTTATTTTTTATGGGCCTGAATAATGAAAGATTAGAGACGGTGTTTGAGGGGAGAGAGGCAGCTCATGTCTGCAAATCAACTCATGGTCTAAGATGCCAGAGATTGATCAAGTATAAATATTAAACAAATGGGAAACTTCTGAATAAAAAACCTGTAGTGAATAAGAGTTATATATGCAACATCAATGAGTTAACTGCAGGAGAAATTCCATCTTTTTCCTTTTTCAGTGGTCTGATGGATGACACGAGTGGGACCTAAATTAGAAAAAGTGAGCAAATCATTGTTGGTGTCACAGCCTAAGTCTGAGTGTGATGAGCAGAGATTTAAAAGGAAAGAGATTACACACAGAGATATTTGAAATTAGTCAAATGAAGGCAGCCCTTTTAAAAAGCACAGATTTCCACAGGATTCCCCACAAGAACTTCATGACAAAACTGAAAATTCTATGAGCATTTCCTTGCTACCAACACGTAAATTTGAGTGGAAATTGTCTTTTCTTTTCTTGTAACATGAAAAATGTTGCAAATCTTTACCAGGCCAATGGTCAGACGGGTCAGAAGGGAACAAAGAGCTAAAAATAAATTCATACAAACCCACAAACATTTGGCTGCTTAAAAAAAAAAAAAAAAAAAAAAAAAAGAGGAATTAAAATTCTTTAGCGATTCAAAATTAGCTTTCCATAGACAATTTCCTCAGTTACATAATTCATGACTGAACTCTCTTGAAAACTTTTCACTTCAAAAAATCTGAGTAGTCTGTCTTCTGAACAATGCTTTTGAACTGCCAATATGGCAAATAATCCCAGTGCATGTTCCGTGGGGAGAGGGAATCGTGGGCTTTGTTCTCCTACTGAACCAGCAGAAGTTTTGCCCTGGACTCCAATGGAAGGAAGAGATTTTGTGCCTTTAAAGAGGGAAGAGTATCAAAGTGGACACCACACAATGCACAGATGCACCAGGAAGGGATTTTGTGTTGTAGAGAACAAAATCTAGGCCAGAGTTGGGGAGTGATTTCCAATTCTGTTTCATTTCTCAGCATCTCCCACTCTCTGCTCCTGCATAATGAGTGGATGGAGCTGAAGTTGCCTCCATCACTCTGTGAGCTGACATTCCTCCTAAGATGTATTATGTATACAAATGATGACACTTAAGGAAACTTTTGTTCCGAGGAAATCTCATCAAAAGGAAGTGCTTTTCAAATGAAATAATTAGCAATGCTATTTGATGTAGGAGAAAACACAACCAGGCTTTGGTGGAACCATTGCCATGTCATTAATGCCTAAGGCCTTTTATACACTGGGGTTTGGAAAAATTTGGCTTTTAAAACTTTTGAAGTTGATTTTTGAAGGCTCCTCAACAAGTTAACAGTTTTTTTTTTCAAGTGAAGCTATTGATGAATCTGACTCTGTCTTTCAGATATCAACTGGCAGAGGCTTTGAAGAGTGAAAAATCCATCAGGAAAAAGAGGAATTTCTGTGGGAGTTTCATGGACAAACCACTCATCACCAGCCAAGTTTTTTGCATGAGGGTCTCATTTTTTCCTTACCACCACAAATCCCCCAAAGTTTTAGTGCATCCCTAAGAAGTCAGAGTTTTACTCTGCACCATGAGTCTGAATTTGAATCTCTTAACCCAAACCCATCCCAGAGGATTGTGTACAGCAAGGAACTGGAAACTAGGGACAGAAGTGGAATAGTTTTTTCTTGTTGGGCTTTGAGCACACAAAACCCTCATATGTAGGGTGCTTGGGCAAAGGTGAACCAAACAATTTATGAATGGACTATGTTTATTGAGTTAATTTGTTCAGCAGTTTCTAAAGGGCTCATCCTAAAAGCTCCCATTGAGTTCTCAGTACTCCTGGAACCACTTTTTCACTTAAGCTGATAAAACTGTCACATTTTGGGTGTTTTATTCAGCTCCATTTCCAGAGGGGAAGTCAAACACTCAATCCCAGCTGCCCTTGGAGCAGGGAATTTACACGCCCTGCTGCTTTGTGATGGCTGTGTTGTCAAAATAAATGACTCCAGCATTGTGAGTGTATTTCAGCACCAGAATGAATTCATTGTGTGTGGTTAATGTCTCAGCAATCCAAAATCCTCACAGGAAATAGAGGGGAGAAGCTTTGAGAGGATAGGTAAGGTTTTTCCAGGTTGGGTGGGATGTGGAATCACAGACCCACAGGATGGTGGGGTTGGAAGGGACATTGAAGCCCATCCCATGGGCAGGGACACCTGCACTGTCCCAGGCTGCCCCAAGCCCTGTCCAGCCTGGCTTTGGGCACTTCCAGGGATCCAGAAACAGCCACAGCATCTCTGGGCACCCTGAGATGTTGCTGGTCAGGAAAAACACTTCACCATTTATTTTTTCCTGTTTAGCAGGAACTCAGAATAGGCACAGAGTTTATTTCTCTTCAAAATCCCAGAGTAAAAACCCCAGACTCACGTGAAGAGGGGTCAGCAGGTGACTGACATCTCCCAAGTTCCTCAACCACAGAAGAATCCAGCTGGTCCCAGTCTCCATCTTTGGTCCTGCAGGAGTTCCTGCAGCACGTGGGAAGAACAAGGAAATCAGAACTTCCCCAGGCCACGACTTGCTTCAGGTATGTCTTGCAAATACACCTCAGCTCTTCTTCTGACTTTTAAGGAGCTCTGTGAACAGTCTTTTCTCTAAAGCCATCAGTTATTAAAAGGTCAAGAAAATGTAGCAGTCCTAGAGAAGGAGATCAATTAGGAATGCGTGCTGGTGAGCTGATTAAGTTTTAAAAGCCCTTCATGCTAAAATAATACCTGAGATAATGTATGCTATAGCACCCACCAACCTGCTTTCATTCTCTAGTGCTTCTGTGAACTTTTAAAAAAGTTCTTCAAGAAAAGAAAACAGTTAAACCCTTTGAATTGCAATAAATTAATGAAGAAATTGAAATGGAAGAAACACAGTTTCTTTTGCCAGGCTCTCATCAGCATTTTCCATGCAGATGTTAGGCTAACACCAGGATATTGCTCTTTGGAATGCTTTCATTTCTTCTCACTCTCAGGAGTTCCTGCTACATCTAAGACCTCAGTTTATCAAGGTGATTAAGCTTGTGATTAATTTGATTGATCTGTCCCATAAGAGAGGTTCACATTTTTGAGAGGCTGGGGATCTAGGCTATTAGGCAAAAAACCCACAACAAACCTAAACCAACGAAATGAAAATCCCACCCAAACCCAAAATGAAGTCTGGGTTGATATTTCTCTCCTTGGATAAAGTCAAAGAAATAAAAGAAATAGAAATCCCACCCAAACCCAAAATGAAGTCTGGGTCTATATCTCTCTCCTTGGATAAAGCCATGGGCTTTATTCATGGGCTGGATTTCAAACTTACTGAGAAAAGAATTCCCAGAAGTAGCAGCAGGTTTGGATCTAGACCCTAATCCTTCCCTTCAATTATAGACACTGTGTCCAGGAAATATAAACACAGGACAGCAAAGAATTTGATGCAACAAAATCCATGTCTAATTTTTCCTCTAGTTGCTACATGACTCTATAATATTTTCTTGTTTCTCTCTAAAATCTTTTTGTGCTTTCCCAGCTGAGAGTAAAGATAGAGGAAATCAATGCAAAAGCAGAGTTTCTGCTGATATTTAATGGGGTAAACAATCTATTCTAAACTCTTCTTAACAGACAGCTCCTCTGAGATGTACTTGGCAGATGCTTCTCAATCCAGATAAAATAGATCCCATTATCTTCTTTTCATGTGGTAGTCACTTGGCTCCTCAAAGATTCATATCTCTTCTCATTTGGAAATTCTTTATTCTACAGGGAAATGGCTTTTCTCAAAGAAGCAGGTACAGAAGAGGAGCTCTAACAAAAGGCTTAGAGAATGACTCAAAGGGAATTAATACCTTGCAGACCTGAGGGAAGTTTTGTGTCAGCTTCACCAAGTCAGAAACTGAGGATCTCACACATAGATTTATTAAAATTCCACATCATTTTTAATTATTCTATTTCTTTTTTAGGAGCAAAGCTTTGCTGTGTGTCAGTGAGAGAGGGCATCTGAGTCAACTGTGTGAGAAATGTTATGAGATGACTGAATTAGAGATTTTTTTAAAGAAGAATACAAATTGCAAGCTGATCATCTGGGATCAAACTGAAATATTAGTGCAAAGTGGAGGTGAAGCTTGTTTCAAGTGGCACACCTACTGAAAGAAGTTATTCTGTGTTTTTCCTGGCACTGTATTTCCTACTAACCTTTATTTTGGAGCTCCAAACATATTGGTGATAAAAATTATAATTTATAGCTAAAATAGCAGCTCACTGACCATTCTCAAGACTGAGATTAACCTAATCCACATCATCTGCTCCAAAATTTCCAAATCAGCTCTGACCCCAGGCAGTCCCTGAGCAATCCCCTCATTCTGTGGCTTTCAGAGGAACCTTCTCCGAGGTTCAGTTTCTGTGACTTTTTGAGAACTCAGATGTTTTCCAGAACCATTTGCTGCAATATTTGGAATTAGGCATCAGCATCCAGTAACCTACTGGTTCTAACTCCTGCAAATGTGCAAATGCAGCCCCAGCTGATGCCAAATGGATTATGGATGCCTATCTTGGATATCTAATCCTGAAAGCTTGTCCTTGGGGAGCTCAGACAAGCATAAAGTCATATTAATAACTTTCTATCATTTTTCAGAGATGAGAACATGAAGAGGGGAAAAAAAAATGGACCTGAAGCATTCAAGAAATACTTTAAAAGCAAGATTAGGAATGACAGGTTATTCTCACAATTGTCTGTCAGCTCTCTGGAGGATTTTCTGTCTTCTGCCTTTCATATCCATAAAAGTTAAAGGACTGTAAATGGAAGGCTGAGAACAAGGTTTCCATCCATGGGCTGTGTAAACCAGGAGTAACTCCAGTTTACCAACCTCAAAAAAAAAAAAAAAAAAAAACAGACAGAAATCAACCAAACAAACAAAAAACCAAACAAAAATCCAGAAACAAACAAATCCACAAACATAACAACCAAACAACCAAAACTACAAACAAAAATGGACAAAAATGAAAAAAAAAAAAAAACCAATAAACTCCAAAACAAAAAAACTAACCAAACAAAACAAAAACAAAAGAATAAACCAAAGAAGGGAATTTTCAATTTAACTCCAGAATAAAAAATAAAAGGTTGTTGCTCAGTGGAACTCATATCTAATACAAATATCCCTACAAACCTTGGCTACTCCTGGGGTGCTCCATATATCAGGAGTTTAGCTCCAAATCTTGGTGCATTATTTATTGCCAAAATACTAAACTACATTCCCCAGTGTTTGTTCAGGCTCCCAACCTCTGTGTCAGAGCAGCTGTGTCTCTTTAGAAGTTCATCAAGCTGTGCAAATTATGAAGATTTTCATATTTTAATATTAAGCCCTTCATTTCAGGAAATGGAGCACAGTTATTTCCTCCATGCAGAACTTCAGAAACAATTACCTTTCAGGAGTGGACACTGCTGCAGATTGAGCCTGTCAGAATTGCCTGTGCAGCCTCTTGCTGTAATAGATGTGATATTCACACCCTAATTTCCATAAAAATAGGTTTTACAGAGTTACTGTTCTGGGATTTATTAGATTTTCCTGCAAAGCATTATAATTATCTCATACATCAACCATAACTAGTGCTTGTTATAAATGCCAGTTGCAATCATTCCCTGATTTTGTTGATGCTCTAAGAATATTGGAGTTATACTTCAGTTTATTGGGAGAAAAAAATTAGTCCATGTGATTACAAACTGTGTGTTCACTTCATTGTATTGAAATTAATGACAAACTTCAAACTCTTCATCATTTGAAGTTTCATTGACGCAAAAAGCATCACACATATTAAATGTATTAATTAAAAAGCTCAGGGATTTTTTCACACCCATTATTTCAGAAGGGTTCGGGCAGCACAATCTGGAGTTTGGGAAAAATATGAAGCAAAAATATTCAAATTCTCACTTACATGCAGAATGATAAGAAAATGTGCAGACTAATTATTCTAAGCAAGAGTTTGGAATAAATATCCTCCTTGGGTCCATCTGAATGTGAATTATCCTGTGATCTGTTTAATGTTCAGCCTCTGAAGGATTAGACAAAAATCCAGCTTGAGGAGCTCAGTGCAGTAAATATCCCTGTGTTCTAAATAAAGGTGATGCAGTTGCACAGCCCAGGAGTTCACAGCTGAATTTTTAAAACCCAAACAGGAGAAATAGCTGCTCTATAAAAATGGATGGATTGCTTCCTTCTATGAATATCCTGAAATTTCAAATTATTTTTCTGTTTGGCAGGGAACTCAGAGATCTTAGCTTTGTTTCTGCCTTTGAAGATTATTTCTCTGAGTTTCTCATAACTGGTGCTACTGCCTGGGTTTTCACAAGTGTGAGCACCACCTCAAGACTGAAATGTTGGGTTTGACACTTAATCTGTTCTATTAAAGACAAGAGTTACAGAAGAGTTAAGTTTTTTTGTTTTTGTTTTTGTTTTTTGATTTACATATTTTTATTTTGGTCAAAATAGAAACATTTCATAAAATGGCTTGGGTTGGAAGGGACTTTAAAGATTATTTATTTCCAACCTCCTTGCCATTTGGGGTTGGAACATTTGCAAATATTCTCTCTCTGATGTTAAAATGTTTATTAGTATGAGAGAAAGAAGGAAAAAAAGAGAACAATTCAAGTACCTGGACCAAACCCAGCATCTTGTTTAACATCTTGTTTTTACTGAGTTTTACTGAGATCTTTGCACTGCTGGTCTGTGCTGCCCAGTTGCAGAGAGATTTTGAGAAAGGAAAAATCTCTTCACTGGGGCAGTGATCAAGGATTGGAATGGATTGGCAAAAAAAGCCTTGATGTCCCCACTGTAGGGCTGAGGTTTGCCCTGCTGGAAGCAGGAAATTGAACTTCCAGACTTCCAGCAATCAATTTCTGCTTTTTTCCTTTTTTCCTCTCCTTTGTTTAACCTTGATTATCTATTATTCTATTTGAGATACTTCTAGGTTAATAAACAGTGAAAAGAAATTTCAGATTTAGTTAAGTAACCCTTTCTGCTATGCATTTCACTGGGTGTGGGTGGCACCAAACCTTTGGGTGTCCATCAGGTGCATTTCTCAGATTCCCTCTCCAAATACTCACAGCTGAGATATTCTCATCTCATGAGATAAATATGTTTTTTTCCAGGAGGAAACAGGGATGGTGATCTCAGACAGAAACACTGTCAGCAGCTGGAATTCACAACATTAGCACTTCCATTAAGCACAGAGCAGAAGCAAAGCAAGGTGGAGAGGAGAAGAGGCCATAACCTGGTTTGTGCTTCCACAAAGCAATTTATAAATACTACATTTCTCAGAGAAAAGAGTGGAGAGTTTTCGAAAGTCTCAGAGGTAATTAGCCAGACAGGTTTTGGCACTTGATTGATTGCTTTTTGAAAAACATTAAAGCCCCCAGAGCTGCAACAAAGTTAAAAGCTTAGGTCTAGACATGAGGTCATCATTCTTCATTATCACTTTATGTGGAGAAATAAAAAAGCGATGCACTTGTGATTGAAACCAAAGCACTTATTGATAGAACTCTGCACCATAAACCTCCCTCTCCCTCTCTCTGCTGGGTAACAAATTATCCCATTTACCAGGCAGCTCTTCCAGGGGCTTCCTAACAGGGTCCTCCCTCCAGCCCCAAGCTGGCAAACTGAGCAAACACAGAATGGGAGTTGAATACACACCTGTGTGCCCAACCAGAGCTGATGGATTGTTCCCACCTTCCACAGTGTCCAAACAGTCGTGGCGGATGAGGGGGAGACACTGGGAGCCTGACAGATGATTATTGATGCTCCCCAGCTCTGAGATCTCACAAAAATGCACAATTTCTGCAAGGAAACCTTCCAAGGCTGCCAGACCCTGGGAGGAAGGAGCAGCAGTGATTCATGGGGTGGTGTCCCCTCCCATGGCCCTGCTGCCATCACTGGCTTCAGCCACATGAAAAGCTTCCCTTGCATTTCAGATGGATGAAAAATACACTCATCAGGCATTTCCCACTAATGTGTTGCTCAGGTCTCCCAGGACTGCAAAAATGAGTGTAAATACTCCTGGTAATGGGGACTAATTATAGAAAATATGTTTTGAAGTTTATATTAGGAGTATTTTGACATCACCTGCATTTCTGGGTGTGTTGTACACCTCCAAAAGGTCAGCTCTGGAACTCCTAAGGGGTTTGTGAAGCCAGGAGCTGCTGTTCTTTGTTGTACTGCAAGGGAGGTGTTGGAGGAGTCTCTCCTCTCTAAAATGCACAGAGATCCCAACGTAAATATTCAATAAAAATTCCTCAGAAATATCTCAGGGAAGCTGATCCTGCCAGGAGCCAAGAGGACAAATCACTGACTTCTTGCACTTCCTTTCTGCCCTGCATTTTGTCATCCAAATTAGTAAAAGGATTGAAGTGCAGCTTCACAAAGTTTAGTTTAAAAGGTAATAAATCCCAAACTATCTACAATGATGTCTGGCTTTGAAACTACTGTGTGAAAACCTACCTGGAAAAACCCTTGCACTGCACCCACAATTGAAATAAAATAGAAATGACAACCTGAACTTGGTGACTGCTCTTCCACAAAAGGGATCATTCCTTCAAGGACTTGGGAAGGAGTTTCCACCCACTCCAGATTTGGAAAATTGGAATATCTCAGAATGTCAGAGCCCATCAGCTGGAGTGATGTGACATTGATGTGACATTTGTTTGAGAATACTGATATTAAAGCAATAGTTCTGTGAAGTATTGGAGGGGTGCTGCTCTCTGATTGTTTTGATCTCAGTGCCAAACCCAGGTGGTTTTACTGCTGCTTTCTCTCACAGTCACCAAAGTTATGGATGTGCCAATGAGAGTCAGAGCTAATGATAAAACACCCTGCTATATCCCCCTCCAACACAAAATTCATCCTTCTCACTTCTAAAACATTCCAGCTCCTAAATAAAATCCTGCTGTTGAACAGCACTGGGTCTCTGCAATGTGGCACAGACACAATTTCAGTTGTATTTCCTTGTTCTGAGAAATCTACAGTAGTGGGTTTGTACATGATTAGGCCATTTAAAAATGCACCATTTTATCCTCATAGAGAATTCATTGTTTCCTAATAGTGTCAGTTGTTCCTTCACTGAATTCTCTTCTAAACCCTCCCCGTCAAACCAACCACAATAACAAAAAAAACAAAAAAAAAAAAAAAAAAATAACAAAAACCTCCAAACCCTCCCACATCCAGACACCATTAACTGAGTAGACATTGTTATTAAATATGTATCAGTTGAAATTTTTCCTTTTACAAGAATCTTGGAATACTCACAAGTGGAAGAGCAGGACTGGCCCAGTTCCCCAGGAAGGCAGATATACAGCAGGTTTGATGGAAAGAGGAAGAAGTCAGCTTTTATTACATGAAAAGGGAAAAAAAAAAGCACCAAGGACTAAGGGAGAGAAAAATCCATAGTTGTATTTTCTGTGAAAAATTCGAATGACTGTTCCACTTTTAAATGTACTCACTACACCTATCAGAAGAAAATTAAGAATAAAAGTTACCTGAACATCTTGGGACTAGAAGTATTTAATTTCACAGCTGAGCCAGACTGATACTAATTCATATAAATCACAGCCCAGCTTAGCAGAGAAGCCATTTCCAAGGATTGCCAAGATATGTCTCTTTCAAACTTTTGAAAACACTACTTCACTCCTCACATAAAAGTGACTGGAGAAGCTGAGTGAGAGTCCACAGGTTCCTTTGGCTGACTAAACCCCATTAATATATGGGGCCATTTGCTTTGGTGAAAGCCACTTTCTGGGCTTTGGACAGGAGGCTGATGGCTCTGTGGCTCTTCATATTTCACTTTATCACCTATTTTGTGCAAGTGGCAACAGCTGAGTGCCTGAGATTTGTTTCTGGATAATACTCACCATGAACAATTTCAGCTGCTCCCTGGATTTTCTTTGCTGCAGCCATCACAATAAACTGTACTTGCAGTTCCCACAATTTCACCTTTTCGTTTTTTTGGCCATCTTTCCCTCCAATGGTATGCAGTACATTCAGCTCATCTTGCAGTATTAATAACACTTCTACCTTAATGTTAGCCTGCTTGTCAAATCAGAGAAGAAAAATAACTACATGAGCTGTAGGTTGATTAAAGATAGTAAAACTCCAAGTTACAAAGATGTGAGATCAATACTTTATGTGAAATCTGTGCTCTGTTAAATCCTGCTTCCAGCAAGGCTTTCAAAAGTCCATCTCCAGCCTGGCCCAGTGCAGGCTCTGCCCAGGTAGCTTTTGTCTCTGAATTTTAACACAAATTAGACAAGACATGTCCAATGCCTTGCACATATTTTAGTGTCTGCCTGGAGCCTGCATATGATTTATTACAGGGAAGACAAGCCTTTCCTCACCCTAAAAAGGGTGAGAGTGTCTCAGAGAGACTCTAAGAGGAAACTCTCCAGATTTATTCAGAAGCAGATGCAAATTTGTATTTATTAACAGGAGCCTCAGATCTGGGGAAAACAGGCAAGAAACATCAGCCAGTTGAATTGTTCCAGGAGGAAAGACAAAAAGCTGGAGAATGGTAACCCTGTGGCCATTTTACATTTTTAAATACCTTTTTCCCTTGTAAAAGGATCCTTCAGCTTCAATCTCCCCAACTCAGTCACAGCTTTGCTCCCAGAGATTTCTCCTTGAGTTACACAGGAATGGGGGAGAGAATGGAGCCCTGGAAACCAGGGGCAGCTTTTCCAGGTGCTGCATCCCCTGCAGCTGTTTGTGGGTGTGTTTGCCCATCCTCCTCGGGCACAGCTGCAAAAAACATTAAAGAAATGAGGAATGACCTTCCTGAGAGGAGACACAACACCCCAGTGCAGCACAGCCCTTCCTGGGCTGCAGTTTGCCTTAAACCCAAATCCTGCCTCTCACCCCATCAGCTGGTTGTTCTCTCTCAGGGTAATTACACAAAAACTTTCTTTCTCCCCCTCCCCTTCCCCTCATCATGCAGTTTTCCTGGTGAAGAGCTTTCCTGCAGGTGCCACCTGCTGTGTGTGACCTGGGGAGGTGACACACCTCTGCCAGCCTGTGGCACTGGGTGCTTCTGTCACGTTTCTGCCAGAACCCAGAGCTGCCCTCTGGGAGGGTCCTGAGAGTCCCCAGGAGCTCTGGAGATGCAGAAGCACAGGATTGTTCCAAAGGTCACAGGGGGAGGATTTGAAAGGCCTTCAGCATCTCCCAGAGATGTTGATGCACAAGATTTTAAGTAGATGAGACTGGCACCTCATTATATCAAAATTCTGAAGGGGGGACAAGTCAGGGCTGACTGCAAGGGGTGTTCAGAGGCCACATCTCACAGTGAGAGGGACAGGCAGGCCTGCTAAAATTATCATTCATTGGTGGTAAAACACCTTCAAAACACAGACATTTGCCCAGTGTTACTGTGACCCATTCCAAGAGCTCCAGCAGGACTTCACTGGGATTAAGTTTAATGTTATGGAAACATCCCTACAGTGTAAGGCAAAGGGGCTTCCAAATTAAATTTACTATTATTATTAGTATTAGTATTGTTGTTTTTGCTGTGGTTATTACTTTTATTATTTTTATTACTATTCCTTTTTTTCTTCTTTTATTTTTCTTTCTTCTCCTCCTTCTTCCTTCTTCTTCCTCCTCCTATTTATCTTGGTTAATCATGATAAACACTCTGAATTCAAACTGTGACTTAGTTTGGTTTCTCTACCCCAGTTCAGGTTTATCAGCTCTAAAATAAGCATAAAAGATAAAGTACTAAAAAAAAAAAAAAATCTTAACTCTTCTGGCAAACCAGTAAAACTGAGCTTTGCCAGGGAGAGGGGAAAAAAAAAAAAAATTCATCTAGTTGGTAATCAAAAAATAATTAAAAAAGAAATCAACAAGTCAAAAAGTTTCTTGACATTTGGGGAAGAAATCAGAACATTTTTGTGGAAGGAACAAACATTTTTGTGGGAAGAAAAACAAATTATTTCCAGTAAAAGCTGTCTTGCCCTGACCTAGGTGGTGACAGTCTCTGGAGCTCGTAACAAGCTCTAAAGGAAGGGAGTTTACAAAACCTTTAACTACAGGATTCATTCAATTTAATGTTCTTATCTCCTTCTCGTATTTCTTTGCTCCCAAGTGATGGCTGGGAAAACAGTCAGCATGGTTTCACTGTATAAACACTATTTTTTAAAGATGCAGCATTTAATAAAACACCCTGGTTGCTTTGTGTGTCCTGGCTATGGGAAAAAAAAAAAAAAAAAAAAAGGAAAGAAATCCCAAATTTTCTTTTTCTGTCACAGAGGATCCTGGCTCAGGTACAGGAAATAATCTGCACCAGTTCCCTGCCCTTCACAAATGTATTTTCAAAATTTAACAATCAGGCATTGAGTTTTTGTTTCTACATTCATTTTCTAATTTAATTGCATGATAATCATTTAGTTTATTTTTTCATTAAAGTGATTCTCACTTCATGTCATATTTTTTTATATTTGATAATTTGCTGGGTGTCTCTTACTTAGTCAGAATACTTTTGTCTTTAAAAGTGCAAAAGAATCCAGTGAATCACAGCTAAAATATTCAGATAAAACCAATTCATCATTTGTAAAAAACTCTATTTTATTGGTAAAATTTGAGCTGAAAACCTGTTGAAATCTGACTTGAAACAGTTGTCAGTTCGAAACATCAGAAACAATTAATTCAGAGCTTCATTTTATTTAACAATATTATGACCTAAAGCAGCTATTATTCCTAATTGTTTTATAATTTAACCATTCCACACTCCTCGTGCTCGGTTCTTTTAGCACCAAATCTGAAGCAAGATTGTAATTGATTGAATTTTAAATGTCAGCTGTCTTTATGGAGCAAACATCTCCTGCATAAGAACAAATATTAATGAGGAATTCTTTCAAAAAAGGGATGGCTGAGGGGTTATGATTTATTTTGGTTTAAAATGGAGGGTCTAAGAGGAGCTCCATTATTAAGGAGATGTAAAGTGAAGGGTGTGGATCAAGCCCAGCCTGATCCTGACTGGACACACAAAGGGAAACAGCAAGGAGCTGATTTGATCCCTGGGAACACCAATGGAAACCCTGGAACAAAAGATAATAAAATACAGTGCAAAGACCCCACAGTGCAGTGAGAGATAACCCAGTCTGCCTGGAGCTGCCCAGCTGGTGGTGGTGGCAGAAATCTGCAGGTTGGATCAGGCAGAACTCTCCCCCTTTTGCAGAGATGTTGCAGCTTTCACTGGAAATAATTTGTTTTTCTTTCCACAACAAGCTCCAAACTCCCCTGTGTGGCTTTTGCTGTCCTCATCTTGTTCTCACAGCAGCTCTGCTGTGCATTTCTGGGGGGTAAACCTCCAGCTTCACATGTGGAGAAGGTAGGAATTCCAGAGGAGGAGCAGCTGCTGGAAAATAATTGGTTGGAAGGGACATTAAAGCTCATCCAGTTCCACCCCTGCCATGGGGACACCTTCCACTGTCCCAGGGTGCTCCAAGCCACATCCAGCCTGGCCTTGGGCCCCGGACAATTCAAGGAATTTATGGACTGAGTCTCCAAGGGCAGGTGGGTGAACAGTGAAATTAGGCACTGGCCAGAAGAACAGCAAGGATTTGGAAGAGATTTCTTCCCTCTCCCATGTTCATCAAGTCACAGAGCACTAAATCTGCTTTAATGTTTATTATACCACTGCTCTTGGGACTGAAGAATAAACTGAGTGCTCTGGTAAAAAGTGTTGTCTTACATCCCAAAATAATCACCAAGAATTGGACAGGGCTTGGAGTCACCTGGTCCAGTGCAAGGTGTCCCTGCCCATGGCAGGGGTGGAATGAGCTGGACTTTAAAGTCCCTTCAAAACCAAACCATTCTGTGATCATTTGAATTCATATTTATTAAACAAGCCAAACCAAAAAAAACCCTGAACAAACCCACCAGTATGAGACCATAATATGACAACATCCCAGAGTGGCTCTGGTGAAAATCTGCAAACATTTAGACATCCTCTATCAAAGCCTTTTTGCCTGTAAGAAACACTTCAAAGGAAATGGAGGAGTTATATGCATAATGTGAATGTATTTATTTATTTCACAGTAATAAAAGTATGATTGGAGCGGAAAACAAATGTGAGAGAGGATTTTAGAAAGCATCTACAAGGTAATTTTAGAACTATTTTGCCTCAAGCATTAAGAATTAAGAAGGCTGAAAAAAGCAGGAGATTGTTGGTTTCATCACCCTCTTCCCTTGCAAAGGGCTGTAAAAAATGAATGCTATTGAAGAATATTGAATTTCTAACAGAGAACAGCATAATCTATCATGCACCAGGATGTTATTGCATTTTCCAGCATAATTATAAACCTGAAACCAGGAATATATTGAGATATCTGAGCTAAGTGGAGCCACTACCTGATCCTATCAGTGGGATGTCTTTAAAAATTACAAGTCTTAATTAATAAAATTATTGTAGCTTGCCCAGAAGGTGATTTCCAATATGACTGGAATATTTAGGATCCTTCACCTTTCACTGAGAGGAAGATTTTTTTCCTTAATTTTTTTTTCTTGCACCTTGAATTTTTGGAATGACAGTGGGAGAAGAAAAAACCATGGAAAGTTAAAGCAGAAAATGTGAATAGGGTTTGGACATCAGTTTGATTTTAAATTAAGATTTTAGAGGATTTGAGATTCCTTTTTCTAAGTGCCTGAGCACAGCAAGAAAGTTTCTAGCACATTTGTTAGATAATACAACAGCAAATAATCCAACTTTTTAAAGAGTAATTTGTTTTAAGCCTGGGACTTTATGTTACTTTTTAACTTGCACTAATTGGTCTCTGCATCAATTAATATTGCTGACATCCATTAACTAGTTATGATATATTTTTGAAGTATTTGGGGTGAAAATATTAATAGAAAATAATCTGAAGTGCCAGAAATAGTGCAGGTTATTTGGAGCTATCTGACAGGCTGAATCATCTCTGATGCACACCAAGGACTTTTCAAAAGCCCTAAAATTATCTTCCACTTCCCTGACTTGAAACCTCTCAAAACAGGACAGAATTCACACCAAAAATGGAACCTTCCCTTTAGATTCCTGATTGACACAAAGTTGATTTCAGATCTTCCCTGGCTACAAAAATAGTGCTGAGAACTGGTGTGAATTGTGGGGAGGAGATTTGGGGCAGTGCAGCAAATCTCACCTATCTGAACTGATCTCCAGCTCCTTCCTGAATTTCTGGGGATTCTTTTGAGCACATAACTCTTGTTCTGCAAGGAGAGCATTGTTCCTTAGCCCCTTGAGTTTAAGAGTCAATTACTGCCACCACACCACAGAAAAGGCTTTTATCATAGTCCTGTGCAGGTGCTGAATCAATCTTCAACCTCCAAACTCTCCCTGGCATCACAGCATCCTCCTAATTCCCTTCTGGAATCACTGCAACACCCTGGTGGCTTTCCCAGCACCATTCATTCCTGCTGGTCCTCCCCCAGTGAGCACAAGAGCCTGGCTCCAGTCACAGCCAGGCTTTGGGAATGGGCATTATCCCTTTTCTCTGCATCCAAAATAGCTGTGGCATTTTCCCCTAACAGCCTCACATTTCACTTATGTTTAATTTGTTACCTGCTGTCTCCCTCGGAATCTTTTCTGCATTACTGCCCTCCTGTATTTCATTGCTGCTTGTTATTCTTTTTTTTTTCCTCCCTGCCCCTTGAGAGAAATGCTTTGCATTTATCCACTTTCAGACACAAACCCTTGGATTTAATCCAAGTTCTGAACTCTCCAGATTTTTCTGTGCACCCTCCCTCCTCCTGCCCTTTGCCAGCAATTTGCCTCGTAGCTTTTCCAGGACAAAATTTGTTTGGTTTTCCTTTAGTTCAGGTTCTCAACCATTAATTTCACTGATTGGAAGAAAGGATAGGAAGGCAATGAATCTGAGTGAGAATCAGATAAACTTCCTATTGATTTTGCTTCTTTTTTTTTTTTTTTTTTTTTTTTTGGAAGTCTTTGCTTTCTGGTCACCAAGGGCAGTGAAAACAGGATGAGAAGCAGCAGCTGGTGAAGGATTTCTGGTGGCAGCAGAGCCAGAAGAACACAGACATCTTCCAGACCATTTTCATTCTCTGGCAGCTCAGGAAGGGAGAGGAAAAATCAAATTGTAAAAGCAGGTTTATATGGAAATTTGCAAGTGGCTGATTCTATCTTCCCTCTTAAACAGCTGGAAAATAAACCTCATTGTCCACCTATGGATTATATGGAAAAAAATTTTGGGAGCACTCTGAAAGAGCTTCCAATACTGATAAGCAGAGAAGAAAGGTACTCACTTGATTACTCCCCTTTTCATATCCATCCTCTCAATGATAATCTCAACATGATCCTTTCTTTTTAGTTATTAACTCTCTTTCTAAAGAGATACAGTCAAACAAAACAACAAGCAAGGAATAAAGACTCCATGGGGATTTTGGTAACATTTATAAACCAAAAAAATTTGATTTTTTTACTGCATCTCTGGGACATTTCAATAGCAGATTAAGTAGAAATGAACACTTTTGGCAGTGCACATTTGTTCCTTCACAACCTCACTCAGTGGTTTCAATGTACTTTACATATTTTTAACTTATTGCCTGAGGAATGAGGATTTATATTATTTACTTATTTTCTTCTTAATTAAGTGGCATTGCCTTTCTTTCAGTGACATATTTTCTAGTTTGGAGATGCAGAAAATAAGACAGTGGAAGAACCATCTCTTATGGAAAAGTCTTCAACTCTCTGGAACCACCTGAGTCTTTGACTCCCTGTCTACTTGTCCCCCATTTCTAAAGAAAACTCCAGTACTGTTTTTAGTTTCCACTCTGACTTTTCATTACTCAGGTGTCTCCACCACCTTTGCTGTAAGACAGCAAATCCTCCATCTGTCCCATCCAGGCTGGGCTCTGCTCTCCTGCTCCATCCCTCCTGGCAGCACTGGGAGTTTCCCTTCCTGCAGCACAAGGAAAGTGAAAAACTCTCCCCTTCTGGAAACATGTTCTGCCCATGCTGCAGAGCTCTGCAGCCAGGGGAGGAGGGTGGGAAGGAGCCTGGAGATGGTGCAGGAAGGGCATTTTCTGTCAGGGGAATCTGGGTGAATCACTCAGCTTTGCTGGCAGCCCAAACCAAGCAGCAGTAAAGCCTCAGCTCCTGCTTTGCAGGGTTTGTGGGATGCTTTGATATACTGATAGGCTCTTCTTGGCAATTCCCAACAGGTGAGTGAAAACCTCTGCAAAGAATAAATTATTAGCACAGACACTTCCCTGAGTCCTTTTCATGGAAAATGCTGCCACGTGTGGACATCACCTACAATAAAGGTGATGCTTTTCAATCAGGGACCAAACACACAATTAAATATGAACATTATTCCAGTTGTGAGATGAACCCCTCAAAGCAATAATCAGCCTCTGTTAAACAAAAATAACCTACAAACATTCCAAACCTATAAACTTAAATATTTTCCCTAAGGACTTTCTACTGGACAGAGTAGGGCTGACTTATCAAGGAGAAAATTCACCCCCCTGTCTGCTTCTGCAGAGGTTTATATCTCTTCCTCTGCCTAGATTGTTTTCTTCTAAAGATTTTTTCTACAAAGGAAAAAAAAAAAAAAAAAAAAAAAAAAAAAAAAAGAAAGATGTCTCCACAGATTGATTAATAATGTTGTTAAGCTCATCTGGCAGCACTTTATCCTCTGTAAAAGACAGGTGCCCTTTGCAGAGAAATATTCCATTCTTTCTCCCTTTCTCCCTTTTTTCTCTCTGTACAAGCTCCACCATCTCAGGAAAAGCGAGTGCTTTGTCTTTATGGCAGTGATTGTCTGCTCTGGGAAGGCAGAAAACCAAGGATGGGAGGTGGAGAGAAGCACACAGAGAAGTTTTATCACTTTTGAAGGGCTGGGAAAGGCTCCCTGCTCTGCTGGCAGCTCCTGCAGAGCTCTGTGAAGTGTCAGTCCTGGGACACACACTGTACCACTGCAATCATGAGACTGCAACAGGGCAAAAATGGCAATTTTAGTGAAGCCTCCAGCAAACTGATGGGCCAGAGGGCTTCAGCTGAGCTTCAGGCAGTGCTTAGCATCAATTTACCAGCTCTGGGATGAATATTGACCTTTATGAATATTCCCTTCACCTATGAGCAAGTCTGCAGCAAAGCTCTCCTTCAGAAAGTCAAATTAAAAATTCCCAGTACCAGACACTGGAATGACTGCCTGGATGGTCCCAAACAGATTTTTGACCAGCCAGATGCCTTATAAATAGAAAATCAGAAATTGTCTGCTTGGGATAATTAAACTCCACTCTCCCACAGCCCAAGCAGGGCTTTGTGTGGATGTGCAGAGAAAGCAGAGTTTTGCTGTGCTGACTGAAGGCTCAAACACATTTCCTGTGGAGCAGGAGGTGAAATTTTGTGTTAATCCTGGAGTGGAGCTCCCAGCTTGGCCATGACAAGGCGTGTCCTGCTCTGGAGCCCCTTGGATGCTGCAGGGACTGAGCTCTGGGGAACCCATTAAAACTGCTGGCATTCCAGGAGGAATCCAATCTGTGGCTGATTTCAATCTGTCAGGGCCCTTCTGAACTATCAGTGTCACTGCTGAAGTTCCTTTTCAGGGAGTGATGGATTTAGCAAGCTGCTCAGGAGGAAAAAAAAAGCTTTGGTTTCCTCCCTTCCTTCACCTTTGTACATCGTGTTGTTTGTGCTGCAGTGAGGGAAGAGAAGATTAAAACACCTCTTATTAATCTCCCACCTTTCAGCAGTGATTTAGTGTTTTACAAGCCTGGGTAGTGATTGCTGATAAGGAGCTGGGGAACATGGCAGCAGCCTTTCCCATTTGAATTGAGCACACAGCTCCTTCCATAACAATCAGTAATGAAAATGAACTAGAGAGCACTGAGAGCTTGCAGGGTTTTCCTTATTAGAGTGAATATCTGCTGTCATTGCTGGGGGAAATGACATTTTTGTAGTGTGGGGTCTATGGAGAGACACACCCTGACAGGACGAGGGAATGGTGGCCCCTGGCTGGAAAGGAAAAAGGGATTCTTGAGGTGCTCTTGAAGGCTGATCTCAAGATCAAGCAAAAAAAAAAAAAAAAATACAGTTCCAGATAACAATGATCCAAAGAACAAAGAGAAGCAATTAAAAAACCTGCAATTGCAAGTCAAAGAGAAATAATAGAACACATAAACCATCCTTTCCCTGAACATTCAGCAACTTCTCACTCCTTCTTTTCAATGCCTTGACAAGATCTACAGTTCTTCCCTGGAGCTGAAATTGCCATAAAACCATTTCCAACCAAAGCCTTGGATGCTGTGGGACACGATAGGGACATGATGCACTGACTTTATCCAAGGCACTGGTATTTATGGTCTGGTCTTTTGAAGCAGAGATGAATTCAGTGACTTTTTCAAAAGAGAGAGGTGTAGGAGTTGGTAATCTCACTGCTGAACAATATGAAGTGGTAGGCACTGGAGTCATTCCAGAACAAACAGCATTTTTCCTGCCTTTAGTGAAGGTTTTTTTAACAACAAACCACCTTACAATACAACTGACAGCTGTCCCAGCCATGCAGAGTGCTCACACTGCAGTACCTCCACCAGCCCATGAATATTCAGGATACGTTCTGGGGATCATTTTGATCTCTTTTTACCTCAGAGAATATTTCACATTGAAATTCAGGTCCTGAAATGCAATTTTATTTGTGTTTTACCAGTAAGCCCTACCCAAGATCTATCCCACTGAGCACTGTGGTACCTAACCAGGGAATATGGATGAGGTTATCCCTGATTACCTTCAGTGGGAATCACAACACAAAGTGTTGGAGGAGGTCCTGCACTCCAATTTCCACCTTGCCAACTCCTGCACACCAGTCACGGACTGAGCTGCTTCCCTGAGCACAAAGTGTGGCATTGCTCTAACACAAGCTGTTAGCTTGAATGGAATGTTTCAACAAGATTAGTCTCTTTACCTGACTCTCTAATGCCTTTTCTCTTTTCCATAAGGTGTCAGAGAAAAGTGATGTACAATTACTGCCTTGTGTGGTGAGTGTGCACTGTTTCTCCAAAGAAATGATTAAAAGCACTTCTCCTTTCCCTCCTCCTGCTTCTGGCCAGGCTTCCAGCAGTAATGAAGCCTGTCATAAGCAGTGATTTGTCCAGAGAGCACTGAAGGTTAAAAATCACATCTGAGGCCCTTTCTGAAAGTCCATTTCAGTCACATTTGTCTGCTGCAAGCACGAGGAGGCAGCAGGCTCTGCATGGCCAGGCACTCATCCTGTCACCATCCACCTCACAAGGCTCTGAGCTGAACCTGGCACTTCTCCTCCCCAGCCAGGGCTCTGGGTGCCTCCTGTAGGGAAAAAACACCTGGGGTTGAAAAACCTTCTGTTTTTGCCTTTTCCTGACCCAGAGATGGGGCAGCTGAAAGGCATTTTTACAAACTTTTATTCCATTTTCAGTCTGATATGAAAGGTGAGACAATACAGATGTTATAATTCACACCATCACAATCAGAAGCCAATTATTTCCTAATTACAATTCATTACAAGAGTTTCTTGGCCTATCAGCTTTTCTCACATCATGCTGTAAAATGCCTTAAAGCCAATCATCTAAAGTCACCCCTGGTGGGTTCCATGACAATGCATCTCCCACAGTTCTATTTCTCCAAAGTCTGATTTGCAAGGCCATCCTTTGAAACTTTTTTCCAGCTCCACTTCTCTCTCAAAAACATCTGTCCTATTCCATGGCATTCCTATTACAACATTTCTTATCTCCAAGTTTGCATACAAATATATACTGTGTGAGCCTTCTGTCAGGCCTAAAAACTCTCTACAAATCCATTTCCCACAACCTTCTACCCATCACTGCGAATATTTTACATTTTTACACTCAAATCCCCCAGTGAGGATGGAATATTTGATAGCAGATCATTTCACCTGAAATTACATCTGAATTAAGACTTATTTTTGCTCCACATTGCTATCTGGGGTTATAATCATTGCCAATGACACTGCAACATTTTGCCTTCAGAGTTATGTCTCACTTTAGACCAGAAATATCATGTAGAAATCCTCAAAATAAGTTTTTCAGGAGAAAAAAAAAATAGGAAACAATTCCATGACATGACACAAACCACTGGAAAATGCAAAGGCCATGTTGACAGCACTTTTTTTTCAGTACTCCAGATTCAGAGTCCCAAATTTTAAGTATAATCCTCATGTAGGAGACTGATTTTGAATTTAACTTGATTTTTTTGCAGTATTTATGGACATCTAGGACTGGAGAAGGAAGGAGGGAGGGAGGGAGGGAGGGAAGGAAGGAAGGAAGGAAGGAAGGAAGGAAGGAAGGAAGGAAGGAAGGAAGGAAGGAAGGAAGGAAGGAAGGAAGGAAGGAAGGAAGGAAGGAAGGAAGGAAGGAAGGAAGGAAGGAAGGAAGGAAGGAAGGAAGGAAGGAAGGAAGGAAGGAAGGAAGGAAGGAAGGAAGGAAGGAAGGAAGGAAGGAAGGAAGGAAGGAAGGAAGGAAGGAAGGAAGGAAGGAAGGAAGGAAGGAAGGAAGGAAGGAAGGAAGGAAGGAAGGAAGGAAGGAAGGAAGGAAGGAAGGAAGGAAGGAAGGAAGGAAGGAAGGGAATTTTGATTAAATGAAAATACACAGTATATGATAAATTGCATGTGATGAGAGGAGAAGGTCTTTAAAGGCTTCTTCTCATTTTCTTCAGCCAATAGTTATAATATATTTTAAATAATCTCACTTTCTTCAACCTTAGAGTTATAATGTACTCCACACACACCTAAGCACTTTCAGGAGACTGATTTTCCTAAAAAGTAACATTTTTTAGTCCATCAATTGGACTATCAATACATTGAAATATGATCCTAAAACCCCAAACCCTAAGCATCAATCTCTCCCTCAGAGGAACCCAACAGCCCAAAATTCTCACCAAGATTAAGACACTCCCAAAAAGTCACAAAGTTTTCTCAGCAGCTCCCTGGAGGTGGCACCAGGTGAAACAGAAATATTTGGAGTTCTCACACAGCTCTGGTCAGAGGGAAGTTCTGTCTCACCTGGCAGTGCTCATGCTCTGCAATTCATCAGGAATTTAAACTGTATTTCAGTTGGAATACCTAAAACATGCATGTGTCAATATTCTGGGTACAAAATTTAGCACCAGGGAGATTATTATGGGCATTGGATGAGGAGTTCTACATGGAAATTTGGGGTGATGGAAATATTAATTCAGCAAATGAATGAGGAAAAGGAAGAATTAAACTCTGAGTATTTAGGACTTTTCATTCCCAGCACAGCCTTCAAGGGTGTTTGGGATTCCTTTGGATGTGATTTAAAAAAAAAAAAACCCCACAGGTTTAGGATAAATGGAGAGGGAAAAGTAACAGATAATATGAAACTTTTCAGTACAGGTCACCACACAGACTAATTTAGGAAGGGATCTTTGCAGGTCATCTGATGCACACTGTCCCTTAGAGCAGGGCTGGCTTTGGGGTTAAAGCAGGTGCTGAAATTGGGAATATCTACAGAGACAGTGTTCCACAGCCTCTGCAGGGCTGTGCTCCATCACCACCAGGAGCAGCAAAAAGCAGATTTAGTGCCCTGTTCATCCCATTGAATTCCTGAGTTAAGAGTGGGGGAAAGTATCCAGGGAGATGTTGCAAACTTGGAACTCTTAGGGGTCAGACATTCTTCCAAATTCCAGGATCAGAGTGAATACTTTAGACTGAAAAACCCCATAGAAGACAAACCTTGGATTTTTACATTTAGCAAAAAAAAAAAAAAAAAAAAAAAAAAGCCCCCAAAAAACCCAACTCCCCTCAAAAAACAACAAGAAAAAAAACCAACCAAAAATAAAACAAAAAAAACCACAAAAAATCACAAACACAAACCCCCCCAAAAAAAAAAAAAAAAAAAAAAAAACAAAACAAAACAAAAAAAAAAAAAAAAAACAAAAACAAAAACAAAAACAAACAAATTCCAGTCTTAACTTCTTCAATGAAAAATAAAATAATTGCTTGGCCAATTTTTTTTTCCTAAAAACATTGCTAGTTTCCTGGAGTTGTGTAGCACTTATTCAGAAGCAGAACTGCTTTACCATGGCCAAAGGAAAGAATTCTTTTAAATCTTTACAAGAAAAATCCTTTAAATTCATATGGCTTGCAAATCAAGCAGCAAAATGTGGCTTGATTAAATGGACAACTTTTCAGTGGTTAAATTTTTAGAGCTCAGATGGTAGAAAGAACTGATTTTCAATGACAGCATATATCTTTCTAGTGTCTGATTAGCTGTTGCCATTATTTATAGCTTTGTGCATGTGATAGAAACACAGAGAAGACAACATGAATCTTTCTGCCTCTGTTGACTAAGTCCATTACTAATCCATTACTAAGTCTCCTCCATTCTTATTCCACTTACCTGTAAACCAATAGTGTCAGTGCTGAATTATATTTGATATTGAAACTATTGATGAATTGCAAAGGTTAAAATTAAAGTGTGATTTATGTTGTGATCAGTGGCACGGTGTTAGAGCACCAAGTGATCTGTGCAAAATTATAACCATAAATACACTTCAGGCTCTGCTTTAGAAGCTCTGCCAAACAGCTCCACTCTTCCTCTGTCTCATTCTGTCCCCCCTTTCCTCTCTCTGAGGCTGCAGCAAAAGAAATGCAAATAATTTTGCTGATAAAGATCATAAGCTGCCTGGTTTGGATGATTTTCTGAACAAAAGGAAGTTGCTCTATTTCCCTGGGGACTCATCTGAAATATTGCTGCAGTCAATGGGGAAAATATTGAGTGGTACAACACATATTCAGCTTCTCCTTTGACAACAGCTACAGTTTATAAAATTCCAGGTATAATTCACTGCAGTTCAGTAGTGCTGGGCATCTTTACTATGGTAAAAAAAGTACTTAGCAAATGAAAGAATTATTTCCTCAAAGCAGAATAAGAAGTGTCTCTATCCATAAGCCTCTGCTCCCTTTGTGTAGGCAGATGATATATTTGGCAGCAATGAATGGTCCATTTTCTACACACACAAGCTGTACTTTGTGAGGAAACATTCCTAAAATATCTTTCTCAGAGGAAGGTTGGAAATCATTATCCTACCCATATCTCCCATTTCTGAATCCATTTTCCCTTCAGGTGCAGGACCAACAATGCAAGTCCTTAAACACCACTGAAAACAGGCTCATCCTGCAGGTCTGCACCTCGAGGAGCAAAGATTAATAAACTCCCTTCCCTCAGCAGATCTCCCACTCCATGCACAACAAAAGGGAATTTCAAGTGCACTTTTTTGGGTGTATCTTCAGCCAATTCCTGCATGGCACAAAGTCAGAGAGCTGCAAGTCCTCTGTGTGCAGGTAGAAAAAGAGCCAGAAAAAGGCAAAAGTACCAAATTTTGGGAACAGCAAATCCAAATCTGTTGTTCCTTTCCTTCCCAAATACAGAATTATAGAATCATAAAATGGTTTGGGTTAGAAGGGACTCCAAAAACCACCAAATTCCAAGTGCCCTGTTCCAGACAAAGACACCTCCCACTATCCAAGCCCCATCCAGCCTGGCCTTGGGCAATTCCAGAGATGGGGCAGCCACAGATTTTCTGTTCCTGTGGCTCACTTTGAGTTTGAAGCCGTCCCCTCCCTGCCTTGTCAGTAATTCCCTTGTAAAAATCTGCTAATTAACACCTGAGCAGAGAGCACAGACTGAACATTGTGAGAAAACAGCACAAATTCCACTCATCTCCTACCCTGGATGACAAAGGAGCATCAGAGAGTTTCATTGGGAAGTCTTTGCAGATTTAGAATGACCCAAAATCCTGGTCTGAATCCCTGGATCTGCTGCCAAAGAACCCTTTTAATAATCTAATAATCCCTGTGATGCTGAAAGTCAGGATTTTCTCTGGTGAGAAGCACAGGATGTGACACCAGGAGTGACTTGGACAGGCTGGGACAGCAGAATTTCTGTAGCTCTAAATAAAACCTTAAAGAAATATCTCTCCTGATATTCCCATGCTTTCATCTTGCTGAAATTTATGCTTGACTTTCCTGCAGTAATTTATTGTTGTTGGTTTTGGTTGTTTTTTTAATAAAGAAGCAACCTCAACTGGAGAGCAACCCAAGGGGAGAGATTTGTTAGCACAGCCCTGATTTAATTGGTTACACTGAGGTTTTGCACTTCTACAGGTGGTGGAGGAAAAGTAGAAACAATGACAAATGAATAAATTCAAGCTGCACAAGAAGTATTTATTTCTGTGTTTACAGTTTCCAGTCACAGAAGATGTTGTGTCTATTGATCCTGACATTCTGTGTGCCAAGGATGAGTTATTTCATCCACTGCTCCTCAAGCACTGCTCCACACCTTCCTGACAGAAAAAAAATCATTTGAAAGTGTTGCCTGGTCATCTTTTGAGGTTTAAAGGCCAGGTGATCTACTGCTCTGAGTTGTCATTAAAGGGACTGGATGGCTCTTTGTTAGACACCAGAGAAAGGAAATATGTGGCAATATATCTGCCTGTCTTTGTATCTGGCTCAGTTCAACTGCAGAAAAAAAATTCCCACTCCCAAAAAAATATGTCCAGCAGAAAAAAAGTGTCACAGGATAGAATTAATTCCCTCACAGTTAGGCACATCTCCCAAAATTTGTATGATTTTCAGGTACTTGCAAGATTTTTTACCCCAAACAAGAACATTATCTACATTTTTAAGGAAAAAAAAAAAAAAAAAAAAAAAGCTCTGACCTTAATAAACTTTACCAAGATCTTTGCCTACTTTCATCCTAAGATTCAAATTTTGAATAACTCATAAATCTAAACTCTGTCTATAGGTTAGAGCAAGAACTACACACAGCTAAGAAAAACAAATGATATTTTGCACAAAGAAGGAACTGGACAAAGTTTCCTTCCCTTTGTGTTTAGAGTAGCTCACTTGGGCCATGTAAGAGCAAGCCCTTAATGCACCAACATGGTGGAAATTTATATATAAATGAATATAAATGAGTGAAAAATTTCTCATTTGGCCCAACAAACTCTGTTCCCTGAAGTGCACAAATGTCCATGATGCAGCTGGAATATCACAAATATGGAGTTGCTAATATGGGAGCCCAGAACAGTGACACAGTAAATGACACACAATTTATAAAGTAAACAGTAGGGTTTTTTTCCCCCCTAAGTTGTTTCTTTAACTTCATTGATTAGCAATTCATCATCCTATTTAAAATTCAATATTAACAAAATTGTAATGGATCAGCCTGACTCTGAAATCAATTCCATAGTCATAGCCATGGCCTGTTATGAAGTAATGGCAATGCTAATTTTATTCTGCCAAATGTAAATTGAGTGATTTATCACACCATTATACACTCACTCTGCTCCTTCAGTGGCCTTCAAAATAAAGGGAGGCAAAAAAAGAAAGTTCAGGGTGACAACTCCCTAATTTTGAATTAAGTACCACTGAGTTTAACCAGCCAAACTCTATGAAATGCAAGAGAGGATTTTAAGAAAAGAGTCAGAACCTGATCCTGGCCTCTCTGACTTCAGCCTCCCCAAATTTCTCTGAGAATGGTTGGGTTTTATGTAGAGTGAGAACCCAGCCCTCACTTTCTGTCACACTTCAGGAAAGGATTTAATAAATATAATGCAGGAGGGAGAAACAGAAATGATTCTGTCCCTCATTCAAGGCAAACCTGCTGGCTCAGGTTGTTGCTTTTTGGTGAAAGAACATCCCATGAAGACATTTCAGGAAGTTTTGGAGATGCAACTCACAAAACTTGCAAAGCAGCCCCAGGTCAGGGGCTAAAGCAGGGCTGTTCACAGAGATTACATCACCATGCACACATCAACAATTCTGCACAACAAATTTCCTTCTCAGCAGCCCAACAGCACAAATTTAACCAGCTGGAGCTGGGTTAGAACCCCCAAAACATCACCCAGATGGAGCCTGGTGGGACCAGGTTTTACCAAACTTATTGCAGGAGAACACAAACCACCATGGCCAGAGCAGGCCCTGCCAGTCATAAATCCTTTATAAAACAGATCCCCACTGCCTGGAATTTCAGGAAAACTCCTCTGGTTGTGAGCAGTGAGCTGGGGCAGGCACTGCCACCACCCCAAGGTTCCACCCACAGAACAGCACCAAAATAAAGTGCTTGGTTGAGTTAACTTCTAGGGGGAAAAAAAAAAAAAATCCTGTTTACAAAGCTCAAAAATGCCCCAAGTTTCAGCCATCCCTAATTGCTGTTGTGAATAATCTTTTCCAGGCTTTTTTTGTATTCTCTCAATCTGTCTCTCACCCCTACTTATTGCACATCTAATTTACTGTGAACAGAAGAAGCAAATAATATTACAGCTGCTAAAGGAGCTGGGATGCCTGAACCAGTCCAGCCATTAATGCTTTGTATAACTGAGCTTTTAAGGGCTTTGACTGCTGGCATTATGCAAAGTACAGTCATTTTTGTCATTGCTTTGGTGCCTGCCACATTTTCACAGGGACGTGCTACACGGCCTGGGGCATCTCTAAATAATGATAAAAAAGTCAAAATGAAAGTTATTTGGCTTATAATTATGTAAGAATCACTCTAAGCCAACCTCAAATGATAACATATATTAAACTTAAATAAGAGCCTGGGTTCTTGGCAGATGCCTCAGGGATTGATGTGATGCTGTGACAAATAAGCAGAAGGGCAATTGTTTAAAAAGCTGCATGAATGACTTATTTGGTTATAATGTTGATCCTCTGTAACCTCGTGTTTGTTTCACTTTTTTCCCCCCTAATTATTCCTGGTAGAAGGAAATGCCTGAACCAATTCCAGGAAAATTCTTGAATCTCTCAGAAAAAGTCCAATTTTGACATCTTTGAAACGCAACCAAGTGCACAGGATGGCAAAGAGTGAGTGGGTATTCCTGGAAAACTTTTGAAAGTGAATATATTCAACAAATTTGCAAGATCTTTGTTGAAGACTGGAACATTTTTTCATTTCAGTAACCTGAAAGTAACAGGGATGAGAATGAAATACAGTCTGCCCTTGAAAAAATGCAAGAGAGGCCAGCAGAAAGGAACAAAGGATGAGTAGAATCTAAGCTAAGGTAGTAATAAAAATAAGGAAAATGAAAAGGAAAGGGAAAAGGAAAAGGAAAAGGAAAAGGAAAAGGAAAAAAGGGAAAAAAAGGGGAAAAAGGGGAAAAAGGAAAAAAGGGGGAAAAGCAAAAAAGGAAAAAAGGGGGAAAAAGGAAAAGGGAATTAAAAGACTGAATTCTGTGCTCTAGCTCACCACATCTCCCCCCAGCATCTGCATTTGTCCTTGAGATCTTCTAGAAAAGTGCTTTCTAGAAAATCTATAATTTTAAAAAATCAGCCATGGATTTTCCTGGAATTCCTGTGCATTAACACCGAGCAGAAAAAGCTGATGTGACCCATGGATGGGGACATGGAGCCAATCACTTACAGGGCTTGGAATCTGGAACTTTTTGTGCCATAAACACCCAAGGATCACAAACTTCAGACAGGAATGCCAGCAGTGCCTCATCTTAAATTAGAAAACAAATAGAAAAATAAAAGGAAAGCAAGAGAATTAATTGTGAATTGTGCAGAGATGGTGCCCAACTATCCAGCACTGAAGGGATTCACATAAAATGGGAAGAGACTCTGACAGAGCTCTGGGAGGGGGTTTTTCTCTCAAAGCTGTAAAGGGGGAAGCTTTGGAAGAAGATACCCTAAAAGAGCCCTGCAAGCTGTGGATGTCACCCCAAAAAGGGCACCACAAAGATGTAGATGGATGTTTTAAAGCCAGTCTGGCAGAGATGAGTGTGGGAGAGCTCAGGCAGCACCAACAGTGGGGTGGGGGAGCAGAAATCTGAATAATGGCACAATTTCTGTGGGTGCTGAGAGGGGAGTGAGGTGACAGCCCCAAAGGGACTCACTGCCCTGCCAGCTGTCCCTAAACTGGGGGAGCTGATGGTAACTTGTGAGCCCAGGAACAATTCTGGGAGGAAAAATCACAAACCACAATCCTGTGGAGAAGAAAAACCACAATGCTTGAAGAGCATGAAGCAGATCCTGGAATTGAATGCTCTGCAGGATAGACAGGGTTCTGGCACTCCTGAATGCAGCAGGGTGTGAACTGAACATGGATTTTCCCTCCCATTTAAGGAGCCCCTGGGCAGGTAGAGCTCAGTGAGCCCATCCATGGAGCCTGTCCTGCCCTCCATGGGAACTGGGAAATGCTGCATCTGCTGTAGCAGTCCTGCTTGAAGAAAGTTCCTTTCTTTTTTCCTTTTATTTTTTTTCTACTCACCAATATTTAGTAGAACTCTTTTCTCCTTTTCTTTTTTTTCCCCTAGAGCAAAAATACTCTAAATATCATGTAGTGCACCTGTTTTCTTGCTCCAGCAAATATTCATCCATCCCCTACCATTCCAAATGCTGGCAATAAGGCATCACATTTATTTCCTACAAGGGATTAGCTCCTTATAAACCCACAGTGCTGCTGCACTAACAGGGAACAACTGAAGGTACAAGTGCTGCATTAATACTTTACCATCAACTAGCTTTGATCCTCCGTGGCTGCAGCTCACCAAAGCCAATTAATTCCTGCTGAATCCCTGCCTGTGGGCTAAAAACACCTAAGCACGAGTTTAATGTACTCTGACTGCTTCCCCTGGGAGGGCTCCTACAGACAGAAGCCAGTTTTAAACTAAAGCATCTCCTGAGAGCAGAGCAGGTAGAAGGCTCTGGTTTCCCTCTAGGCTATTTAGCCACAGATTATTTTTTTGGCACCCAAATGGGTTTTCTGTCAGAGATGAAGCTCGTGCTGACACTGTTGTACCACGACAAACTTGCATTTTGTTCAGGGCTGGTGGAATTGTACACAGCTGCTTCTGGGCTGCAGTGCAGGCACACCAATCTGCTCATGAGCATAAGGAAATTTGGCTGGATATTTGTCCCAACACACCTGAAAAAGCTTGGTGAGCTGCAGGGAAAGCTGTGAGAGCACCACATGCAGTGCACATCTCTGCTCCTCAGCCTTGCACAGGTTTTGTAACCTTCCCAGGGTGCTGTGATTCACATTTAGCCATTAATTCCCTGGAACTGGGCTGGCAACACTCCATTTATATTTAATCCACCAACTCCTGAATGTTGATGTGTGCCAGCAAATCAAATGCAAATGCAAAGTAAAATGTAATCTGTGAGAGCTGAGGAAAATGATCAAGTGAAATAACTAAATCAAACCCGATTCCTTCCAAATGAGCAGAGATGAGCACCCTGCACTGAATTTAAAAGGTCCAGCAATCCAACAAAGGCTCTGTAATGAATCAGGAGCCTTATCCAAGGGGATACTGCAATAACCCAGCCCAGGGTTCTTTTTATTTGTTTCATTCATTACTTTGTTTACCAACACTAAAACCCTCTGCACTGCAAGGTGGCCATGAAGAAATCAGAGATTAATAGAGAAAATGAAGGGAAAGCAGTTCCTCTGATTAACTGGGAGATAAACAGGATTCTTCTTTTTTAACCAACTTCCTTGAGTTGAAATGAGACTCAGAAATCCTTCCCAGCACTGCTCTTGTATTAAACATCCCCATCTTGAATCTGGCATCTAATTCAGAGGCAGATTTCTTCAAAGGTTATTCCTGTGTTAGTTTTAGAGCTTTTTATTACTGGTTGCAGCAACTTGCTGAAGAGTGAAGTTTAAAAAACATAACCCTGGCACCCTAAAGGCTGTGGAGAGAGAATTAAGAAAAATGTAATATGCACTTCAAAAAGGCCATGGTCTCAAACATTTTGGGATGGGTTTGTGCAGGGATGGAGAGAGTGGTGCTGCAGGTCACAGGACAAAGCAGGAGATCTGATTGTACACAATCCAAATTACCTGAACTCAAATTATGAGTGATTTCTCCTTTATTAAAAAAAAAAAAAAATTACAGTTCATAGGAATATCTGACTTTCAAGATTCTCCCAGAAATTAACTTCACAGGCTGCCAAAATGCTGCAGAAAACAGAGTTCTGTCTGGTTTTGGCTTCTCCAGCCAGCTGAACATGCTGAGATCAGGGCTCTTCAATCCTGATACAACCTGAGAACTGCCTTTTGCACAAAGCCTTTAGCACTACAAGATGAAATGGGAGATAAAGGGCTGTAATACACCCACTGCCCTTTTATTGAGTGCTTGCAGTTGCAGCACCATCCTGTATAATGAAACCTCTACCCAAGTTTTTATTCTCTTGGTTTTTTTTTTGGTTTTTTTGGTTTTTTTTTTTTTTTTTTTGTTTGTTTGTTTTTTTTTTTTTTTTCCTCCAAGTAGCATGACAGCTGGAATCACTCCATAAATGCACAAGCCTCAAAATGCTTTCTTAATCTCGATTTAGGATTCCTGAAAAAACTTAAAGGGATGTTCAGGTGGTCTGTGGCCATTATAACTCCACTAAAACAATAGAGCTGCACTGGGTTACATCCTCTGAAGAGAGAATCAGGAATTCCCAAAATTATCATTTATAAACTGATGGAAAAGTAGTGAAATTGTCACTAATGCACTTCATGTATGTCTTAGAACCTGAATTTGTGAGAGTTATGGCCATTAGATCCAAATTCAAACATACTTACAATTTTGCAGTGGTAAATCTCTTTCTCCATCTTTATCCCTTGTTATTTCCAGCTGAAATGAACTTGTGCTGATGAGACTGAAGGAAAATCACAAGCAGAGTAATAAATACTTTATAAATCTGATTATAAAGATATTGATTTGGGAATTCTGAAACAGTCTCTCTGTTGCTAAGTGGGGTAACTCAGAGGCTGAGGGGGAACCTCAGCTGAAGAGCTGAAAATGCTCCAGTAAAATCCACCTGTGGGAGGAAGACATGTTCAGTGCAGATAAAATCAGACCCAAAAAAAGAATTTATGCTCTTTCCCACACTCCAGATGAACAATTTTACTTACAAGGAAGCCAGCAGATTCTTTCCCCACCAATTTGTGGAGCAAAACCTACAAACCTGCAGAGTAAGAGCAGCAAGGATGTCACTGAGGGGTAAAAGTTACATTCAAGTGTTTTTAAAACTTTCTGAAGTTTAAAACACAGGTGTGCTTGAATGTGCCAGCTGGGAAAATCTATATGATTAGACTGTAATTTTAAGAATATTGCTCTGCCTGTCTGCTGTAATCAGGGGCTTCTCTGAGGAACTCATCTTCTCTGTTTCACCAAAGAGCTTCTTAATAATTACTGATTTATAAGATACCATATTTGTGCTCAATAATGCTAATTTTATGGATTCCTGAACAGCTCCTTGAGTAATGTCTTTATTTAATGTCAAAGGAGTGGGGAGTTCTAATAAACCAGCTGCATGTTTTCTCTGTTTTGCATTCTGCCTCCAGAGGAGAAGTCAAAAAAAACCCCAAGAAATTTGGCATAACTCACATCATCAGGATGGATTTACCAATCACACAGAACTGAATTATGCCTCTTATTAACCAACAAACTCAATATTTAATATACAGGCAACCTAAAGGAGATAATTACTTTTGTAATATCAGCAGAAGATTTTGTCATGTAAAGGTTCAAACTGTCAGAAAAACAATGTTTTGTGAAAAAGCCTTTCATGAATCGTCCTCTGCCTGGAGTAAATCGGACATTTCTGATAAACTCTGACACATAAAGGGTTTGCAAATGATTCAATTAATTCAAAAATTATTTTCATGGAAAACATATGTGGTGCTCTGTCACTTAACTGACAATGACATCAGTGTGATGGAACATTTAAACCCAGGAAAACTTCTGCTGGAAGGACCCAAACAGCACAGGAAGAGGTTTGGTTTTTTTTTCAGGTGGTACTTTCATCATTTCACTTTTCAGCCAGATCTTGCAAAACTTTTTGGGATTTGGGCAAAAATTCCAGTTGCACACCAAGCAGCCTGCTGGGTTTTAATGGTAGGTTATTTTACCCCGTGAAAATCAGTGCAGAATAAACCACTTTTCCTTCTTCTCTGGATTTCCTCTTTTTCTTCAAATCACATGGGATTCAATGTCACTGAGCAATGAGAAATTCTGAAGTTCCCACATACATCACATATTATATATCACATGTTTTTACCTGTTGTTATTTCTAAAGCTGACACTGCAGACACTCCATCACTCCCAGAAGGCAGATCTTGAATGGATCTGCACTGAAGTTCTTCCCCAACATGAATTTTTTTTCTTTTTTTTTTTTTTTTTTTTTGTAGGAATCTAAATTTCTGTCCACATTTAATTATAAAAATTACCATTGTGAGAATAGAAATCTCTCCTGATTAAATTACAAATGGGGTCAACCCTGAAATCTCTGTTCAAAAACACTCTCAGTGACATTATCCCCTTAGTGACTTCCTGATTTGACCCCACACCTCTTTACCTCAGATTTCCCCTGAAATTCCACCTGCAAACATAACTTGGGGTGCAGTAGGAGCTCACAGGCTCCTATTTGAGCAAAACAGGGATGAGGTTTATCCCATGCTGTCAGTTCTGCACAAAGACCAGGATTAAAACCCCTTCCAGCTTGCAAAGCTGCTCCCTTAGAACCCCATTTTCAGCAGTAAATGTGTTCTGATCTCAGCTTAACACATCAAAACTGGTCTGGAATCAAACTGCCCCTTGTTATTATTACACATTTTCAGGTGTAAAGATGACAAAGCCTCCCCAGGCTACCTCAAACCTCCCCTTCTGCCCCTCTGGTGCCCTGGGCTGATGTTAGAAAGAGCAAATAGATTGCAAAGAAGTGAGAAGAACTCACACATTTGGTTTGTTGTTATCTCCAGGCCACCACAGCTCAGTGTAATTCCCCCAATTCTGTAATTTCTGCCCAAGAAACTCCCTGCAATGAGATTACAGCAGAACTGGAGGTCACTTCTGAACTGTGTCATCTGCAGGAAATTCAATGTGTGCTTGCACTGTATTTATCTCCAGTGAATGTTGTGCAGCAAAAAAAGGATAAAGCAGAGGTGTGCAGTGGGCAGAGAGATAAAATTGAGAGTAAAATGTTGGCTTGGGAGGGTTCATGGCAGGGAAAATCTCACCAGGCTCTCCTGGGATGCTGGGGCTGGGTAAAGTCACCTGAACTCTTCATTTTTTTTAAAGTCAGTTGTGTTTAAAGTAGATTTTTTTGGGGTAGAAAATGAATTGTTGTATATGAACACACATGAGATAAAAACTAGCAAGGAGAAAGAGCTCCCAACCCTACACAAAGGTTTCAAGGCACTGAATTGAGGCAATGATTTTTAACTGAGGGCTCCATGTCAGCCTTCCAGCAGGCAGAGAGTTTCATGTCTGCAGAAGGAGGCAGAGAATTCCAAATCCCTCACCAAATGCCTGCTAAAATCAGGTTTTACCTGGAAATGTGCACTAAACTTTAAACAGCAATGGATTTTCTATGGAATCAAATTGTTCTCCTATTAATTCTTCTCATGAAACACATTTTACACCAAATCCCATTAGCTGTCCTTTTTGCAGTTAATTTTTTCACATAACTCTTCTCCTCCCCTTGCAGAAAAAGCAGGGAAATATCACTGAGTTACAAATTCCATTTTTGTTTCCATCAGCTCATTATATAAATTATTCAGAAGTCTTTTATGAAGTGGGGATTTCAGCTTCCTTTACAGAAATAAGGAGAAAAGACAGTCCTAAAACAAAACAGAAAGAGATAAAACCCCCTAAACATTTGATGCAACTTTAATTATCCATCCCATTAAACTGCAGCTTGTTCACCTGTTTATAATCTCAAAAAATATCCTTGATACAATAGATGTTACTCAGAGTATTTTATACACTTACCATAATCACCATTCCAAACCTCCTAACTCTTCCTCCCCAAAAGAAAAGAGGAAAGGAAACAACAAAGGGGCAATTCCCAAGGCACAATTATTTCTTGTGGGTTTGAACTCTCAATTTGCATATTCATCTCCAACAATCACCATCTTCTGCCACCTCTCCTGGTCCCTTTTACAGCAAAATTTCCTCTCCCCTTGCAAGCCAGAAGCCACCACCTTGCACATTGCCAAAGGAGGGATTTTAATCAAAGAATTCCAACCTGTGGCACATTTCTTAATCAGAAAATATTTCCAGTTTTTGTTTTGAAAATAATCAGATTTCTATATTTACATTGCACCAATAGGAGTTTGGGAGCACTTTAAGTTTTCTATCAAAATTCATTTGCTGTACTGGAATTCCAATACTGTGTTAGCAGCCAGTGGCTGTTTGGCAATCCAGGAAAAATTAATTCTTTTTTTTTTTTTTTTTTTTTTTTTTAATAGAGGTCTACACCATGACAATAAGAAGCACAGGTTTTCTTCTTTTTAATTGATTTAAATCAAGTGTTTGGCACTTACTGAAAGGAAACAGATAGAAAAAGTGTGTTATGATTAATTAGAAATTCCTTTTGGATTACTCAGGATCAGACAGGTTTTCCTACTGGAATCACACCAAAGTTTGGTTGTGTTCACAGTCACTGACATTGATTTTGGGGTCCAGCAGAGAAAAAAGAGGAATGTTCATCTTCCTGCCTTGCCCTGGAGAAGGGGGAGATGGAAACTTGTGGTAAAGTCACCATAAAGCAGCAAATTTGACAATTCTCAGATGTTTCAGAGAAGAAATAGTACAGCAAAATCAGGATTGTTTGTTCCAAGAAATCAAATGTCAACAGGAAACCACCAGAGAAGATTCTACCAGAAAGAGAAATACTGGGAAAGTATAAATAAAATATAAATATAAATAAATATATACTGTTGAGATATAGATAGATAGATAGATAGATAGATAGATAGATAGATAGATAGATATTTGTATATCTATATATATATACATACTATATATATATATATATACACATACTATATATATATATAAAATATATATATAAATATACATTACATATATATATAAATACACATATAAATATAAATATAAATATAAATATACATATAAGCATAAATAAAATTATATTTCCCTGGAACAGGGAAAGATGAGACACACAGAGAAGAACAGATGAGGGATGATATTTAAAGGAAAAACAACAGACAAGATTGTGTTTCCTGGCTCCATTCAATGTAAATTCTGCTTTTCAACTGCAATTCAGCAGCACAGAAAGTGTTGTCCACTATGAGACACAAACCTTGGAAATTAATCTCATTTAATTTCTGTGTAATGACTCACTTTAGGATCAGGTTTGCTGGGAAACATCTCCAGATCAGTGCAAGAGTCTGGAGAGCCAAGCAGAGGCTGAAATTCTGGGGTAAAAAGGAGACTGAGCTGGAAAAGGAGTGTGACAAGAAAGAGCAAAACTTTGGAAATTAAAAAAATCAGCAAACACCCAACACACACCAGCAGTGTCACCCACATCAGAAGAAAACATATTTCCTGCTGAAGATGAGAAAGGGAAGTCAAGAAGTCATAATTTTCATCTGGAACATCAAACAATAAACTGATTTTCTTTAGATAAAACCCTGTTAACATCTGGCTGGTTAATTAGGAAGCAGATGACAGTTGACAGCAGATGTCAATTGTGTATTTAGAGAGGATTCCACTGATTGAAAACAAAATGTTTTATCTCCCCAAAATAAAAGACACATAAAACAGATTCTAACAGTGTTGCAGGGGAATGAAGCAAGTTTAAAACTCTGTATCTAGGAGAGGGTTTTTATAAGCTACCCTATTAAACTGCTCATATACATCCAGCCTTAAATTAATAATGGAAACATGCCTGAATCCTTTCAGTCAACATCACTCAGTGCTCCTTGGGAATATGATAAAAGCTGTCAACAGAATTATATAAAGCAGTCAGGATTAGTGGTGTCTTTTTGGAAACTGATAGCAAAGTTTCCACTGAACAAAGTTTTGCTCCTGATACTTTCTGTCCATTCTTGCTCCACTTTTCAGCAGCATAACAACGAGTGAACATTTAAATATGTTATTTGCTCTTTGATCCTTCCTCCAATAAACACATTACAGCTTGGCTGTTTTGTTTTTCGTTTTTTTTTTTTTTTTTTATATCCTTTTACTTTGTTTTGCATTTATTGATTTGTTTTTAAGGGGATGAATTGTGCTGTTCGACACAGAGGCTGAAATATTTTATAGTTGTTATTCATGACTCTGAATTTCAATAATCTGTGGCACCTCCTTGTCCTTTAAAATATTGGCAGCACTCTGTGGTTTTTATTAAAATATCTGTGATGCTTCTTTTTAATTTGTCAGATGAGGGATGGCACAGGTGGCAATGCAGAATAGGAGGATTCATCTGAAACAGAAATAACCCCCAAGGACATTACCCTGCTGTCTGTGTTTATTCAAATCCAACTGACTTTTGTGAGAATTCTGAGTGCCAGCCCAGGTTCTTTTCACCTTTCCAGCAGGTAAACAATAATTTTTCATTTGCTCTGATGAATTCCCATCATTTCATTCCCACCTTGCTCAGGGATATCTGGAAGAAGCAAAAATACTCAATCAGTTAAAAACCTGACTTAATAAATCAGCACTTCCCAAATAACCTTGGAAGTTTAAACAGTGCCTATTCCTGTTCCCACCACCAAGAACAAGCAGAGCTGAGCAGATACCAGCCAGAGACATGAATTTATCAGACAGGCCACAGCAGTGTGACTTAAAACAATAATTACTTCTTTGGAAAGCTGAAAACCCAGCAGAAAAGCAGATTGTTCAGGTAAATAAACATGTCCAGATTGACTTGGAAGCATTTGCAGCTGGGACAGGGGAGTTTTCATCAGAGTACAAATAAATGAGAGTTCTCAGAATTAATATAAAACCTCATCTCATCTTGCAGCCTGAGAAAAATTAATCAAATCAAATAATTTATTCAAGGAATAGCAACTGGAGGACAGCTGTCATCTCAATTAAATGGACTCCTATTGCCAGTCATGGCACATCACTCCTCTCTTGACCCCAATCCATCCATTTATGTAGTTATGAGTTAGACAAACTCCTTCAAGGTAATTCTGTCTTCTAACCCCATCTCTGCCTTCTGGGAATTCAGTTTTGTCCCATCAAACTCTGTTTCTTGTCTAACAAGCTGATAAATTGGAGTCCAACCTGGTAATCTTTAAGGAGTCCTCAACAATTTGACCCTTTTTATACCTTCCTTTGACATTTAAATTATTTTTTTAAACTTAGAAATTAAAAGTAATTTCATAAACTTGCAAAATGAAAGGACAAGGATTTGTCATGATAAAAGAAAAAAACCCATTTGATTACACAGCTCTTCTGAAATTATTCAGTCTTTTGTTCACTTTGGTACATGAATATTTTAGTATCACAAAAATCATAGAATATCCTGAGTGGGAAGGAACCCACAAGGGTTATTCAAATCCAAATTCTTTTGTTATCATCCAGAATGTGAACATCAGCATTATTCTGAGTGTGGTAAAATACACAATATTTGCAGTATATTCAATCTTACCTGCTTTAGCTCTATGCACTTTAAATGAACATCTCACAATTTTTGCCAGAGAAAGTTGTGATATTCTTCCTGCCAGACTATCTTCCAAGAATTTCCTTTGGGACCTGGCAATTGTGAAATCTGTTGAAAGGAATAAGGAAAATATGAGAAAAACTCATCATTGGGATGATTTACAACATTCCCTTCACAAGATGTGTCTGGAACAAGGAGATAATGGAGTCACACATCCTGATGATGAAACATCATGGAAGAATAAAACATTTTATTGAATGTGATGAAAGTAATGTGAGATATTAAAGTTTAAAACTCTCTCACATTGTAATTTGTAAGTTTTTATGGCCAATATCCATGCAAGACATTGCTACAATAATCACTTAATTCCTGACTCCACAGAAATTAACTCCATAATCCAATGGCAAAGAGCAGAATCATTTTAATATTCTAACAGTTAGAGGATAGAGTGTCTTATTTAAATACAGATGCACTTTGAACTCCCTGCTCTTTCACAATTTGGCTGGAAAATAATAATAATTACCCTGCACATTATTATTTTTCAACACAGAGATATGTTCCAGACAGGGAAAACAACATATCAGAAGTGCATAAAAAATAGGATTTTTTTCCAATTAGGCAGCTAATAAAAGTAGCTTAATAATCCTTTGGAGGAAAAAGCACACTGATATCTTCTAAGATTCAAATTTAAGACTTCATTTATATACAATATCTAACCAGGAATAGAAAAGAAAGGGATGTATCCTAGATAAAAATAGACAGGGATAGGCAGAGCCCTTGGTTTTTACCTGGTGTTCTATGTTAAGACAGATTAGGAAAGAGAAAAAAAATTGATTGTGGTTAAAATTTGAGTATTATCTAGTAAAATAAATGCATTAAAAGTTCTCTCCTCTTAAAAAAAAAAAAAAAAAAAAATTAAATACTGAGGAGCAGTTTTTAATACCAGAAACCATGATACATTTGCATGGGAAATACACTATTATTAGAGGAGTTCTGGAGCATTTCTTCTGGAAATCAGGCTGGGTGAGGATAGATTTCCTTTCATTTCCACTAAGCTTTTAATCAGAATTCTGTCAGGCAAGAGGCACCTGCTGTCCTCAGCCCTGAAATGACCATTTCCAAACAAACCAACTGGAGAGTAAAGACTGAGGGTTTGTAAAGGAGTTGTGCATAGTGAGGCTTCAAGAGATGAAACCATGGTGGCTGAAACACAATAGAGAGATTTAAAAACAAACAAACTCAGATCACTGAGTATTTCCAAAACCTGCTCAGCCCAATCAGAAATGGCTCTTCCCTAACCCAGAGCATGATTCAGCCTGCAAGAAAACAGAGGCACAGAATGAAAACCACTCCTCTTGTGTGCTCTGGGCTGTTTTCAATTCTCCCCTTGAGAGAACAAGTCGTGCAGAAGATGCTCCCAGTCAGATTTGTGCTGTTGCTTGGGTCCTGCACTAATTTCTCATCTGCTGCCTTAATCAGCCACCCACACATTTGACCTTTTGTGACCAAAATACTCTGAGTTTTAGCACAGTAATTCAAGGGTGGCATCGAGGACGAGCCCGAGGTGTCCTTTGTTGTCCTTTGAAGCTTCCTGTGCATCAATTAGAGTGTATAATTTCTAGGCCTTCAGTCAAAAAGCAATTTGTTTTCACTGAGTTGAAATGGATGAGATTTAACTCATCAGGATTTTGGCTGATTTTGGTGCCATCTTATGGAACGTGAGGGCTCAAGGAAAGGACCTCAATTTTCCAGCCTTGGTCATGACAATAAATTGTAGAGCAGAGCTGGTGAAGGAACCAGACTTTTATCTCAGGAGTGTTCTACAAACACAGCAAATTCCTTAGATTGTTTTCCAAAACCATAAGAATAATTTCTTTAGTGCCAAATATACCAGAGCCCCATCTCCAAATTTGTAAAATTCCTGGTTTGGGCAATTTCTGGGAATTTCTTCTCAGCATTTATTTAATAATTAAAATCACCTCCTCCTACTGCTCTGTAGCATCCTTTTTTTAGAACTTGCTTCCCAAGAGATTCCTTGCTAGGTGCATATAGTTCCTTTTCTTTTTCTGTTTACCCTGTTACTTTTTAAGCATTTCTTGATTTTAGGGATGTGATTCTTCCTGTTACTGTTCAGCAGCTCCAACATTTTCTGATGTTTCACAGCATTTGCCTCATTCTGCTGCCCTGGATTATTTTCCTGTAGCACAGCTGAAGTCTCACACTTAAGAGAAAGAAAGTCCTTATTTATTTCAGGCAGGATCAGATAAAATATCCCCTGTGCTGATCATAGTCCCTAAGTGATCAGTAGAGCAAAATAATTTGGGATAAAGGTGCTTCTCTCCAAATAAAAACACCCCAGAATTTCTTGTTTGCTGCATCTCTTCAGTGGTTTCACTGAATTTGTTGCAGGTTAGCATTTTGTATTTTCACAAAAGATCAGCAGTTTCTGCACCAGCATTTGGAAGATCACTCATTTTGGGTTCGAAATTTGGCTATTAAGTAAAATATGGGAAATCATGGCTTGAGGCAGCAAGGAAAAAATAGATAAAACATCTGATTTTTCTAAAAATTCATAGTTCAGCTCTGTTTACAGTGCCTGAGTCAGGTGTTATCAGGATGCTGCATGTGCCATCTATTTCCATGGTGTTCAATAGGAAGTTCAGGAGAGTGGGAGTGAGATTTGAGCTTTTAATATCAAAAGCCTCGGAAGTTATAAAAAAATTGACAAATGTGGTTGTTGCAAAGCAACTTTAATATCAAGAAAGGTTTTCCCCACATTCTTTTTCTGTACACAGTAAGGTTTTTGGACAGATCTCTGTTTTCTACAATCATATAGATGTGAAATGATTTGAGTTTAGAGATATTTTGTGTATTTTTCAACTCACTGTGAGTCCTTGAAAAGAACTTTTCTAAGGAAAAAAAAAAAAAAGCCCCAAGACAAAGCTGTTCAGATGTTAAGTCATCTACTAAAGTTTAAGGAAATAAAAGAAATTCATCCTACTGAATGTTTCCTTTGGCTGAAGTAACCTTCATTTCAGCTGGAAAAGGTTAAACATTGACACCCAAGGTACTTTTCTGAAGCAAATTAAAAGAACTGGAAAATCACATGAAACAAATCACAGGGGTAATTAGGACAGTGCAATTTTCTGGATCTGTGCAGTGTAAGACACATTTTTAAATGTCCAACTCCCTGTTCCATCCCAGTGGGAATCAGCATTTCATACAGAGATCACAGCCAAATTAAGGGGCCCTGAATCCCTACCTGGAGTTTCCTCTCCAAAGTTTTGAGTTCTGGAGGATTCTCTGGGTTTGATTTTTAAGTGTCTTTATTTAAATCACCTTCAGGGCTGAGAATGCAGCATTTGCATGGTTTGCTATTTGCATTTTGTGGTTCAACTCCCCCATGGGATGGGCAGGAATTTTGTCAGGAGCTGCTTTATCTGCCAGAGTCAAAGTCATTATCCACTCTGGAGTCTGTTGCTGTTTGTTCCAGTGATAGAAACACCAGGGAATCCTGTTTCAAATTCCTAACTGAATCTCAACTGTTAGCTTAATTAAAAAAAAAAAAAAAAAAAAAAAAAATTAAATTGCTCCTGCCTACTCTGGAAAAAAATACCCCTTAGTTTTTGGTGGGTGTGCTCTCACCTGCTTGCAGAATCAAATAATCCTGGCATGGCTCATCTGCTCTCCAAAGGAAGCCATGAATGACCAGATACAAATTGTCTGGAGGCATTATTTTGTGAACTGACTTGCCTGAGCTTTTAAAACATATTAACTTCTCCCACTGTAGTGATGACTCTAAATTTAACATATATTAAGGATCTTATTTAATCAGCAGATTGGCAAAGACATCTTGGGCTTCTGGATCTTACAAGAAACAGATTCAGACAAAATTAGGAATAATAGAGCACAAGCATCCTGTTTGCACTCAGGATTTGGAAACTTTGATACTTTGTCTTCTCCAGAGTCCCAAATTATTCACTGGAATAGTTTCCTGTTCAGCAAACCAGATGGGTCACTCCAGTTGTACTTTGAGGATTTGTAGAAGGCAAAGAGCTTTGATTAATCAAACATGTATTTATACATGACAAGGTACATTTATTTACTTATGATAAGTGAATTCTTTTTCTTGTGAATTCACTTTTCCCTTAAAATTCGGATGATAAAATGGTGTTATCATTGTTTTAATAAAATTACACTCTGCCAGGGTGAGGAGTGAAAAAAGGAACCAGAACTGGTGGTGATCAGGGAGATCTTTCTGTCATCCAGGTGGGAGTGCACAAAGCATCCAATCCAGGTTTCTATTTAAAGATAACATTTTTCACCAGGGCCAAGCATTGTCAAGTAAATTTTGCAAAATACCCAGGAAATGGAGTGGCACAAGTGGAAAGGTTACAAGGCTCTGTAAATCTGGGAACAGGAGGTGGAGGTGAACTAAGAGAATAAAAAAGGTTGCTTACCCTGTTTTTGGAGTTTTCTCCTTTATTTATTTCCTTGGCACCGATTATTGGCCACCATTAGGGATAAAATACTGGAGAACTTGTGCCTCTGGTGTGGCCCAGTCCACACAGCACAGAAATAAATGTAATGTCCACACCAGGGTGAAGCTGAAGGCAGAGGAGATGAGGATTCTTCTCTTTTATGGCTTTTCACTGTGGAGAGAAGAAAAATGAAATGACCTTTATGAAGGAAATGAGGAAGAATCCTCACAGCACAGTAAAACCACAATGTCTGATTATCTTCAATAAATTGTAGCATTGGAAACTCCATCAAAACCCTGTATTAGGAAATTTTTAAATATTGCAAATTGCTGCAAATTAATTTCTCCAGTGGCTGCCAAAATCATCCAAACCCATCTAACAGTGCTGCAGTTGTAAGAAACTATTTGGAAAAATGTTTTGCTGACTTTAGCCTGTTAACACTCACCAAATCTGATCTGTCAAATTCAAGCTGTTCCAAGTACTGGAAAAAGAGATGAGAGAAGAAAATTATTGTATATTGGAGAAGAGAAACTCAAACCTGGTAAACAATCAAAGAAAGAACAGTGGCTAAAACTGTGACTTTCTGTATTTGTATTTTTCCTTTTGATTGATTAGGGATAAAGGATGAAAATTATGTGACTTATACCTTATAAAAAGAATTTTTCTTTTCTTTATCTACAGAATAAAACTAACAGAAACCAGGAGAGCAAATTGATGTCACCAAATGTTTTTGTCTAGATAAAGTTGAAAAGCAAGGAGGAGGACTGGCAGAAAACTTTGTTCTTTGAGTTTCTGCTCTTTTTAACCAAAGTGGGCTCTCTGATCTTTGTGTTGTTATTTCTGGTGCTGTGAAGCCATTTCAATGTGATGGCATTTCTCATCTTTTCAGCTGGGGAGGATTCATTTGACAGGTTCAGATGGGTGTCGATGGATGTATAGGAATTAAATATATTTTCACCAAAATCCAGAGTATCTGAAGGTCCAGTTCAGTAGCTCAGAATTAATGACATTTAAAATCCAATTAGCCTCCTAATCTGCTGCTCTCATACTGCTGATGAATCTCTACCTTTGTCTTGTCTTTAGCATGTATTCCATCCTAGAAACCCAAGGGTTGATTGACTTTAATTGGAGTGGATATAACATATACATATTTATTTTGCCTCAGTTAATGCATTATTTCTCCTTCAGTTTGATTCACAACATGAAAATTAATATTTGCTACTTCTATTTACTGTTAACATTACCAGTAAATAATAAATGTTGCTCTAGTAGAAGTTGTGAGTGCTTTCCACACAGATCACCTTTTGAACTAAAAAGTCTTTGATCCTCCAATGATATCATAGAATATTCAGTGAGCTTTTCCAGGCAAGGACTCTCTGGTTTTCCAAAGAAATAATTCAATTCTAGATGGGAGTCTCTAAAATTTAAGCTGAATTGAGAATGCTGCTGTATTTTCAGTTCTTGACATTAGTGATGGCTTTTAAGCACTGAGATATTGTGAAACTCTCTAAGATATTTCATTCCTCCTTAATTATACTGCAAATGTTTCATAGCAACATGGTACTGGGAAACTTCAAATAGAAGATTAAACCTTCCTGGGATCCCAGAAATTCCTTCCCAGTGTTTTCCTGTCCATGTTCCACAGGCAAAGCAGCCAATTCCAACATTGATCTTCCCAACCTTGTGCTGTGACTATTATTTGGAAGATTTTTGTGCAGACCATTGGATGAGATATTTGGGATGGAACTCCCACAGCCACACAGGGTTTGTTTGCAAACTCCCAGAACCTGCTGACCCTCCCCTCTGGGCTGGAGTATCTGTTGCACTGGGCTCATTCTTGGATTTCCCTGGGTGCTGGTGGCAGGATTCCATCCCTGCACTTGTATATTCACACCCATTTCAACATCTGTGCCCATGATGTCTCTGCAGCTGGTCCCTCCCTGGCTGCCTGTGGCACAGGAGGTCTCAGTGCCTCTCTGGTGCTCAGCTGCTTGTTTGGATTCCCTGGAGCTGCTTGTTTGGATTCCCTGGAGCCTGTAGCAAACCCTGCACTCCCCCACAGTTCCCAATGCACTGGGGCTGTATGAGACTGTCTGTGGGCTGCTGTTTACACTGGAGGGGGTTATAAATAAAAAAATCAGGTTTTTTTTTTTCATTTTCACCATCCACAGATGTATCTAACAGTGTAAATTCTGTAGGATAGAAGGTAGCTCTTAGCTGTTGCTGCTGGTTTGGGATTTGCCTTCTCTTTCCAGACTATTTCACATCAGCCACTCCACAGCCTTAACTCTTTTTATCCTTTTATTATTCTGGGCATTAGGAATGTGTGTGAACTTCATTCCAAGCTCTGATTTTACCCAGGAATATGGCAGCAGCTCCCCCAGTCCCTGGAGGTGAGCTAGGATTGAAGAGTTGAATTTCCAGCAGGGATTTTTGAGGGCAGCCAGGAAAGTCAGGGCAGTGCAGAGCTGCCTGCAGCTCCTGCCTGCAGAGAGCAGGGAGCACAGGAACCTCCAGCTCAGCAGCTTCTCATTGTCCAGCTCTGCAGGAGCCAGGCTGCTTCTGAAACATGAGCCCAAATGGAGCAGAAGGGGCTGAGCCCTCAGGAAAAGGTCGGGAATGGGGAAGTCAGCCAGGAGTTCCTGCAGGATCCTGCTGCTCAGGGCTCTCTGCAACACAAGGTTTCTACTTCAGACAGCTCAAAGTTCCTGCTACACAAAGCCTGAGACACAGGGAAAAGCAGAGAGGTGAAGGAGAGAAAAGAGAAGAGAGAGAAGAGAGAGAAGAAAGAGGGAGAAGGAGAAGAGAAGAAGAAGAAGAAAGAGAAAAGGAGAAGAGAAAAAAAAAAAGAGAAAAGAGAAAAAATAAATGAAAAGAGAAAAAAGAAGAGAAAAAAGAAGAAAAAAGAAGAAAAAAGAAAAAAAAAAAAAAGAAAAAAGAGGGATAAGAAGAAAAAAGAAAAAAAGACAAAAGAAGAAAAAAAGAAGAAAAAAGAGGGGAAAAAAGAGGAAAAAAGGAAAAAAAAAGAGGAGAAAAAGAGGAAAAAAAAAAAAGAAAAAAAAAAAAAAAAAAAAAAAAAAAAAAAAAAAAAAAAAAAAAAAACAAAGAGGAGAGCTCATCCCAGAGCTCCAAACCCACCCTAACATGGAACCCACAGCACCAACTCAAAGCCCTGATCAGGGAACAGGGATGCACCCAAATCTCCATTTCTACTGCAGAGCAGAACTCAATGAAAAAGCAGGAATTTTCCCAGGGAGCAGCAGGTTGGAGACAAACACTTGGCCTAGGTCTGGGAAAGGCTGGGTGGGGTTTGATGAGCTCCCCTGGCTGCCACAGCTGCACTGCACCAAGGAGATTTTAAGGAAGAGTTGCTGTTCCCTCACTTTCTGCCAATTAAAAAGAATCTGAACAGATTTATCTGATTTGACTGAACCTACCACAGCTTGAAAAGAAAACAGTTGGTTTATGAAAACGTTGATGGATCAGTAGAAAGAGCAGAAGACTTTGGAAGTTTCTTGAGTTAGCCTTTGAAAAGGCAGCCAGTTTTCATCTTCATTTATCCAGGCACAGACGGATGGTTCCATAAACAAAAAAAAAAAAAAAAACAAAAAAAAAAAAAAAAAAAAAAAAAAAAAAAAAAAAGAAACAAAAAACCCAACTTATCTTGGTCTGTTTAGGGTATGAGATCCAAATGAGCTGAGACAGAGTCCTCTGAAATCTGGCTCATCACTTATGAATCCTTTGGAAAATTTTCATCTTGGGAGAGCTGATACATTCCAGGTGTGCTGCTAAGGGCAGGATGAAGAAGAAGTTTTAATCAAAATATTTCTCTGCTTGTCATCAAAATTAGAGTCATGTCTGTGAGGGGAGTTTGCAGTATTGGTGAGTTTTCTGGTACAAAATCATGGAGTTTATTTCAATTAATTCAAAGTTCATTTTGCATCAGGTTAAAATTACCTGAAGTGAACTTGTAAAATTCTCATATTTTTACCTCAACATCACAAGGCAGGCTTGTTCTGGGGATTGAGACTCATGACAAAGGAGGAAATTGTCACTTTAGAGTGTGCCTGAAGCTGAATATCCATATGATGATGTAGGGCCTCTTGTGCAAGGACATCTCCCCACCACTGGGGAGCTCTGGGAAGTTTTACAGCAGTTTGATTTCACAGGAACTTTCATCCCATGACTCCTGAATATCAAAATACACGTTGGGCTGTAAACAAATCTCAGTTTTGGATGTAAATATTCCAACCCCTCAAGGCTGAGTTAATAAGTTAGAGAAGCTTATTCAAGGGAGAAGAAAGAGCCTACTTAGGCTGTCAATACAATTCACAAAATGAATTTTTGTGCTCTGTCAAGGGAGTGTTGGAGTCAATATCTGCTGTGCAGAAAATGTCAAACACCATAGGAGTGCAGAGCTGTCTTTCTGGCATCACTGTTTTCAGAAAGGTGGAAACTCTTCTGCCTTTAAATTGACAGCAACAGTTTGGAAGTTTTTTAACTTGTGTATTGCAGGGCTGGGAAATTTAAGAATTTAAATTTTTTATATATATATATTTTTTTTCCCCCAGAGCCTGGGCTCATTGCCAAAAGAGCAAGGCTTTGCTGTGGAGTGATGTGAACAAGACTGAAACACCAAAAAGAAGAACTGAGTAAATGCAGGATGAATTAGCAGAGGCAGCAAAGGGCTGCAGGGGAGCCCTCACCTTTCTGGGGAGAAAACTGCAGGATCTGTTCAATTACTGGGGCTCTCAGTTCAGCTCAGCCTGGTTTGATGCCCACAAGCACAGCCACAGCCACAGCTCCTCATGGGCATCACCACTGCAAGGATTTCATCAGCCTGGGTGCATTTCATTCTCCTCAGGTGACTCTTGGCTCTCAGTCACTGAGGCACTGCCTGAACCTGGAATTCTCTGATCTGGGCTAAATCCCAGCAAGTAAAACAACCTTTACAGAAGTTTTCTTCTGTGTGAACAGCAAAATCTTGTGGTTTGGGATTGAAAAATTCAGTGTGAGGTTTGACATTCATTGAATACAACAGATCCACACCTGGTATGGATTTGATCAATGTTATGTTCACAGATAAGTGATTTTTATTTATAATTGCTCTTTTGAGACAGGATTTCAAACTATTGCCCGTGGTACTTTTCTTACTATGTAATAGGAGATTTGATTCCAGCATTTTACATAAATAAATTGTAGAAGTGTTCCTTAAAGCAAGATGCCATATACTGAGATGAGTATATGAGGTCTGAAAGAAATGAAAACTCTGACTTTCAAAGCCATACTCTGGTGGGCTGACATTTAACTTTAATTTTCTGCAAGTCAGTCAAAAATAGGGACTCCAGATCCCAGGGAAGGGGCAGACAAGAACTTATGAGAGGGTCAAATAGCAATAGTTGCCAATAGTAAAATTTATATTAATATTTGCCCTCTCCAGCTCCTCCAGGCAAAGATCTCTCCACTGAAGTCTATTTGAATTATATGGGAAAAGAACATGATTATTACAATCTGGAGAAACGGATTAACATAAAATCATGAATAGCTGTACTTACCAGGAGAGAGGATAATGGTCCTTTTCTTTAAAAACTACTTTAAAAGTACAACTTAGTTTTGAAATGTTACAATTAGTTCATCTATTTGAAGGGAAAAGAAAAAAAAAAAAAGAAAGAAGAAATGTTATAAAAGTATTAAACTGTGAATTTTAAAACAACAGGGAAAAGCAATACATTATTTACTTGAAAGTAGAAAACTTGATTAAAAAAAATAGGAAAAAAATCTCAACAAATTCTTACCTTTTAAAAACAGAGCTCTGCTTTTCCACATGAAGATATCCACAAGCTCCTCCTTTCCTGCTCCTTCTCTTCCACCTCCCCAGCATCTGCCACCTGCCTGCTCCAGCCCATCCCAGCTCCATCCTGCACCCTGCTGCTCTCCACAGCAGGACCACCTTCCCTCTGCACTGCCTGCAAGCCTCTTTCTCTATAATTAATTTAAGTGCTGGAGGAATGGCCTCGAGCAATTAAAATTAGGAAATCAAACAGAACAGTTCTCCAGATAACATTTACCAGTCTCCAGCGGAGTGAGAATGTCAATATGGCTTGATGGGGGTTCATTTGGAGCAGAGGAAATGAGTTAAAAAAATCACAGAAAGCCCCTGATTCTCCCACAGCCAAACAATCTCTGAATGCACCCAGCAGAAGCAAATAAATCATGAGACGTGGCCTTTTTAAAGGTCACAAAATAACAAGTGGTTCAAGATGAATTGGTATTGGCACGTCTATTGTAAAGAGAGGGGGGAAGTGATCAATGATCAAGTGACACAAAGAGTCCCAGAAAATGCATCCATCATAAAATAATGGCAAGGTCGAGGCAGTGACCTCTGGTGTGAGCTCGAGGATGTGAGAGGGGAGGGGAAGAGTGATTGGAAACAGTGGGTTTGGGTTGGGAAATAGTGATTGGGCTGCATGGAGATAATAACATGTTAAAAGAACTCAGCACAGCAGAGAGACGAGGTTTTAATGAAATGGGAAATTAAAGTTAAAACTTGCAAATCCTAGAAAACCTGAGGTGTTCAAAAAATTCCTTTGGAGTGCAGGGATGAAGAGAGAATGCCAGTCAAGAATCATTACCCAATGAAACCAAGTTCTAATAGATAAGTGGGATTGATTGTTCACATGAAAAAAAAAAACAATCAACAAAATGCATTTCCATGGGACTTTGAGAGGTTTCTTTTTCTGTTTGGCTTTTTAAATTAATTTTGCATTTAATGATTTACAGTGCCAGAGAGTTGAGCCCCTGAGTGGTTTCTGGTGCACTTTTCTGGCAGTGAGGTCACAGGTGAATGACAAAAATCCCACTGAATCCCCTGGGATTCCACATTTCCTCCCACAGAGTCCCAGGCTGGCTGGAGTTGGGATGAGCCAGTTCATGAGGATTTGCAAATAACACAGTGAAAATTTTTCCAGGTTAAATTCTGCTCCCAGGTATGCAAGTGAGTAAACCCAAATCCTGTAGGAAACACATTCTGCTGTGAAGAGGGAAATTTGAATTCTTAGGAAGTTTTCAAAGGGTGGCCCAAGTTTCTGTACTAAATTCGACCACCCCAGAGTGCTCATAAATAATCCTGAAGTGATTCCTGCAGGTCCTTTTGGCAACTCCTAATGGATCTTTAATCCCTTTGGCTGAGCAACTTTTTAAAGCAGGTTGGATTTTTAATATATTTTTTGTAAAATGCAGAGCTTGGAAAATAAATAGATGGAGTTTGGAGCACCCTGGTCTAGTGGGAGGTGTCCCTGCAGGGGTTTGGGATGATCTTTAAGGTCTGTTCCATCCCAAACCATTTTGTGATTCTCTGATAGTACAGTTAGGATACTTATGCTAAATAACTGATTTCTTCATTCATAAGTAAATAATCACATTTTAAGTTAGAAACAGACATTAAAAATAAAAAACAAAGAAAGAAAGCTGAAAGAAAGCTACAAACCAAGCAAGCAAGCAAACAAACTAGACAAAGACATTTCAGTGGTTTTCTCTGAATACCAAGGAACATTTCCAGAAAATTTAGTCAGTGTTAAAAAGCCCAAACACCTGGGATGTGAATGAATGAGTGATATCACAATTCTGGTTTGATCAATAACCACCCCTGCAACCTTCAGCAAAATCATTACCTGGTTCTGATGTCATTTTTAAGGTAAGTTTCATCCTTTCAGAAACCTGAAGACACAAATGAAAATGTTGAGCTGGGTTTTCCTCACAGAAAGTTTTAAATTCACTAAAACGTTTCCCACTATTGTTTATGAGAATATTTAAGGGGAGTGCTAAATTCCACACCAGCTTTTTTCTCCTTTTTTTGGGTATCTTTCAGATTAAATTAGAGTTTACAGGATCCCTTTAATTATCTCCATACCAACAGGCTGTTACAGTATTAAAACACAAGCAGTAAAATCCCACTTGATGGAAGATAATTTTCTTATGCAAATGACTTCGGTTATGAGTAGATAATTTATAATCATAAATACTGAATTCAAACAAAGCTTGAGCATTCCAGAGTGCAGTGGGGAATGGAGATTGCAAATCATTGTGTGTCAGGCTTACAGGAAAGGGTTGGTCCCTTTATTGCCTTTCCTTTCTGCTTCATCCAGACTAAAAGCAATTAAAGAGAATTCAGGGTGTCATAAAGGACATCCTACCATGCTCATACTTAACAGCTATTCTGGAACTGAAGTGTTTGTGAACCACAATTTTATTTTTTTTTTTAAATTTTAAACCAGCACAGACCTGAAAACTCCTCTCCTAGAGACAGTTCTAAAATAATTGGATTTTTGTATAATGTTTAATTGTGTATTGATGGGCTCTTTTTCCAGCTGCATCTCAAAAAATTGTTCTTGTTCTTATTTTTTTTAAAATTTTGCTTCTTTGTTTTGTTGCATTTACAAAAGGTAGGATTTGTGGTAATATTGATGAATTCTGAGAAATTCAAACTTCACTTTTTAATGAATTCAATTAATTTGCTGCATTATCCCTTGAAATTCAATAGATAATTATTCACTTGGAACATTACCAGGAGCCTCAAGAGGCCTTTTTTTACTGTAAATTATTCAGTTGGTGATGGGATACAAACAATGTTATTTCTCATATGGAGCCTTTGCTGTAATCCAGATTATTCTCATTTCAAATGCATTTATCAGTCAAAGAGAAAGCAAGAAAAAAACAGGTGAGATTACAGCAATGTAATTTGTGTAAATCACAGAATTTAAGGAATTACAGCAATAAATGTTTCTTGCTTCTTACCTTTCAGTGGATTATTCATATTGTAGGCTGAGGAAAGTTGCCACAAAATCAACAAGTTCCAATTTCCTCCTCTTTGCTCACCAGCCCAGAATAAATAAGAGAATCAGATTCAAGGCAAGAAAAGAACTCCAAAATCAAGGCCAACCTTCAACCATCATGGTCACTAAACCCCATTTTGCCTCAAATCCACTTTTTTATAAAATTTTTTTAAATTCATGCCCCAAGATCTCCAGAATTTCTTAAATGGTGGTCCAGTGAAGAAAAAAATAGAGGTTAATTCAGTGATCAGCACTTCAAGAATGTAAAACCAGATTTAATTTGTAAAACCTTATGAACATATGCCATTATGCCTTGGATTTCACACTTAATGTATTTTCAACATGGTTAAATTAAGAAAAATGAGTAGAGTCAACTGAATAACCTTAATAGCTGGTAGTTAGAGAGCTGAATTAATATTTTTTGTTGCAAATTGAAGTATTAAGTCCATCTGTTTTCCTCTGAAGAAATTCCTGAAATTACAGGGTTTTTAAATCAATTTCTCTATGTAATTAAAAATTTTATGAAAACCTACACGCTTCTGTCAATTTCAAATAGTAATGTTAATAGCAAATAGTCTTAATAGTAAATAATGTTAACATTAGTAAAATTAGGAATTTCAAAAACAAAACAGCCACCAACAGGAAGGAGAACTGAATACTGCTAATTGTTTCAGATATAACTCTAAAATGAATATAAATAGAATGTAAATTCATACCATTGAATTCCACCAAAGAAAGGACTACAGTTTGAAAATCCACTTTTCCCATGCAGGAACTTTCATTATTTGCTCTTAATAAACTGCTGGAACTTTTGCAGAAATAAACTATGGAAAGAGTGGAAACAACTCTGCTTTGTGGCACATCCTTTAGAAAATATATATTGATATATAAAAATATATATATATAAGGTCATGTGTGTGTTTATGAGGATTTCATCTGGTTTGTTGATTTATATATTTATTCAATGTATTATTTATTTATTTGCTGTTATTTGAAACAGCTTTTTTCAAAATCTACAGTTTTCTTTAAATCTCTGCACATTAAAAGTGGTTGTGTTTAGAACACTAAAACTGTAAATTCCTTCTCTAAATACAAATTCAAGACTTTTTTTTTTTTCTTTCTTCTTTTTTCCCACCCAATATCCTTGCTGCTGGTGATGTAATGGATTCCTGTGGGAATTCCTCTGCCACCTTCCTGGAATTAATCAGCATCTCCCTGGTCTGAGAAATGTTCCCCAGCATCAGCAGGAGAGGATGATCAATAAATGATCAATAAATGATCAATAAATGATTAATTCTGTTCCCATTTGGTGGCACCAGTGGCTTGACAATAATTGGGGCATTGCTTTGACTCAGAACTCCCAAATAACCTTATTTTTTATTTGTGTCAATCAACTTCATGTCTTGTATAAACACCAAAGGCTTGAAAAGTGTGGCTGATCAGCCCCATCTAAATAAAACAAATTCAAATTTTCTCCTGAAGGAGCTGCTGGAAGTTTCACTGTTTCTCAGGATGTCCATCCTAATCCAAAACCACTCAGTTTTTCCTTTCACTCATTTGGACAGCCAATGTTTTATCAATAATAAATATAATTTGCATTTTTATCTGCAGTGTTATAATTCACAATTATGTTCCAAAAATACTCCCAGACGAAGCAAAATTGTACTTTCCAAATCTATCACTCCAGCAATGTGTTAAAAATCCAAAAGAGTTTTGATCCATTTTCAATCTGTCACTCTCTTGGGTCATTGCAGGGAAAGGTTTGTGAAACTGTGGTCCCCAAAATTTAAGGCAAAAATGCAGGTTGAGTTAATTAAAATCTCACTGCCAGCCCAGAGATCTCATCACAGAAATTAATAATTACTTTGCACTGAAAAAGAATCCCAGCTGAAAATATAAAACAATTTATTAAATAATATTTGGGCTTAGTAAGAAGATTTTCTCTTGTCCTAGAAGAATTAAAAAATACTAACTATAATTCAGTGCTTAAATACATTAAAAGGAAAATTTCAGCCATCTGGTCACTGCAATTTAATCTTAGTTTCAAGAAGAGGAAAACACATTTGAGCTTTAAAAGACCATTGTTGTACAGTTAATTCAATTAGACATGAGTACAGGTGCAATAATTTCTGAGAATATTACTACAATTAAGGGTAATCTACTTTTAAAAACTCACTTTTATGATTAGAAATACACTTTAAATGGGTGTAGATCTTATAAGAAAACAACATTTACTGATTTTTTAAAAATCTGAAGCAAGTTCAGAGTAAACCAGGAGGAGTTCCTGGAGTTTTTCTGTGTTTCTGCACAGTCATTGAAGAAAAAAGCTGGAAATAACTCAAAAAAAGCATAAAGGAAATATTACTGCTTCACTAGTGATAAAGACATGGATTAACCAGACAAATTCTGCAGAATTTTTGCTACAGCTTTGCAAAAATCCTGACAGATAACTGAGAAAACTTAATTATCACCCCACTTATCAAAGGACTTTCATGTGCAGTGTCACTTTCCCACGAAGGATGGGTTTTATCTGTTTATTACTGTGACAAATGTAGCAATATTTAATACCATTTCCTTGATATTTTGTCTTCTTTTGGAGTTGGGGGTTATTATTTCTACTCAGAGTGGAGAGCTCTGCAAACAAGAAAGAAAAATCAAAGTTTCACTGGCACATCCTCAGGTAGGAGAGCCTTGGACTTATCCCAGAAAAACCAAACAGAGCAGCCTCTTTAAGGTTATCTGAATTATTGTCCACTAATTATTTATCTCCACCCCACTCAGAGTTTATTCCTAAAGCCTCACTCTAAACTGATTATTTCAATCACATCAGATAAATGATTATTTTCTCCTCCAAGTGCTCCTGCACAAGTTGATATACAGGTAGAGCTTGTGATTCCATCTGATTTATTTTAAATTATCAGCCAATATAGAAACAGAACTAAATATTTATGAGCTGCCAGTGACAAATGAGAGGGGTAATTAATTTAATTTAATTCATTTAATAAGTGCAGTAGGTATCAGGTATTTGCTGGATTTCTGCAGCACAGCAGTGAAACATTCACTGGGGCTGCAAATATTGGTGGCACAGGGTACAAACAGTGGCTCAAAGAGGTCCAAAGATAGACTGGAACAGAATGAAACTCAAAGTGGGGCTATCACACTCTTTCATTTTTAAAAATCTGAATTTATGGTTTGAACTCCAAGTTGAAATTATAAAAAATCCAAATGAACAGAACCCAACTAAGTTGCTACAAAGAGAAAATTCTGAAGCATCACCTGTCTCAAAAAAAAAAAAATTATGTTAAGAATGTTATACAAGAAATTTCACTGAGCTTAGAAGGAATTGATAACTTGTAGCTGGAATTGAGAAATAAAAGATTTAAAACTCACAATGTAGGAAAAAAATGGGCTGGAGAGTTTTTATCTCAGTGGAGTCAAATACAATGTTCCACCAGAGAAACCACCCACGGGAATATTGTTTTAATGAGCAGATTTCCCTTCCTTTCTCTCCAGTAAAAGGTTTAAGAATAATCATTTTATGACTTTATCACTTACAGATTCTATTAATAAAAGAATGAACCAGAACTTACAAACTTGCTGAATTATGAGTTGTGTTTGAAAAGGAAGAATTTCTGTTCAAACCTTGCTTTCCAATGGAATGATCTCATTCCTAAAACAACCCCTTTTCAATATACATCCTTTATGTTCACTTTTCATTCAAATGTACAGAAAGATATCTGAAAAAAATAATTATCAAATATATTAACTTCTTAATTAGTCACTCACAGAGCATGTAGACAAAGCACAACGTTTCAACAGCATGGATGTTATTAGAGACAATATTTTATTGGTATCAATGGAGAAGTCACATGTTGAAATTCATAAGTAGCTTTTTTTTGTAAAAATATCTCTTTCATCATCCAGTTGTAAAAGAGGAGGTTTTCCCCAGCTTTTCTTCCACTCAGACAAAAGAATATTATTGTTCTTTTTGTTGCACTCACAATTCCTGAAGTATTGAGTTTTACACCTGTTTGTAGCCCTCCTTCATCTCTTTCTTTAACCACTGTTAAATTGTTAATTTTGTTAATCCCCTGACCAAGCCACCATTGATCCCAACCATTTCCCTGGTTGTTGTTATTTATTTATTTATGCTGTTATTTATTCAGTTTTCCTTTCATATTAGAAATACTTGGGCAGAATACTTGGTTTAGGATAAAAAGTCTTCATATATGGACAAGTTTTCACTGGCTTCTGTCCTGTTTCATGGCCTGGATCAATCAGGACATCAAAACCAGATAAGAATTCTTTAACATTTCTGCAGTTTTGATTAAACCTCGCTGCTTTATTCTTTCTGCATTGTGATGTTGTTTAAAAAATTTGTGAGACTGACGTGCAATGATTCACCATATGGACTTTTAAGATTATTTATGTATCATTCTTATACCCACAGACTTGTTAGTAAAAGAATTAAATCCTCCTGTTCCAACAACCTTTTGTAGTTGTTAAATCCACAATTTATTTGTAAAAACCTGGACTAGCTTGTTACAGAAGCAATGCAGCAAAATGTCTTCTCAAATTAAATATTCTCCAATTCTCCAGTCTGGCTGCACATTTTAATTATAACTCTAATGACTTGTAAATGTGACATCAGAATTCTCGTCTGACACCAAGAATTTTGATTTAATTAATAAAAAATAGAATTATTCTAAGCAGATGTGTTTAATGATTGTGGTGCAATTAAAATATGCACTCAAGCTTGCAGAAAGTACACAATCTCAGGCTATATTTGCACACTATTCTCTTTTTTCACTGGAAACTGTGCTGGTTTCTGACACAGAACCACAAATGGGCCTTGGGCATCTTTAGGCAGGTCTTACATTGGCAAAAAAGGTAAATTTAGTTGAAATAGAAGATCTACTGTCCTACCTATATTGTAGGCAAGGAGAATTTGGCATAATTTAATCAGGATTTGGGTTTTCTTTCTTCTCTTCTGTTCTCAGTCTGAACAAGAACAGCATTTTCAAATATTTCTATTAAAAATACTGAGGCTGCTGTGCAGAGGTGAGGGAGGGATCAGACAGAAAAATCTCAGTGAACAAAAGGTGGATTTTCACCCACAGTGTTCTACAGAGACTGCCCCTAATCTCTGGCAGTGCCAACCACTCCTTCCCTGCTTTCCCTTTGAATTCCTTGGAAATGGAACTCTCTGAAGAGCCCAGAGTTCCTTGAAGGATGATCACCAAAATCTTCAGACAAGGTTGTCATTGCAGGAGAGAAAAGCTGATTAAGGCACAGAGTCATCTACCTCAGCCAAGCTGCAGAAAAAAATCAAATTCTATTGCAGGAGGGCTTTGGGAAATCCTTTCTGTTTAGATCAAATGCTTGAGAGTGTGAAAATGTTGGTCAAATCTCTAAAGACCTCACTTAGGGGGAACTGAAATCACTTCCCTTCATGTGAAATAACCCACAGTCACCCAAGATTTGGTAATTTTTATTATATCCAACCAAATACAGGAGAATTGAAGAAAATCCTCCCTCTGGCTATGCACATTTCCTTTGCTTCCCTCTTTTTTAATTACAAATATCTGTACATCCAAAGGTACAGACATAGATCTGAACAATGACCTTGAGAATGAATAGGGATGCACAAATTTTGCAATAATTTTAATATCCCAAGAACTGTGATGGCTAAAAATAAAACTAAATAAAAATTTAGAGTTTATGTTTATTTGGGGAAAAAATAGAAGAATTTTCATAAGTGACTAGAAAGACTTATCAATTATTTATTTCTAAAAATTACAAGAGGGAGTTCATTTTGAGAAAAGAGCAACATTTCTTCATATTTCCAGTGTTATTAAAAAACCTCAAGCCCAATGGAGTAAAAAGTGATTTTTGTGAGGTCATTGGGTTGTGTGCAAGTTGGATTAAATGCATTCTGCAAGAGCTAACTGTATTTATAATAAAGCTATTTAAAAGTCTTTGCCATAACATCCCTGTGCCCTTCAGTTCCTTTTTTCCTTCAAAGAAGGCATTGTTCATTTTGCAGAGCTGCTGGGTGCCTGAGAGAGGGGAGATGCCTTCACCAGCCACTTCCATTATCTTAATTAACACATATGTACAATGAGTCCTTAAGAGAGGAAAAGGAGTCTAAAAGGAAAGGGAGAGGGTTTATGGTACAGCTGGAACTTTCTTAAAACCAATTTGGGTGGGCAGCACTGCCTAATGCAGAAGGAAAAGAGATTTGGCCTCCCCAGCACTGCTGTAGACACTGCACATAAAAAAGATCATTTTTTTAAAGAGACAAACCACATCCTTGAGCCATAATTTTTCTGGATTCCCTCTGCTCAGGCTGTGAAATGCAAGTAATTAAATTTCTATTGTTCTTCAGCCCAGAATCTGCAGTGAATTATGCTCTCAGTGGGTTTATTTTTCATTTGGGTTACTCTGCATTGCCATAACTGACAGGAGATTTCTGTGAGTATCTCCATAGCCCAGGACAGTGGATCTTCTCTTCACAATGCACAAGATGGTTTTGTAAGAAAATATTCTCCTTACCACAGGAAGTGTTGTGGGATTTGACATTTTAAGTCACAGGAAGATCCCTTTTTCTGAATCTTTTAGATTCCTCACTTAACAAAAGCTCCAGGTTGAGAGAAAGTAACCAAACAAAGATCACAAGACTGCAAATTAAACTCACAGGTTAAGCAGAAAATTAAAATTGTGGTTGGGGAAGGAATTTGACTTTAATAAAATAACTTTAGATGTTAAAATTGTCAATGAATTCCTCATCCTTCTGCAAGGATCTTCTTCCAAACTGGAAGGTTCAGTAAAATCAATCTTTCCATTACTCTGTTCTCTATCCAGAGTCAGCAAATACAGGTGCAAGAACTGATAGCATTGGCTTGAACAATTCATAAAGATTGGATGAAAAATGCAAATGACTGAAAAAAAAAAAAAAATTATATTTTATTCCTAATGTATTCAGCCAGTTCTGAATTTTTGAAGTTTTCAATGGAAAAAAAGAAAAAAAAACCAAAACAAACTAAAAAGAAACAAACATAGAAAAATTCAGAGTTTAAAAGTGTTTTTCCTTCTTTCAACTGTGCTTTTATGACAAAATTAAAAATGTGATAGTAACAAGAAGATAAAAGTTTTTAGCCTAGAAGAAAATGTAAACTTTTTAGGTGAAAGTCCATTTGAAGTGGCAGTAACATTGGCTGGATATTTTCTTACCTGGTGAACTTGATGAGTTGGTTTTTCAGTTTGTATTGCAGAGCTTGAGTGCTCATTTACAATCTATTAAAAAAAAAATTAAAGACATTATTTTCTGAAGTTATTTGGATCAGTCAAAAACCTCAATGAAACAATATAGTAAACTGGTTTTTTGTTTGTTTGTTTTTTTTTTTTTTTCTTTTTCTGGAATTCCTTAATTAAATATTATAAGTTCAGAAATAAATATTAAAGGAAGCATTGTCCACAAAGTGTGATCTGCTGAAACACTGAATTTCATGCCCTGGTTTCTATATTTTTCTTCTCACCAGGACGAGGTCATTATTGTATCATTAACAAGAAGTGTTTTAATAAGAAATTAAGCCATAAATACTCTTAAAACCTGGGCTTCAAAATCATCCAGATGCTTTTCAAGTACAACTCTCCAGCTGCACTGAAAAAATAGTTTTCACTCCATTTTCCATTCAACTTCCTTTTTTCACATTTATAATGGGTTGGAATAATATTCATTTCAGATCTGTCATGTACCTCTATAAAAAGTCAGATTTGATCTCCAGCTCAGCTTTTGGAGATGGTTGCCTTTCTCTGCTGGTTATTTTATCTGACTGTTTCAGCAATGCAGAGCTCAGATTGTGCAGCCAGGGTGATAAAGTCCTGGGAACTGGGAATTGTCAGGATGATTTCTGCAAAAACATCTGATCAACTCACCATTTCCTCTGCACGTGTTCAAAGTAATGGCTCAAAGATTCCCATAAATATTATCAGGAGGAATTCAGACAGAAAAGTGAAGAACTGTCACATAAACTCTGTAGAAAAGCACCACCAGTAAAAGGCATTAATTCAGGAAAATGCATTCTCTAAATGTAAATCATAGAAACATTCACTACAATGTATGGAGTGAAGGAACAAGACTAAGAATCATTTCCTCTTGATTTGATTTTGATATAAGCTCTATGATTTGTAAAAAAACTAGAATAAATTTAAGTTATGAAAGTATTTCCTGTTCTTTTTCCTGTGACAGCTTGTATATATATATATAAGAAAAACAAATAAAATAAAAATAAAATAAAATAAAAAACAAATAAAAAAATTGGAGAACACAATGCTGAGAGGTTTTGTCTGGGGAAATCCCCATTGCTGTAGATTATGGATGCAGAAGTGCCTCCCTGGAGTGACAAGAAGCTCCAGTTCTGTCCCCAGACAGAGGTGAAAAACCCCAGTAATTCCCCTAAATCCTCATGGGAAGAGCTGAAAGCCAAGAAGGCTCCTTGGCCTTTTTTTTGCTCTGAGAGAAAAATGATTTTGATCCCTCCCTAATTAAAGAGCACAGGGCATTTTTGGGGTGAGTCCTGGGCTGGGGGAAGAGAGCTGCAAACCTGCTCTCCTGGCATTTGGAATAATGGAACTTTGCTGGCATTTATTTAAAGCAGGGTTGAGCTCTTTGATCTCTTTAATCACATAATCCAGAGGAAATGATTCTTGACCACTCCAAGAAAAAGTTCCAAATGATTCGCATTCAACTGCAGAAGATTTGTTTGAACCTAATTTGCCCTAAAGACACTGGGAAGGTTTTTTTAAACCAAAAAACCAACAAAGCAAAAGTTTAATTAATTTTTATTCTAATTTGTTCGATTTCTTTTTCATTAGCTGCTTGCTTGCTTTTTGTAATACTAAAAGTGACTTAAACTGAGCTCTAGCTGAAAATTTAAAAAAATTGGGATCAGCTCTTCAGCTGAACTTTAAGTAAATTATGCTCCACTAATTTATATATACATATATTTTTTTAAATCCAGTCTCTAATACACCATATATTTAAAGGAACATATTTGAAATTATAATTATAAACTGAGACTTCAGAAGTGGAGAGCACCAACCCAGCAGTAGGATTTGGGTGGAAAGTGTATTTGAGGAGGCCTCATTCCTAACAGAGGAAAATATCAAAGACACAAAGTCTGTAAGGAGCACCTACAGCAGAGGCTGAGCCTTCCTTAAAATTTATAAAATAGTTTTATTTGTTTTCTAATTTGTGACTTTTTTATCAGGTTTCTAGAGGAAGAATTTTTAATTGTTGTTAGAAAGTATTTCTTCAACATCTGATTCAATCTCCACCTCATTTAACTCCATCCCAAGTTTTTAGGAATACAAAATTTAAATTACTATATTTCTTTCCAGAGTATAAAAGTTTAATAGCTCATAAGCATCACAAGAGCCTTCAAAATCTGAGAGTCATTAAGGTCAGTCCTGAGAAAAAAATAAATTTAGAATCACTTTTTCCTGGTGAAATATTGAATTTATTTCAGGAGAAATATTTTTTATTTATTATCACTCCAAGAAGAGCTGGCAGCTAATAAAACACATGGGAGCTTTTTGTCTCTCCTTCCATCTTCCCATGTTGAAACTAAAACTGTTGCTGGAGGGGTTTTATACATTCAATAGTAAAGCTTGGAAGTTTCTTTAGAGAGCACTGTTTATTTAAATGTCTAAAATATTTTACTAATCTGTTAAAAAAAATTTACTTTCTTTCTTACTTTGCTTCTTGCTTTCTTCTCTGAATTAAATGTATTTTTTCACATGTAAATGTAAATTTATTTTTTAATGTTCTAGCCATTAAAATTCCTTAGTTGTAATAAGCATTTTGCATCATAATAAATTTATAATTTTCACCCTTAACAAAATGATTGCAGATTAGAGTTGATTCTTATAAAATTGTCTAAAATACAGTGAACTTGAACTGCTTTATTTTTGGTCCTGGTTCAACAAGGTTTATAAGTCATCCTTCAGGTGAATAATTCCCTGTGATTTGGGTGTTTTGTGCAGGTGCAGAAGCGATGGATTGAAACCACAGAATCAGAGAGTGGTTATGTGAGAATTAGAGGAAATTAATTGGCGTAAAACTAGGTATTTCTGAGGAAAACGTGCTTTTGGATGAGTGAAATTTCAGGAAAAGAGACTGAAATGAATGGAGGGTGGAAGATGATGGAAGATGGAAGATGGAAGATGATAGAAGAAGAAGGAAGAAGATAGGAAGAAGGAAGATGGAAGATGGAAGATGGAAGATGATGGAAGATGGAAGATGATGGAGGATGGAAGATGGAAGAAGGAAGATGATGGAAGATGGAAGATGATGGAGGATGGAAGATGATGGAAGATGGAAGATGATGGAAGATGGAAGATGATGGAGGATGGAAGATGATGGAGGATGGAAGATGATGGAAGAAGGAAGATGATGGAAGAAGGAAGAAGGAAGAAGGAAGAAGGAAGAAGGAAGAAGGAAGAAGGAAGAAGGAAGAAGGAAGAAGGAAGAAGGAAGAAGAAGGAAGAAGGAAGATGGAAGATGATGGAAGATGATGGAAGATGGAAAATGGAAGATGATGGAAGATGGAAGATGGAGGATGATGGAAGAAGGAAGAAGATGGAAGAAGGAAGATGATGGAAGATGGAAAATGGAAGATGGAAGTTGGAAGTTGGAAGATGGAAGAAGAATGATGGAAGAAGTTCTGCCAGGTTTTCTGGGAGGAACAGGATGTGGTGGGAGCTGAGGTGTTTGTGGACAACACATGGAACCTTTATTTCACACTCTGTCTTTAAATGAAGCTCCCCTCCTGCTTTAGGAATTACAAACTCCCCTGTCAAGCCACGATTTTTGTGCCACATTTGTACACAAAGCTCATCCCACCATGGCCTGAGACGCTGCAGCTCCACGGGGTGACAGCAAAGTCCTCGTGTTGCAAAACTGGATTCCCTGGGAATTAATTGAATTCCTGGACTGAGGATTTAAAACCCCCAGTGATGCATTTTATGAGAACAATCCTTGCCCACCGTGGGCTCTGTGTCCCTCCCCTTTCAGCAGTGGTGTTGTGTCTGACTGCTCTGTGGTGTGGAAGGTTCTGAGCAGGGATTTGGGAATTCTTTGCTTGCCTCCAACACAGCCACACCAACTGCCTGGCAAAGCCCCTCAAAAGAAGGAGCCTCCAGATTTGTAAGGATAAACATAAACCAGCAGTGGGTTCTGGACAGAGGGTTTAACTTGATGTGACAAAAAGCATGGCTAGATTAAGAATTATCCTGAAATCAGTTCAGTGGTGTGTTCTGGGCTCTGGAAAATTCAAAGGATTTCTATATAGTATAACACATATAGTATGTGTTTCTGACATACTGAGCTCTGCAATGTTTCCTTAGAGCCTTAAATACCAGTTGCACCTCATTATTTTTATTTATAAATTAAAATCCTGGCCTGGATTCAGAGGAAATTGGCACTATAACTGGAGTTTCAGGGAAAAGTGTAATTTAGTAGCAGAGAGAGAAGATAAATACAACCATTTACTCATTCTGCTAAGGCCAACCTTGACTCCTTAGGGATGGGGTCTTCAAAAAGCACTCAACACTCCCTCATGTTCCCATAAAGTCAGATAAAATCCCCACCCACTTGATCAGACCATCTTTTCCTACACTCACTACAGTTGGCAATTATTAAAGATAATTTTATACTGCCTTGGCCATAAGAGAAATACAGAACTTTCTCTTTCTCATGTGATTTTTTTCCATCTGGTCACAGTTTCCCAAATAACTCCTGCTTGTGGCATGAAGTTCCACATTTTCCTGTCAAAGCAGCAATAGGTGAGAGCACTTGAAAGACGAAATTCAAAGTACAAGCTTCCCTCGAAAGTCAAATTAGATTTCTCACCTGGGTTCTCCCTTTCTTTTCCCTGGGTGGGAGCATCCAGACAAAATTTATTGACTTTGACATCTCAGTAAAATTCTCATGAGTTCACCAAGGAGCTCCAACCCCACAAACCCTTGGAGACAGAAGCATCCAGTGCCAACAACAGCAGCTACAGCCAAGACCTACACCTCCCACAAACCCTGGGAGAGAAAACACTCTTCAGGCTCCTGCTGGTGGTATTTTAATTCCCCTGCCTTTGTTTTGTGTGCTCATAAAGCAAATGTCAGCCAGGAGGAGTTATTTGTAGGAACTCTGTTTGTTTGGCAAACTTATGTCCTGGAAAAATTTGGAACCAGAATAAATTGTATTATGTGTCTCTTATCAAGGGCAGAAGAAATCAGCACTAGAACCTGCCAGGAAAAGTTTTTCAAGCAGTTCAAGACAGAGCATGGAAGACTCAGCTCATGTAAAGAAAACCTGTTCATTAATTAAGCTGTCAAGCCCACGTCATTAAATGATTTATCCTCTCATTAGTCTTTACTGGGCACTTTGTTTCACTGCACTTCAGTATACAATGGAATTTAATAAAAGCAAACATATTTCTGAATAGATCCTACCCAAACCCACTCATGGAACATAGCTGTAATTATGTGGATATATGCATTAAAAATTTTCATGTGATGTTAGAATTTCAGCTGTTTGGGTGCATTTTGTTATTTTTAATGAATGATGAAAGGAAACTTTCTGTTTACATAGATGTTCATGAATTTTAATGCAACACTAGAAGGAATTAAACCAAAAAGCACATTTAATATGGCAAGATTTCCCACAGACAGCTCTCAATGATATGAATATTTAGTTTGCATTGTTTTGTGAAATGAGACAACCAAGAGTCTGCCCCAGTCTAATACTGGTATAATAAACAACGAACTCAGGATTTGCCACAAAGCCTTTCTATAAAATTCAGAGATGGATTTAAACTTTAAATAGCTTTAGAAGAATTTTACTAATCACAGCTTATCAGAATAACAAATAAATTGAAAACATGAAATAAAAAATTGAATAATGCCAATCATAAACACACTAAAATTTCATGGCAGCATCAACCAATTCTTTTGTTCAGAGCACCCTTTAATTAATCTGAGTTTGTGTTGGGTATTTGCAGAAAAAAAGAGCTTCAGAAGTTTATTTTTTTAATTCCTCTTTCAAAACACAATTGTCATCATAGATGGCTTCCAATTCTACTTCAGTGTAGTAATTTTCAAAGTCAGTACAAGTTATTTATATGCTCTGAACCCAGGTGCTTAAAATACTGAGATATAAACGAGTTCTGAACTTCAGCTTCAAGCATTTTGTTTAGAACTAAAATTTGGAGTTAAAAATTTGGATTATATTCCATAGGTTATACTAAATACCAGTTTTTCCTCCTGCTGATCAGGATGGGGAACACAATAACAAGATGTGTTCAATGTTTTTCAAGAAGGTTTGATCTGATTTGGTTTTCCTCCAGAGTAGACTAGCATCCCAAGGAAAGAAAAAAAAATTAACTTCACTCATTTCTTTCCACTAATCCTAAAATAAGCATGGGTGAAGAGGAGAAAACCCAAGTAAATATAATTACCTCAAGACCAGATGTTTCCTACAGCAGCTCGTGATGTCACGAGGTTTTTTCCTAATGGGGCAGCCCAAATGTCACTTGCAATAGATGAAGAAGTGATCAAAGTCCCCCATCAGGTTTGGGAAACCTGAAAGAGAGATCCTAAAAGCCTTGTTTGGTGTGGTGATCAGTAAATACTTCAGTGTAGAAGACTGAGGCAAGAGTTCCATTAATCTATAATTATCTATGGAGAAAATTGGGAAAAGGAGGTGAAAAACAGTGTGTGTCACTCTTTTTGAACACAGAGTGGTAATTCAAATAAGTCACCAAAAAATGTGAAGAAATGAGAATAATGAGCAATAACATGAGGAATAAGATGGTTCTGCAGGACTTCTGTAGACAGTGGGTTTGTACATTGCAGTGCCATTGAATCTAATATTCCAATAATTATATTGGAGTCACCAATCACCTGTGACAGGGCTCACCAAACACGACAGGAAAAAGCAAGAGAGATTTTCCAAAAATATCCAAACTTGCCTGAAGTGACATTTTTCTGACAATACAGGGACCCTGCTCACTTTGTCTGGCACAAGAATTTCTTTTAATCAGGTCTGCACTGAGTCACTGCAAAACACAGGATGGGTCATGGACCAGTCTGAACTTCTCTAAGTGATGTGAAATAACAGATAATGGAGACAGGATTCTGACTGCTGCTGATTTCTCCTGGAAGTGTTGGATATGCTCAGCTACTCCTTTTTGTACAAGGAAATTCATGTTCTCCACTTTCTTAAGAATGAGGTGAGGCTCATTTAACAAACATAACAAGAATAATAATTATCACTATGTCTTCATTAACCATAGGCCAGCCAGGGTCAGTCTCTTTTTGGAAAAAAAGGGAATTTCAGGCTAAACTGCCTCAACAATCTGTGCATATTGTTCTTTTCTGATGGGCTCTTTATTAAAGAACTGGAGGGAACTGTAATCAGTAAAATAAAACCAGGAAGGAGCAGCTCTTTAATAAATTGCTGGCTCGTGTGGTGTTTGCAATGTTTTCCTTCTTATCCCACAAGATTATCTTGGACATTTGGAGAATGATCGGATCCAAAGTCCCCCCAACTCTGGGGTAAACAAGACTAAATATCTCATAATGTAAGAGTACAAAAGCTCTCCCACTTTTCTTTCACCTATGGAGAAACTTGGAAAATTCAAATAATCTGTTCAAGCAGTTATCAGTTGATTACAGTAGATTCTTGCCATGGAGCTAAAGGGATGCCCATATTTTCTATATTTTAAAAAAATATTCCAGTAAGGGATGGTTGTTTCATTCAGAGCCTTTTCCATAATGATGAATTTATTGTTTAAATTACCAGGCAGTTTTGCTTGAAAGGACAAATATGCTCCTAAATGCTAAATTGTGTCATGTTTCTCAACTTTATTTCCACTTCAGTGATTTTGTCATTTGTAAACAAAACCCTGGTATTTTTAGCCCAAATTATTATCAAGTAATTAATAATTCATTGAGATATAAATATGATTGAGAGTATGAAGTGGTTTAATTGCTTGTCACTGTTGATTATTTACAATTCTTAACATCATAAGTAAAAAACTTGAGAATTCACAACTGAATTCTGCTTTAAAGTTTTGAACTCAGGCCACTACAATTCTTTGTCCAACCTTTGGCACTGGTGAGGCTGCTGAGGGAGTACACTTGAGAATTTAATCAAACCTGCCTTCCAGATAACACACAATATTTGCTAGATCTCACTGGGATTTATATCCACTTCAGTAAATTTCTACTGATTTATAAACAGATTTATCTTGTGTCTCTGCTGTTTGGCACATTACTCACCATTTCGAAGGCTGAGATTTCCATAGGCACAGTTTATAAAAATGCACAGTGTTTGACAGAGAAAAAAAGGAAGAAAGAAGTTTTTAGCTTCTCCAACTTTGTGTCCTTTTGAGAAAAGACCACAGCAGCTGTATCTGAAATTTAATTGCCCAAAGGTGACATAGATACAGAGCCAGGCTCAAACAAACCAAAGAAAACACCTCCACTCTGTAGTGAAGGTATTTTCCACAGGAAGTTTATAGAAGCCTGGTTTAACACCATTTGGATCTGGTTATTCCCAGGAATGCCTCCATAACTTGTTGAAGAAGACCAAAAAATCCACTTGACCTTGTGAGAATTTCCTTTCCTCAGAAGAGCACAGCCTAAACTTGTGGTCCGTGGCTGAGTTTTCTCCTGAGCTACATTTTCTCTTTCTTTATGACCTCCTTTGCTTCAAGCACCTCAGTTCCAGCAGTGAGTACAGAGATAGATGGAGCAGGGGGCTGGTTCTTGTTTTCTGTTTGCTTGTGCTCCCACATCCAGTAATTGTGGCCATTCAGACATGGAGATCATCAAACCATGTTTGCAGATGTTTGGAAAGCACAGTCCCTTCCCTGGAGAAACATTTTTCATTATTAAATAGAAGCATGGAAATCCCTTGGGTCCCCTGATCCAACTCTGCAGAGACACGAGTCCTCCAGCTCAGCTTCCTTCTCTGTGGTACTGCGAGCTGACTTTTAAAAATTAATTCCTCTCCAAAGTTACAAGATCTTTCTAATTTTTATTTGTCTTTTAACTGGAAATGAGCTGTGCTTCAAGGTCTTGTTGAGTTATTATGACAGTTTCTATGATGAAATCAAAAATTAGTCACAACAATCAGTGGTGATGCCTTGGCCAGGTCATTTAAATAATGGCAGCAAGACCTTTGAGTGCTGTGCTGTGGTGTTTGAGCAAAATTATTTATATGTGACAGAGACATTCAATCAAATAATGGCTTAGAACAGCTAAGAGGTAGACTTGGAAAGAATTGAATGCATAAACGAGCAAACCATTCTTTTAAACTTCCACGTTATCTGAATTTTACTTGTTCTCTCCAAAATTTCTGAAGATGTATCAGGTGGGGTCAATATTTTCTGTACCTGAATATAGGGAATCATGGAAAGTATTGGGCTGGGAGGGACCTTAAAGCCCATCCAATGTCACCCCCAGGGACAACTTCCACTGTCCCAGGCTGCTCCAACCCCAATGTCCAACCTGGCCTGGGGCACTGCCAGGGATCCAGGGGCAGCATCAGCTGCTCTGGGAATTCTATTCCAGGGCCTCCTCACCCTCCTAGGGAACAATTCCTTCCCAATATCCCATCCAGCCCTGCCCTCTGGCAGTGGGGGCCATTCCCTGTGTCCTGTCCCTCCTTCCCTTGTCCCTCTCCAGCTCCCCTGGAGCCCCTTTTGGCTCTGCAAGGGGCTCTGAGCTCTGCCTGGAGCTTTCTCCTCTCCAGGTGAGCATTTCCAGCTCTCCCAGGTGCCTCCAGAGGGGCTCCAGCCCTTGGAACATCTCCACAACCTCCTCTGGACTCTCTCAGCATCTCCACACCCTTCCAAAAGGAGGGAGCCCAGAGGGAGCTCTGCAGGTGGCTCCCACCAGAGCAGACCTGGGGGCTTTGTGGGTGAAAAAACCTTTCTCCAAAATGACAGATGAATCACAGACTGCCTGTTCTCTGTCTCTGCACATCAAGCTGATTCCTGCACCACAGGATGTTTGTGTCTCCTGTGCATTCCCCTCCTCGCCTGCCTCTCTCCTGCCCTTCTGGGAGAGTTGCTGAGCAGAGATAATTGCTTCCTTATAATTTTTTCGTTTAGTCATTCAACTTTATCTGGCCTTCAAAGACAAAAATCTTAACTTGAAAGGTGGCTACCAGAGGAACACAAATCCCTTTTTCTACCTCATATGGAATGGCTCTCATGGTTAAACATATTCAGCAATTGTGGGAGAAACAAAACTTCTGGACAGTAAATTAATATGATTATGCAGAAGCTGATTTATTCTTTACTTTTTAGTTTTAATTATACATTTTAAGACTACTGTTTACGTGATTACACATTTTTTGATTGGTGCTTTTATGCTGTTTACACACTTTGCATGAGTTTTTTTGGTATGATGATTGTTGGTTGTTCAGAACTTTACTGTCTACTTTTATCTTGGGTTTTTTAATCTTGGTATTCTGTTTTTGAGCTTTTTTTTTTTTTTTTTTTTTTTTTTTTTTTTCTGATTTAGCACAATTTATGTTTCAGTGGCCTTGAAGGGTCTCAACAAGTTGCAGAAAAACACCTAAAAATGGCTCATCTCATGCACCTGTTATAAACATTGGTCTAAACTAAAAATATACAGAAAAACAGCTAAGCTTGTGAAGAAATAGCAAAATATGTAGAAAAACAATTAGGTAGCAAAATATGGAGAAAAACAGCTAAATATAGTTTGGCTGGTGCATATGATAGAGAGCAAGGCCTGGACTTGGTTAGACATGTCACTGTGGCTTAAATTTGTTCAGTATTTGAACAATCAACAAAGAGCCACATTGGGATTCCCTCACTCCCAGCCTCCCCTCCAGGGGATGTGGAGGAATCAGGTAAAGGAAAAAGGTCTGGGTTGAGTTAACAGCTTATTAACTGAAATAAAATAAAATCTAATAATTATAATAGTAATAATACTTATAGCAATAATAATGGAATAAATTAACTCTATCTCAGCTGAAATCAGGAGGAAAACAGATCAATTCTCCTTAGAAAGTGAGTCACTACTGGAGCCAGGCAAATAGCCAAAACCATTATTGAAACATTCTTCATGCTGCTTCTTTGCCTTTCCTTGCCAACCTGTCCTTCCCACTGCATGGAAATGGGGCTCTAGTTCCTCCTCATGGGTCATGGTTTCCAAAACTGGAAATTTTCCTGAGGAAAGTTTGGTAAGAAAAACATTTCATATCAGAGCTGGTTCTGAAGAGAGGAAAATTATTAAAATATTGACGACCAAAATTGCTGCACTATGACCTCATGGAATGTCACTGAGTTTAGCCATACTGGGTTTATCTGGGTAATAGAGTTGTCTACAGTTCTTTAATGCCATGTGGCTCACTATATAAAACATCAAAACATTCTTTTACCTGTAGATGGACCCAGAACTCCAAACTACTTTTGTTCTGGTCCATTCTTTGGCATTACAAATTATCTCCTTACAAGTCAAAGGAAAGTCTCATTTATAAAATAATAATAATAATTTTTAAAAAAATTATATTTAAAAGAATTTTTAAATAGTTAAAAAAAAATAGAAAAACATGGAAGGTTCCCTCAAGAAATAGTTAAGACAAAAGGAAAAAAAAAAACAAAACAAAACAAAAAAAAAAAAAAAAAACCAAACACAAAACCCACACAGAAAAGAATAATTATGCAGAAAATGGGGAGACAGAACAGACAGAACAAATGATCTCTTCAGGTCTTTCTAAACTTGTCAGTCTAATTCCAGTCACTGTCACTGCTGGTATTTTCAAGTTCCTGTTTTTTATGAAAACATTTGTTCAAAGGACAAATAAATAAGGCAGATATAGACATAGTTCTGAAATCTGTACAGTCTGTTCAAGTCTCAATATTTTAGGCTAAATATAAATATCATGTAAAAAAAATCTGTGGTTTGAACAAAAAAATCCCCACAGAATAGCATTGCTGGAACAGAGACAAAGGTATTTCTTCATCTTATTCACAAACAGAATAATATATTGCAGAAAAAAAGCCAAAACCAACCCACAGCCACCTCAAAATGCAGCTCTGTCCTCCTCCCATGTTTCAGTGCATTTGTTCTAAATGTGAGTATCACAGAAAATAACTGAGATTTTTTTTTAAACCAACAGCTCTGGTTTGATGTTGCCTTTGTGAAGACCCATTGGATTTTGCCTCCTGCAAAATTGGGATGGCACCAGAAGCAATCAATGCCTGCCTCAGGGTGGGTGATGGGAGCACATTCCCAGCTTTTTCTGGAGATGAGGATGGAATCGGGCAGGAGCTGTCCTTGGTGCTGCTGGCAGGATGAAGGGTGTGATTTCTGCAGGGTGTGATTGATGTGATTTCTACAGTGATTCCTGCAGGATGGGATTTCTTCAGGGTGTGATAATTTCTGTAATTCAATGTTTTTGTGGGTTTGGTTTGGGGTTTTGGGGGGTTTTGTTGCTTTAAATGTGAAAAAACTTGGCAAAGTGAGAAAAAAAGGCCACTGGCATATTCTGTCTGCTTTTCACAGCTCTGCCTCTGTGGTTACACCATTTTAACTTGAAGAGAGTCTGTCTAGAAAAAGAATGATCTACAACTTGTGGAATAATGCTGTGTTGTCTCACTGCAACAGGGAAAACCAAGAAAGCAAGCAAACAAAATCCAACCCACAAAACAGCACTGAAAGCAGGATCTTTCAGCAAAAGTGGGTTGTAAATACAATTAAGCCACATATAAGGCATGTTTAAAAGTAGATACAGCACAAATGCTCCATAAAGTGCAGCTCCATGCAAATTAACTAAATTAATAGGAGCAGAAATGGTGATCATTACATTATTTTCAGTACTCCTCTTCCTGCAGCTGTATACAATACTCAGCCTCTACTTGAACACTGAGTAAATCAAAGCAAAGTGAATTTAATAGGTCTATTAAAAGTGCTCTGTTAATGCATCTTTATACAACTCAGAACAGCAGCAGCACTGCTCCAGAAATCAGGATAAATATAATGTGTCCTCCCAAATAGCAGTAACTGATTTTAACAGGTACTTAGAAAGGGAATATTTGTTTAGATCAATATCCAATTAAGAATCCAACTATTTAGAATTTACTCTTTGCTTTCCCAGCAAATTATGAAAGCAAAAGCTATTAGTAAATCTTATTAGTTTCACGCTGGTCTCTCGAGATTTTTTTTTTCCACCTGAATACTCTGTGTCCCTTAAAAGATAATTTTAAACACAGTGTGATATTGATTGTTTCAAGGCACTAATGTGAACTGATCAAACAAACCAAAGAAGATTTTACTGTATGCACAGGCAAACTAAGATCTGTCAACATCACAGGTTGGTATTTCCACTTTTCCCAAAAATTAACAACTCACCAGTAACTTAAGGAGAGAGTGGAGCCCTACTAACATTTGTAACCATGAGATCTGCATAATAGTCCAGTGAATTAGCTGAAGGAATATCATAAAATATGGACTTCAAAGGCTGCAAAGGTTGCAGATCTATTATTTTGAGGGAAGCAGAAAGAAAATAACTCCTTTTTCTGTTTTCTTCTTGCATTCTTTGTGTTCCTTCTGCCTAAATGACTAATACTGATGCAAACCATACCTGCTGATTTTCTTTTATGCACTGAATAATGACAGAAGATGAGAAGTGAGACTAGAATCAGGTTTCTTTACAGAAATAGCTGCCTAAAACCTTCCTAAATACAGGAATAAAGGGGAGGTACAGTAAGCTGCAATGTTGAATGAAAATGATGAGATTTCCCCCTTCCACAGAAGAGCCTGGAATGCCTCCCTATCTATCCCTTCATGGGATGAGTTTTTAAGGAATAGTTTAGCCCTTTTCAGTCCTCCAACATCAGTCTTGTTCTGCAGGAGAAAAAAAGGAAGTTTGTTGGGCTTCAATATTAAACCCACAGGTAGCTGGAGCAGTCCAGGTAAGGGATTCGAAATTAAGCACCATTTTTCTCTCAGTTTTCCTAGATAAGAGCTGGACTGAGTCCCCAGAGGGATGGAAGCCTTCTCTGTGCCTCCTGCCATCCCTCAGCTAATAAATATCAAGTCACAAGTGGCCTGGTGCTGTCTGCTAATCAGACCCTCACCTGCACACTTTAACTGGAGCAGCGTGGCAGAATGAAGGAAAGGATTCTGAGAATGCAGCAAAAGAAATGTTAAAAAAAAAAAATCTGCTTTTCTTCATTAAATACATATACACAGTTATACCACAAAATTATTTTTTTAGCTTAAAACAAAGGGGAGGAGTTATTTTCACTTTATGAGCAGAATTCCTACACATCCCATCATGCTTCTACAGCAATAATTGTTGTGATGAATGATATGAACTGCACATCATTTAGTTTCATAACTCCTCCTGACTGTCAGCCCTTGATGTCAGACAACATTCACTATGGCAACAATATTCCACAGTCATGCAGATGCTGGAGTAGTAAGAAAAAGGGGGGGAAAAGGAAAAAAATGCTACTAACAAGAACCAGATGGTAAAGAATTGTTACAACAAAACCGAGTTGGAAGAAATAATGGAAAAACTGCTCTAATTTCTTTATACAGTGCTACAATTTTTTCTCTGCTACCACCTGTGCTTTTTAAAAATGAGCATTTAAATTTTTTTACATAAATTAAAGGCTTCTTTAGCTGGGTGTAATTCCAGACAAAGCAAAGGAAGACAAAAGTCATCACTGACACCAAGAGGTTTGGGATCAAATACTAATTTACAGACAGCAGGGGAAGAATCAAACTTATTTCACTATCAAGTACAGTCTTCTCACTTCAGTGACATATCAATGTCAGCACAACTATGTGGAGCAAAAATTATAATTTGCATTAAGGGATACCACTCTTAGCACTGCAGAATCATGGAATGGTTTGGGTTGGAGGGGACTTTAAAAATCATCTCATTCCATCCCCTCCCATGGGCACCTTCCACTAACCCAGGTGTGAATGGGCTGGTGAAAGAAATAAATCCTGGTTTCAGAGGCTCCAAGCTATAAAAATAACAATTTGTGTTATCCCTTTGGTTCTGTTTTTCACACTGCCCTTCACAGGCAGGACCATGGGGTTGTCATCAGAACCCACCACTAAAGAGAATTCAGGGACTGTTGGGGCACTCAGCACACCCCAAATAGGTAAATTAAAAAAGAGAAGGTCTTTTATGAATCAGCAACTTCCACAATGAGAAAATTGAACTTCATACAAGTGGAGAGAAGAATTCTTCCCAACAGTTGCTTCAGTTTATACCTAAAGATGTTTATTCAAGGAAATGTGAAGTATACCCATGAGAGCTGATGTGACACAAGCAAAAGCAGCATGACCTACCCTGGCTGTTCTGCTGGATGAAATTCTGCTTCCTCCTGCCTTGAGAGACTCAGCAGCACAACTTGGTGCCAACCTCTTGTTCCCTTCCCTTCCACGAGAGATCAGAGCTGAGGCACCCCAGGGACAAAAGTGTTCAGGTAGTGGCACAGCAGAGCTCTCTGAGGGGGCCACTGGTCTAAACGAGGAGAAAATAATGAAAAATATTGCAGTGGAAGAGATTGACCACAAGAATTGAGGCTGAGGGGAAAACACATTTGGGAGCTGCACCTGATCCTGTGGTGACCACCAAGTTGTGATGTCTGGAAAGGCCCTGGAACAGAGACTAGACAGAGAAAAGGGATAAAATAGATATTTATTGAAAGGATGCACAAGAGCCCTACAGAGCTAACACTTCAGTCAGTGAAGAGAGTTTACACCTAATGTGAAGTTTCAGGGTTACACATTAAGCAGCAGAGATTATCCCTGGCAGGACTCGGTGGCAGGAGTCAGGTAACCCAGACTTTTCAGAGAAACTGGTGAGCAAAATATGATTTTTGAAAGGACAGATGGCCTTGGCCACACACACACGCAGCTCTAACACAGATATCCCAGCTCCCAGTAGGACCTCTCCTCAAAAGCATCCTCCCCTATAAAGATCTTTAGGATCAGGACACCCAGACAACCTTGGCCTGCACTTCAGAAAATCCCCAGCCATGTACAGCTGTGAACTTTATCTGTGATAGAGAGAAAATTTTTTAAATGAGGTGGGGACTGAATGAGATTATAAAAGAATTAAGCTTCCTCAGGGATGAGCCCAGAGCTCCTGACACTGTGCTTTGGATATTGAGGTCTTTGTTACTCAGTACCCTTTAGTGCACTTTATGGTGTAAAGGACATAAAATATCAACCAAGGCAAACTTTTTGTTTTTTTCATCTCATATTTAAAAAAAAATCTACATCTGTCAGCATCTGTCACAAAGACCAACTTACTGATTATTGATCTCCAAAGAAATTCCATGAAATTCTGTTCAACTTCGAGATAATTTCCTGATATTTAAATATTATTTTTTCTTTTACATTCTGTACACTTGCTGCTCGCAGAACATGATAATATATTTATTATTATGCACAAATACAGCAATTAAAGTGGTAACTGCAGTTATTTCAGGAATTAAAATAAGGATTTAGCAAATGTTGCACCAGCACAGGCAGGAGTAGTATCTGCATCATTCAGCAAAGCAGTCAGGGGCTTCAGTTTTGCTAAAAAATGACAGAATGGCTCAAAAAAGAGATATGATGCCCACCTTAAAATGTGTAAATATGAAGCAAATTGATTCATTTTTCACCACTTGCATGAATTTGGATTCAGTCTCTAAAATCATTGTTCAAATACAACCAAGAGTTAAATCAAAGAATTTATATTATGGAATACGTGTTCTTACCTTCAATAAGAAACTTGTTCTCTTCAGTGAAACTAGAGATTGGTTATATATTTGTATAGGCATTTGTAGATGAGATCTTTACAATTTATTTTTTTCCTTAAGAAAATAAATGTTTTTGGCATCTCAAACACTCTAAATTTTCTACCAACTGTTCAGAGCTGGTTACAGAACAAATCAACAGTAGGAACACTATCTAACTGTAGATAAGAAAAGGCATCTGACATTTGAAACACAATCAAGTCTAGTCATTACTTCCCCTTCCTCCAAGTCTGTTTAGCTATATTTAGAATGGCATGTAAAGAATTCAAAGTCTGTAGAAAGTATAAAGTATACATAAATCTCCCCAGAAAGCTCCTTTATTTCTGGAGATGAAATTTTGACCTATATTTCTGATATGCATATTTAAAAAAAAAAAAACACAACAAAAACTGTACAGACAGCTCAAGTCATGACACTTGTATTATTTTGTGTTAAATAATGCTCAAGCAAATTATAATAAAGCTCAAATTGTCACACGCCACCTTTTGAAAGAGTAACACTCATAAGCTCCTTAACACTGGCTTTGTGCTCTGTTTTATTCCACATCAAGAGAAGTTATTTTACGTCCCAGAGTAGCTGAGATGAAGTTGCTGACACTGTTTGTCATGGTTTCAAGGCACACCAAGCTGCTAACAGAGCTCAGGCTTTGTGACTTGTCATCAACTCCATCTTCGGAGCAACCCCAAAGAAATGGAGGTCAGCCAGGCTTTGTTCCGCACAGGCGAGGCACAATTTGCAGCTCCAGGGTTTTTGGAGCCTCTTCATTTAGCACTTCTCTGACAATTCTGAGATGGGGAGCTGGATCCCAACCAGGAACTTTCAGTTTTCTGTATTTAAATCGCAGCGGAGCCGCGCGGGTTTTTAACGACGGGCGTCGTTGTCACCTTGCCAAGACACAGCTCAACCCTCCAACAGTGGGTTTACCCACATCCAGCACTTTTTGGTTGTAGTTAAATATGTCAGGGCTCTGGCTTGGGTTTGGACTAGGAATCTTTTCCAAAGAAGGCTGTCAGCAGGTGTTTCCACTTGCATATGCAATTTGTTTAAGCTCCATATGATCAGCTATATATAATTTTTACTTATATAACAAAACAAGGGCGTTTCTCAAATGTATCAACCCCCAGGGCTTTCTCATCTGACAACAGCCATCCTGCAACCAATACAAAAGTAATTCCAAAGTACTTTGAAGACATAAAACCCTGTCTGAACTCTCCTAAATCAAGGCTTTTTCCAAGGTATTGACAATATTCAATCTCTAAGGTAAGGAAACCAAAGAAGTTGACAAAAAAAACAACAGGACAAAAGCAATGCTAAGGTTTAAAAGCAAGCAAAATCACATTCTAGACTGTAGATTCTGTAGGAACAAACTTGACTTTTAAAAATTAGTTTAAAATAAGATCTCACTAATAGACTCAATCATGTAACAAAAATTATACAAAACATTGAAAGTCCAGAGAGAACACATATCTGTGCTTGTTTCATATAAGATACAGGAGGTTTTTGGTTTGATTTGGTTTTTCCACACTCCTCAATCAACAAATTAATGAGTTCTTTGAAACATCAAACCTTAGCTCAGGTTTTCTCTTTGGGGCAGAACAATGAGCACTTTGGTGAGTCTGACATTCCCATTTAAATTTCTGGAACATCCAAGAAAGATTTTCTTATTCCTTTAAGCACTGACTGATGCCAGCTGACCCAGCAGAAGTGAACTCTGTCAGCTGGTGATGGCCAAGAGGGCAGGAGTGACCCCAGACTGATGATTTTACCCAAAATCACCAGAGAAAGGCAGGGTGAGCAAAGATAAACAGTGTCAGCTCCAAGTGGTGACACGATGAAAGGCAGACAATAATGAACATTGGCAGAGATTATCAAAAAGATAGGGATGAGCAATGTCCTGTTGTTCAGACTATTTCAGTAAATGATGATAAATGACACTGGACACTGATTAGAGAGCAAATGGACAGAACATGGGTAAGATGTTCTTTAAAATTGAATTTTTATGCTTTTTTTACACGTAGCATATAGTACAGCTGTACTTTAGATTTTCCTCATAAATTTGTGCTGTTACTCTGGAATTACAACAACCCCAGCCCAACATGGTGCATATTCACACATAAATAAATTATTTTCAATTTCACCTACACGGTGAAATTCTTTCAAGACATTTTGTACTCATTTTCTGCCCCTGAAAACTTGTAATTCTGGTTCATTAGAAAAATAACTCCATGGTGCCCTTATGGATTCCATGGGTCGTGTTTTCTTTTGAAAAGTGTTGTATGAGGGGGGTTTAGTCAGGGCTTTCAAGGAACAATTTTAGAAACTGTACCTGTTAAAACTAACAACTGCAGCTCTGAGAGTGATGGCTGTGGAATACAAACAGCAAATATTCCCTGGAGTTTATGTAACTCATTCTCTGCTAAGATGGTCTCTAAATGTTGCCCAAGTGATGCAGGAAAGCTGAAGTGTTTTGATAGAAATGGAATCCTGTTAAGGCTGGTGGTTGGGCTGGTTTGTGCATGGCAGAGATTGCAATGATTCACAAAGTCCTGCTTGCTTTGATACACACTGCCTTGTTCAGCCTTGAGAAAGATTGTTCCATAGCCTTGTGGAGCACTGGGCACCAGTGTTGGGGAGTCTGGGATGGTTTTCAGGCAGCTCACAAACTCCACAGCTGGTGATCAAATGAAATTGCAGTTCAGAAAAGTGAGCCCTGTGCTGGCTCTGAGTCCTGAGCAGAGCACAAAGTTGTCCAAGTCCTAAACTCTTCATATTTCCATGTTTGGGGCACCCAGGACAGCAGGGCCAGTGACACAGAAGGAGGAGCTCATCTCTGTGCATAAACACGAGGAGTGACAGAGCTTGAGCACCATTGGAACAGCCACAGCCAAATTCCTTAATTATGCACTGAAATAAATGTTCACTCCAAGGAGATAAAGCAAGAGAGGTCACAGCAGCTGCTGGGCTGAGAAGGGGCCAGAAGTGTGCTGCTCTCCCATGTTATCACTCCTGAATGGCACACTGATAGTGAGAGGCATTGAGAGGAAAAAAAGATTAAAGTAATTCCTGCAGTCAGGAAGACTGAGAGGTCTGTTTCTTGGAATGTCATTTCTCAGAAGAGTGACATGAAGACCTTTGCTAGAGCTAAGATTTACTCAATGCACTAGTGCAAGCACTGGCATTAATGTAAAGTATTCCAAATTTTTATACCAGATCTCATCTTCAAATCATCAAGGGGAGATAGGGAAGGATTCCACACATAAAGTCTGTGAGAAGTGCTGAGGAGCCAGTTCTTACTTCCCTCATCCTGGAAATATGGAAGTGCTTGAAACTACTCAGAAATAATCAAAAGCTGAATTCCTCTGTGACACCACCACAAGGTTTCTTGTTCTTGTATTTGTCATGCTAATGAGCTTCCAGCAGATGAAGAATTAGTTAATGCCTTTCAGGTAAGCAGGTCAAGAGCAGTAAAAAAGAAATAGAGGATTGTATAGAACCATAATTCCACTGAAATGATCAGAAATAGATGAGGATGGAGCTTTAGCAAAGAATTATTTAAACAATAAATAAAAACAATGTAAAAATTCAGATTAAAACAAAAAAGTTTCACAAAGTAGTGCTGATGTTCAAAGAGGCTGAAGGTCTGATTTTGCTTAGATACCTACACAGTCAGTAGAGGAAAACAAAAATAAATTTCACTTTGAGCCTCTCTGTCAGCCAGTGAAGGAAGCTCATGACAACCAGTTCAGATGTAAATATCCAACTTGTAACTGTCTAGTGAGATAAATTTTCCTTGAGGCCTCTGCCACTCAAGTGTGGCAATTCTCAGCTTAACCTTTACAAAAATCTTGGTGAGAAGAGCCTGGGCAGTGAGTTCATGTCACATTTCCAACAGTCTGAATGTGGAGCAGAGTCCCTGCATGGAGCACACACTATTCCAGGGGAAGAATTCATTAAAACCATCCAAATGCCAAGTGAAAGCTCCTTTCTGTGAATGAAAACCCAAAATGTTCTCTAAAATTCATCCTTTGGTCAGTCAGCTCAGCTTTGGTAGCACCATGGTAGTTTGAAAACAAGAAGCTCCAGGCTCAGTGGTGGCCACCACATCTCCTTTGAGAGTTTCTAATCTGTCCTTAATGTCTTAAATGCAAAATAAAATCCCAGAGTTATGATCAAGAATGTGCTGTAAAATACTTTACCTACATCATTTTTTAAAAAGCAGCATTTTAGGAGTCATAAATTCCCTTAGTTCCAAGGCAGTGCACAACTTCCATGTGCACAGATTCCTCTGGGCACATTTCAGACCAAGTGCCCCTTCCTTTTCTGCTTCCTTGCACAACATTTGTGGGCAGTCACTTAACAGATATTGAATGAATCATGCTGGAATGCTTATGAACATCCTTTTTCCTCTTGTTTTTTTCATGAGATCAGCCTCTCTTTGCTGAAATATTGCAATTACCTGAGGTAAGCAGCCATCTGTGGATCCAGACCTCAAATTGCAGCACGTGTCCATCACATTTTCCCCTGCACTGGCTCCACCTCGAATGTGGCAAGGACAACACAAAACCCCAACAGCTGATGCTCAGTTGATGTGAATTGTCCTTATTTCAGCAAACTGAAGGATCTAAATCAGCAAAGAAAATGGTGAGGGTTAAAAGTTATTTTCTCATTGGAAGTGACACCGTGCTGATCACAGGTCAGGTTAAATTCAGGGGAGGTGTTCCTCTTCTTTTGCCTTTATTGCCTGACCTAAAGAGGTTCCAAATGGCTGCTGTAACTCAATCTGTTCTCGTTATTTCCTTAATTACAACTCCATCTACATTATCTAAATATATGTAATTTCTAATTCTTAGAAATCAGCCCACCTTTAAGCTGGGGGTCCAGTCTTTATCTCCCATGAAATGGATTTTTGTAACAGCAACAGATCTGATGCTGTGTGGTGGCTTTAATCCCTTTTCTTCTGATGGTTGGACTAAAACAAGAGAGCTCCTCTCCACTGTGAATTAAAAAAAAAAAATTCAGTGTGAAATTTCATCACCTCTTTCTTATTAACCTCTGATAACCAACAGAAATGTGCTTCAGTGGTGTGCTACTAGAACTGCCTGCAATAGCATTAATGAGCCTATGATTTTAAAAAGGCTTTTTGAAAGAAGGGTCTTGTAAAAAATTCATTTACATCACAGCAACTCTAATTGGTACAAGCTACAAACCGATTTTACAGAAGGATGCTGAGTTGCCCATTTCAGCTTGCTAAAGCAATGTATTTCCAAAGCAACATTGCACCTCGTTCTGGAAGATTCTTTAATTAATTTGAATGCTGAAGCACTGCAAAAACAAAAAAACGTGTTATGCAACATTTGGTTTCACTGAGCCATCCAACAGCATAACTTTTACCAGTTTCTCTATGTTCCCATTGTGTTTAATTCTGTCACTTGTATGAGGCTGCAGATGTCTGTGCCTTTTCCCCACAGCTAAGACTGTTCTCTCATATAATGTAATGGCTACAATATAACCCCCAGATCCAGGACAATTCACTTGTTATGGGAGGTTAATAATTTTTCCTTCCTACATTTTTATGGAACATTTACTTTCAAACACATCCTAGTGACTGAGGTGTTAATTCAAAACAGGCCTTTGAACAGCTAGTAAGAAAATGAGAAGGGAAATCCAATTTCAGAAAATGTGTAAAACTGTGCAGAGGGGGAAAAAATGTCATTTTTAGAGAATTGTCTGCAGATTACTTTGAAATTCACCTCCCAGACACGTGGTGATGTTGGACAGAACAGAACCTCAGTGCTGTGCCTAATGAAAAACATGACAGCCAAACCCTGGGGATTTGGGAGAGCAGAGCTGCAGCTCAGGGCTCTGCTGTTCCTGGTCCACTTCAGTGGTTTTGTTGCCTTTTTCCCAACCTGGAAATGAAACTGGAGATGATTTTAGTAAGGAGGTAATCTAAAAGGGGATCTTTATTGAAGGCCTTCAGGAGCAGTTATGGAAAGATGTCCACAAAAGCCCAGCTCCACAGGGGTGAGGACATTTTTATAGGTTTTAGGAAATTAGCATAATTTATAAAAAGCAATTAGGAGGACAAGTGGGGATGTAATTCCCCCCAGGTCAAGCCCCTTCTCTGGAGCCCCCCTTCAGCACTAGTTGTACTTTTTCCATGAAATGTACCCCAAAGAGTTTTCTCAACCTTGGTTCCCAGGAAGAGCCAAGATAGCACTGGGGTTTGTACCCTTGTGAGCTCCAATTTGTTTTGTCTTTGTGCCTAGGGAAAGTACTGGGGAAACGAGCCACTAATGCAATAGATGACAGAGTTACAAATATATGTGTGAAGAACACAGAGAATATAAAAAGAAAAAAAAAAAGCAAAACCCAAACAGCAGCAGTTTCAGAGGAGCTCTTCTGCAAAGAGCCCTCGAGACCCCAGCCCAGCTCCTGAGCCCCTTCCCAAGGCAGGATGCTCCTCTCAGATCCTGCTCTGCTGCTGCCACCAGAAATAACTGAATTCCTTCTTCATTTAGCACATTTCATGGGGGAATTAATAAATAAATGTTGGACACTGGGGGAAAGGGGGAATTTTTAAAGTCTGCACTCAGATACGAAATTTCTCAACTTTGTCTGCTGGTCCCAAACTTGATTCAACTCTTTGCCACTATTGAGGCAAAGATCCTGCTGGTGCAATACTGATTCTGCACCCTTTGCTGGGCACAGTCAGGCTCTAGAAGGACTCATTCTTTCCACTCAATGCCATGGCTGGCATTTGGGAATAGATGTTTATTCAGAGTGAACCGAAGAAAGAAAGAAATAATCAGTTTATCAGCAGCCAACAAAGCACACATACTGTGATGATTAATATGCATTTGAGTGGAGAACTGCTCTTTTTGCCATTAAAACTTGTATTACTTAAATCACATCTTTCATCAAAGTCTTCTAATTGCACTACAGTTTGTGATCATTTAATTATCTGTGTTTTCTTTTCAAGATGGTATCTCTAAAATGTACCGTAGATATCAGAGTACTCCTCCACTTTTAAGTGTAACTTGGCCAAATAAATTTCTCCTAGAAAAAAAAAAAAAAGGAGTTTCAAAAGCATTTTCTTCTTGTCCACTTTGGGCTGAAGCAAGTTAAAAATGCAGAACACTCAGCTCTTCATTTGGAGAGGTAGACATCATAATTATAAATTCCTGCTGCAGTTTAAGGTTCACAGGACAAACTCACAATAGCTTCATTACAAATTCCCTGTGATCTCTTCATACATTTTAAGCACCTGGAATATTTGCATTTCTGATTTCACTGGTGCAGCCTTAACAAGAGATAGTCCTACTCACTGTGGACTGGATGAGGCAAAAACAGAAGTTTTTTTCTTTTGTTGATCCTGGGTGTCATGAAGAGAAAAAAGGAAACAGAGATCAGAAAGAAAAGCAAAGCCATTGCACCGTGACTTCTCTTGTGACTTATTGCAACTCACCTTTTAAGGGATCATCTCTTCTTAAAGTAAATGAAATTATTTTTAAAATGTTCTTTTTCCTGCTCCCAGTGAGATGTCCGGAATTTGAAGGTTCTGCCAGGTCTGCTTTGAAATAAAAATAAATTAAAAACTCTCCAGTTGAGTGTCTACACACTCAAATGTAGTAAAGATTTGTTTAGGATCATGCAGAGGAATAGAGATTTGCTGCTTTATTAAATGGAGTAGAGATTTTCACTAAAGAAAATCCAAACACAGTGGGAAATCAAGTTTTACAAATATGGCTCTTTGTCCAATTACCATGTGATATAGTTCTTTCCATGGGATCATTATGCATATATTATATGGACATAAAAATCTGCAATGACACACAGGAACAGCACATTGTAATTAAAATGGTTCAATGAAAAATATCTCTGAATTTAGTTAGTAACAATAATTTTCTTCTTATCTGTGAACTTTTTTATGTATTCAGTGCATTTTAACAGTATTTGGTGTCATATTTAGCTGAAGATCAATTGATTTGCCTGATTAGAGCACAAGACATAATGGATGTGTGAGAAAATCTGTGTGTGATAAAGATATATGTCTTTAACTTCACAATATAACACAAAGATAAGCTGATAAATGCAATTTATATGAAGATAATAGATTTTCTTCACATGGCTAAGTATAAAATACATGTAAATATGAAGCATTCTTCCAGACACTTTAATTCCTCTTACAGCACCATCAGAGCTGGCACTTCTGTAATGACAATATCATTCTTTGAAATATTTTTACAATGATAAAGAAGGATGAGATTTAATAAAGAGGTAATTAACAAGCTGTAATACCTAAACATGCCTGTTTATGTGGGGTAGCAGATTTTTTATATACTCATTCTAGTCAGCTCTGACAGCAAGTCTGTGGCTGATGGTTATGCCAGTCATAATTAAAACTCTTTCCCATTACATTCATTATCACAACAGATGGGATGATTTTGAGAGTAAGAGGTACCAGCTTTATATTTTTAAAAAAAGTTACTTGAGCCACTCTATTCTTTCTGCCTCATCCCTTTGTTTTCTTTTCAAAGAAAAGGAAGGATTAACTTGAACACCAAAGCTTTGGTATTAATATTAAGGCATTATAGAAACCATAAATAGGATGATTGGAATCTGAAAGCTACACATGGGAATAGATCCTAAGCCATGATAAAAATATATTGCTGCAAGCTGTATTTACAGATCAGGTTTATAGTATAAAATCATAAATGTTGTAGAGAATTATTACCAGTCACCTGGTAATTAGCAACCAGTCACTTAATTTACTTTTACCAGTGCTCTGAATCCACTGATACAATCTGGGTGTGGTGCTTGATGGAAAAATCAATGTCAGTCTTACCTTAGAGCTATTGAGTGTTCAGACTGTAATTTCCAAAAAGATAATAAAACTGTGAGTTTGGGGTTTTTTTTCTCTTTTGGAGAAATTAAAAACATCCACCATGAATAAAGCAAAACAAGCCAAGACCAAATAAAGAAAATAAAACACTAATAGGAAATAGTGTTGAATAATAGGAACTATTTGTGCACTTGAATGCCTTTGGAATCCTGATTGCAGCCCTAAAGTTCCTGTGTTCTCGAGCCCAATTCACAGGTTAGACTAAAGGATATTCATTGTTCAAGAGCAAAACCACTCAGCATCTTGTACTCCACCATATTTTCATGTAAATGAGAGAGTTTAGCAAGACAGGCACAGTTCCTCAGAAGGAACAGGTGGGAAGCCAAGCGTGTTTTCCTTTTAGATCCACGGAAGACAATTTTCCTTAATGACACAATTATCCCAAGCAGCATTTCTTCCTGCCTGAAGAGGAGCACAGGAATGCAAGAGCTAACAAAGTGATGAGATGAATGGTTCATTTGCTCAGCATCTTATTTTATTGGAATGGCCAGTCCTTGGCACTCCAGGCAGAGGCACAAAACACACTGCAGCACACAGGTGTTGAACAATTTTTCCCTTGGAAAGGTTTCCTCCTTTCCCTCATCCTCTGTGTGCTCTCCAGAGCTGCCATTGCAAGCAGCTGCTGGCTCTGTGCCTGTGCTCCCTGGCTGTAGCTGGGAGCAATTCATCACTTCAAAAAGCCAGCTCAGCACACTTGAGCCATCTGAACTATTTCCACCATCCCACAATATATTTGAGAATATAATTGGGGGGGGAAGAGAGGACTTCAACTCTCATTGCTGTTATTTCCAGGAGAGAGGCAAAGAGTATTTGTTTTCTATTCTATTCTATTCTATTCTATTCTATTCTATTCTATTCTATTCTATTCTATTCCATTCTATTCTATTCTATTCTATTCTATTCTATTCTATTCTATTCTATTCTATTCTATTCTATTCTATTCTATTCTATTCTATTCCATTCCATTCCATTCCATTCCATTCCATTCCATTCTATTCCATTCCATTCCATTCTATTCTATTCTATTCTATTCCATTCCATTCCATTCCATTCCATTCCATTCCATTCCATTCCATTCTATTCTATTCTATTCTATTCTATTCTATTCTATTCTATTCTATTCTATTCTATTCTATTCTATTCCATTCCATTCCATTCCATTCCATTCCATTCCATTCCATTCCATTCCACTCCACTCCATTCCACTCCACTCCATTCCATTCCTATTTTCTTATTCTATTCAATCCTATTCTATCCTTTATTTATTTTTACACTATTTAGGATAAACGTTGAGACATGTCCTAACTCACACACGTTTAAGTCCAAGTGAACTTGGAGAAAGACTATTTTGACAGTGTAAGTGGTTGAGGGAAGGGTGGTTTGCTTAAAATGGATGGAGAAAAAGGATGTTTTTGGCTGAAAGTGTAGGACTCCCGTTTTCAGTTTAATTTTCTCAATATATATTCATCTCTGTAACTGTTATTTACACACAAGTGTAGGTTAGTCCTTAAATACATATTAAACAGTAGGAATGAAACACAGAGACCTCCAAGAGAAAAAACCACTGTGATTTAGAAGGAAGTTTGTGAATTTACACTTCCTGAGAGTTCTTAATGGAGCACAGCTCCTGTGCTAGGAAAATATTCATTTTGAAACCCACTGAAATGAGTGTTACCCTTGCTGCTGACATTTTAAATCCTTTTCTTCTGCTTCTGTGGCTGAAAATTGGAAGTAGGTCATGCTGCAGCATTACCTGTTAGAGATTCTCTACCACAGATGGAAAAGGAGGCCCTGGCTCAGCAATTCAATAAAGTTAATCAAAACCAGATAAACATAAGATATGAGTCTTTCTCCATAGCAAAATTAAGGCTGAAGTCACAGGAGCAACAAATAGGAGAGAAACTCTAACAGAGAAATTGATACCACTCCAAAAAGCTCCAGATGTTCATTTGCAGGTAAAAACTTGTAATTAAACTTTCCAGACACTGCATTTGCAGAGATTAGAACACTGAACTTTACATATGAAGCACTGATGAATATGAAACCAAAGGAGATGATTCCAGTCAGATGGGAACAGGCTGATTCCAGACATCTGTAATCTGGGTATTTATGATCAGCCCTTACAGGCACTTTCACAAGGCTGTCCTTGAGAAAACGGAGCAGTACAGCATTAATCAACATTTCACCTGTGGGCTCAGGACACAAAGGAATTGCTCTGAAATTCCAATCATCCTCCAAAAATGTGTTGGATCAAAACCTTTCAGTTGTTCTGGGCATGTACTTTTTTGATATTTACTAGTCCAGTGTTGACTAAACTCAATAAAATCTGGGGTAAATCAGTGCCACTGTGTGAATTCCAGTTACTTATTTTTTAAAAATAAAGGCAGACATCTAAAAATTCACAAACAAGTGTGAACATATATTACATAGGCATGGTTCTGTGTGGTATTTACACAGCAGGATGGGAGAAATATTTTCACAAAATGCTCCAGAGGAAAGAGATTAGAAATAAATGACCCCTCACCTGTCTCATCAGTGTAATCTAACATTTTCTATGATGTCATGGAATTCTTTACAGAATTACAGCTACTCCACAAATTTTCAAATCTTTATCCCCAGCCTTTCCACGCATAATGGATTCCAGAGCAACACTTCACAGTGAGAAATCTTTGAACTTCCCCTTTAATTTCACTGCTGAATTCTCTGCAAGAAGGTGCTTGGGCTTGTGTGTATTTAGCATAATATAAACACCTGCACATAGGAGGGCTGCAATAAGAAGTTAATTATGTCATAAGAGTTGCAGGGTCTTCCTTTGGATTTTCTCTGAGAAGCAAAGCCAAGTCCCACTTGCAGCCTGTCAGCTTCCCTTTGAATTGCCACAATAATTAATATTCTTTTCATCTGAAAGTCTGCCACCAAAAATGGGACAGGTGGTTTCAAGAGCTGCTAAAAGCTGCTAAATATCTCTGGCAATGGTGCCACAATGTCACTACAGTGACGGCTTTTTCCCCAAAAAAATTAGTCACAAATTTAGTTTAGGTGTTTTAAATGCAGTTCTACTGGGTTTCCTATACATTCATGTAGAGAGGGGTGAGTTTATACATAGATATATAGAGATAAAAATCTGAAAGGAACAGGGGTGATTGTTGAATGCAAAGAAACAAAGGAGAAGATGACTCAATATTCCAAGAACACCTAAATTTCCAGCTCAGTGCTCATCCCAGAGTGCAGACAGTCCTTAATTTGCAGGTTAGAAAATGTCAAAAAATGCATCACTGTTCAGCAAAGTCCAACAGAGAAGGAAGCAAAATAAATAAATAAATAAATACATACATAAATAAATAAATAAAGCCTGAGGAATGGTAGAAGCTCTGAAATCAAATTTCAAAGTGGAATCCAGCCTTCCTTGGGCCCTGCTTCCCCAGGCCACAGAAGTTCAATTAGCCACAAACAACTCCCAAAGTTTTCTGTGAATAGAAGCAAAGCTGCTGTGCCACCTGGTGAATGTTTTCATATGCAAGAGTCTCTTTTGCTGTATTTCTCAATATAAAAGGCTAATTCGAGTGCTCTTGGCAACTTTTGTTGGTGCCTGCATGAAGATGTGTGAATAGTTGCAATCAGTAATGAGAGAGAGACTCCACTTCTGCCACCACAGAGGACTGGGCTTTTGTCAGCACATAACTAATGTGCTCATTATTTCTCAGCAATAGATGTTTTAATTTTGGAGAAAATGAAGCAGCATTATTTGGGGCATATAGGAAAAAAAAAAGTTGTACAGGGATAATATATTTGAGTAAAATATCCCTGTGTTTGCAGCTCATGAACTGATCAATCATGATCGATGATAAAACTGCAATTACATGATCAGGCTTGATCATCTCAAATGTGTTCACTTTCAATATTTTTTCATTGAGCACTAAATAATTCTTGGCCCATCAGATGCATGGATCAATCCATTAAAAATATTTAATAGTGCTGTGGTATTCAACGTTCTCCAAAGTGTTAAATCAATGCTATCACACACAAACCACACAAGATGGGTTATTCTCAACACTTTGAACCAAATATCCTGAATGAAACCTCTGTTAGATATCTGCAAGATGTTCTGGAAATGCACAGTGACAGCACTCCAAAGCTGCTCCCTCAGCCCATCCCTTTGCCAACTGACCCCATGTTTGTGAACACGATCACCACAAGTCATTAATTCAATCAAATTCATGACAAAATTACCCCAAATTTAGGACATGCACAGGCCTGGCCTAATGTGCATTGTGCTACTCCAATAAAGAGGAAAAATGCAGGAATGTGGAATTCCTGATAATCTTATCCTACATTGCTTAGTGGCTCTTTGCTATTTGTCCTGATTTTTACCTAATAGAAAACACATCTTTTAATTTGGAGAAAGCCTGGATTCAGATCAAATCTTGATTCGTATTTCATGCTCTAGAAAATTCACCTTCCCAGAAGGCTGAAGAAAATATCTTCTGAATTTTAGAGAAGGTCAACACCTAAAGCATCTCTTGGCTCAATATCTATATGGTTTTTCAGTCTTTTAAATTGTTCTGCTACCTTGAATTCAGTTTAGGGAAAGTAATTTTCTCTCTGTATTTTCCCACCAGTTTTTGATGATTCAGCCAACACACTGATCCTCCTCTTAGAATTAGTTGATTTATATTTTCTCTTGACTTCAATATAATTTGTAGTGCTGGACCCACTTTTCTTTATTTATTATTTTCATACTGGAGGTCTATAACTTCTGCATGAGAATAAAACTAAATTAACCCCTCTATACAGAGGTCTAAATCATTTGGCAGGATATTGTGTTTTCTAACAGAAAATAGCATCATTTTTTGGACAACTAAATGAATTTTTGGAATAATCTAGAAATACATTTTCTGCAGGACTTTCCTTAGGTGAACAACAATGAATTATAGTTTTCAACTTTGCTCCCATTTTTCATCTAGTAACCAAATAATATTTATTCATAAGAACATAAATCTTTTTTGGGTATAGATGGAAAAGTTCCATCAGATGGCAGGTGTGCCATTGGCCATTCTACACTCATTAAAGTCTTTCTCTCTGGTATCTAAGGCCTCAGCCCTTTAGAGGAAGTTAATTAAAGTTCAAAACTTGTGACAGAAGGGAAACACACATTTTCCTTCCCTAAAAAAAAAAAAAAAAAAAGTTTCTGGATGAAAAATTTACCTTATATTAAAATAAGAAAGGAAACTGAAGGCCTCATTTGGATGATATACAGGAGTTTTCTGCTTTTCTTTCTGTTTTCTCTTCAGAAACTGCTTTGCCCCTCAGCAGCCCAGTGTTCTTCAAAATGGAAATATCTCCAGGTTTTCCCTGATTATATTTACAACCCCAGTCAGAAAGCTCCAAAGCACCTCTGCCAGCTCCAGGTGTTTGTGTCAATCCTTTTTTGCTTAATTTGACATGAGACACATCCTTTATATTATCAAGGGCAGATTATTCTGCCTGAAAGACTCTCATTGATCAGAACCCAGTTTGTCACCCCTCAGGCCATTTCTAGGGACTGATTTTCCATAAATCTGGGATTCTGAGCATTCAGCCTGGCTGCCCTCAGGGGGATTTTTGGGTGCAGAACCAGAGTGGGACTCAGGGAGATGTCCCTGGGTGTGCTCCCTTTAGAGGATGCAAATGATTTCTCACACAGCCCACACCTTCCAGGATTGCCTAAATCCCAAATCTTGAGCTAAAAGGTATCATCTTAAATCTGTCATGAATTTGCCATTCTTCCTTTTTCTTAGAAAACACTTGCATACAAACTCTTTTTTTATTTACTTTCCTGCCTCCTCCTTATTTACAAATGTCCCCAGCACAAGTATGACATCAATGCTTTTCTTCTCTTGAGCTCTATTCTCTCTTCACCTCAGGCCAGGATATTTGCTTTTGTTCCAGAGTTATTTCTATGAACTGGCTACTACTGACAACAGCTTTTCTGTTAATACTGAGAAGTGGTGAATTAGTTGTTTGAGTGCCTGAGCTTCTATGTTTGGAAATCAATATTAAATTGCTGCTTCCATCAATTTGAGCTACTAAAATACAGACATACTCATAAACTCATTATGTAGAAAAATTGCTTGGAAAAGGTGAGAAATAGAGCTTAAAAATACCAGTTTATTGCTACAATTACAGTGCATTCATAAAAGAGTTACCTGAACTCAGTGCTAATATCAGATTCTGTGTCACAGTCTCAGGGATATCAGAAGAAATACACCTCTCTTTTTGGTTCTTTTCTCCTTTTTTCTGTGTTTACAGTCATTACAAATGAATAGCATCCATTCTGTGCACAATATTTTTTAAAAAATGAATGGAATATGGAAGCCTCTCTCATTTTCACTCATGAAGCCACTGGAAATGTGCCTTACCCACCATGCAGGCTGTGCTCACCCAGCACAGGTACAGCTGCAGGGTTGGCTTTTTACATGGAAAGGTTTATTGGTTGTTAAAGGATTACCCCAATTTCTGATTTCTTCTGGAACAAACTAAAAGCAGGGCTGCACTTCTGTCTGCTGTGCATAAAGGAAAACATGTTTATCACATTACAGCACTGAGGCTGGAGATAAGCTCAGCCATTTCCCTACAAGCAAATCCAGGCATCTGGGGAAAAACAAGTTTAGCTGTCAGACAGGATGCACAGGAGGGCTGAGCAACAGCTGGGGCTGTTCTTTTTCACAACAAGCAGACAAGGTTCATTACAGTTAGATCATTATCCTGCTGGAAAACAGGATCCTGCAGGAAGAAAATCATTGTTTGTTAGAATTTCTTACAGGTTTAAACCAGACCTCACCCTTGAGGGGTCATCCTGCTGTGGGAAAATGGGAGTGTGCACCTCATTTATGAGAGAGATTCCAGTCAACTTTAAATACCAGGCTGAAAAATACAAGAGTTTGCCTTTTCATTGGGGGTGATTATAACTCATATTCACCTCTTGTATTCTACTCAAGGCCAATCCTTAGTTCTGTGGGGGAGATGAGTTATTTTGTGAATGAGCAGAAGCAAAATTCCAGCTGAAAAAGCAATTTATCAAATTCTTCTCTATTGCCAAGTGCAAACTATTGAAGATGCTTGTCATCTAAGCCATGGATAGAATTCTCCTGTCTGTGTCCCCTCATTCAGAGATTTAGAACCAGGTTTTTAGTTAATGCTCATGCAAAAGGCTGCACTGTAAGGTATTTCAGTGATGAGTGTGACACTTAAGAGGATTATTTTTTTTAGCACACTCAGACTTGTAGTGAAATTTCCTCAGGTTTCATGGAAGAAAATGTGTCCTACCATTCCTGCACAGGCAAGTTCCAGCCTGTAACTCTTAGGTGGCAAAAAGCACAGCTGCTTTTAAAAATATGAAGGAAAAACAGGCCCACATTCATGTATTCCATACATGAATTATGAGAAATAATACATATTTCCATTATCTACATAGCACAGGCATTTTTAGCTGTGTTTCTGGGAATTAGCATTGGCCTACAAGTAAATAAAGAGAATATCTGAAGGGATATGATGCCAAACTGTTGGACAGAGCAGTTCCAGTCTAGAAACATCAGACACCTGCTAAACTTCAGAAAGGTGTCAGAGCCATGAGGGTGTGATGGCCACTGGACATTTCTCCTACAGAGATGAAATTCATCACAAAAAATGTCCAGAACCTAAAAAATATCATCATTTTGGCCTCTTAGATTTGCAGAATTCTCTCTTGTAGCTCTGGCAGGAATACTAATTACTGCCTTAGACTACACAGCTAAATTTTAGGTGACTAAAACTAGATTAAAATGGTCCCTTTCTAAAGGATTAAAGCTTTGCATAAAAGAATAGAGCCAATACTGAAAATAAGGTGTGTGCCATTACTGCCAAAAAATTTACAAGTAGCAGGAATACAATTTCCCATTTTTATAGCCTCATCTGTATAAGCATTTTTATAGTCACTTCCATAAAAATGTCTAAAAGTGCTCCATAAATATTAATGAATTAACCTCCCCTGCGTCCCCACATGGTGGGTATTTATTTTTACATTGTAGATTTGGAGAAACAATTGCAATAAAGCCAAGCTCTGTGCACAAGTCCAGCTCCCAATTCTTTTAGAGAATCAGGAATAAATAATCCTGGATCCTTGATAGTAAACTCAAGGATGAGCTATCTACCCAGCCCATGACTCCAGAGCAATGGGATTTCCAAAAATCTTGTGTCCCATTCCAGCAAAACTCTCCAAAATCAAACATCTCTAAAAAATTACAAGCCTGGAATAAACAGGGTGGATATTTTGGTGCTACACTTCCATTGCTGAAAGTATTCTTGCAGATCTTGAAATTATTCTGCAAGATGATATTTTTAACATGTCAATTTTAATGTTTTATTAGTGGTCACATAAGAGGCTGACAATTTGGGCCAGAATGTTAAGGAGAGTCTTTTAAGAGGGATTCTTGTGGTGATTCACTATTTAAAAGCCCAAAATGCAAGAAAAAAAGGAGATTACAAAAAAAAAAACCCAACAACAACAAAAAAACCAACCAAACAAAAAAAGAACCAAACCAAACAAAAAAAAAAAAAAAAAAAAAAAAAAAAAAAAAAAAAAAAAAAAAAAAAAAAAAGACAGGTAATTACTCCCCACAGAGTGAAACTGCAAAATCAAATCTCATAATCAGAAATAAACCAGCACTAATGGTGTTTGCACTGTAAAAATTACCAAGTCCCCAAAAGAGCAACAGAAGAATCCAGGCAAGTTATCCTGGTGAGAGAGTTATTATTGCTGCCTAGGTGACAACAAGTGAATAAAATGAAATTAAAACAGTGAACAAATGTTGCTGCCCTTGAGATGTGGATAATTTTGTGTCACGTCACAGTGGGAGAGACAAGGAATTTAGTCAGAGTTGATTAATGGAAATGCATCCAGACCCCCAAATTCCCTTTCAGGACTCACCAGGCACAAAACTCTTCTGACTTTGGTGTCTGTGTCCTTGTGGAAGGAAGGAAAGTTCTTTGTATTGTTCCTGTCAGTAATAGGGTGTGTGGTTTTTGTGAAGTTGTGGCATCTTCCTCCCACATATTTCAGGTTTAGAGCAGAGAATCATTCACAGGCTGGTTCTTCCTATACATTAACAAAATACTTAGGAAAATAATAGGTTTTGTCATATCATTATAATAATAATCACTCACAGACTATTTTCATCAGCTTAAATCCTTAATAAGCACTATAGGATTTGGCCTAATTACCCAATTTTCCCTCTGCTGTAGTCAGCAAAATCTTTTTCCCTGACTCTGTGGAATGCATGGATTTCCCTCTGCAGATAGGATTTATCTGATTTTGGTTTTGTATTCAATTGACAACTGGTTTTTTTTCCCCACTAAAAGTAAACTCTACTAAAATTAAATCAAGATTTGTCAAAAATTGTCAATTCCACCCACTGAAGTTTGTACTTTAGTTATTTTGAATTGATGAAAAGCCGAAGAGAAACGACATTAAATGTGTGATTTCACACATCACACATTAAGTGACTTCACACTTAGGTGCACAAAGCCTCACTCCTTATTCTGTTCATATTACATCATCTCCATGAATAAGTGCAAGAGAGACCTTTTTGGATTATGCAGGCTCAGGGAGGTTTCTCCTGTGCTGCCTCATGGAAACATTTTTGTAGCTCATGAAACCCTTTCACTCCAGGGAAATCTCTCCTAAAATACAGGTGGGTTCTCCTTTTCTGCTGCACTCTTAATTCTTTGGGATTATGTGAGGAACAACTTCTTATTAGGAAGTGTGAGCCAGGGAGATCAAAGCCCTGCTCTCAGCTGTGTTAAGGTCCCTTTATACCAGAGTAAAGGGAATTTAAAGCAAGGCTTGATGTCTCACACTAAGTGGATTCAAGGACACATTTTTTACCATTTTGCCATGAAATTCTGGTATTGTGTGACTCGTGGGCTGCCTCTTTTCAGGCAAATTAGTTTTTTTTTAAGAAAGAAGACATCCCACCTTGCTCTCTAAGTATAAAAGGAGAATTTATAAATTTGCTCCTGGAGGATATTGTTCCTTCAGCAGAGTGGATGCATTACATGGTTTCATTTTTCCCAAAGCAAGAAAAATGTGCTGTGTCACATTCATCCTCAGCTGCAGCTACAAAAGCAGCAAAAGTAACACTATGTGTCTCAGAGAAATAGAATTTGAGCAATTTAAAGTTCCTCACTGCTGGTTTTTAAGGTAAGGACAAGAAATTTCTAAAACATTAAAAATCCCAACTAAACATGTTCATATTTGGTGTATATGGACAGAAACAATTACACTTACACAGGAAAAAATCCTTATCATAGAAATGTGATGCTTACATAGGAATAAACTATTTCAGTGATAATCTATTTGTAAAAGCCAAAGGAGAAAAAAATTGAACATTTTTCCATACCAGGTTCAAAGTGGTTTACAGAGAACATAAATATCATTGTCAAGCTGACAAAATGAGATACAGAGAAAAACTGAGCCTCAGTTTTACCTTTAGAAAATTTGGGCATTCACAGCTTTGTGGCAAAAGGCAAATTAGGAGAGAGAAGGCTGAGTCCATCTCATATCTAAACAAAATTTGCCTGTATTTGTGGAGCACCATGAGCAAACTGAAAAGCAAAATGAAAACATTTCATATTTTTTCAAAAATTCTAATATGAATAAGAAAAATATTTCCCAGTGTGAGATAAAGAGTTCATTTTGTTATTATATAATGTTGTATTATCATAATAAGCATTAATTTTAAACTTCTGAAATAAATGAGGGTTGCATTTCTGTCATGGAATTTGAAAGGCTGATTCAAATATTTAACAAAGTTTTTTTTTATTAAACCCCAATATTTTCTTGAGGATCAATTTCATACTTTTAAAATGTTACTTGATGAATTCCATACAAAATCATTTTTGTAACAAGAAATGAAATTATGACATAAAAAATTGTTTAATATTGTCTAAGCAAAGGGAAAGCAAACACTTTCTAAGGAAATTCCTTTTGTGAGCATTCACAGTAAGAAATTAAAAGAAATTTTTTTAAAAAAGGTATTGTTTGGAGAAGTTGAAAGAGTTCTGTCATGACTCTCTATAGACAGATGTTTTTCTTTTAACGGATTTGCTGCTTGAATAAAAGCCAGGAGTGATCTGGTATTTTAAAATTTCATAATTCTCATCTATTATGTCAAACCTGCAACAATCAGAATGAAACCCAGACAATGGGCTCAGCACAGAGTTATCCTTTCCTTCCTGGCATGGATGGTGCCTGGAAAATCCTTCCTTTAAAAAAAAAAAAAAAAAAAGAAAAATCAAGATAATCATTTAGACAAGAGACAGACTCTCAGATCTGCTTTAGCCCATTTGCTTTGCATGGCCTTAAAGGCACAGTCCCCAGCAAAGCAAATGTGGTGTTTTCTCATATTTACAGAATTCTGTGTTAGAAACTGAAAGTAAATTCAAAGAGACCACAGAAATAAATAAGTGAATAAATTTTAAGGTGTGGGGTCGAAGCTGGTGGTGCTCTGGTGCCAGTTTCAAGCAGGTGTTGCTGTGTCCTGCTGCCAGAGGGCAGGGATGGATGGGATATTGGGAAGGGTGGGGATGGATGGGATATTGGGAAGGGTGGGGATGGATGGGATATTGGGAAGGGTGGGGATGGATGGGATATTGGGAAGGATGGGGATGGATGGGATATTGGGAAGGATGGGGAGGGATGGGATATTGGGAAGGAATTGTTCCCTGGGAGGGTGGGGATGGATGGGATATTGGGAAGGGTGGGGAGAGATGGGATATTGGGAAGGGTGGGGATGGATGGGATGGAATTCCCAGAGCAGCCGTGGCTGCCCCTGGATCCCTGGAAATGCCCAAGTTTGGACATTGGGGCTTGGAGCAGCCTGGGATGGTGGAAGGTGTCACCATGGCAGGGGGTGGATTGGGGTGAGATTTAAGGTCCCTTCCAGCCCAAACCACTGGGATTTTGTGATTAGGACACATCACACAATCCAAATACTCCCTCAGCTCCAGCCCCACCATCCAAACTGTAAAACACGATATTCAAACCTCACCGTTCCTGTCCATCACCCAAAAGCCCATTACATTGGGGTTAGCAGGATCTTTAATTGAAAATTAAACATCAGTTTGCTGCCTGGCCCTCATGAAAAGCTCCATTTTCTCCTGGAGTCAGGCTGGTTGTGCTGTCGGGCTCAGCCCTCTGCTCCCTGTGCGCTCCCCTCCCTCCCCGCTGCAGCAAGGGACAGCAGGGCCTGATTAAATCCAGTTAATGCTAACAACCCCTGGCATGTTAATCAGCATCCAGAGCCTTCTGCTGGAAGCTCTCTGACACTCCTTCCATGCAGTCCTGGAGCTCGAGGAGGGGAGGCACCCAGAGGTCACCCGCTCCCTTCCCGTGCCCAAAGGAAGGATGGTTGAACCTCATCTGTGCTGACAGGCACTGGCTGCCCCTCCACCACAGTCTGACCTTCTGCTGGTGGCTCTACAAGCACCCTGAGCCAGCTGGGGCATTGTCTGCCTGCCCTTTGCCTCCAGGTTTGATCCAAATCTTCCTGTCTGCCACCCAAACCCTGCACATCCTGTCCATCCAAACAGATTCTCGTGCTCCCCTTTCCTCCCCGACTGGAGAAGTCTCACTATAAACAAACCAAATGTAAAATAGAAAAGAATTTCCAGAGTCTGATACTCTTCCCTCTCCAGGCTGCACCTCCTGATCGATTCACCTGTCTGAAATGAGGTGCTCAAAACTGAGCCCCTTGTGTGGAGCAGAATGAGGAGTTTGAGCCCCAGGCTGGCTTTGCTCATCCACAGCTTCTTCCAGATGAGGTCAGGACATTCTGAGCACACCCTGCTGGCCCCTTCTTGCACATTCTCTGGGTTAAAATGTGTTTTAACACAGCTCTCTGACTCTTTTTGTGGCCCACACCAGATAATTTCTATCCTGCAGAGGCTCTGACAGAGCTTAGGTGTTTTCCACACTGCATTTGTTCTTCCCAGCCACCCCTGCCTTGCTCAGTGGTGGTTTTTTTTTTTTTATGTTTGGGTAGGATTAGTCTTTGTTCTTATCCACTCATCCAGTGTAATTTCCTAATCAATGTTTCTTCAGTATTTTTTAATATCTAATATGAACTGCACCACAAGACACATAACAAAGCTTTGTACTCCCCCACAAAGCCTTCTGTTACATAAAGAAATCAGACTGGTCTGAGATGAATCATTATTTAAAAAAAAATATCTGCTGGCTCTTGTCATGTTGGTGTGTTAGAGATATCTGTGAGAAGTGAAATAAAGCCAACTGCTCTGCAAAGCAGAGCTCCTGGATTTTGCTTTCCTGAGGAAGACATCAATTTTTCTTCCTCCCAGTTCTCCATCTGCCTCTAACTCACACACAGTTCTGATATTTACTATGCAAACACTTCTCAGTATTAATCCAGGCCATGGCTTCCAACACAACCACGCTCTTAATGATCCTCTTCTTAATATTAAAACAAAATTTCAAGTAGCTCTCAATCAGAGCAACCTCTAAAAATCAATATTATAGTAATTATTACAGTGGGCTGCAATATGATAACTTAAAATATGCTTGTTCAAATAAATCCACATGTAAATTAGTTCTTTTAGATAGTAAGAATTATTTCTATAGGCATTAAAAATACATCCTGCAAAGTATACAGGTAAAGGCTCTTGGGCCCTTTATCCATTAAAGCTGTTTTCTATTTATTTGGTATTTTAAAATACATAAGGGCACCAGGGAAATTGTTTACTTCTTGCAGGATACTTGCATCAACCAAGTTATTATATATTCAACATGAGCCACAGTACAAAATACTACTCAATCAATTTTTAATAAAAGAATCCTTCTTAATCCACTAATTACCTGAAAGTGAGGTTAAGGCCTCAAAATGATAAAAGTGCTCTTTTTCAATGGTGGCTCTTTTTCAATGTCATTTCATGGTGGCAATGGCTATGGTCTGATCATTGCCAAAAGCCACAATTTTTAGGAAAATAAATTATTTATTCTTCGAGACATATTTTTCAAGAAATTAAGATGATTCACTTTCCTGAGGTGGCCACCATTTCTTAAAATCTATATTTTTCCTTATTTAAGGACAACCACTGGCTGTGTGACCAAAAATTAATGATAAAAAAGGCAATTATGGGTTGCATTGTAAGTGGTTAAACTTTTGCAGAGTGAGATGAGAATTTTGCCAGCAATTCATTTTTGTTCTAGGAGAATATAAGAGGTAAGGAAGTACCAAAAACCAGGTGTTTAACAGAAAGTATACAAAATATAGGCAGAAAAATGGGGTCAGTTTCTACTTCTGTCCTAAGGCACTGAGCACATTTACAGAAGGGGTCAATTAAGATTATTCCCCTTATATTGTAATTAAGCCTTAACCCAAGGCAGGCTTAATTAACACAAAATTGGAATTCATATTGCAGAGTAGTGTGATGTCATAGCAAGATGTTGCAACAGGTGGCACAAGCAGGAACCTCACTTCACAGAGGGAAAAAAACTTAAAAGACTCTGCAACTTCCACTTGGTAGTAACTGCTTCATAAATGCATTATTTTACATTTGGATAGCAGCCCTGATTTGTGCTTCCTGTTGCATATTATACATTAGTGGGAAATTAATAAATAAATAAATAAATAATAATAATAATAATAATAATAATAATAATAATAATAATAATAATAATAATAATAATAACCAATTTCAATACACTTGAGAAGTTTGTTATGCTCTTTTATTTGAGAAAAATATCTAAAACCTCACCCACTCCTAAACAATTCCTTCATGACTGGCACAGGGCAAGTTCAACACATCAGGTGATATCAAAACCTTTAAAATCTTCCACAAAACTCAGAGTCCAAATGGTGAATCCAACCAAGCATACCAGGAGATGAAAAGCAACTTTTCCCAAAAAGGGAAACACCCCATGGGTCAGGGATGCCCAAAAAGGGTCTAAACTTGGGAATTTAATCTGGTTTGATCCAGGAGCTTGGTTTGGCTCTTGAAACTCGAATCAGTTTCTACTCCCTGGTGTGTTGAAATGGGTTTGGCTTTTGTGGCACAGAAAAAAAAAAAAAAAAAAAAAAAAAAAAATTAGATTAATAGAATGACAATGAGAACATAGGTTTAATAATATGATAATAAGAATAAGGGTTTCAAGTTTATTGGGATTTCAATTTAGATTTTTGTTTGTTCCATTTGCACCCATGCAGAGAAGGAAGTCCACCAAAAACAGCTGAGCTGCAAATCTCAGGTAAATATTCCTTCACTTGATTGAAAACCTTTGTTTGAGGCACTATTCAAGGACAGGCACTGCCCAGATTTGGTGTCACTGCTGATGACACTTCACATTCCTGACTGGTTTTCCTTTGAAGCAGACTTTTATTTGCTTCTGACACAGTTCTGAAAAGAAAATGTGCCTCAAGTATGTTGTGAAAGCACGAGGCTGAGAGGCACAGATGTTATTACTTGCTGCCATATGCTGTTAAAGCTTTAATAATATGCATTTATACTAAGTTAAAAATGGTACTTCAGCACTCTGAATGTCAGCAAAAGAACTGTTCATTCCTTGGTAAAACACACCAACAAATGGAGCAACACTCTGAAAAGTGATGCTGGATTTTTGACTCTGCACAAGTGGATCCTTGAGGACTTTTCTGTAAAGATCAAGCAGATCATTAGGAGTCCCTCTAAACCATTTTATATTGACATTCTTGTTTTCTGAAGCTGCAGCTTTCATTTATGCTTTCCTTTGGTTTATTTGACAGCCTCCCCTCACACAATTTTCAGAAACAATTGCGAGCCACAGGTAACATGGAAACAGAGAACAAATCCAAAGCTTGTTATTATTTCTGAAACCTTTAAAAAATTGAGACATGACCATTACCTCACCTGCCCCTCGGACAAAATCTCCAGTGCATGTTCCATTCATAAGCTTTGCTACAGAATGCTTTAGTGTTTTTCAACATTCTGCCCCAAAGTTCCCATTTTGGAAAGGTTTTTAATAAAGTGAAAGAATATTTACCTGAGGTTTCCAGCTCAGCTGGCTTTGGTGGGCATCCCTCTCTTCTACACAGGTGCAAATGAAACAAATAAACAAACAAAAATCTAAATTAAAATTCCAGTTTGCTTGAAATCCTTGTCCTTCTTATCATATAATCAAACCCATGTTCTCATTGTCATTCTGTTCATCTGCTATTTTTTCTTGTGGCATTGAAGCCAAAGCCTCACCCATTTCAACATGCCAGGTAGTTGAAATCTGGCATAGCTGTCTAAGAGTTGGTCAAGTTGAACCATTACTGTGTGGAACACCCAAATTATTCACAATTCACAGGGATTTGTGCCCAGTCTCACAGGGAATTTCAGCCCAAGTGGTGGGAAGTGAACGTGCACCAACCTACCCCATATCCCATCAGTATTGTGGTTTTTCACTAATTCATTAGGGAAACACAAATGAAGCCTTCTGAGAAGCCAGCAGTACTTTATATTTGAGTTTTTGGGGTTTTTGTTTGCATTGATCCTATGAGGTTACAAAGTACCACTCCTGCCTCTAAGTCAACTCTCCTTCAGGGAAAAATTCCACTCTCAGCATATGAAAAGTAATAAAAAATCTGATTTTGAACAAATATTTCTATTTGAAATACAGTGGGAATACTTTATTGTGCCTATGCAGTGTATTTTCCTGTTTTTATGGGAACTTTCAAAACCTCCACAGTCTTTAGTAAAAAGTCAAATAATTTAATTGCAAAATAACTCAGTCCCAATCAGTTGAAGCCAAACAACTCAGACAGGCTTTTCCACACTCTCAGAATGAAAATCAATGAGAACTGAAGACAAACTGCCCCTAACAAAGTGTTTGCTCTGAGGCCCTGATGGAGCAGCTGACACTTTTCCTGGGGAGATTTAGTGGGAAAAAAGTCCAGCCAATTTTTCCCAGCAGCCAGCAGATTTTGTTTGCTGCCTGTGAGCAGGGCTCCTGTACCTATATCCATGAGCATATGGATGTGCAGGGAAGAGGAGGCGACAGCTACAGCCAGTAAATGTGAAATCTGCATCATCAACAGCAGAACAGGGGAAAAGTTCTGCTCATTAAAACTTGACAGGCTCCTTCTAACATTCACTCCAAGCAAGTTTTGTCCCTCTGGAAAGAATTCCTTTCCCTCTAATCCTGTTTCACTCTCTGCTTCCCTTATTTGCTTTTATTTAATTTCTAAAGTCAGTCACTCTCTGTCTTTTCTGATAACTGGCCAAACGATGATAATTGTGGCTAAATGAGGATAATTATGGCTGAAGCATAGGGTGGCAGGGGGAATTAACCCCTCTTTCCTCTGTTTTCCAGGGCAAAGGGGGGTTTTCCTTCTCTGCCAGCCCAGGGGAAGCGCTGCCCTTCCCTCCCTCATCACCAGGCTCAGGGCTCCCTCTCCTGTTCCAACAGATTTCTCACCACTGTGCCTTCAAACAGATTGACAAAAACCCGGGATATCTAATGGAATCAAGCACTCAGGAAAAAGCCTACCTTTAAATTCCTCAGTATCTAGAGTATGGCCATCAATATTAACTTCTCACATCATAAAACATCTTTTATCACATCACAAAGCTTTGGTTCAGCTCTGGCCACACGAGCAGACTGTGCCCCCACAGTGGGGCTACATGGAGGAGTACAACCAAAAAATATCATCTTGGGACAACCATTAAAACTCTTTAAAATATAAAAGAAAATAAAATAATGCCATACATTCAGTGGTTATTCTGCATTTAAAGAGAGATTTGGCCATTATAGAAAATGTAACATAAACAACAAATATTTCATTTTATTTTAAGAAGGAATTTCCTGGGATTGTTCCCTCTATAAGGGAACCACAGGCAAGGTGCTGGGATGCTCTCAAAAGACAAAATTTAAAAAAAAAAAATCTCAGAGCAATAAAACATATTATACTTAATCAACATCAATCTCGAAATATTCAGTGGTTACCCACTGCTTTCCAATTAAAATATTTGATTTCAAATCAACCAAACACTATTTATTTTATTTTAAAAAGAGGAGACAGATGAAAAGGAGCAGAAATCACAACTTTTGTTTAGATTAGATTTAAAAAAAATTAAAATGAACACCATACTATGAATTCTAATGATAACTAATAACGAATAAAGGAAATAATAACACTTTATCTATGAGAAGGTAATAGATTAAATTTATCTGTGGCAGGAGAAAAAAAAAATTTCCAATAAATATTTAGTCAGGCAATTCTGGATCTGTGGTGGAAAAGTAAAACCAGATTGAGCTAATACATGCAGGGCTTAAAAGAGAAACTTCACTGTCGTCATATAAATCAACAAGTAAATAAAATAATGAAAACATGAAATATAAAAAACAGTGAACAACTACAGCAGAAATAATGTGAGCTGACGATCAATGAATTTAATGGAAGTCTTTCCAGTGCCATTAATAAAATTCAGAGCTGGTTTTTGTGCTGGGAGCTGATGGCAGTTTGAGGTGATACAATCATTTTTGGGCATTAAGGCACAATGATGACAGTGCCTTCTGTCTGTGCTGGGGAGGGGAGGAGCTGCTAAGATTGCATTAGGGGAGGATGAAATGTTCCACCATCCACATGGGAACGGGCAGCCAATAAAATATTCCTGGCAATGCCCTTGAGATAACCACCTGTCACATCACCAGAATGTGCTCCTGAGTTATTTTCTGCTGTAGCTCCATCCCCAAATCCCTGTTTTCACTGTAACATATTCCTTTTTAGTGGCTGGTACTCCATACAGCACACGGATTAATTTCCCCTCCGCCGATGGAATTTTTAATGAAGATAAATTATAATCATGACATTTACATCTCAATGATTTTCACAATTGAAACATTCTCCTAATCCTGGTGCACATGCTGTAAGTGGGTTACGCAGCCAGATACTAAAGCAATCATTTTATCATTGTCAGAGTGAATATAATGCCTACAGCAATCAATTGGACTTTTATGGGAACAGTTAGCTCAGCTGGTTTTGCATTGAAAAAAATGCACTGAAGTGCCCATTATCCATCTCCACTGTCAAAGGACAAGCCAGGATCTTGGCTTTAGTCCCCAAGAGTGTGAAACTCTGTCTTACAACCAAAATGAAAAGATGAGAAAGGGCCAAAGTGGTCAGAAATGGCCAACAGCAAAAAACTCAAGAGCCACAGGAAGAATAAATGAGACTTACCTGGTTTAGGTACAAAATTTGGGTCAAACAGATGTTCCAGCTGTGGCTTCTGTAGCCACAGAGAGCAGGAGGTGGTCCTGACCAGATAAGGAGAAGTGAAGACAATGAGGGTGCTAAAAATAAAGGTAGAGGAATGAAAAATGAGAGCTTTGGTTGGAGAGAAGCCTTGGAGGAAATCCCAGCGCTGGTGTGGGTGAAAAATGAGGACAAACAGGGCAGTTTTCTCTAGTGCTGCTACAGAGGGTTGGAAGGCAGAGTTATCCAACAGCTGGCAGAATTGTCAGGACAAGGTTTTCTGCAGCCACTCCCCCTTATTCCCAGAAATTCCAGGACTCAGGTGGGCTCTTGTCTGCTTCAGGTCCTCACCTGCTCCTTTGCTGTCCCAAGCAGCCCCAGTGATTTACCTTTCCACAACAATTATTGCTCATTGCAGCAGTCTGTGCACCAGTGGGCTGATGCACCAATCCCTACACAGAAATATCCAGGAGAGAGGAATGTGTCTGCACTTCCTGATCTAGTCCAGGTGCCAAAAATTGCCAAAAAATAATGTCCTTTGCTTTTTATTGAATCTTAGGGATGCTGCATCAGTACTCATGGAAATTCTTGGATAAGACATGGTGGGAGGGCCACCAATCCAGGCAAAGAACTTCCCATGGGGAAGGTGAGGAACTCCTGTGGAGCAGTTACTAAGTTTTGAAAACTTCAGGCTTATAGGAGAGACAGAAAACTTCCAGTGATAAAGTCCCTTGGAATAATTTCTGCTTTTTTTTTTTTTTTTTTTTTTTTTGCAGTGCACCGAGTCTCCTGAACATCTTAGCAAGAGATATTATAGCAATAAATCTTTTTATACTTTTGAAGGAAAATGAACAGTAAAGGTTAAGGCTGGAATGTCCTACTTAAAATAAAAGAATAAATACTTCTGCCAGCTGTTTAAACACTCAGTGGCCAGATGCACAGGAGAAAATCTGTTAATGTTTCTGTTCACACCATTGAGCCTTACTCAGAGCTTGAAAGTTGTGCAAACATAAAATCTTAAGTCCTCAGCTTCCATACTTCAAATTTGCAGCATTTTTCAGGAATTTAGTGGTAGAGAAGAATTTTCTGAATTTATTCTGAAAAGGCCCCACCAGCAATGGATGTATTTCAGGTACCTCACAGTACAGTCAAAGAGAACAAGAGAAATTAAATACTACAGGGGGTTTGGAAACAAAAAACTTCCATAACACAGTGGGAAGGATCAGATCCCATCACAATCAGACTTTGTGCATTGAATCACATCATTCCAATGAGCAGGAATTATAATTATAATCTTAATTCATTGGCAAACGTAGTTCTCAAGGGGAGTCAGGTACATGCAGGCACAGTACCTGGACACACAGACACAATTCAGAAGGGAATTGGAATTTTTTTAATTAATGCCATGCAGAAATCTGCCTACTGACAATTATCTCAATAAAAATTATTTCATTGTTATTGAGTATAGATCATTTCACTTAATGACATATTCACCTGGGCACCTATCACGCAGAAAAACTACAGCCCAGCAAGAAAAATTCCACAATTAACTCCACAGAGGAAAACTGGGGGGAAGGAAGGCTTTGTTATAGCTGAAATGAAATAAAACATAAAGAATCATTAAAGCCAAGTTGCTATGGAAGGGCAGCTCGGTTGCCCACTCAGTTTGGTAATTAAAAGCTGGAGAACACTCACCCTTGTCCACATTGGGTTTTATGATGCAGTTCTGTAGCTGGGAGGGATCTGGCAGATCTCCCAGGTTTACCTGCTGCCTGAGCAGGCTCTCCTGGTGTCACACTGTGCCTCCAGACAGGATCCAGCAGCACTGGCATGCCTGGAACTCCTGCCTGGAATTCCTGGCATTCCTGGAATTCCTGGCATTCCTGCCATCCCTGCACCTCTCCACACTCCCAGGGCTGACACCTAAATGGATGGCAAAGAAGTAGAAAAGGGAATTGAAAAAAAAAAAAAAAAAAAAAAACAAAACAATGGCAGATGCCCAAACAAAAATCCACAGTCAGTGGTTAAGAAGGAGAAAGTCACTTTCCAGAAGTCTAAACCTACAGCTGAGGACACTGGCCTAGGGAGAGGCAGGATACTTACCTGACCAAGATCCACTGGAAAAATCCAAACACTGCAGCAAATTCAGCCAAGTCAAAACACCAATCCCTTGAAATCTCTTCTCCAGCAGTGTGGATGTTCCAGCAAAAGCATCTCAGCCCTCTGTGAGCTGTTTCATTCCTTTATTGCAAAGGCTACATGTATTTCCCCTACCCTACCTTGAAATGTCTCGTCCCTGTCTTTGATTTCAGCTGGTTCAACCTGACACCCTTTTTTCCCCCCCAAAAGCAGTTTACTCACTGCTGAGCTAAAAAGCTCACTGTGACACGAGCAACACTCTTTATACTGAAAACCAGAGACGTGGAGAATGGCATTATGCATGGCAAGAGCTTGAGATGCTGGGAATAATATTCAAAGAACAGGAACGTGAGAAGTTCGAAGCTGCCAATGGAAACAAAGGGAGCAGCAAGAAAGGAGAGAGTAGAAAATGTCTTGTCAGTGACTCCTGGCCTGGAATTGAATCCCCAGGTGAGCCTGTGGCAGTCTCTGGAATGCTAATGAGGTGCTTAACATTACCCAGCACTGGGCTGGGTCTGGGAGTAGAGAAAATAGAGAATGGGAAATGGGAATACAAAACTGCTGGCACACCTGGGGGAAACAGCAGCCAGGGGGAGGATCCTGCATGAATCCTGGGAAAACAGGCTGGGAGAACAACAAGAGCCTCAGTGGGACAGAGTATTTACAACCAGGACACTCAGAGAGCTCCTGCTGCTCTGAAGGACACAGCAGACCCATGACATCCTTTGGATCAAAGAACTCCTCAAGGGGTGACCCATGAGCATCTCATTCCTCTCTCCCTGTTTTTTTTTTTTGTTTTTTTTTTTTTTTTTTTGGGTTTGTTTTTTTTTTTTTTTGCATTCAGGACATATTTTTACTCAGCTGAGAAGATCTGAATTGCAGCAAGGAGTATTTAGTGTTTATACACAGTTTTACTCCAACGCCAAGAAATGTTTTGCCATGAATATTCTAGTTTGGTGTATTTTAGTAAGTAACATTTTTAGATAAATGTCCCAGATATTACATGTCGAGTATTTTCAGATCATAACCAGCCATCAGAAATTAATAATACTTTAGTAGCAAGAAAATGAAGAATATTATTTACCATCAGAAAAAAAAACCTTGGAAAATAAATCTTCAAGAACAATTTAGAGCTATTTTTAGGATGTTGACTTGTTTTGGATCCTCTGAAACCTGAAATGACAAAGTTCTGCTTTTAACGACACGAGATAGAAAATACTCCCCTCGTGTATTTTTTAAATCTCATAGAAAGAGACATCTTGTAACAATTCCACAGCAATGAAGTTGTCAACAGTGCAATCAGGTAACCTGCCAAGGTTTCAAAACACTTTTGATATAAAAAGAAAACTGGCTTTGAAAAATACCAATCCTGCTTTTAAAAATAAATTTTTGAGCGTACCTTAGAATCCTGCCCAATTGTACAATCACAAATTCAGATATTCTAAAATAAATCAAATTTACAGCTCTTAAGTTGAACAGCAGTAAGATATCTATGAATGTACTGCTGTCATTTCTAAAACACTCAATATATAGCAGGGACCACATTACTTTTTCCAGCTTCTCACCAAGTAATGTGTATTTTTTCCAGAGATAACTTCAATATTCTGTCAAAAGATGGAATAATTTCGGGGGGTTTTTTTGACAAAAACCAGAGATGTCCTTCTCAGAAATGTAGTGACTTTAAACAGCCAACCAAACTTTGTGAGAAGACATCAATATGAACATCCCATGGACCAGGAGCCAACCCTAAATCCTCAATTCTCTGCTCACCCAAGTCCAGCTTAACTCAGATAACATCAGGCAGCAAGTTTCAGAACAATGTGGATTTCTCTTCCTGCTGGGTTTCCAGAGTCAGATGCCAGCCTGTTGGAAACCCAGTGTTCTGTGGAGTGCTGCTGGCTCTGCTCAGGTTTGGAAGGCAGTCAGAGGGAGGCACCCAGGCACCTCTGTGCCTTGGGATCTGGATAAATTCCTGGGGAGCAGCTCAACTGAGAGCTCCTGGGGTCTGGATATATCCTAGGGAGCAGTTCATCTGTGAACTCCTGGGATCTGGATATTCTTCAGGAACAGCCCCTGGGATCTGGATAAATCCTCAGGAGCAGCTCCTGGATCTGGATAAACTCCTGAGCAGCAGCTCAACTGAGAGCTCCTGGGGTTTGGATAAATCCTGGGGAGCAGCTCATCTGTGAACTCCTGGGATTTGGATATTCTTCAGGAACAGCTCCTGGGATCTGGATAAATCCTGGGGAGCAGCTCCTGGGATATGGATAAACTCTTAGGGAACAGCTCAACTGAGAGCTCCTGGGATCTGGATAAACTCCTCAGGAGCAGCTCATCTGAGAGCTCTTGGGATTTGGATAAATGCTGGGGAGCAGTTCCTGGGATCTGGATAAATTCCTGGGGAGCAGTTCCTGGGATTTGGATAAATTCCTCAGGAACAGCTCATCTGAGAGCTCCTGGGATTTGAATAAATTCCTGGGGAGCAGTTCCTGGGATCTGGATAAATTCCTGGGGAGCAGTTCCTGGGATTTGGATAAACTCCTGGGGAGCAGCTCATCTGAGAGCTCCTGGGATCTGGATATTCTTCAGGAACAGCTCCTGGGATCTGGATAAACTCCTGGGGAGCAGCTCATCTGAGAGCTAACAGGATCCTGAACAGGATCCAAGGCTGAGTAAGAACCACTGGCAAGTCAAGATGCCTCAGGGCACCTTGAGCTCACACACCCGATTTTTCCACTCTGTGAAAAATGGTATGAGGAGAGAGGAGAGATTACATCACAGAACCTGCCACCTCCTTTTGTCTTCTGCTGAATCCCTGTCCTCCCCCAGCCCAGCTTGTGCAATCCCTGGCTCATTTCCCAGAGCTCACACCAGCTCCAGCAGAGAGGGAGGATGCTGATTTGGGGTGATCTGCTCTGTGTCTCCATAAAACACATCCCTGACTCCTGATTCAAGCTGTAGGGGAAATCTGTGACCAGCAGAGCACGAATAAAGTGAGGAGCTCTCACATATCTAATGTCTTCCTCCAGGTTAGGAAAGGCAAGAGGCAGAAAACATCTCCCTGGATGTGCTGGCTGGAGCCATGCTGACAAGCAGCTTGCAACACAGAAGGCACCTCTTAATAAACACTAAACCCTTCTAACCTGAAAGATTGCAGCCACTCTAATTACCAGAAATTAAATTGTTCGAGGAAGGCTCTGAAAAACAGAAGTGGCTGTGGGGCCAGAGAGCAATGATATTTTTGCCTTTCTTTTTCCCTTCTGGCAGGATCTAATCCACTGGGTGGTATCACAGCAGATGAGATTAGAGACAGAAATACAGATACTTGCTAAAAATGGACCTCATTGAAAAGTGCTTGCAAGATTTTGTCATAAATAAAAATTAGTTGTTGTTTTTGTTTCCTATGTCCTCTTGCAAGTGCCTGTGGCGTGTTCATTACTCAGAGACTTTGTTTCATAGAACATTTTTGAAAGGGATATTTTAGTTCTTGTATTTACCCACAGATTGGTTTAATCACAAATCCATTGATATTTTAAGATATTTTTGAGCACGCTCGCTTTTAACTTGCTTTTTCTCCCTCTCATGCTCAAAAGAAATATCAGTTTGACAACACTGAAGGCAGCAAGCACAGTTGCATTAAAAATTATGTGGTAATAACTTTAATACATGAACCAGCCCGTGTAGGACTGTCACTGCCACTGCAGAATATAAAAGAAACCATGTAATTATGCCCAATCCAAAGGCAGTCCTGCTGGAGAAAGTGGATAGATGCTGAATAGATAACACCAGCTTCCAACAAGTAAAGCCTTGGAACAAAATAAATAACAATAAAATCGATTATATCGTGTCATATGCCTTTTGTTTCTGTGGGAATAAAGTTTTATTTCCCTCAGTAATTTTGTTTGCTGAAGGAATGGATTAGAGAATCACACTAGAGAGATCTTGTAATTCACAGCCTCAGCTCTTATGCCCTGAAAGTCCTTTTTCAGAGACTTTTCCCCTTTAGCCAGGCAGAAAGTACATCCTTGCATATCCCCACATCACCATATTTCATATTCCTGCTGCTGTGCTCCAGTAACTCCTCTGGTGACAGAGAAGGTTATCCAGGTCTGGAAGGGTCTCTGGTGAGCTGGGGCAAACATACTTAGCTAAGTCCCTTTGTTTGATGATATAATTTGGAAAACAGTCCAAACTGTTTGTCTGGACCTGGTTCCTGCCCTCCAGCACACCAGATTTGGAGACAGCTGCCAAGCCAGCAAGATGTCAGAGCTGCTGACACCCCTGAGCTCCTTCCAAATGAGGTGCAGCTACCAGGGGGCAGAAGAAAACAGGGAAAAACCCATCTCACACCTCATTAGGAGCAGGACCTGATTCTGAAATTTTCCCTCTTCTCTGCAGCAAATACTTCATAGGTTTAAAACTTAGCAACCTCTAAACTTAAACTTCTTCAAATTTGTCAAAGCCTCTTTATCTTTCATTAGGACTCCCTCAAAATCACAAGACGTTTGCCCAAAGAATTTTTGTTGCAATGCTTGGAGCTGTCTTTAAAATGCTGATGTCCTTTCAAAAAAGGAAAGTGTGGTTGTGCAGATCCATACATTCATAGCCCACAGAAGAATGTGATTTACACTCTCTGAGAGGCATAATATAAATATTGTATAACATCACAGTCCTGTCACAGAATCCAGACTGGTTTGGACAGGAAGGGACTTTAAAATTCATCTCAGGGACACCTTCCACTATCCCAGGGTGCTCAAACCTAGCCTTGGACACTTCCAGGGATTATTATCCTAAAAATATCATCTCTATGCTAAATGTTGCACAATTTAATGTAAATTTTATATAGATCAGCACCAGAGAGGTTCATACTAACTGATCTAAGAAGAACACCAACTCACCTATAGAGTATTTGTGTTTAAAACTCCTACAAAGCTAAACCTGAAAGGATTTCTATTTTGTGTCTAGTTCTGGCTGTGGATTGCACATTCTGTTTGTGAGGGCCACAGGCTCCTGGCTGGGTCATCAGCTGCTTTAGGTGACTCCATCTATATCCATTGTTTAATTTTCCTTTGCTAAAAAACTGAGATCCATTCAATGTTCCAAGATAGGCACCCTCAGATATTAAACCCCCTTTTTGTGACTGTTTTGATGTCGCTTTTTTAGTTTCTTTTTTACTTTTTAAATTAAGTTCTCTATTTTTGTTATAATGGGCAGTGAAAGCAAAAAAAAAAAAACCTGTGACACATCATTTGGCCTTTCACATCACTTAATAAAGGAACATGTTTGATATGAAGATAGGATCTACCACATAATATCCCTTTGTACAGTTTAAGAGTGACACATTTCAGAGGCTACACTTGACTAGAAAAAAACACATTTCATTGTTCACCTTGTGCTGATATGATCTGCAATCCATGAGATGATGTGAAGGGAAGGCAGGGTCAGAAGAACTGTGTGACTTAAGCTGAGAAGAAAATAAAACCTTCAGTAAAAGCAAATAAATAAATCAATACTAAAGCAAAGTACTAAAAAACTGCACAGGAAAAAAATTCAATTAAAAAACTCAGTGGTTATCACTGTACATAAATAATGCAAGAAAGTCTCAGGAGATATAAAATGATACAAAACAGTGGTTTGAAATTATTTTGAGAAGTTAATGTAAAATAATTTTGGCTGGGATTGTTTAAAATGTTTTCTACAAGATCCTGTGGTCATGTTTAGGTATTAGGAGATATTATTTGAATTTGTTTTGACATAAATACTTTGGAGAACAATATATGAAAATTTACAATATAGAAATTTACAATATAGAAAATTACAATATAGAAAATTACAATACAGAAAATTACAAATGTTTGGATACAGACTGGGTTTCTAAGGAAAGGTCAGTGCTACTTACTGGCTGGTTTTTCCTTCTTTCTTTTTTTTTTTCCCTCTGAAAGAACTAGTTTCTTAGAAAGGAAAATGAGATCAATCTAATCTATCTGGACTTCAGTAAAACACCTGATTAATGGCCACGCTGGAAATTACTCGTTAAAGCAGTGTAGATGAAGATCAGCACAAAAAATGAGGGTGGCCCAAGCCCATCTGAAAGAGACAGAGCAGTGGACTGATGAGTTTAGGCTGAATTTCCCCGTGGCAGCACAGATTTATTCATTTTGATGCCTTACCTAGGGAATCACTGCCCAGCCACAGGATTCCTGCAGGTAAACACAGGGATGTGCAGAGGTGTTTAACCATGGAGCACTCCCAAAGAATAAGAGCTCATAAACTGTGATCAGGATCACATTCATCTTCCTCCTAAAATCACCTAGGAATGAGGAAAGGTAGGTGTTGGCCTTTTTATGGCATTGTGGCACGTCAGGCTGTGAGTAATGACTGGGAATAATATTGCACCCAGGGAATTTTAATCTCCCTTCCATCTGAAGTTCCTAACGATATCTGCACTAACAGATTTATATTCCCCACCCAGCCAGGCTCAGCAAATGACAAACCCTGGTGTTCAATTGCATTAAATGATAATTAGTCAGTCTACTTCTAATCTGATGGTTAATAGATCATGTCAAAGGTTTCCTCATGAAGAAGATTGAATTGGAATTTCATCTCTAGCATTAACATAATGCATTAGGATAATGGGTCCCAATCCCACACCTGAAGCTTCAAGGAAGTCTGGATATGGAAATCAACTTAAATCCAAGATTTCTGCCTCAAGTGTCTCACTGTGCAATATGCCATACCAGAATCAATGTCTTTTTCTCCCCGTGGACTTGGGATAAATTGAGATTTTACATGAATAGTGAATTATATTGTCGAGTCAAGCATGACAAGGCAGGATTTCCAAGATTTAACCAAGAGTACTGGGGAGGAGAGAATCCCAAGGAAGATATCTGAGGAGTGACTCCACACACATGAATTCCCAGCTCTGAAAATGGGATGGAGCTCCCTGCTCAGCTCCATTCTGCCACCCCAGAGGAGCAGCAGACTCCTGTAGATCTTCAGCCAAACTTGCCAGCCCAGACAGATGCTCCAGACAAACTATGGAACCCAAACCCACACGTGAGCGTGTCTTTCTTCATTCACAGGCACAGGCTCTCCTGAGCTAGCATTCTTTGTGGCAGCAGGTCTTCTAGAAGCTTTGAGGGTGCCAGCAGCCCAATTTCCACCTTGGAGAAAGCATCCCACAGGGAGCTGAGGCTGGTGAGCAAAGGCAGCTTTGGGGAGAGGCAGCAAAGCCACCAGTGTGGGAGTTGTCTTGGTTTGAAGGACAGGTGTCTGCTGAGAAAGGCAGGAGTCTCTCTTTGAAATGGAAAATGAAAATCTCCTCCCTCCAAATTATTATAGTTTTGAAATTAAGGGGCTCTCAGGCAAAGATAAGGGAATTAGGAATAACAGTTCTTTACTAGGAAAATTAAAATAGAAATGCAGTATTACAAAGAACAATCCCCAAACCCTGCCAGAGTCAGAATCCAAGCTGACACCCGTCAGTCAGTCAGGGTGTTGGCACAGTCCCATTCCATGGTGGCTGCATCCTCCTGCAGTGGCAGATGTGGCTCAGCTGGAGCAGTGCTCCTGGAGAAGGGGCAGTTTCCTCTGAAGGTGCAGGGATGATGTGGAAAGGTCTGGCTTTCCTCTGGAATGCAGTGGGAAGAAGGTGCCTTGCTGTCCAAAATGTCAGTTTTTCTCTGGGTAGGAGAGGCTTGGCTCCTCCCCTGGCTGGAGCATCTCCCATGGGATGATGGAATTTTATCAGCCATGCCCTGGGACTCACTGGCCATGAACAGGAGATCTCTCCTGGAGGGAGGATGGGTTGTGGAAGAGATAAAGAACATTGCCCCACCTGGTTTAACAGATGGTGATAGAATTCATACTTTTGGTCACATCCTGTATTGGAACCCAAGACAGAGTGAAAATCACTTTTCCTTTCCAGCAGTCCCACATTCCCCTCACACGTGTCAGCCAAGAACCTGCCTGATGCACAACAGTGATGTGTGCAGCATCCACAAAAGAGCATCAGCCATCAGAATGTGCTGCTGGATTGGTTTTGGGGAGAGCTCACCCCCAGGGAGGTTTTGCTCACTGTGTCCATGTGCAGCCCTGCTGTGATCAGTCATTGCTGGTGACAGTGATCACACTGAACACAACCACAGCCATTAACAGCACTAATGGATGGCTCTCCAGGGAATGATAATTTTGTGCTGCCCTTCAGCTTCTGGGCTGGTCTCCTCTCCTGGAAGAGACAGCAACACATTTGATACCCTCTCTCCAGCCCTCAGTCACTGTGCCTTTGTACTTGGAATATCCACCAGGAATATTGTTGTGCTCCTGCACATGGCTGGGGCTCTGCTGGCCAACCTTCCTCCTACCAGACCTGGCTATTTCCAAAGGGATCAAAATGTTCCCCTAGATTAAAAATTAACCAGTGTCAACCCTTCCCTGGAAGTGTTCATGAGGTTAGATGGGACATGCAGCAACCTGGCTTAGTGGAAGATGTCCTTGACTCAGACACCCAAGTTTCCTGTCCTACACACCCTCAAAATATACATTTTTTTTTTTAACTTGCATTTTACTAGTAGATAAAACATACTCAAAAAGAACATATAAAAAAAAAAATTAATTCGTGATCAATAAATTCTAATGTGATTTTTATTCCAGTAAAGCAAGTGTAGAATATAATATAGCATTATAAAACAAGACATTTTTCTTCCAAATAGTATTCTAAAGTGCCTTAAAGATTAGAATACTGTAATCACCCAATTAACTAGCTTACAATGGAAGCGATGAAATATAATATTAAGAGGCTCAGACAAGTGAGAAAAGCTGCTTTCCAATAAGATTTTAAAAGATACAGCAAGTCACTGAGGCAGAGAGATTCAGAGGCTGTTTCAGATGGCAGGACCTCTAAAGGAACAGGGGTTTGCACCAAAGGCACTTTTGTGGGACAGCAAAGTGAAGAAATTGTTGTCAAAGTTGTCGAGAAAGGAGACAAGTCAATAAAGGATGACAAAACAGGATAGAAATGACAATAATGGCCATTACAAGATTGACTAGAGCAGATCATGGGTACAAAAGGATTTAAGAAGAGAGAATTATAGTGAAAAAATAAAGGTGAGGAGTGCAGAAGTGAAAAATTGAAGAAATTGTAGAGCCAAGAGAAAGAGGAACAGGAAAAAAAAGGGAATGATCCCTTTGTTTTACTGTTTGAGCCAAAGGTGGAAGAGGTCTGTTAACAGAATTGAAGATTCCCTCTAGAGAAATGAACTTGCAGGGTTTCTCAAGTCACATTTCTCAAAGATGAAGGAGAGGAAAGAGCTGCCAAAGTGATCTGCACCTTCCCCAGCACTGGGTGATCATTCCTGGTCCTACACACTGGGAGGACCAGTGACAAAACCAGCAACATTCCTTATAACATGTAGAAATGTTGTCCCCTCTGGGTTTTGTTCCAGGTGTGACATTCCACATGATCCTCTGGGCTCTGTGGGAACGGTGGGTGAAATGTGGCAGGTGGCTGCTCCCAAAAACCAGCTTGGGCCTGTTCCCTGTGTGATGTGTCTGAGTTATGAAAACCCCTGGGGAGGATCCACACGAACAATCAGCCCTGGGAACATCTTTACTGTGCCTGAGGATTGCTCTGGAGACCCAGAGATGATTATTCAGCAAGTTCCTTGGCAATCCCAGCACTGAGCTCCAGCAGATCTCTCATCAAAACTTTCCTGGGTGCTCGGGGAATTGTCACTGCACACATCTCTGACTGAGCATTGTCACCCTGGCACTCTTTATATCCCAGCTGACATCATCATTCCATGGGATTAATCCTCTAAATTTATCTAGCAGTTTTCTGAACATTTCTTTTCTCTATATTTAAGAGAATTGATGCTTTTAAAGAACCTTAAAGAAAAATCCACGCTGTCATTTCTATCTAAAATGTTTATACAGTAGGTATAAGATTCTGTGAGAATGCTCCTCCACTGCACAGCCACTCTTTGTAAACTCAAAATATATTTTTAAGAAATAAACAATAGGAATACTGAAACCTGAGTTACAGAAAGAATGGGATGGATTTGCACAGCTGGACCTTTCAGCTCACAGAGAAAGAGCAGGATGAGTTCCTGCCATGAACTTTGAATACAGAATTAAAAATATATTTGAGGGTCATGAGGAACAATTACTGAGATCCAAGCTGAACCTTGGCAAAAAAATGGGAGGAAATTTACATTCTTATTTAAACCAGTTATTGTTATTACTATTATTTTCCAAATTTGAGAATCAAAAGCTGTGGATTCTTTACCATGCACTGTGTTTCCTCAGTAGGAATCTCCACAGATCAAGAAACTTCCACAGTCTGGGCTTAGTGAAAAAGGGAATTGATGTTCTATCAAGTGAAGTGCAGCCTTGATCTGGTAAAAAGTTACAAATAGGAGTAAAGAACTTCATACAAGTAGAGTTATTGATTTCATTTGCTTTGTACTGAATCGATTTCAAGGCAATTTATTCACACAGAGTCCATCTTTTAAAACACTGGAAATAATCATCATTGTTAAGCTGAAAAGTATTTCAGCATCAAAATATGGCATCCCTTCAGAAATTATATGTAAATAGAGGACATAAATCTGCTGTAATGTTGGAGCTGATGAACTTCTCATTCTTTAGGAATACACAGCTCTGGGTGCATTATGGACTGAGATCTTCAGCAAGGAAAACCTCTGAAAGTATTTTTTCAATGCTTCATCTGAAAACTTAATTATTATTAAATGATAAGCAAATAGATTTGCAAACTCAGAGAGCATTATCAAATTAAATACTAATTACTTCTATCAGCAAACTGCCAAAAGTGTTATTTTGTTATTTGGAGGCTGAAATAATAGAAGTATCTACTTCTTATAACAAAATTTCCCTGGTTTAGAAACACAGCCTCCCTGCAGCTGAGCTAACCCCACACACAAACCATCTCCAGCAGACTTCACCAGAAATAATTTCACAAACTCTCCACACTCCACAGCTCTGTAGTTCCCAGTGGGCTGAGGAGAGCTGGGGAAATAAAAAAATAAAAATAAAAATAACCAAAAACAAGAATAACCAAATTTCCCAGCACTGTCCTCATGCACATCTTAGCAAGAAATTCTAAATGCACAGCTGGGGAGAGAAGGAATTCTCTTGTTTAAGAGAGCCCCAGGCAGCCTAAAAAGAGATTAATGGCACAGCTCAGCCAGAGCAGCACAAGTCTAAACTGCCTTAACTCTTCTGTCCAAAAGTTGCAGTGTAAGTGAATAAAACCTGAGGAAACCTTCACATGACAGTGCTGCAAAGTTGGTTTGCTGCACTCCACAGCCCTACACTGGCTTTGGCTGCACTTTACTGATGGTTTTACAGAACAAAGGAGAAGCAAAACCAGATAACCAACACCTTGCAGTCTGTAAAGGAGCTCCAGGAGAAGTGGAGGAGGAATTTTCACAAGGACATGGAGTGACAGGACACAGGGAATGGCTTCCCACTGCCAGGGAGAGGGATAAGTGGGATTTTTGGGAAGGAATTCCTGGCTGGGAGGGGCTGGGATGGAATTCCCAGAGCAGCTGTGGCTGCCCCTGGATCCCTGGAATGCCCAAGGCCAGGTTGGGCATTGGGGTTTGGATCACCTGGGATAGTGGGAGGTGTCATGGGGGTGACACTGGGGGGGATTTAAGTTCCCTTCCAACTCAAACCATTCTCTCAACCTGTGATTATTTGCATTTTCCATAAGTGAGGGGAAAAGAGATGAAATACACTGGGAAAAAAACACTGCAAAACAATGTAGAGATTAAGAAAATGATTCCTCTGTATTTAACTGGAATGAGCTTACTGTAAATCAAAAGCTTAAAAGTTTTAAAGTTGTAATTGGATCAGCAGGGCTCTGACAGCTCTCTGGTTTTATGGCACTGTGGATCTAAAAGAATGGCTTTTTCTGAAAAAGAGGCTCACAGGAGACAAACAGTAAAAAAGATCTGGCCTGGGATATATTTTCAAAGGAATTTCAAACAGACTATCAATCTCTTAATGCTCCTTTTGTATTATCAGCAAACAGAGCTTCAGTTTAAACTTCAGAATGCAACCTACCCTACTTTGCCAAGTTTTCCTCAGTGCACCTAAAACCCCATTATTTGACAGATGACAAGGACTTACTTGGTTTTCTGCAGTGTTTGATTTACACTCTTGACAAGCACAGTCCATTAAATTAGAGAAATGCCAGCCAAAGGGAGTGAAGGAGGATTCCAGAGCTGCAGAGGACAGAGTCCAAAATAAATGGTGAGGTTTTCACCTCTGCAGCCCAGGCACCCAGCTCACTGTTATCAAGGCTGTTATCTTGCAAAGATAATTATTATAGCTCAGAATAAAGTTAGAGGCATTACCCAGTAGGTAATTAAGATTCCATGGAGAGCAGCGTGCTGAAATTCATTGCCAATGCTTATAACCCTGTCCCTAAAATCCATTTATCTAAGTTCCACTGACTTTCCTTGGGACTCAGATATTTAAGCCAGCCAGATGCTTCAGAATAACAAATCCAGAAGGAGCTGCAGATAAAACCCTGGGCATCCTCAATGCACAAAGTTCTGCCTTTCCATTCCTGAAATACAAAATGCCATAAAACATCTGCCCTGAATAACAGCATGAGCCCAAATCTCTGCTGAGAGATTCTAAATAAAGGGTCAGGCCTTGGGGCATTCCCTCACTACAGCTTTGTGAAGCCTCCTCTTGAAGGGCTGGGGACCTTTGTAGCTTTTATTATCAATAAAAATGGCAACAATAAGGTGGGTTTTTCTCTACCTGTGAGCTGCAGGTGAATCCCATCCCTCCCATCAGCATTCCAGGCACGCAGAGGGCACAGGGAAGAGAAGGCCACCTGTCAAGCAGAAAGAGAACAAGTGCTATTAGGGAGGATTTTACAAAGTGACAATAGCTGGAGCAGCAACAGGGACAGTATATATATGCTTAAAATACAGACAGGAGAACAGCCTTGGCCAAAAAAAAAAAAAAAAAAAAAAAAAAAAAAAAAAACCCCATATATATATATATTTATATATATATATATATATATATATATATAAAAATATATAAAATATATATCAACAATACATATAATAATATATATTAATATATATAATATATTAATAATATATAATATTATTAATATTATATTTTATATATATAAAACCGTCACAGAGGAAATTACATTAGGGAGATCAAGGACCAAGTTGTATTTTCAATTTGTACAAAACCTCTAAGGCAAATGCATTAAGTGTTTGACAGCCCAATACAGCTCTGAACTTAGTTTCATCTCATCATTTATAGGATTATTTTACTACTAGTTCATAATAAAACTTTTAGCAGAAGCCACTCTATAGCACCAATACAGACCAAGGAAAATGTTTGGTTATCAACCTTGTACCCACATTGCTGGATATAGGTTAAAAACTATAGATATTGAACAGCCAGAAAATAAGACACAGGGAAATATCATGGCTTGAAATATATATTATTAAAAGAGAAATAAAAAGTGATGGTGGGACATGTGTAATCCAAACTCAGATTATCCAATCAGGAAAAAAAAATCAGGAAATAAACCAGTGGGTTATGAAAATATCCATTAAATTATGTCTTTGCTCTGACCCTCAGAGCTTCCCAAATTTTTGGCACATGTTGTGAATAGATGGCTGCCTGAGAGTCTCAGAGTGGCACTGACACCAGCACTGCCCCACAAAATCATTAAACCCACTCAAATTTCTGAGTTCATGGACTTGTTTTTAACACACTGCAATATTTGTCCATAATCATGTTCTCCAATCAAAGATCATCCAAGAACATTCCAGTGTTCCACCTACAAATTACCAAATTTAGGAAAGATTACTTTCAGATCTGGAGCAAATTGCAAAACCTTCCTTTAAAAAAAGCCACTTCTCTTAAATGGAATCCTTTCCAAGAGGAGCAGTGATTGATATTCATGGCATGAGCCTGCAGCAACATGACAATAGTTCCAAAGTTTCCATTACAGATTCAGAACTGGAGATCAAATGCCTGCAGCATCCCTTCCACTGGTTCCAGCTTATCATCCCAGGTGCATTTCTGGAAAAAAACAGAGTCAACAACATCCTCAGAAAAGAAACCAGGTGTATGCTGTCATGTATTTATAATTGTGATCATTCTCATTCCTCCCAGGGCATTAAAAAGAAACTTTCTAGATTATTTTTGTTGCTGTTGTTGAATAATTTTTGAATTACATTTTCTCTGTAGACTCTAGACTTACTTAAAATCTTTTTTTTCTCTTCAGCAAGCACACCAGTTAAGATAAATTGATTGATTGATAGATAAATATTACATATTATTTGTGTTTGAAGAAATATGTATATTTTTGGAAAAATCCTACCAAGCACTTACAGGAAAAGGATCAAGGTGACACAGGCTGGTTGGTGATTAAAAAAATTATTATTATATTCATTTCTTTTATTATTGGAGCTCACAGACTGCATCTATTGATCTAATCCATTATAAAATGGGGAAAAAAAACCCAAATAAAGGAAATACCAACCTCTGTCAAATGGGTGCAGCCATTATTGCTAAGATTGAGTTTTTTTCTATCTTTATCCTGAGCTGCTTCAATCTTCCTTTCAATAAATATGTTGCTTTTTTTCAGTCTCACATATCAATGACTGCAACTGTTGGTAAAGGTTAATTTTATAATAATTGCTGGTTCTTGAGTAAGAAAGTATTAGAATCACATGAAACATGACCTCTGCAATAAGAACTTGGATAAAGGGGAATATTTCACAATAAACTCTACTGAATCCTTCAACCTGTGGACTTTTTTACTTAAGCACCACCACTTCTTTGTACAATAGGTCAAATCACTGGGGATGAAGCCTTTGTGCTTTTTTAATTAATTTCCTCATTTATCTTGATGATCTCCTAGATTTACTGAAGCAATCTACAAGAGTGTTATTTTAATAAAATTGCTGTCACCACTTCTCTGCCTGGAGTTTCTAACTGAGAATATTGAACAATCTACTGAGGATTTACAAGTTTAAAACAAATTGGCCAGTTTGCAACTGTTCCAGAATGCTGACACTCACCAACCAGATGCATTCCCTAATCCAAAATTTATCATGTTTGTGATAGCTACAGAATATTTTACCATATTTATCCTAGAAAACACGTTATAGGTATTTTAAAATTTTATATATCTATTAAGTATATATATATATTTTTTTAATGTATAATTTGCTCATAGGCTGTAGAATTGACCTTAAATATCTCACTTTGTTTACTAATTATGTAGCATTTTCTAATCCCTTCACATTATTGACTTATTTAATTAAGTAGGTTTTGATGATTTGTTTATTTCCCCATGATGAAAGCTGTAGATCTTCCAGACTGACACAAATTTCTCCCCTTAGGGAAGAGTTGCCCCATTTTACCCCTGGTGAAGCTCTGGCCAGTGGATTCCAGCAGTGCAAATTCTGCAATTCCAGCCCAGACAAACCTCTCATCCTGCAAAAACCTGCATCCTCAGAGGTGATGAAGCTCATTAAAAAAAAAAAAAAAAAAATATAATATAATATAATAATAATAATAATAATAATAATAATAATAATAATAATAATAATAATAAAATAATAATAATAAAATGCACTTAATAATCTAGAAAACTGGATTAATAAAATTAATACAGCTGCACTTTACCAAATTACCAATGGTGCCCATCAGTGCTGCAAACCCTGGTGTACTTGGGGCATTCCCTGGAGAGAGAACTTGAATATGATTTTAATGAGCCTGTGGGACTAGAGTGGAAATAGGTTTTTGTTTCTCATTTAGACACCTTGCCTTTTAACACCCCATCACTATTTATTAAGCTTAAAGTGCATTTTTAACCTCTGTTCAAAGCCACACTTTAACGTGAGGTGGTTTCTCAAGAGGCCTCAGGCAAGAACTGCAAATCCCTCAAACTGCAGCAAACAAACCTGCCCAAAAAGGGGAGCACATCAAGGAAATCTTGACATGAAAAAGCAACATTTCGTTTCTTTCTTCTTTTTTTTTTTTTTTTTTCATTTCTCAGGTAAGTTTTTTTCTTTTTTTCTAGCAGTTATTTTTTTGTCATTACAGTGAGCAATGCTAGGAAAGGCACGATCCCACATTAAAAAAAAAGTTACTCCAGAAGTCCACAGATTTCAATCTGTCATGGATGAGTTAATCAGTGCAGAGCCCTGGAGGAAAGTCAGGGACTTTAGGCCACGTTTAAAGCCTAAAGAGAAAATTGGTGTTGATCCTGGATCCTGCTGGGAATAGCTGGCTAACTTGAATCAGTATCTTTATTTTCTGTGTCCTTCCCTGTGATGAGCACAGGGAATCCTGCTGGAGCTGAGGATGGCTGGATCTGGCACCAGGCTCAGGACAGGGGGAAAAAAAAAAAAAATCTAGCTAAGGGAAACACATTCACCATCATTCCTGAAGCACCTCTTCCTCCAGCAGGCAGGAGCTGAGCAAAGTTCAAAATTCTCATTGAATCTGGTTTAATTAACACCAACTAATTTAATTAATCTGAACACGATGTTTATATTTATTGTTCTATTTTTAAAGGCACAGGCTGCAAGTGCTAAATTAAATAAATGCAAGTTTCTTAGTTCAGAATGACAATGGAGCATAACAAGTGAAAGGAACAGACTCTACATCCTAAGCAGCTGTGCCTTAATTTAAAAATAGAGGTAGAATGCCATCTACTTGTTATTCCTCTATATTGCTGGCTGAGGGAAAGGAAAGCTCCCACCCTAGGAGGAGTCTTTATTTAAAGACTGCAGTTTTTATTTAAATCTATGCTGTGGCTAATCATCAGTGTCCATGGGAAAGGAGCAAAATCCATCCAATTATTGCCATGCACCCAACACATCCAATGCTTCAATTTGCTGCCCCCCAAAAGCCAAACCCTGGAAATCATTGCAGGCTCTGACAGTTCGTGGTCCAGGACCCAGATCCTGGCCAGGAATTTGCAATTTTGGGAGGTGTGGGAGTGACATCTCAGTTCTGCACTGTTCCCTTGTCACCCTGGTCCCCAAATTTCCAGGGTGGGTCAGAGTTTTTATCAAAGGCAGACACAGGGTTATTGTTCCTCTTGTTATTGTTCCTCTGAGTCAAATCTCAGGGCCAAATCTCACCATGGCCACCAAGGAAATCTACAGGGAGCTCCTGTAAACCCACAAAGGGTGATCCTGAGGGGGTGGAAATGTTCCTGGACATGGAATTGGATGGGCTTTAAGGTCACTTCCAACCCAGACCATTCTGTGATTCCATAACACCTGTGAGCTTGGGTTTCTAAATCCCCCACCAGTTCTCTCCCAACTCTCTCTGCCCCTCATCACCTCCTCATTTGCAGCTCATTTTGTTTTACCAACAGACTACGATGCCTTTCCATGGTGAAGTCTCTCCCCTGGAACTAAAAAACTCTGGTGTACCTAAAAAAAGGGAAAAAAAAAAAAAAAGAAGAAGGAGAAGAAAAAAAAATAAATAAAAAGAAAGTGTTGTCTTTTTTTATTCTTCCCTTGCAAAGGAGCCATCTGTGGAATAAAAGTCTTGGAAATAAGATCTATAATTACTGTGTATTGAGTTAAGTTGCCATATCACCAGCTTTTTGGCAGCTCTCTCTCCAAGTGCTAGTAGTTCTTTTACAAATATTTATTTGGGAGCTTTAGAAACCTTTTAGAAGCCTTAACCATACCCAAGGGACTAAACAAGCAAGTCCCCAGTGAGAATTCCCCTGCTTTAAAAAAGGGAGAGAGCAGCTCTAAACCTGGGAATCATAAATATTATTATCACTCTTATTGTATTTGCTTTCTGGCTTTTGATCCCACAAGGGATGAAGGCTGCCACAGCCACTCTGAAGCCAAAATGACTAAAAATGTGCTTCAGTATAAAATAAAACTGTTTCATGCCTGTGTTCATGGGGCTCTGCAGGCTGATACTGTGAGAAAGCAGCCAATAGCACACAGGATATGGTTAAATAAGAAGGGAGCAGAAATAGTTCTGTTCCTTAAATGCTGCATATAAAAAGGTATTCTGAGATTTGAAAAGTATTTTAGAGATATCTGGTGAAATACCAAGTGTTTTTTTGGATATGGATCTGAAGGGGAGAGAAAATAAAGTGAAATACAAAATATCCATTATTTAGTTCTACTCTATTTACAGAAGCCACTCAATCTTACACCCTTAAAGTTATTATGGAATTAATTAGAATCACAATTAATGAGGTAATACATGGACACTTAGGGATGGTACAAAACAGGAACCATTCCAGCTCCAGATATGAAAATAAAGAATTCCTAAAGATGTTTGCCTTTGCTGCAACATGTGCTCCCTCTCCTGCCTACTTTGAGAACCTTAGAGCACTCTCCTTCATTCTGTAGTTTATAGAACCGAACAAAATTATAATATATATAAAATTATAATATATATAACTTCCACCAGTTCTTTATGTTCAAGATGATTTTGGCAACACTTTTCCAAAAGTTTCTGGTCGTGCTGGCAAGTGTTATTACTTGAAATAAAATCTCCATGATCAGACTCCCAGTGTTTACATTTATGCTTACCAAAGGAGAAGTGCTGAGATGAGGCGTGAGGGAGAAGAAGAGATAAAATCTTCCAAGGAGCTGAGCTCAGAGTAGTTGTTTCCATAATATATTGTGGGTTTCCTTGTGCCTTTGGCTAATTCCTCCTCATCCTGTCGTAGGGAAATCCCACTGGGAAAAGCCAGTGTCCATAAAGGAGACAGAACCTGGCAGCTTTATTGGAATTAAGGGAGAGAGAGCTCGCTGGGTTTCTGTCTCAGGTTTTGGAGGGTGCAGCCTCCTTTTATCCCAAACTCTGGCTGCACGTGTCCCTCCTCCTTTCCCCACTCTGAGGTACCAGGGAGGTGCAGCCTTCCCAAACCACATCCCCCTGAAGCTGGCATCTCACCCCAGAGCTCAGAAACTCCCCTTTGCCTGTGTCAGGGCTCAGTGTCTGGGCTCTGTCACAAACCTGCTCCCAAAGTCAGTGCAGACATCAAAACCCATTTCAAAGCCTTTAACACCCATCCCCTCACCCATGGAATTGTTTGTGCAGACATCAGCACACATCTCCCCTGTCCCCATCCATTCCCCAGACCCAAACCTCCTCCTGAGGTGTGTGACCAGCACAGAGTGAACTCAAGAGAGAGTTCCTGTATTTATCAGAATAAATGCAGGAGGTGGGGAAGGATGACAGCCACCCTGCAGGAGTTATTGGTGCACAATTCCCTGCTGAGAGTCAGGAATCAGCAGCCTGGATAAGGCACAGCTCCAGAGCTCTGTCCCCCAGCACACCTGGGACAGCACAAACTGTTCTGAATCCATGGGACACTCAAACCCCAAGAGAAACATTTCAGCCTGTCCCCCTGTGATGCACAGCCTAAATCCTGACAGGAAGAAACCTCAAAAAGATCTTTTTGTTCCAGGATTTAAGGTGCCTCCAAAGATGGAGGCTCCCTTTTCACAAGGAGTCGCATGGAAAAGGGGACAGGCAGTGGGTATGAGTCCTTCCAGGGGAGATTCCAACCAGACACAAAAGGAATTTTTCTCACAATGGGACAATCAGCCACTGGAATCATCTCCCAGGGAACTGGGGGATTCTACAACACTGGACACTTTTAAGATCCAGCTCTTCAGGGTGCTGGCCCATCTTGTCTAGACTGTGTTTTTTGCTGGATCAGGTGATGCAACCTGGATTCTGTGATTCCATGGATAGTTGTCAAGGGCACATCAACTCTGACCTGGCCACAATACTTTTTTCATTTTTATATAAGAAGTTTATGTGATGCATTTAAGCAAGAAACTCTCTGTGCATGCAAAATGGGAGCATCTTTAATTTCTGCAGTTCCACCTAAGTAGGTTAGGTCAGGTCAGTACAAGCAATTAATATAAATGAACAAGAAGATCATAAAAGCAATTTAATTTGAATTAACAATTCATCTACTCCCAGACTTGGCTACAGCAAAGAGGCTGCTACCTTTACCTATTAATATTTTTATTTATGTAGCAGCCACACGGTAGAAGATGGATGCATGCAAGGACAGGTCTGTGAGACAATTTCAGAATGAATGTCACAAAGAGTTTATAATGCAAATAAACATAAAAATACATCTGGAAAACTTGTATATTGTTTTCTTTTTCCAAATGAAGCCCTGCAGCCCTCAGTTGTGAGCTAACACCTTTCTAGGTAATCTACCATGAATTCCAATGATAATAATAATAATAATAATAATAATAATAATAATAATAATAATATATTATATAACATACAACTGAAATAATTATATGTAATATATAAAGTAATTTTATGATATTTGTGCATTATGTTCTGTCTATATGCACCTCTATCATATAATACATTATCAATATATACTGTAGGTGTGAATATTATAAAACACAGTTATATGTATATGTAATTATATGTAATTATATGTGCAATATTAATTAAAGATCTTTACTCCTTTCTTCTTGAGATATCCATTTTGCAGCTGTGCTATGTAAATGGAATGAAATCACATAAAAAGCAGTGGAAATTCCAGAAATCCACACCTGGTCATTTCCATTCAAAAGCTAATACAACAAAACTCCATACCCAGGGATGAATATCTCTTACAATTGCTATGGAAACTGGACTCTTAATATATTTTGACACATTTGTCTCATTTTGTCTGTGATTTTTTTGGAAGAAGAAACCTGCTGGCACAGAATACCAGGTGAGAGAAATAAATGAAAGGAGACGGGTGGTGGTCATGGACAGGACATGAGGAAGTGGGATGGAAAATCCACCTGAGCCCTATGGGTGTGGGCCACGATCCATCAGGAAAAAAAGAAAAAAAAAATCACCAAAAAGGGGGTTCTGGATATGATAAATGGAGGAGGAGAGGTTTTCTGCAAGCTCCCAGAAATTAATGCACTGCTTGTTGTCTTTCCACTCAAACTTTCTGTGCACTCTATGAAGTTTTGCTAAATGTAGACGGAAACCAACCTTTCCAGGCAGCTCCAGGGCAGGAGAGAGTTTGGGTCACACCATCCTGAGACTGGGAATGGGCACAGCAGGCACAGCTTTATGTCCATTTCTGTTTTGTTTCTTCTGGAGGTTATTGAGGCCATCAGTGAAACCAGAGCAGAGTGTGACCCAGCAGAGAGCCCTCCCCACCAATTCACAGCAGCTGCTGCTCCTGCTGGAGCTGCCTCCAAAAGGTGCCAGCAACACTCAGCAGTCACTCCTGCACTTTACAGCGTTCAGTACTTTGCAAACATCCATTAATTAGTCTCCCAACTCCTCCTGAAGGCAGGCAATTAACTGGACTTTATTTTAAAAGCCCTGCAACGTGGAGAGGTTAAGTGGGAAGAGGGAAGGTGCTGGGATTCAGCCTTGGCTCTCTGTTTCATGGCCAAGCAAATATTTCTCTGCTGTGGTTCCACAAGGTCCCCCTTTGTGTCCATCTCCTTTATTTCACTGAGCCCTTCCTCTCCAGCCAGCAGCTCCCCACTAACTTAAATGCACATAAAAGACTGGATCCAGCACTAAAAGTGACTGTAACTGCATCCAGTTGCTGGGAAGGAAATTGGATCTGTTCACAGATACTGGGCACAAAGTATTTCAGCCTTGGTTTAAGCCATATCACTGGAGTATTCATCAGCAGTGGCTAAAGCCATAACCTGGAGCCATTAATACTAAAATTAATCACTGTAGTGTCACCCAGGGACCGATGTTATATTTGATTACAACTGGTTTGGCTGAAACTTGCTGGAACTGAGGTATTTTCTGTAACATTTTGGGACAAAAAATACACAAAAAAAAGCTATTTCCTCAAAAGTGGTTTCCAAAGCTGTCCAAGCAAGTCAAGAGATGTCAGCCCTCATACCCAGCAACCACTGATATAATTTTGCTATAAAAGAAAACAGATGGTGTTGGGGTCAAAATTAAACTGTTTTTCATTTTGGCTGGTATTTACTTGTATTTTTAGTAATCAAAATTTAGAAGTCACCATTCCAACTCAAACAATTCTGTTTCTTTACCTCTTCCATTTCCCTCTGTGTAAAAACTCTCCTGCTCCACCTACCTTCCACAGATAGCAAATATTTCCTCCTCATACATAAACCTCCTGCTAATATTCCAAATATTTTGAGTGAGATAAGACAGACCTTATTGTAAATTCCTTGGCCAGTCTGGACCTTCCACCTTCTGTGAAGTTCTCCACCTTCTGCAGTGACAACCAGACATTTCAGGCTTTGGCACCCTGCTCCTGCTTGACATCCTTTCCTCTTCCCTTTAGTTTTTGTACCAAAATCCAGGGCAAAATTCACTGTGGTACTGCAGGGAAAAAAAAAAAAAAAAGGTAACAAGTGTGCAGGAAATCTGTTCAATAAATTGTCATGTTTCAGCAACACTTGTTTTCCTGAGGGCTTCTAGAATTGTCCATTCCACTGGCACTTAAAAGTCGTGTTGCCCATCATAATATCCTTGTTATCACCCTCTGAGTGCTGCCTTTGCTTCATCCCAGTGGTTCTGCAGCAGGTAAGGGTTATAAATGTCCCCTGCACTGTGGATTTAATGCTTCCCTCAAACACAGCATTAACTTGCCTGATCACAGAGAAAAATTCTTTCCCCTTTTTCTTTGGGGATTGCAACAACTGTGTCTGCACAATTCTATCCATAAATACAACTCTCTCAAGGGCAAATTCCCATTCCCATGCATCCAGACTCAGCCTTGGAGCAGTCTGGGGGCTGAAATCCATGGGCAAAACCAACCATAACTTTGTGCTGTTATTCTCACTTAATCAGCATTCCAACAATCCACATGCAACCAAGTGTCCTCCACGTGCCTCTGCATCTCTTTGAAAGCTGCTCAGCAGAAGACATGCATTGATTTCTATAAATATGCTAATTTATCATCCAGCCAGCCACTGAGGAATCATACAGGAGGGAAATAGAGATCTTGGAAAGGACTGGGGCGTTTGTCTCCAAATGTAGAGACAACATGGGCAAAAAACCTTCTTTTACAGAATTCAGGGACTGGGTGAACCAGCTGGGGAATGCCTGAACTGAAAAGATTTGCCCAGTAAACACTAAAATGTAAAAGAAACAAACAGAAAAAAAACCCCTCTTGAAATAACCCTACAATCAAGCCAGAGATGGGAACAATTATTTGATAAGAACGATGAGTTTGAGTCATTACCAAAGATAGAGTCCTCTACAACAATCTAATAAACCTAACATTATTCCTGCTATTTACTAGCCTAACATCTTTTTGGGGAATATAAATTATTCAACATTTAAGTGCCTTGTAATTTGATTTGGACGACGAATGGAAGAAAATACTTTAATTGTAAACCATATTTTGTATGCAGCACACAGAAACATCAGCCACCTCCCTGAAACAGGCTCTCAGGAGAGCTGCATGGCTCAGGAGTTTGCTGATGGGATGGGACATCCTTCAGCAGTAGGATCATGAGTGGAATCCAGAACATGCTGGAAGCAACAGGAAATGGTTTCTCAATATGGCCAGAAATTAAAACCAGAGGTAATTTAACTCCCTTGATTTTCTCCTCCTCCTTTTTTTTTTTTTTTTTTTTTTTTTTTTCTGGAACTGGTGAAAGTGGAAATTTTTCAGCCCTTCTTTTCAAGATTTTCAATTTTTTTCAAGGCTAGCCATTCTGGACTTGTTCCTTCGTCCTTGGCCAGCTGTCACACCATTCCCACCCCACTGGTGATCCCTGATGGATCTGACACAGAAACTGTGCCCAGCTGCTGGACATGCCACGAGTGGGCAGTGCCTCTGATCTTCCCTCTCACCTATCACACTAATTCTTAACACTTTCTACAAAAAAAAAAAAAAAAAAAAAATTTCCAGAAAATTCTTTTTTATTCACTTCCCTGCAAAATACACACCTGCCTGACCACGGACAGAATTTCTATTTAAAATACCTGTAGGAGTTCTGTGATAATTTAGTTTAACTAAAACCACAACCATTAAAAAGTGAGAGCCCCTTGCCATTACAAAGCTGAGAATAAGAAACAGGCAGGCAAAATTAAAATATTAAACCACATTGTAGTTTGTTTGTTTGTTTTGTCCCACAAGTAAATCTATTCAGTGTTGTGAATTATTGATTGAGGGTATTGGCTGCTCAGCTGATAACCAGGAGATTCCATGGCAACTCCTCATGCCACTTGGAGAAAATGACAATTTTTTTGCCTGCTGTGTTTAATTCTTTTGAAGCAACAATTATTTGTAACTATCTGTGAAGTTTTTAGCACTATAAATCTTCAATCTCTGTTGGATTTTATAGCCCTGCTGTAATAAAAATAATAGTGGCTGGTTTGGCTTTGTTTGTTGGGATTTTTAACAGTACCTACCTGTGATTTTTGGTCATGAGTTTTACCTTTTTTGATTTCTCCATTCCTCTTCAATCTCCAGCCTGAAAATCTGCAAAAATCATCATAAAAGCAAATATCTGTGTAAGAACATGTAGATAAACCAATGTCCTTGAGATGAACATGCACAAAAAAAAAGGGACAGAGGAAATAATTATCTCAGATAAATTGATAAACCTGGGGGGGGAGAAAAAAGTGCCAGATCTCAGTCACACTGATATGAGTCAATTGACCTCCAAAAAAAGTTGTGTTTCACCCCAAAAGGGGAAATGTTTCTTTGTACCTTGGCTGATGGCACTGGCAGCTCCTCTCACCCACTAACTGATCACACACATCGATGGAAATGGAAATGAAAAAGCCTCAAAAATGGAACATTCCACCTTAAACAACTGAAGGAATTTCACACTCACGGAGCCTTTACAAAGACAACTTTTAACATCTTTAAAAGTGCCCACCTTCCTTATTACCATGCTCTTTAGAAATGCAGAAACAAATGGCCATTGAGGGGAAGACACACGGCTTGCCTGGGGCAGACTGGGATTAAATGATGAAAATCAAAGACTTTTACTTAAAGGATGACTCAAATAGATGAGAGAGAGCAGTTTAAAGCTGAGAATTTACCGAATTAGAAATATCATTGGTATAAAATATGCTGAGACAAGCTCTGCAGAGCTGCTCCAGTGTTTTCCATGGAAATCCACCCGGAGCTCTGGCAGCTTGGCAGCTTTTAATGATGATTTTGTTTGAGACCACCATGGTCTGGCCTCCTATTGCCCGCAGCAAGGAGACCTTTAAACAGCCAACATCACCTCCAAAAGGCTGCTCCAGCAACCATGAGCCCCTCTGGTTTATAAACACAATCCATCTATTAGCATCCTAGAAAAAAATATGAGTTCTATTTCACAGAGTGTGCTGAGATTAAAAAAAAAAAAAAAAAAAAAAAAGGGGGAGAGAATTTTCACTGTTAACAACAAGGTTGACATAAAGTGTATTTTATTAAACTCCACAGGTATCTAATAATAAAGAGGGGAACCAGAGAACAAGAGAAGATGAAGTGTATTTTCAAAGAAACACTGAGAGTCACAAAAATATCATTAAAGCAATTTCATGTGAAAGTTCTATTCAATCTTTCTAATGTAGCTCAAAATAATTTTGTGATCTGAAGTACAAAAGTGTAGCTAAGTTTACTGTCACAAATGCTTTGAGGACAAGTGTGCTAAGATTTTTAATGGGAAGAAAATGGAAGCCCTTTTTTCTAAATTATTGCATCACAAAGTCATTCTGAAGCACATTTAGTCACTTTTAATTTCCAGGGGGAGTGCTCATGTGATAAATTATTTCAATAGGCAGCAGATCCTGCTTTCATAACAAATAACACATTCAGCATCAAACAAAACTATTTTCAATATTTCTGCAGATTTCCAAATCCATAGGTTTTTTACCATTTTTCCTTTCTGCTACAATTTCAAAGAAAAATTACACCACAGGGGCAGAACCCATACAGCTTTACTACTGTACTGTTATCAGGAAATTTATTGTAAATTGGCAAATATAATTTCACAGACATTGGGGCCTTTTATCATCACTTGTTTGCAGCTTCAAAAATGTCACTTCAAAGACAGAAAGAAAATGACCTGTAGAGTTTGTGCACTGAAAACCTTCCATTGGTGACTTCTTATATTGGGAAAAATGAACAGATTAAGATTAAATCAAATAAATGGTCAGGAATTATAATTTAAATATAGCAAGATTAAGACATAAGAGATGTTTTTAATGCTTTGTGAGCTGTTTGAAGAGGGAAAAAAAAAGTTTAATTTTACTCCATGGATTTGAGGCATGAAGGGGTTGACATTAGGTTTTAGGGGATGAGTGAGTTCTAGAAAACTTTCCAACGCTTCCCACCTGCTTCCCTTGAACCTGCAGCCACAAAAGCCCTGCACATTTGGTTTTCTGTGTTTAGTTAACTTGGCTGCAGCAGTTTGCCAGTGATTAATAACACCTTTGCAGAGAAACAAATAAACACAGGGGCTGCACTGAACCGAGCACTGAGGGCCCTGAAATGCAATTAGCCACTCGCACGCTTTTTACTGGCAAATATGAAACTGCACAGCAAACAGAAATAAAGGACAGACCTGAACTGTGCAACGCCATCACTCAATAAAAATGATACATTTATAACCTCATTACTCACATTTTATGGTGGTGGCTGCTGAAACACGGAGAAGGGGCTGTGCAAGGTCACACCAGCAGAGTTTGGAAGAGAAACCAGACATTTAATTCCCTAGCCCAGTGTTCTGCTCCCTTTTTTATATATAGATATTTTTTTTAATTTAAACATAGATAGATCACCATAGCAAACTTACAAAAAAGCCTGGTGTGACACACAGATAACTCTGGATTTAAGATAAGCTGCATCTCCTGAGCTTCTCTAGCAACAATGGGGTCTGTTGATTGCAATAAACTGTGTGGAAATAACATCAGTGTTACCAGAAATACACAGAAATCTTTATGGTAATGTTCTGGTCTCTCTGAACTCAGGGATGAAATTTCTACTGTGAATAAATTGTGCACACAATACTGGATTTGAACTTTTGGAGTTTATAAATTGTCTCACCCAAGAGTGAACTGCTGCCAGCCCAAATCCTTCCATTCTCCCCAGTGCAGCCTGGATCCAGGGCTGAAGGAGGGGCAGTGGAAAAGGCACAACAACCTCTCCTTGCTGCTGGGTCTTCATGAGATCTCATTTGTTAATAATTCTTTTCTTTTTCAGTTTGCCTCTGGAACACTGAGTGATGCCTCTGAAGAAAGAAAGGTAAAGGGAGAATGAGGGTTTACCTCAATAAATCACAATAAAAATAATATTTTTCTATAGAAAAAAAAAAGCCTAATTGGGTTTTTTTTCCTCCTTCCAGACCTTCCTCATAATTCCTATTTCCTGCAAGTAATGCCAGACTTCCTTAGGCTGGGATTCCACCAATTTATTTGTCCAAAGGTGGGTCAGTGATGTCCCTTTCCAAGCTCTGGGTGGTTTTGGTGTGAAACCTCCAAGGCTGTGCCTGTTCCCTTTCCCACTGTTCCACAAATGCCTGGGACACTGTGTCTGAGCACACTTCCAACCAAAACCAGCCTCACCATGAGCCAGGCCTGGGCAGGAGCAGCTCTGGGCTCTGCTCCAGAGTCGTGCTCATCTCCCACAGGCTCGTGACTGATCCCAGGGAGAGGAGGAAAAAAACTGTTCAATCTTAATCCAGCTGTGAGAGAAACTTGGCAAATAAAATGACTAAAAGCTGTATAAGAGACAATGAACTCTCTTCAAAATATTTTTGAGTCTTCTCTGAGCATAAAGCAACTGACTCCAGTGGAGTCCATGGCATCTCAGCAGATTTCTTTTGTTGTCAGAAACCTGTCAAAACATATCTTTAGCTCTTCTTAGCTCAGTATTATATTGAAAATAAGATATAGATTTGGCTTTTTTAGTGAGTCCAATTCTTATTCTTAACATTCTAAACTCATATGCAGGATTTTTAATGAGAATCAGGCCAAGGTTCAGGTCAATGAGTTTCTATCTCAAACAACTCCAGAAAATCCATAAATTATAACCATAAATAAAACTGGTATCACCTCCTTTGGCAGCATGATGAACCAAAGTCTGTGATTTGGCACAATTAGGAGATGATTATTAGGAAAAATGCCCAAGAACCTGTTCACTGGGGCTGTAGAAAGCTCCATTCTGTCCACCAACACTGACAAAAAATGCAATTTGTGACACTGACAAATTAAAGGAAGAACAAACTGGGGGTAACCCTTTAATTACCTTTTCAGAACTCCCTTGTGTTTATATTTTTCTCTGGGGATAACATGACTAGGAGGGAAGGCAGCTCTTAGCACAGAAATTTTGGAGCAATTCAATCCCACCTGATCTTTTACATCCTGCAGGCTAATGGAATTCAGGATGGGTTTGGTACTCTGAGCTGCCAAATGACACCACAAACCTTGGGCCTCTTTCAGAATAAACCCAGTGTCTAATCCTGCTGCCCTCAGCCACCTTTGGCAGTGTCTTATCCCACAAATACATCACCTCAAAGCCAGGTGCTTAGCTCAAAGTAAGGTCCTTTACAATGAGAGTGCCACAGAATGAAACTTTTGCTCAGGCTGCATCCCCATCATCTCTTTGTCCTTGCAACACCTGGGGCTGCTCAGTGAGTGGAAGAGCACAGCACCACAAGCAGAGGAGGGAATGTCAGCTGTCACTGCCAATATCTTGGATTTGTTTCTTTGCTTGCATGTACTGGGAATAGAGAATTATATTTCAGTTTTATTGGCAGCTGGTTTATTTTGTATTTACAATGACCTAGATTGCCAGTTTACAATCTGCCTGCAAAGCAGTTGAAACTCTGCTCTCTCCCAGAAGAAGACTTTGGGAATCAGCTGGCAGGGACAAATTGTACAGCACCACAAGTGCTTGCCTCTTCTAATGCTCCCATTTCCTACAGAACCAGGAAAAAGAATATTGCTCTAATGTCCCTAAATTTAGGATTCACAACAACAACAACAAAAATAATAAATAAATCATGGAGTAACAGAATGGTTTGGGTTGGAAGGGACCATGGCAGGGACACTTTCCACTGTCCCAGGCTGCTCCAAGCCCTGTCCAGCCTGGCTTTGGACACCTTAAGGATGGGGTAAATTGATAAAGATGAGGAAATAATCCTGATATGGGCACATGGCATGGAGCTGTGACCTGCACTGAGAAACATTGAACAGCAATCTATTTGCTTTCCTTCCCAGATTTTGCAAGCACTGCCATAGCTGCAAAGCCCCACACATATTTATATTTTAAATATGTTAGAAATGAGCCTCAGGTTTGGAAAAAGAATTCAATAAGATTCTATTAAACATTGAACTTGCCAGCTTTTTATTTATTTTTTCACTTTTTTTGTGCTGATAGCTTTCAGATCTGAAAGACAATTTGGGCGGATTCACTGCTTGCTTCAGAACAGTTGTGGGGTTTTTAAATAACACTCCACTACCCAAATTTTTCTCTCTCCAGTGCTCACTGAGAAAAGAAATTAAACAGAACTATTCTGTAACATGCCAGACTACAGAATATCATTGCCCCCATCTCTGGCTCCAAACCAGGAATTCATAATAACACCTTACATAAGCATTATTTTCATTAACAGATTGATAAAGACAATGTCAAGCCCAAGAACAGCCCTGACAATAAAATTGCAGCATCATCCTATTATTAGCACCACAATCACTCAAATGCTGAAAGATTTTTAAAGGAATTTTGGGATCAGGATTGTGTCAGCAATATACTAATGATGGCAATTCATGGTCACTTCAATCACACATTTAGAGTTTGTTGTTTCAAGGTAAAAGATTTGCTCTTGTTTCATCCTTGTCTCTTCTACCACCACCATCAACATTATTAAAAAAAGTTTCCCATCATGTTCCCTCTCAAGAAAAGCTTTCCCCTTTCCTGTTCTCCAAATCCCTCTGCAGGAAGGAAATTCAGGTTTATATAAAAGTGAGAATGTACTCTGCACACATTATAAATAGTATTTTAAGGGGAATTTAAACCTTGCTAAAACAACATTGTTTTATTTTGGCATGGTTGTTCAAGGAGACGTAAAACATTTCCTCCTAATAAAAATGCTGGAAATATTAAAATTATTCATTTCTGCAATCCAAATGATGTTTTGCCTTTAGTGTGAAAGAAAAATTTTCTGAAGGAGAAAAAAAAATGAAGATGTGAAATATTTATGAGGAACAAGGAATGACATGAGCTGTGCACCTTCTCTCCATGAAACTCCACCCATGAATTGGTGTTTGGGATGAAATTCTCATCACTTCTGTCCACTGAATTAACAAAATACTCAATTTTCCCAGAGCATGTGCCTTGTTTGTTTAATTGATTGGCTTCTCTAAGAGGTAAATGTGCACCACACTTGGAAGAGGTTCACAGCTGAGGGGATCCAGCCCCTGGTGTGGAGATTCCACTGAAGTCAGCAACTCCAGCCCAGGAGCAGATGGAGCCTCTGTGGGACCAAGCTGATGCTCAGATCAGACACTGCCTTTGTGCCAGGAAAAAAAAAAAAAGTGTGAAAAAGCACCACCAGAACTCTGCTCAACATCTTCCTCTTGGATAAAGAGGAATACTGATAAAAAATGTGCTGCTGTGTAAATGGGTGATGCTGCAAATGGAGCAGTGGCTGGTGTTTTAATTCAAATTACTAAGGAATGACACAGCCTCCTAACAACCTCCACTGAGTGCATCACTCACAGGGGCATGCAGCACCCCCAGATGGGCTTCTGGGGACCTGCTGGAAACAAGCACCTGTCAGAGGCTGGAAAGACAGACAGGAAAGCCCTGTAGAACAAAACCTGTGCTCACACTAAAAGCAAGAGACAACATCTCCTCTGGTTTTTCTGTAATTCATGACACCACAGCAGTTTTGCAGCTTGCAAAAGTTATTAAGGCTAAAATTAATGACAATTACATTTTTAAAAGTTATAAGAAGGTAGATAATGCAAAATAAATGCCAAATTAAAATAATTTGAGCTAGCACTTCTCATTGCCTCAGTCTGTAGTTGGAACATGTCACTGCTGACAGGCAAAGGGGACAAGCCTTATTATTCCTGGAAATAAATAGAAATGTAACCCAGAAGAGATGCACATGAGAAGAGAACCAATCTAAGGGTCTTCCTTTCTTCTTTGGGCACTGAGATTTATTCCTTTAGCCTCACATAATTCCCACTCCTCAGGACTTGGTTTTCCAGGTATCTGCAGCCCAATCTGCTGCAGTTAGAATTCACTTTTCCTGCCAGACTAACCAAATGTTCAGAAAAGTAAACCTGGGACATTTCTATTTGCAGCACATAAATCTGTCTGGTTTGATTCACAAGGGTTGTAAAAGCCAGGTTTACCTGGCTCCCACTGAACTGAGCATTTCATTATTTCTTTTTCTCTCAGCTAACAAGCATGAGGACCAGGGGAAAACAGCCATGGGCTGCAGCAGGGGAGGTGCAGGTTGGACATTGGGAAAAATTTTCTCACTGACAAAGTGAGGAGAGCATTGGAAGGAGATGCCCAGGGAGGTTTGGGGTCCCATCCCTGGGGGTGGCACTCAGTGCTCTGGGTGGGTGATGTCATTGGATGCTGCTGGGAACCAGGAAAAAGCAGCCTTGAAGCCTTGGGATTCTCAGGGTGCTCAAGGACAAGGAATTATAACAATGATTAAACACCTGCAGGGTGTGTGGGAGCCCTGTGAGTGTCTCGTGATGGTTTGCACAAAGCATGTTTTCAAAGAGGTGTTGCCTTCTTGGCCCAATGAGTCTTTTCTATTCTGTATTGCACTAACTACCCTCTATAAGTGTAGTGTTTCTTTACATAAAGTCTCTTTTGCTTCCCCATTACACCAAGAGTTATGGTGCATTATCCTTTTCTCCACTCTCCTACAGCTCAAATGCAGCAGGTGACGAGGTGGGGATCAGGCACAGGTTGGAATCAATGGTCTTGGAGGACTTTTCCACCATCAGTGGGATTATAATCCCACAAACACTGACAGGTACAAGCTGCCATCATCTCTCCTAACTCCATCAGCCCCTGGCCAGCATCCCACTCCCACCCTGAGCACCCCCTGCACAAGCAAGCCCAGCTCCTTCCTTCCTGCCCCACCTGAGCCTGCTGTTCAGCCAGCTGATAATTGCTTCTTTTGTGGGTCATTTTTTTGCCTGATCACTCTCATTTTCACAGGCAGAAAAAGGATTTCCTCTCCTGAAGGATAATGCCTGCACCCAAGAGAGGGTGACAAAAGCTCCCATGACTATTTCATGACTTCACACAGTGACTGGCACAGTCAGTGGTGAAAGCTCCAGAACTAATCCATAACTAATCCATCCCTGGTGATTGCTCCAAGATTAGGATAATAAATTACTTTTTTTTTTTTTTTTTTTTTTTCCCTGCATTTTTGGCGGGCACAAAAATCAAATGAGATGAAGAGCTCACTTTGGTCACTCTCTCACCTGAGATCTCTCCCTCCAGGACTCACCCACAGCTCTCTGGAGTTAATCTGGTCAGGCACAGGAGCTGAGCAAAGCTGTCTGGGATTTATGTATCTATGTTGTCTTAGGGGTGCAACCATAAAAAGCCAAGCTAAACTTAAAAAAAAAAAAAAAAAAAAGATAATTAAAAAAAAAGTCTATATTATCATCTATTAATTTTGACCACAGAACTGAGCAATTTCTGGCCCAAAGCAGAGGTGGAAAAGAGGCAACAAGAGTAGGCAGGGAGCATCAGACAAAACATAACTTATTCACCTTTAAAATATGCCTTTTCACGTTGTTCTATTAGATTTTGCACTTTACATTAAATGCTGAGCCCTTGAATGATTTGTTCTAACTCTTTGCAATCTTAGGTCTCTATTTTCCAATAGCATTATTGCATAAGAGTGATCAAAATATGGATTTTGCAATTTAATGTTTAATGAGAAGTTTGAAGTTGATCAGCTACGTTATGATCTGTGGATTTAAATAAAAACACAATGAACAGTGTTTGGAGATTTCAGAGTTTCCAATGCCCACCTAGCTCTGAAAATGCTCAGCTCTGAAAATTTGTCTTTTTTTGCCTCGAAAACAGAAAGTAACCACAGTCAGGAACAGCATCATAAAACCAACATTAATAAAAAAGGGGTGAAACAGCCACCACCAGGTCACTTCCACACAGAAATACAATTATTGCAGAGAGGACTCACTTGTTCATCCAACTACAATGTGCAAATGCAGGGGTGGGATTTGCATATGCAAATGTTGGTCTTTTCATATTCAGGTACACCTGCAAAGTGTTTTTCAGAGGTCAGCTGAAAACAATGCCTAAAGAGTTCAGACTTTTTCAACACATCGGATATTTTCACAGTTTTTCACCACACTGTCTTGCTCTTGTTTTCTAAATCACTCCTTTAAATCAAACTAGCAAGATTACAAGGGAAAAATATCATTAACGGAGAACAGATTGTCCTGAAAGGAAATTAATAGAAATTAAAAAATTACAGACAAGGAAGAGGAATAGCACAATCTTTTCAGGGCTGCATTTTCTCTTGTCATACATTGGCATTACAGAGATCAACCAACAGGGAAGATGAAAGGCCTGCTGTGGTCTTCCCTGCTTCAAACACTTCAAAACATGGAATTCATCCAGTGAAGGATCAAAAGTTGCATCTTTCACTGGAGCTGCATCTCGTTTCCACAGCTCACATGCAGGTTACAAATATTTCTGTGTACATTCTGAGCATGGAAAATGCCTTTGGCAAGGACTCAGGCACCAGGGAGGATGGGTGGTGGCCAAGGTGCTTGCAGGGGACCAGCTGGAACAGAATTTTGGCCATTTGCAGTTGCATGTTGTGATACAAGAACAGCTGAAGTGAGTTTGGTCTCCAGGAGTGAACACTCCTCTTGAAAATGCCCTTCAAAACAGCACAGTCCAAACGAAGGGAATGGCTGCTCAAAAAACTGGGAGAACTGACAATTTGGAGAGGGTTGTGACTCCTTTGGGTGAGCCCCATAAGCACATCTGGATTCCTCAGGGTCTGTGTTCTAGTGAGAAATGCCATTTCCACAGCAGCAGAAATGAAGATAAAGCACTGAATTTCCAAAGGTACCAGAGGATGAAAGCATGGACACAAATCCAGAAGCCCAAAAAAGAGGCCAAGCTCCACAAAGGCTCAGAGGACCCCAGGATGACATCAGAGAACAGAAATTCATAATTATTGTCTTGCAGCTCATTTCTTGGGGCACCTGGGAAGTGAATCATGGCTGTGCCACTGATTCTTATAATCCCAGGGTTTGAGACATTCCACAGGAATTCTGATGGATGAGAAAAGAGTCCGTGGCAGGTAGAAGCAAAGACACACTCTCCTTATTTTTGCAAACTTCTACCAACACCACAACTGAGAGTTTTTACCTTGCTAGGCCAAACTCAGCAAGTTTCATCCCAAAAAGGTTGAGATGAGTGCTTTGGGAAGGGCTGAGGAGGAGTAAATCCAACTGGACACAGTTCCCCAGTGGTCTCAGGACAGTTCTGCATCTCCTCCCATCCCAGAGCAGCATCACCAGTGCTGCCTTCTGGGGGACCCCTCTCAGTTCTTCTCTCTGGTGGAAAAATCAGATATTTCCTTTTAAATTAAGGCAGTAGCAGGGAAACCACCATTTTCTATGGACACCAACATTTTATCCTTGCTTTTCCTGCAATTTCCAGGACATTCTTGAGAACAACCTGAGCTTAAAATCATAAGAATCTGTCTGCACTGCCCTGTGTGTACTTGAGTACCAGTCTGGGTTTCTATTGTGCTTCTGTGGCAGAAGAATCATAAAAGAACCTCAAAACCTCTCCATTAAAAGACAAGTTCTGAGCCCTCACATCAGCAGTTTTCTTTTCCAAGTGCTGGTGCAGTTGAATGGCCCAGCATTGTCATCTCTCAGCTCATTTGTGGTTTGGGGAAATGAATCAAGGCTTTCCAATGTCTGCTCTGTGGTGAAAGAAGCCCACAGATAAGTAGGACTCCTTTTATTATCAACATGAAGTGTTGTATTAAAAAATATGCATTCCCAAAGAGTGAAATACAGGCAAATCCTGTGAAAAGTTGTGTCTCTCAAAACACATTAAAGGAACTTTTTAAAACTTTTCTAAATAAAATCCTTAACTCTGGAGATAGGCTTGAGGATGGGAGAAATGTAGTAAAAAAACAAAAAAGAGCATAAAGTCTAAAAACCACAAGGAAACATAATTTGATGGGAATTGCAGGTCATTCCTGCTGCCATCAAGAAAGGAATTAGGGTGTGGGGGACTGCTTAATGCTCCATCATGTGGAACATAAGTCAATAAAATTTTAGTTATTCAGTAAAATGCCATTGCAAAGTCTCCTTGCTTGACTTTGCCACTGCTGCTCTGCGTGTCAGGTCTGAATAACTTTGCTGGGAACATTTTCTGTTTGCTCTCCTTATCTGAGCCATTTATTACAATTGATGCAACATTGTGTTATCACATCAATATTAATAGGAACACACAGATAATAAGATGACTTTTTTGTGTTTCACAGTCATGCATGGAAATTGTGTTCAATCATACTAAATATTTCATAAATTACTGGCAAATTGTGCTAAAACATAGTGATTCAATAACATCAAAACATACAAAGAATTCAAAAATAGTAAGTCTAATCTTAATTTTTTTTTTTTTTTTTTTTTTTTTTTGGTCTGGGTCATACATGAAAAAAATTGGTGGAATAAATTAAAATTATTCTGGATCAGCATAAAATCTCCAAATGGAATCCTCTTCATACAGAGATTACAAGCAGCTCATTGAAGGCTGCAAGGAGCAGATGGAGATGAGCACCAGCTAAAACCAAAATTGTGCCCCTTTTCCTCTTGCTCCTCTGTCTGCTGGAATCAAAGCGTGAGGAGTTCCCACCCACTACTCAGGGAAGAACTCTTTTGGAGACCCCACATGGTCACAGAGAGCCCAGAATAGACATTTCCAGAGAAATGGCCATTCTGGTCCCCCTGAGGCTGCTGGCACTGAAATCCTGTGCAGCTGCAGGGAATGGCTCAGAGCTGGGAGGGCTCAGAGCTGGGAGAGCTCATCCCTGCAGCTCCATCACTCCTGTCCCACTGCCCAGGGAGCTCAGGGAATGGCTCAGAGCTGGCAGAGCTCAGAGCTGGCAGAGCTCATCCCTGCAGCTCCATCACTCCTGTCCCATTGCCCAGGGAGCTCAGGGAATGGCTCAGAGCTGGCAGAGCTCATCCCTGCAGCTCCATCACTCCTGTCCCATTGCCCAGGGAGCTCAGGGAATGGCTCAGAGCTGGGAGAGCTCATCCCTGCAGCTCCATCACTCCTGTCCCATTGCCCAGGGAGCTCAGGGAATGGCTCAGAGCTGGCAGAGCTCAGAGCTGGGAGGGCTCAGAGCTGGCAGAGCTCATCCCTGCAGCTCCATCACTCCTGTCCCACTGCCCAGGGAGCTCAGGGAATGGCTCAGAGCTGGGAGAGCTCATCCCTGCAGCTCCATCACTCCTGTCCCACTGCCCAGGGAGCTCAGGGAATGGCTCAGAGCTGGGAGAGCTCATCCCTGCAGCTCCATCACTCCTGTCCCACTGCCCAGGGAGCTCAGGGAATGGCTCAGAGCTGGGAGGGCTCAGAGCTGGGAGAGCTCATCCCTGCAGCTCCATCACTCCTGTCCCATTGCCCAGGGAGCTCAGGGAATGGCTCAGAGCTGGGAATGGCTCAGAGCTGGCAGAGCTCATCCCTGCAGCTCCATCACTCCTGCCCCACTGTCTCTGCCCCAGCAGCTGCAGCCAGCAGCAATCTCTGCCCAGCAGACCCTGTGCCCTGCTCTGGGCTCCCAGCAGAAGGACCTCCAGTGATCCGGAGGGATCCGGAGGGAGCGGCGCGGGTGTTGGTGACATGGTGACATTTCATTCACTGAGGTCCCACTGCTGAGGTGCAGCCCTGGAGCTCCTCACAGGCTCACTCCAGGCACTGGTGGAGCCCCCAGAGCTGCAGGGACAGCAGCTGACTCCACCAAAGGCGTTGCCTTGGGGCAGAGCATCCATGGATTCAGTGACACGGGGACAGGGCAGAGCAGGCTCAGGGATGAATGAAAGATCAAGCCTGGACATCTGCCAGCTGCAAACTCAAAAAAAAAAAGTCCCAATTGAATAGCCCAGATGTGATTTATGCCTGGTATTTAGTAACATAAACACCGGTGTGTTGAACAAGATTTATGTGCAATTTGGGCACTGCTTGTATCCAAATCCATCTTTAAATTAGAAACACCACACGCTTCTGACCAGGAAAAACAAGCAACCCCTACACCCAGGTAAAGCAGAATATGACAACAAGCTGGAAAGAGCAACATTTTTGCATGTCAAAATTAATAAATGTCATATCTTTTGCTCATGTAGAAAAAAAAAAAAAAAAAAGCAAGGTCACTTTCAGCAGCTCCAGTGAGCACTAGCATACTGTATGTGGGGTTTTAACATAATATAAAGCCATCTGGTATGGAAACTCCAGCTCAGCAGATGCATTTGGAAAACAGAGCAGTCATTTTTATTGTGCACTAAAATTACATTTAAAGTGAGCTCAAAAGCATAACTAAAACAGATTGTCCCTTCCAGCATTTGTGTTGCAGGCATTGATGGGGCCTCTGTTTGTGGAGTCTGTGTTCAGACCTTTGGTCTCCCTCCTCTCCCTGTCATAATATTAAAAGGGAAACATCTTTCTTTCTGATAAATACAACTCCAAATAATCATCTAAATGCTCTTTTATGCTTGTAAGCTATTCAGATTTTCCTAAGAAAATGCAGTATTTGATTTCAAAGGTTGTGCTCGATGAAAATCCATTTGACCAGAAAAGCAAAGCATTACAGGCTGACTGGTTTTTCTATTAGCTGCATTAATTCCAGGTCTTCACAGCAAAATAATTATATAAGAATAGAAAAGGCAGACAAAAATATAAGGCATTTTCTCTTCCTGGTCCTGAAAAAGCCACAGATCTGGAACAGTGATAACACCATACCCAGCACCCTTCTAAGTAACAAGTTCATCTAGAGCTTGTTATCATGAATCCATATTTTTGGAGTTTTAGTGTGATTAGATTTTGTCTCCAAAGATTGGAAATTAGTTACCTTCAACAACAACAACAAAAAAAGGACAATCCTAACTAAACCAGCAGCATGTTGGGTCTCACATACAAACTGCAGTAATTCAAGAAGTTAAAATAATTCTTGATATCTTTGTAAGATTTCAGGAAGACAAAATGGATGAAATGCATGAAAACACATTTTTCAGAGTAGTCTTAAATCAATAGGGGCAGCAATGTTTTCTTTATCTGGTGAAGAGGCCAACGTAAGGAAATATTCTTAAATCTGACTGCCTTTTCCATAAATCAGAATTAACCTGCAAGAAACTCTGAAGCCTTTTAAAAAGCTACAGATTTTTTTCTTTTTTTGGTTGATCAACTCTTTCCAAAAAACCCACACTCACCCAATTCTAATTTTTGAGTGTTTGCAAAGAGAACTCCCCATCACCATCAACTTTCCCCTCATTTCTGCTAAGCCAAGATTATGTCCCAGAGAGCCACAGCTTTAAAGAGCTTTGAAGCATTCCCTGGAGTTACTCCTCTTTACTTTCCACTCTTACCTTACTCATGACTTAGGGGGCTCAGACCAAAGCATCTCCATGACTCCAAATTCTTGTTTCTCTCCCAGATCTTCCATCACAAAATGGAACATTGCCAGCACAGACCCCACCCTGCCCCTAACAAGAAAGGATTTACCCACACCTGAGCTTCAACAGTGCTGGATCTTTTCCCCTTTTGTTTTGTGTTCCTTAAATTCCAGCTCTTAATATCTCCTACAATGCAGTAGTCAAGCTTATAATTCACATTTGCTATAAACCTTTAGATGGTGCTCTCAATGAAGGGCTCTACATGTAGAAAAAATAACAAATGCATGAGTTGGATTGTATATCAGCAATATTCCTCCTAGGAAACTCATCTTTTATGTTGAAGCTCTGGAAAACATAGAACACCAGTCATATTTAACTTCCTTTTTTTTCTGCCCCTTGGGTGTCACAGATTCATGCAGTGGCTTTCAAGAGTAAAAAAAAAGAAGAAGAAGAAACATCAAATACTTAGGGGTTTTCTTTTTTTTTTTTTTTTCAGAGAATGAAAATATAATTGCACCTGGCAGAGGTATGGAACTGCTGAAAGTCAAATCAATTCTGAACCTATGGGCCCAGAGTAAGAGCAGAGAGAGGTCTGAAAGCCTGATTATCTCAGAAGTGATCTGAGATGTGCAGTGAGCTCCTAGAAACGTCCTGCCTGTCAGCTTGTGTTACTGAATGGTGCCTTGGGGTGGTTCAATCAGTGGCTGGCTGAACATTCCTGAGGATTTCAGGAAAGAGCAATTCATCCACCGTGCTTTCAATTCTGCTCTCCTCTCTCTGCTGCTCCACCTCCCTGATGCAAATCCTGCTCCCAGAGCTCCAAAGTGCTGCTGGAGCCAGGACTGCAGGTTTGGGAGTGGAAGGGAGTGGAAGCACAGGTGACACAGGAACTGCAGGTTTGGGAATGGAAGGCACAGGTGACACAGGAACTGCAGGTTTGGGAATGGATGGCACAGGTGGCACAGGAACTGCAGGTTTGGGAGTGGAAGGGAATGGAAGGCACAGGTGGCACAGGAACTGCAGGTTTGGGAGTGGATGGCACAGGTGGCACAGGAACTGCAGGTTTGGGAGTGGAAGGGAGTGGAAGGGAGTGGAAGGCACAGGTGGCACAAGAACTGCAGGTTTGGGAATGGATGGCACAGGTGGCACAGGTGGCACAGGAACTGCAGGTTTGGGAGTGGAAGGCACAGGTGACACAGGAACTGCAGGTTTGGGAATGGATGGCACAGGTGGCACAGGAACTGCAGGTTTGGGGATGGAAGGCACAGGTGACACAGGAACTGCAGGTTTGGGGGTGGAAGGGAGTGGAAGGCACAGGTGACACAACAGAAGGCACAGGTGACACAACACACGCCGTGTCCTCAGCGGGCGCCGCAGGTGCTGCCCCTTTTACATCCATGAGTAAATGAAAAGACATGATGCAGAATCAGGCTGCAGATTTTTTAATCTACTTGTCAAAAGTTGTTTGAAGGATTAATTATGCCCAGCTGTGGACTGGCTCTGTGTTCCAAGCTGTAAGATCACAAACTGCATTTGGCAAATAACGGGATTGTTAATGTGTGTGAGTTGAGTGTTGTGCTCAAGGTGCTGGAAAGGCTCTAGGCTGTGATAATCCAGCACTCCATGGCCTTCCAGAGCTGAAGGGAGGTTGGGTGGGACTTTTCCACACAAGGGCATGGAGTGACAGGATAAGGGGGAATGGCTTCAAACTGAGAGAGGAGGTTTGGATGGGATTTTGGGGAGAAATCCATCCCTGTGAGGGTGGCATGCCCAGGCACAGGGTGCCCAGAGAGGCTGTGGCTGCCCCTGAATCCCTGGAAGTGTCCAAGGCCAGGCTGGACAGGGCTGGGAGCACCCTGGGACAGTGGAAGTTGTCCCCACCCACAGCAGGGGTGGCACTTGAAGGTCCCTTCCAAACCCAAACCATTCCATGGCTTTATGATTCACAAACTTCCACTGTCTCTGCAATGGCATCTGCATAGAGCCCTGCATGAATTTTGAGAACAAAGAATCAACAACATAATCCTGTCATTCAACAGAAAAATTCAAGGCTGAAGATGGCAAATTAGCCTGGAAGTGAAGACAAACACGTTAATGAACTCTTGGATGGACAAGCCTTCAGAAGCAATAACAACTCTGGCAGTCACAGGGAGGGCTGCCTGTTTTCTATTAGAAGCAAAGAACAATTCAGGAGCTCTTAAGGTTTGACATTTACAGAAGGTCAGGCTACAGATTCTCTTCTGGCCTTAAACAATGCAAACAAAAGGAGTTTTCTCTCTCATAAATTTTTGTTAGACGAGATACTCCTAAAATCTCTGGAGCTGTGCACAGATACACTGGATGAATATATTTCCATCTTTTAGACCCAAGGTAGGTGGTGAAAAGAGAAAGAACAGATCTCAACATTACAGGACTAACTTCCCTGAGAAGTAATTCTTATTTCTCTTGTGAAAAATAAATATATGGTAATAAAAACAATGAGGAATGATGAAGAACCACCACCACAAACATCAGCAATTGTGCCATTAACTGATGGATGCTGTAATGACTTTTTAATAAGGTTCTGATCCAAGGAATTTCTTAATGCAATGATAACAGAACCAACTCCATAGTCAATATATATCACTATTAGTTATGGAAATTTAATTTACAATAAGTAAAGTTAAAGTCCAGTGAAGTTTTCTTCCTTTCATATAAGTTTAATTGGCATATTTTTGCTGATTGTGGTTTCTATTTGAGTGGTAAAACAACTATTTAGAATATTATGTGAACTAGTTTCAGTAGTAAAATGAGCTAGTTAATTCTTTATTTTGGCATTTCTTTTCCTATGGAATATATCCAGATATTAGCAACATTTCCTACCAAGTCAATGGCATTCCATTGGAGAAATAAGAAAACAGTGAGGAAAACCACAACAAAGAAACAAAAAAGCCCAAAATCAATCAAACAAAAACCAAACCAACCAACCAAAAACCAACAAAAACAACAAAAAAGGATCTGCAGAGAAAGGCAAAGAAATTTAAACCCATTATAATAGAAAAGTTTGCAGTGGATTCCAAGTTATTCTCCCAACATCTCCTCTCCCATCCTCTGATTTACCTCTTGTGGTTTTCCAGGAGGGTTGGGGTTTTCTCCAACCTCTCTGAAATCATTTTCCTACCTCTATCCATATTTGAGCTTCATCCTTTGGATATTAAAGTGTTTACACTCAAACTCTGAGGTCACAGAATAACTGAAAAAAGTTCTGGAATTATTCCCAAGTCACCCTCTTTGTGCTCCAACACACACAGGTTCCAAGAAGTTATCTTAAACTCAGTCTGCATGGCTGTGATACTTCAATAATAAAAAATTAGCTGGAAATTACCAATATTATAGAGCCACAGAATAGTTTGGGCTGGAAGGGACCTTCAAGATCATTCAGTTCCAACAACTTCCACTGTCCCAGTGTGCTCCAAGCCCCATCCAACCTGGCCTTGGACACCTCCAGGGATCCAGGAGCAGCCACAGCTTCTCTGAGCACCCAACTTTCCTCAAATCTTAAAATAAATAAATAAACAAACAAACAAACAAATAAAATCTATGCATTTCCTTGTGGAATTCTGGATCTTGTAACCAGCTCTCTGCCACAGTAAAATATCTATATATATGTACCTCAGTTGTTAGTGCATCTTCTGCCTTGATTAAACAGCAACAGCTGCCACTAAATTTCCACAGACATGACCCAGACTCTCCTTTGTATTTAGGTCCAAGCCACACATAAATTAAAATAATGATGAACTCCATTAAAATAAGGCAGTGAACTCCAGCTACAAAGGTTTGTTTTCTTCACCAACATCCCCAAATAACTCCTCAGTTTTAATGAGATTTTTCTCTGTTTACCATACACCCAATTAGGGAGCTCTTCTTCCCTCTGTGCTTTGCAATTTTGGGAAGCTTTAGGCAGAGAAACCCAAAGGAAAGGGGGCTGATAGAGCTGGTACTGGTGCAGAAAAGAGCAAGGTTTAATTTATACAGTGGAGCTGCATTTTATATAGGTTGCTCTGGCATAAGACAATGACTTTTGCAGCAGCCTGCTGGAATTAATTGTGTGGATGTAGAGCTGAAGTTTAACCCAGGGTAATTTGGTGAGGAAGGAGAGGTCAGTGGCACTGGGAGTGGAAGTTCTCCCTCACAAAAAGTGTAATTTAAAGCTGTGCTTCATTGGGCTAATGGAAATAATGGAAATTTTGTGTGTTTGTGGTTACACTGATCTGCAAAACAGCAAATTTACCCCAAAGGTGCATCTGGGCAGGGGGTAACACAAAACACTCCTCAGGGGTCTGCACCTGCTACAGGTGGGTGTGGAGGAAGCCTACATGCAAGACTCAGTATTTAACCAGAATTATCAACATTTACATTAAACACAACTGGTTTAAGCCACTGTTTGCATTTCCATGTTTCTACAGCTTCAAAATCTGAGGCTTTCCCCCCCAGAGTTTCACCCAGGGAAGTTCTGAGCATCTCCAACATGCAGCCTGAGAGATCATCCAAATATCTGCAATAATTTCAGGAGGAATTACCAGCCTTTAGTGATTTTGGAATTGATTTCCACCAGGAGGTGAGAACAGAAAGCTGTGCACCAGCACTGCACACCTGACACGTCACCTGTGGTGGTGACAAAAAGACAAAACCATCTCCCTTTGCTTTGTCAAACATTTAAAGCATCAGGCAAGTGTTTGTACAAGGACCTACCTCAACTCCATGACAGCACCTCACGTTTGGCACTGGATGCTAAAATCCCTGGCAACAACACATTCCAAATTCTTGAAAGCTCCCACTGTGTTCTCCCTGGGAGAAAAACAGAGATTACAGAACCTTGTCTTCCACAGTAATAATTCCAGCTTAAACAGATGAAAGATGAAAGAAAAGAGGGAAAGGTAACATGGGTGAATCTTTTCCTCTCTCTGATTAAATCAGCTCTTTACTCAGACAAGAGCCCTTGCTTCTCCTGAGCTCTATTTAAAAGTCTGAGTTCAAATACAATATCAAAAGGTGTTTCCTTTGCTCCCCTGAAGGAGAGATCAGTGGAAATGGTGTGGTGCTGAGCAGGCAACACCATCTAGCTGAGGAAATTTGTGTCTGAGAGAGACAACTTTATACCCATTAAAAGCATAACAGGCAGCAGAAAATACAGAAAAGGGCAGCCACAAAGCCAAGGCATTAAAAGCAAAGAACAGCTTGTCTCCCTCCAGACTCAGGACACTTTTAAATCTTCTTTTACCTGAATTCTCCAATCAGGTGTCTGGATGTTTAAAGAGGCACCTGTGAGGGCAAAGTTTTCTATTAACTAACAAATGTAGTTATAAGTGAAACACACTTGGACACAGCAGGAAAAAAAATGCCCTGATCTCAACACAACCCCCACCCATACAAGATGAAGTCTTTGGGATGAACTTGGATAAATAACTCTGCCCCTTCCAAAAATTCCATGATGTAGTTGACAGCTCAGAGATCTTTCTCTGTCTCCTCTGTTACCAAGGCCACTCTTGTCACCTTGCACCACTTTGGTGCCACCTCTCCAGTATCCAGTTCTACCCAAAAGGCCAACAAATCACTCTGGAAGAATCTCCCACTCCCTCATTTTCCCATAAAATTACTGTATTATTTAGGCCAGGTTATGAAACCTCTTACCTCTGAAACCTCCTCCATCCCGATGGGAATAAACCAAGGATGTTGACATTAATTTTATCATTCTCCACTGAGCTGGAACCCCCAGGATGCTGCAATTCCCATACTGGAAATGCACTTCAGTGAACTTCCTATAATGAAAACTTCATTAGAAAATTTAGACTTCAATTAAAATGTGAAACAGCTAGAGTTAAAATACCATTTGTGGTGAAACTGTTCTGCTAAATGCAAGATTCCAAGACACTAAACAGAATGGATCTAGTTATTACACCAAGTTTTATCTCTTTTTCTGATCAGTACTAAATGCCATTTGAAACAAAAAATCCCCATACATTTGGTGCAATATCAAGCTGATACATTAGTTGATTATTATTTTCTCGTTACAATTTTTAAGGAGCCCTAAAGATTTATGTGAGTAACTTGTGTTTTGTGCTGACAGCAATTTTGCATTGCACTTTCTTACTCCTGTGATTTGCCTAATTTGGTTTTATATTTGCAAGTCCTCAAACATAACTTGTCCTGATTAAAGAAGGAAGAAAATCCTCCCCTCAAACCCAGTTTTAATTTCTCAAATTGTGCTCTGATTACCCTTTTAGTGAGAATTCTACTGAAAAATTTCTTGCCAGAATGTTTTTTCTCATGTTCCCACACTAAGACAGCTTTTAACTTACAGCTAAGACAATTTGAATCCAAAATGTTTAGATAATCAGAAGAATGATGCAATTGGGATATATGAAATAATTCAATGTCATCAGTTTCACGCAGGGTTTCTTTTGCTGAAGCTGTAAATATTCCAAACAGGTGAACAAATAATTTATGGGCCATTTGGGCAGCACATGGAGCAGCTCTGCCCCAGGGGAGCCCTCGAGGCGTTTGCCTGCAGCTCCACAGGTTCAGACAGGAGCATACAAATTGTTCCTCCTTCCTGAGCTGTGCACAGGGAGCAGGAGAACCTGGGAAACTCCAGCTGCTCAGACAGGAAAGTTTGTGGAATGAGATGCACTCCTGTCCACTGAGGTACATCCAAAATACAGACATTTATGCATACAGGGATAATTGATATTCAGGGAGTTTTACGTGTGTTCAGTCCAAGGGGGAGAGTGTCTGAATCCAAACAAGAGCAACCTCAAGAATTTCCTTTCAGCATCGTTTGCCTCAAGATCTCTTGATGTGGGGAAATGTTTTGCACTGCCATGGCACAGAAGGTCCAACAAATTCCATTACCCACAAGTTTTTGCCACTGATTTTGTCAGGACCACTGATTTTCACCACCTGTTTCCTCCCTCCTCCCACTATCTACACTCACCCACACTGTAGGGTTTATCTGCTATACAGCCTGTTGAAAGATCTTTAATGTCATTAATTTGGAAGGAAAATGGCAAATACTTCAACAGATAATAATGTTGTTTAATGGTGTGGCTGGGGACTTTTACCACACCAATGACAAAACACTTCAGAAATGTTGCTGCAATTTCTTTCAACACCATTAGGAGTTGCATTAAGGCAGTTGTGTGAACACAGGCAGAGCTAAGATGTGCACAATAGTTCTCTTAAATATGAAAAGCAAAGAGATTTTTAAAAAGCTTTGCAAAACTTTTGCTGGAGTATTTCTGATTACCCTAACACAACATATGGGGTAGTTCTCAGCTTTTCCCTTGTACATCAAGCTTCTTTAAATCTCCTTAAGAAACCTTTCTCAACACCAATTTTTTTCACCCAGAAACTTTATCCCATTTCTGATTTAAAAGCATAAATTACAATCAATAAAACTCCCAAATCTCTGGTTTTAATATCTATTAAGCCACTACACCGTAGACTCAATTTATTGCACAAAAATAAATAGATCAATCTGCATTCTACTAAATTTCACAGTTTGTAAAGTATATTCCCTAAACCACCTGCAAGACACAAGGCATTGCTATTTGCTTACCTTCTTCTTGTTCTACCTTAAACTCTTAATTAAGAAAAAGAAATTGAATTAAATCTAGTTCAGGATCAATTCTCCTGCATGACATCCTAATTTTCCACTCTTTACTTTTCCCTCCCCTAAGGCTGGGCACAAGAAGAGGCTCCACAGCAGAATCATCACCTCTCTGGTGGCTGTAGAGCAGCTCAGGGAAACCAGCTCATGATCCACCAGGAGCTGCTCAGCACCAGGACAGCTCCAGCCCATCATCACTGCAGGCACAGAGCTCTGCTCTTGTTGCTCCTGCTAGGATTAAAACCACTTCAAGGAATTTAAAAAAATATTATTATTTCATTGCAGCGACTACTTATGGCAGCAAGTGATAGCCCACAGGGGACAGGGTTGAAAAAACAGGGCTCTGTTTGTTGTAGTTCTCCACACTCCTGGGCCAAACTTTCTGCCAATTTAGCAGTAAACAACGTAGAGAAATGTAAAGACACTTAGAACCAAAGCTGCTTTTATGTAAACTCCTGGACATAGGGACATAATCTGCAGCCCCAGAGAAGCCCTAAGAAACCAGAGTGACTCAGAAATGTTGTTCCTTGGGCTTAAGTGTTTTGAGGTTTTCTCAATTTTTTAAAAATTCAACATTCTCTGTTTAAATGATAACACAGCAGGTAGACAAGAATAAAAATCCTAAGATCAGCTGGCAGGGGTGGATCTGGATGGAATTTAATGTCCCCTCCAACCCAAACCAGTCTGTGCCCCTCTGGTTTTGAATTCTTAGCTCTACAGTGTCCTGCTGTGCTCAGCCACCGAGAATTTTTATCCTTTTTTTATCAAAACACAAGGTGAGCATTGTGGGGCACACACAGGGAGGAGCAGGACACACATCTCAAGCTCTCCCCCTCCCTTAGTATTATTTAATTATTATTCACAAGCCTCAAGGGCTAGATAAAAATAAAAGACCAATTTAATTTTCAGGAAGATAAAATCATGATTATTTCTTTATTGAGCTTTTTTGTACCATTTCCCTAAAATGATGGGAGGAGATGCATCTTCCAGCAAACCTACCTTAGGATTTCCTACACCACCCTCAAAGGTTTAACTCTTCAATAATTTTTTAACTATGGGAACAGAACGACAGACTTCAAACCAACCAAGCACACAAAAGTAATCAACATTTAACTGGGCAGAGTGAGCAGGCAGAGGAGAATCCATTGTGCCCATGTTTTTCCCCTGGAAGCACTGGAGCACTGTGTGACAGCAATATTCCAGATGGCTGTGGAAGGGCCTCCATCTCCTGCAGCAGAACATTGCACACACATGTGCTCCTGCAGAGTGACACATCCCCAGAACGGAAGGAGAAGAAGAAAAGCAAATCTCATTTACAAAGAAGCCTCAGCTCAGGAGGCAATTTGAAAGATTAGAATGAGGAAACATGTAATCGACAAGGCTGCTAATTAGAAATGATTTATTGCCTTCCCTTGTTAAGCCTATTATTAAGACAGAATATTTTCCTCCTCCTACTGCTCCTGACATATATAAAACCTCAATTATTTACGTCTTTTTTTTCTTTACAAAAACTGCAGGACAACTGTTTTAGTAACTTCCACTTAAATGAGAATCAAAGCACTGTTAGCTGCATTTGCTCACTAAAAATCTTTCATGAAGCCAGCAAAGTCCAAGGAATTTGAAAAACTCAACTTTATTCCCCAGTGAAAAGCAATCAACTGCTCTCTCTGTGTCTGCATTTTCTGTGCTACCAAAGAAAAGTGTTTCCCAAAATGACTGTGCATCTCAGCACGCTTTGCCTGCAAAGCTTAATTTTTCCTGACACTTGTCCCAGGGTAAATTTTTCAAAAGATGTTGCCTTAATTTTAAAATTGACTTTTAATGATACTCATATTTCAAAAGGCTGGACTATAAATATACTGATACTTTGGTGTCACTTGGATAAATTCATGAAAGGACACAGGCCACAGGACTTCTTAAAAAAAAAAAAAAAAAAAAAAAAATCTCAAACCCAACCAGAACCAAACACCACAATTCCCTGGCTCTATGCATCACTGTCCTTAACTCACCACACAGCCAAGGCCCCTTGTGCAAAGACCTCATAACACCCTCATAAATTAGGATTTTTTTTTCCCTCAGCTAGTAAAAAAAAAATAAAAAGGAAAAGCTGTGGGAGAAAATATCACTTCCATTTATTTGGCTGCTCAGTAGTTAGGTTAGTCAGAGGCACAGGAATATCTATATCCAATTTCTTACCCAAAAGAGATTTGAGTCTATATCATTGCTTTTTGACAGGTTTTAACCTCTTGATCCCAAGCAGCTGAAGCTTGTTTTGGTGTAAGAGCAGCTGTCAAAGCTAAGCAATTTTACAAGAAGTGATTAAATGCTCCATAGGTTAAAATCAGAGAGCAGAATTCTCCAGCAGAACTTCCATGATACTTTTATTGCTGGTGACACCCATACTAAAAGCCAGTGCATGAAATATTAAATGCTTACCTGAAAACACACCTCTCTCTCCCACAGCCCCCAAGATTTCCTCTGCAATTTCCTCAGCACTGTTTCCCTCCAGCTTGTGTCAGCACAACCTCACCAATTCCAAGTGAACCCAGCTCAGAGCTATTTTTTCCAGGTGCAGCCCCCTGACAGCTCCATCAGCACAATAACAGGTATTTTCCACTTCTGCAAAGTGCAACTTTTCTCCTTTCTGAGCAGCAGCCTCCCAGTCCTGCCAGCTGCTTGAAACACAAACTGTGGCATGCAGCACACCCAGGATCTGCTCCATAATTGAGGTGTTTGCCTCAAATCAGCTCAACAATAAATGCTGCCTGGTATTGACTTGCCAGTCCTTTCTGCTTAAATTTCCCTCTGCTCCCAGTTCATTGGACTGCAACAAAAAAATGCTGCTGGGAAACCCTGACTTCTGAACACACTTCTTTGTTCAGGAAAACTGATGTGGATGGAAAAGAACAAATCACCCCTTGGGACCAGATCAAAGAGCAGGAAGCTCAAAAAATCATCTTTTTTTTCAATCATGATGCCATTCTAATTAAAAAATTATTGTCTTTGCCATCAGGCCCTGGATCTCTGGTCTTGCATTTTGGGGTAAATGATGTGTAATTCATCCTCCATGCATGATTATCATACATAACACGTATGTTAAACATCTTTTGATGCCATTTCTTCCCAAACACCCATCTCATGATCCTGCCAGCTGCTGTGAGGGTCCCAAACTTCCCCACCTCTCACAATGAATCCTCTCACCTGTCCCACTCACATCCCTGCAGCAAGCACAAAAAACATCAGGGATGAGCCAGTTCCATCAGAAATGTGTTAGCACCACACCAACCATGGAGTTTCCATCCATTACCAGGGCTGGGAAACCCACTCAGGTGGGAAAAATTCCCTCCATCCTCCCTGGCATTTGAGAGCTCCCAAAGAGAGTTGGAGAAATGGGAACTGCAGTAAATCCCCTCACCATCTGTATCTCAATGCTGAAATGATCCCAGCAGGATCAAAACCAGGCAGGAATTTCTGAATTTAAAACCTTGTTATTCCTCACCTGAACACAAATTCTTTCTGTGTCACCTTTCCCACACTGATTTAATGATGCACTCAAGATTTGGCAAGAAAACATCCAATAATATTTAAATAATGTTTAAACTAGTACCTACTAAAATTAAGAAGTAAACATTTCTGTTTCACTCTACTCCACAGGCAAATGTATATTTTCATAGATAAGCCAATTATTTTAAATTTGCAGATATAAAAGCATTTTACAAATCATACCTCTGTACCCAGCAATTAATTCTAGGAACTATCTCAGTGCTCATGCACTACAATTATACCCTAGTAAAAGATAATTATCCCAGTTTCAAGTGTCAGAAGGTTACATTTCTCTTTTTCCACCTAAAATACACTTTGTTTTTAAATGTGAGGCTCTCAATGGCATTTAAGATGATCTAAACTCATTTCAGGGGTGTCCTGGGCTGATAATTTTGTTCTGCAGCAATGTTGGAATAGGAACGTCTGTATTTTCCTATCCCATGCTGCTGCAGGCTTACATTTTTCTAGTTTTTATAAAATACCCTTTTATGACTTTTATGATTTCACAATGCAGAGGTGAGAGAGATGCTGGCCTGAATTATTGATCACTGAGGGTTAATCAATATGAAAGTTTTAGGTTTATAAAGCCCATGGGCAGAACAGGAATCACAAGTGAACTTGTGTCTCAATCCTGTAAAACTCTAATTAGGATTTTTCACAACACTTTTAGGAGGTTAATCTAGAATATTTAAATCTTACTGGACATAGAAATATGAAATATTAGTAATACTTTCTGCAAGCAGTTACCACATGATACTGCAGATTGAATCCTTACAAAGCCAAAAAAGGACATGATACCAATATCTGAGGGTGATTTACCTAATTGTGGTCAGTGAGCACTCTGCTGATAGAGGATGAGGCATTAAAGGGTTGTGTCTTGAATTAATGCAATCATTAGAAAAAAATAACTCAAATTTACCCAGATTTTCTTGGGAACTTTTATAGCTGTATCAGTATCTCATTTGCCAGGTGGGAGCAGCCAGTTTGGGGTCTGGCAGCAGAGCACAGCTGCTTTCCAAAGGGAACTTTTCCCAGGGGAACCAGCTCCTGGGTGCTGATTTTGGGAGGGCTGTGCTCAGTGAAGGTGAAATTTCATTTTTCCATGTGGCAGGGTGGAGAGGGGGCCACCAAAACCCAGGTCCTGCTGGGGGTTTTTAAACTCAGCTGCAGTTTTATTTAAATTAATTTAAATAATAAATTTAATAAATTTATTTAAATTAACTTCAGAAAGCTATTGAAGGGCAAACCCCCCAATAATGTGTTGTGTTCCATGCACACAAGGAATGACTGCAAGGTCAGAATACAGAAAGAACCTTCCTCAGTCTCAGTGTGTCCTCTCAGGTTAGAAATTCCCTCTCATTTTAATGTCTGGCAGCAGAGCACACACAGCTGCTTTCCAAGGGGAGCTTTTGGGTTTGGGGAGGGTTCTGCCCTTTTCTTGATGCCTTTACAGGGAGCTGAGTGCATTAACCCATTTTTTACCCCAACCCCATGCTGGATGAAGTCCCTCAGACAAATGCACTTTTATCAGCACACCCTGTGCTGGGTAATGAAGCAATTTCTGCTGTTTGAGAAGCAGAAGCTCCTGAGTTTCCCAGCAGTGGCAGCTCCCCAAGCCATCACTGCCAAGGGTCTGTGGTGGCTCAGCACAGATTCCCCTTTTCCTGACAAACAACTGCTCAAGATCTGCTGCTCTTCCTGCTCATTTTCTTTCTTAGGTGGCTCTATTCCCAGTGCTCTAATGTGATTCAGCTTCACAGCCAGGCTGCTTATATTTCTCCTGGAGATTGCAATTATATTTCTAAACTATTCTTTGTGTTGCTGCAAGAATCAAACAAAAGGGGGAAAAAAAATGTTAACGTTTCAATGAAGGAAATTTCCATAATATGTGGTGGCTGTCACAATCTTGCTGATAGAAATAATTACTCCTCCTGATGTAACTACACTAAACCACTGAGAAATGGGGATAAAAACTGTTACCCATCTGTGCAAAGCTCTTTCATACACACATATGAAAGAAGAGCTAAATGCAGAGATTAGAACACTCTGGGATGTGCAGCAGGACACAGATCCCAAGGTGACAGGCACTTCTTACCTCAGGCCCTGGGAGAAGGGAAGAATTACCTCTCTTTTTAACAGTTACAAAGGATACTGGTGATTTGGGATAACTTTGTGCTTGGCCTCCACATGATCCATTGGATTATGCATGCAAATCCCCAGTTTTGGCTGATAAACTGAAACAAAAGCACACTCCACTGAAGCATGAGCTGATGATATTTTCCTGAGTGAGAGAAACCCACATTCTCTGCAGACAGCACACACTGTTTGCAGATAAACCACTGAGAGGCTGCACTGGTGAACAGGAGGACAAATCAAAAATTAAAGACCATTTCCAGGGGTGCTGGGCTTCTGATCTTACCCAGCCACCAGGCAGAGGACAGTTCCATTTATTACCATTTATTACCAGGTCTATCTCTCTGATCACTGCAGGATATGACTTGTGCCAGCTGGAGAATTCAGCCTGGTTGGGAGCACCTGGGCACTGCTGGATTTGCTGTCTCAGGCACTTGTAAAGGTTTCAGCAGCAAACCTGCCTGAAAGCAAAGCAAATTAGCAATGAGGCAGCAGCTCCTACAGAATTCCTGAGCAAAGCTAAATGTGGGAAATGAGTAAAAGTTAACTCAGAAAACATGGCTGAGTCTCTGTGGGCAAGCAGACATCACTGCATTGCAAAAATGTGAGTAGGGAGATTGTGATTGCTGAATTGAAGAATCAGAGAGTGGTTTGGGTTGGAAGGGATATAAAAATCCACTTGTTGCAATCCCCCTGCCATGGGCAGGGACATCTCCCACTGGGCCAGGCTTCAGATCTGTTCTCTTGTTACGACTCAAGCCAAGACCTGGTGTTAAACTACTCCATAACAGCCCTGCCAAATTGGAAAGTGTACCCAAAGTCAGAAAAATTCCACATTGCCAACTCCACAAAGCTGCAGGCAGTCTGCTGTGGAAACTCCTGCACTGACACATCTGAGCAAAATTACCTTCCCTGCCCAGTGACAACCAGAACCCACCAGCACAGCCCAAACCCACTGGATATTCCAGCCCTTCCCAGGAGCCACAGAGCCCCCACACCACACCTGAGCCCCTCCACAGCCACACCAGCACAGACACTGCTCCAAAAGATGCCTTCACTTTTAGCTTTCATCTTTTCCAGGCTCTGTATTTCATTAGTGTGGGACTCTGAACTTCATACAAAGTGTCACAAGTTCTCCTCCCAGCTCAGTCACACACAACAATCCTTTTCCTTTTCTAGCCCCAGAACCAAGGACAGCTCTGCAGCTCCAGCCCCAAAAAGTGCAAACAGAGAGAACAGAGGAGAGAATCTGGGAGGGTGGGACTGCAGAGCTTGGAGCTGGAACTGGACAATGAACCCCAAGATGGAAATGGAACAAAACTGATAAAAGTGTGAAAACTCATGACTTGGATCCATCTTGGGTGGACTAAAAATTCACCCCAGCTCTGCTCTCACCAGTGGGAATGGTGCACAACAAAAAGGGAATTTCTTTACTTGCCCTGCAGCTTTTCCCAGTGATCAGATCCACACATGGAGGCTTCTCCATGGGCTTTAACCCATCACAGCCAGCACACACTCCTCAAGGCAGTGCAGGACAAAACAATGACTTTATTGACCCTTTGGCCACTTTGGGACGTTGTTGCATTTTGGCTGTAGGAGAGTGGCAAAAAGGATAATGCACCATAGCTCTTGGTGTAATGGAGAAGCAAAAGAGAGCTTTATGTAAAGAAACACTACACTTATAGAGGGTAGTTAGTGCAATACAGAATAGAAAAGACTCACTGGGCCAAGAAGGCAACACCTCTTTGAAACCATGCTTTGTGCAAACCATCACGAGACACTCACAGGGCTCCACACACCCTGCAGGTGTTTAATCATTGTTATAATTCCTTGTCCTTGAGCACCCTGAGAATCCCAAGGCTTCAAGGCTGCTTTTTCCCTGGTTCCCAGCAGCATCCAACCACAGGACATCCCACTGGATTTTCCCTTCCCAGCGCAGTCAGGGGATGCTGTGGTGCCACTCCTGAGCAGGAGGCAGCAGCAAAGCCCCAGCTCCACATCCCTGAGCCTCTCAGGGTCCCCCTCAGCCCTGTAGCCTGGAGGATGCTGCCACCAAGAGTTTGGAAGCCATAAGTGGCACGGTGACATCTGTTGTCAGTGAGGACAATGAAAATTGGCAGGTTTAGCCGAGTATGAAGCATGACAAACTGCAGGGAAGAGAAGGGAAGGCAGTGCCTCACTCGATTGAGGAGTCAGATGACATTTGCAGGGAAGCTGGTGGGAATTCTCCAGACAGTCTACAAGATGTGCTAAATGTTATTTGCATTAGAACAAATCATAAGGTATCGACTGCAAAATCATTTCCCTTTAATGAAGACTCGGAGAGAAAAAAATATCAGAGTCAATTAGGAGACTGAAACTACAAATATGTTGTGCTTTACATATCTCTGAAGCACGAAGGAGCCAATAAAGTACATTTAATAAAAATGAACAACAGAATCGCTGCAGCTGGTGGGGCTGACAGCATTCCTGAGCTCGTGCCATGCTTGGGAGGCTGCCCCTCCTCTCCTCCCATCTCCACGAGTGGTACAGTGCCCAAAACCATGTTATTCTGCATGAAAAGAGAGATCCCACACATATCTGTTGTTTCTCACCACTCAAGTGGAATTGTCACTTCATCTCTTCTCACAGAACAACCCAACTGCAGTGCACCAGCGCCTCCCAAAACCACAGCTGAAGCCACGACCTGCATCTGCTCAGCAGCAAGAGGAGGAGTCCTTCTGCTGATGACAGATGTAAAACCCATTTCACTAAATAGGTTTTGTCTTGCCTGTTGATCACATTTTCTCCTTTCACAATATTTGGCTTCAGCTGCTTTGGAATCTGAGGGTAATTCTGATTTTTCATTGCACTGTTGTCAGGCGACGAGGGAGAAAAAAATACAACAAACATTTTAAAGTGCTACCTGTCAGCCTAAAAGAACTCTGCAAACTGATATTGAAGAAGGATTAATTTGCCTCCAAAACACTTTCAATAATACTTAAACAGTGCATTTCACAGCTCTAACAGAAACCAGAATACATCTGAATTTCAACTTGCATTTTAAAAGCAGCACAATCAGTAACAGAGTTGTATTACTTCTCCATGATTTACTAAAAGGCACTATGTAAAAATTACCTTTTTTTCTTATCAATTTGACTGCCATGTAACTCACCTGGAGATAACAGGAGAAACAGCCTGGGCCACCCACACACATCCCTTATCTCTCAAGTTTGAGCTGTTCAGATAAGCCCAGGGGGTGACAAGATATTCCAGAAGTGTCTGGATGCAATCCTGTGCCCTGTGCCTGAGCAGGGAGGGAAGGACCAGAGGAACCTTGGTCCCTTCCAGGCTGACCCCTCCTGTGATTCTGTGACAACTCTGCTGCATTCTCTCCCATTCCTCGGCCCCTCCACGGCAAGAAGTGACAATTGCAGCACACAAAGTGACATTTTTAATTAGATACCACACTCTTCTGAGCCAAGCAAGTGACCCAGAACACCTCAGTGACAAGCATGGCATTTTATTGTAACATGAAACCAGGTGAAAAACATGACTCTTAATTCAAATGCCCGTTTTTTTCCTATTAGGTAATTTTTTTTTATACACTTAGCTCTGAGGGATGGAGGGCACACAAAGGAAAAAAAAAAAAACCAGATTGGGAGGTTTTTTCCTTCTCCTTCATATTTTATAATAAAATAATTCAAAGTTACTAAAGACCAATTCCAGCACTTCTTTCTCACAAATTTCCCACCATCCAGTTGAGTCACAGCATCCTCATCCTGCTGAACAGGAGGTTTTATTCCAATATTTCAGATCAGGGAGCTTGAGCTGCTTTATAAAACCCTCAAATGCTTCCACATTCCTGTGGTAGAGCAGGAAAAAAAATAACAACAGAAGCCACTGGATTGCAAGAGAATGAAACCAGCCCTGGTGAGAGCTGGGTGTCAGGGAAGGTGATGAAGAACCCTGAACATCCCTTCTCCACCAGCCCTGGTCACATAGAAAATTCCAGACCTCACTCCAAGAAAGCTGGATCCAAACCAGGGAGGAAGAAAAAAAAACAAAACTTGGAATCAAGATTATAAATATCTATATATTTATATAAATTATGAATTTACATTATATTTATATTTATATTTATATTTATTTTTATTTTTATTTTTATTTTTATTTATATAAATTATTTTTATTTATATAAATTATTTAAATAAATTATTTCTATAAATATCTATATATTGTAATTCTTTACTTTTGAATCTCACTTAAAACAGAAGCTCAGCACAACCAAACTCAGGTGGTTTCAAGTCCAGTGTCTGTAACTGCTGGGGAGGGAGGGAGGACTTGTCCCAGGCTGGACAGAAGCAGGACATGGGAAAATCATTGGGAAAAAACCCTTTCTCAGAAGTTTTCAACAACCCACACAACAGACTGTGTTTGCAGCAAAAAAAATAAAAAATAAAAAAAAATCAGTAAATGTTTGACAAATTTTCATCCAGCTTTCTACTCCTCACATACAAATACTGCTGTTCCCCCAGAGATTTAGGCCTCTGCAAGCTCTGCTGCTCATGAGGGGGAAAAAAATAGAGCAAGGCAGTCAATATTTTTGATAAAAGACAGTTAAAAGGGAAATCTGAAATCCCTAATGTTGTCCTCCATGTCAAAAAGAAATTCTTTTATCTTCCTAGAAAGATTACAACAACAAAAAGGAAATATTCCAAGTCCTGATTTCTCAGGACTTTCAAAGATAAGGTGGTGAAAAATAAAGTTTTGTTAAGATGTAGGTAAATGGTTTTGGTGTGTGCCTGAATTCACCTGCAGAAAACAAGATTTCAATGAATTATTTGTTTCTTATTGAGATAAGAATGAGCTGCACTGTGCCTGGGTTTTACCTCTGCCTTAAACCACCGAATTTCCAGGCAAAGCAATGGAAACCAGGGTAACTTGAGCCAAAAAATGGAGTTTAAAGCAAGCAGATGGCTGTGAAAGAACAATGACACCTTCCCATGGAATAAAAGCACAAGAGAGGGATTTCAATGTGCTGCTCAATTCAAATGTGGACCAGGGTTTTCTTGAGAAAAACTGTACTTTTAAAAAATAAAATACTCTTTGAACTCACTTGTTCCTTCCACCCCTTCTTTGTCTTGACAAATTAAAGTCTTTTATTTATATTTATATTTATATTTATATTTATATTTATATTTATATTTATATTTTATTTTTATAGTTGTCATCTCCATCTCTGGAAGTGTCCAGGCCAGGCTGGACAGGGCTTGGAGCAGCCTGGGGCAGTGGGAGGGGTGGCACTGGATGGGCTTAGAGCTCCCTTCCAACCCAAACCATTCTGTGATTTTATCAGACATCCTCCTCTCTTTGATCAAAATACCACAAAGAAGCATTCCTCCCAATGGAAAAAATGAGGGGTAGAAGAAAAAAAAAACCAAAAAAAAACCAAAAAAAAAAACAAAACAAAAAACAAAAAAAAAAAAAAAAAAAAAACAAACAAAAAAAAAAAAACAGACCCAACCAAAACAAAATAACAACAACAACAAAAAAAAAAACTCAAAAAAAAAACCCAAAACAAAAAACAAAAAAAACCCCGACAACAAAAAACAACAACAAAAAGCAAACAAAAAAACCCAACAGAAAACCCCCCAAAAAACAACAAAAAAAACCAAAACAAAAACCAAACCAAACAAAAAACCCAAACCAAACAAAAAAAACCCCAAACCAAACAAAAAAAATACAAAAAAAGAAAAACCAACAAAAAGAAAAAAAAAAAACCAACAAACCAACAAAAAAAACCAACAAAAACAAAAAACCCCAAAAAAACAACAAAAAACCAAAACAAAAAAAAACCAAACCAAACAAAAAAACCAAACAAAAAATACAAAAAAAAAACCAACAAAAAAAAACCAACAACCAAAAAAAAACACCTCCTTTTCTTAGAAAAGTTCCAGAAAAACCAACAAAACCAAAAAAAAAATCCTCCAACAACAACCAAAAAATTCCACCTCTGAGAAATGAATTTAAACTCTCACAGTTTATGACACCAATCACTCAGTCTGGATCCTGGAAATTCTGAATTCCTGGAGAATTCTCACACACCTACAGCTTCATCCAAAGAAAAAAGCCAGACCCATTCCTAGGCACAAATTTTGCATTATTAACTCTAAAATTCTAAATACCTTAGAAGGCTGAGCAGCACAACAGCACCTTGGAAAGGGATGTGGAACCACCAATCCACAGACACTGGAATGTCACAAATATTAAAATAAAAATGGAATACAATAAAATACAAATATTAAAATAAAAATGGAATTTTCCAAATAAAAATGGAAAATCTGCTGTAAATCCGAGGGGGGGAAAACCCACAGAGTTTGAAACAATTTTGATATTCCCTTTCAAGAATCAAGGCCAAAAATGATGGAATTGAAGTTAAACTTCCATTTTACAGGCTCAGTGTGTTGCAATTTCTTCTGAAGTTTTCAAGACAAGAACTTCAATTTTTTTTAACTAAAAACAATCTCATCTGTCAACTGCACAAAATATTTTTTCAAGATGGTTGACTGGAGAAACAAATCAGAATAAAGTGGCTGTCATCAGTAAATCAGCTTTGACAGAGCAGCACATATCACCAATTTCCATGGGAAATACCTGTTAAATTCCCTTCCCTCAGGATCTGTTTTTCTCACAGAAGAAAAGTGGCCAAGGTAAGAGAAGTAATTGATGTATTACCCATGATTATCTTTCATTATTTTCATCCTTGCTTAACATGCCTCTCCTTGCTGCTGCTCAGAGTGATTCAAACCACACACAAATCATCTCTGCCTTCCCCAGACACCCATCCTGATAAAAACAGGATTTTCCAGCCACAGAATATCAGGGAGAAAAATCTCAACAGCCATCAACCACCTGAAGCATGGTAGCTCTGCAAACAAGATGTTTAACAGCAAGGTTTCTGCTGCTTTGCACTATCCTGAAAAAATGAAAAATATATTTATTGATTCTGCAGTCGACGAGTCAAAGTCGCTGTTCCAGCAGAGGATGCTCAAAGAAAATGTATTAAAAATAGAAATTACAGCAGATATTTATATTTACTTACATTTCTGAAAGTCAGCACGACAGACAGGGGATACTGCTGGTTGGCTTTTAATTGCACCTTAGTAAAAATGTTACCACTGACATAAATACCCCTGAGGATGAAGTTGTTTAACAAACAGCTCTGCCCTGGTCTGGTGACACTGCAAAAGTCAACAGTTCCACAGAGAAAGGCTCCAGCACAGCTGAAAACAAAAGTCTAAACCCCAAAAAGAACCTGCCCTTTCATCAGTTCAGAGTCTATCAGCTTGCAGAGCATAGTTCAAGTTTTTTCTTAACAATATCTACAAGCTGTTCTGCTTTTAGCATCTGTAAATATCACTGTGCCACATCAGAAAAGTTCAATTAATGGGAAGAAAATGTTTTAATATCTCTTCTATCTATTAAAGCAAATATGAATTTTCTGTTTAGAGGTGTTTTATTTTAGGTGAAGGAAAAGAAAAACAGCTCAGTAGCTCCCAAACACCACCAAACCCACACTGATGGTCCTGGATGCTCCTCTGGGAAAAATTGGGAAAGGATTTCATCCTCCTACAGCACTGTGATTCCACCAGATGCCAGCATCATGTACTTACCTTGCACAAAGGAATCACAAATAAAAAAATAAATCAATCAAAGAATAAAACCTGTTCCTCATTGAAATATTGAAATCAACCCTCCAGAACTTGAACTTTTAAATGATAAAAGGATAAAGGAATGTTCTTTCATTGCTATTGTTTAAAACCAAATTATAACCAAGGATTTTCTATTCTGATGTGCTCAACATAGACAAATTCATTATCGTCACTACATGTGCTAAATTTTACTTCTTTCCCCAAAGATTAAAATCAGGCATCAGCAAAAGAACATTTGCTTTTTACCCCCATCACTGAAGTCCCTGAGATCAGGGACTGAGTCCCAAAGAAAGCTGTGGGAACAGGGACAAATCCCTAAAATTTACCTTTAAGTTACCTCCAACATCAATCAAATTATTTGTGCCACATATAAATATTTCCTACAGCCATTTCTTACTATTTTGGAATTCTGATCTACAGGAGAACTGTCTGGGACAGTTCAGCAAAAATTTTTCTTTTTTTTTTTTTTTTTTTCTGGTCTAATTTTGCCCTCTGCTCCTGAGTCTCTGACAAATGCAGTGAATAATCCATTCACTAATGACAAAATTCAGGTTCCAGCTCAGTGGAACTGTGCTCAGCTTGCTTTGAGGTCCAGCAGTCCTGCAAAACATTCAAACTCTCCATCTCTCAGAATAACAAAACCAGCAGCAAGCTGAATGGTTTTCATTAAAAGAAACTTGAACAAAAAGATTTTGTTCTGAAGGGAGGCACTGCTCTCCTATGGACTTGTTTTCATGCCTTTTTTTTTCTATTTAAAGAGAATTCACAATGCTCCCATTTTCTATTTCTTCCTGCAAAACAGATTCCCTGAAACTGAGCAACTGAAATAAAAATTAATTAAATGTCAGACTAAAGTGAGATTATCAAAGTTTATAAATTCCTTCCTTTGGGATAGAGGCTTCTGTTAAAAAAAAATTAAAGACAAAAACTCTATAACTACACAGCTTTTGTATTAAGCCACTTATCAAAAGCTTTTCAGAGAGGAAAATGAGAATGTTCAATGAAACTCGTGGGTATAGTTTATTCACTTTATGGAAAATTTAGAATAAAGAGCAGCAGCTGGGTCACGTGGAAGGGACTTTGTGTTCTCTGTGACATCATTCAGAAATTCACCAAATGGAATGAGTTGAGTTATTTTCAGGGAAAAATGCAAGGTCTTGCATGTTGGAGTTGCTCATTCCCATTTTTCTCATTTGTACTCTCAAGCTCCAGGATAAAAGCAGCAGCTGGGACCACCAAGCCTCCAGTGGAGCACAGGCCATGGGATTTCCCTGAACTAATTTTAAAATCCTCAGAAACTCAATTTGCCTGAATTCATTTTAATGGGCTTCAACATGGACACAAACAGCAATTTATTGATTGAGAAATACTAATTATTTTAAGTGACAAAGGGAAAAACTGCTGCAAGGTGCTCAGGCTTGGGTATAAAATAATATATTTTATATATATATATATTATATACATATATTTATATATATATATATTCTATATATGTGATATGATATGATATGATATGATATATTCATATTATATATAACATATTATCTATTATATTTATTATATCTATTATATCTATTACTATAAATTTGGGTATAAATTTCCATAGAATGGCACAGCACACATCAAATTTTTGTCTCTGTCAGAGGTGTGACAGAGCAGGAAAGCTCTGAAAACACAGCCTGACTGTGAAGACTTCAAACCACAAGAAAAGGCAGCAAGATTTTATTTTAGCTCCCACCAAACCTGGGGGATGAGAGCCTTGCAATGTACTAAAAGTTCATCCCAGTGCCACATATCAAAGCCAGTGTCAGGATTTGCCAAGTGCAGCTGGAATTGCTGAGTGGGAGAGTTCTCAGACTCACTGTGAGCATCCTCAGACTCTCCAGCTCTGACTGCTGCCAGACTCAGGCTCTTGCTATTTTATCTGTGCACTTTGAAAGTCAGAGCTCAGCTTAAAAAGGCAACAGGATGTGAGATCCTGCAAAGCCATTGGCAATCAAATGTCTGGAAGTGAAGCAGTCAGCACAGTGCAAGACAGAAACTGGGCTGGAGCTGGAGTCAAGGCAAGTGCCAGGAATTCCTGAGCTGAGAAAAGTTCCTGTCGCTGTAATTGGAAGCAAAATGGGTCACAGAATAAACCAGGAAAAGCAGTGCTGTGAGGTGGGTGACAGGGAGAAGGCAGCCTTCTAAAATGTGGTCTGAGCAAGAGCATGGCAGCTCCAAATCTCCCACAAAGTTTAATTCCTGATCATCCTAAAGGTCCACTGAGCAGACACCAAGATCAACAACAGAATTTCACTCCATGTCCTGTTCTGAGCTCAGTGGTGAGGGCTCCTCTGAATTAAAGCTCCATCACCTCCTTCCACATCAGGCTCTGCCTGAATTTTGTGGGAGCAAAACCAACCCTAGAAAGAATCCAAAGCTCTTTTGTTTCATCACCTGCCCTGCACCTGCTGGGAGCAAGCAGCAGCCAGGGCCTGCCTGAGGATCAGTTTGCCAAAGTTTCTTTGATAAACCCCAAAGATAACAATCCCCTCTCTCAGATCCACACCAGTCAGCAGTTTAGAAGGAAAAATTTGGTCCCTGCATTGGTGCCTAAATACCTCAAGGGTCTGCCAGCCCATTTCCCTGCACCATGTGTGAGCCTTTTGGTTTTTCAGGCTCCACTGAAATATTCTCAACACTAAAGCACTGGTGAAAGCCAAATGCCAAAAAGGGATCTGCACAATTTCCTGGGGAGAAAAAAACCTGCCATGTCTGAAAAGCAAGAAATAGCCCCAGGACTTAAATACTCAACCAGTGCACCTTGCCCAAAATATCCCCTCTCCAGAACTCCCTCAGTACCTGAGCACTGCAGGGAATTCTCTCAAAATGGGAATGTCCCTGTCATGTGTCCCTGTCATGTCACATTAACCTGGGTCTGGATGTGGCTAAGCCAGTCCTTTCCTCCTTCCTCTTCCCAATCCTTTATCTCATCTCTGTATCCCAGCCAGTTTCTGGTTCAGCTCTGTCCCTCACATCCAGCTCCAATTTCCATCTCATGCCTTGATCTATTCCCATCTCCTTTTACCAAAATTTTGATAGAACTCCCCAAAAAATGGGGTTTATCTTTGCTAAATTTGTTTTGCTGTGACCATAATGATTAATTCTGTTCTTAATCCCATTCTGAAAACAACACAAACAGTCCCTGTTTATATTGCCCCAGATTTTATCCTGGAGACCACTTTTTTATGATCAATTTATTAAAAAAGGAAACACCAGAAACAAATTATTCAGGGCAACACTTTCAAGCTTATATTGAAAGAAACAATACATCCATCGACATCAATATTTCCTGTTTATCAACTAGGAAATTCTTCAATTACTTTTTTTTCTTCCTTTGAATTTTGACTTAAGTGCAGTGCAGATACCTACATATATATATTATATAATTATATGGGTAGATTTATATACTACATATATAATTATATAATCTCATTTTTTTTAATGTGACACAGAATGTACATTGCTAACTACTTAAACTTATACTCTTCCAGTCCCTGTAAAGCTGCTTCACCCTCATTATTCCAGACTGAGGTTTCCAGGCACTGTTCCTCCACCTTAATCCATCAGAATTTAGCTTGGCTCTCCAAATGTTGAACCCAATTGTTCCCTGTCTCCTTTCTGAGTAATGCAGATCAAATGAAGGCAATCTGAGTTGGAAGACTCACACCAAGTGAAATCTGAATAAACTGGCAACATCTAAAAAATGAACTGGCAGCTCATGGAAGAGCCTCAGAATGTCTCACACTATGGAACACATCACTGGGGCTCTCAGCTCCACACCAACCTCTGGCCTCAGAGTGCATTTTAAGGGCTCTGAAGCTGCATTTTGCATTGATCCTTCACCTCCCAACCCCATCCCACACTCTGCTCCCCTACTCAAGACAATAACATTCAGCTCAATTTTGCCTTTTATCATCTCTGACTTCCTTTACCAGAAAATCCTTTTTTATCTTTATGTTAAGACATGGGCAGTAATCTCTCTTGCTGCCACGTAACTTTAATGTGGATTGAACAGGATTCACTCCTAAAGAAAAAAAAAAAAAAACAACTTAAGGAATAAGAGCCAAGATTTGGATGGAGAAAAAAAGCTTACAAACCTTTTTAAATTTGAACAAGCACAGATGTCTCTCTTTCTTGTGTAGGTACAGAAATGATTGGAATTGATCAAGAACTTCACAGTAAATTCTAAGAAACACAAATCTCACACATTACCTGATATTCAGGATTTTCTTTCCTAATCTGCTTCCAGTGGGGTCTCAGCAGAGCCACCTGAGGAGTTTGTGAAACAGCTGAAATATCTGATTTGAGCTTGGCCACTTAATAGATCAGACAGCCACACAACAGGACATCCAGCTGGCTAAAAAGGAACAAAAGCATCCCATTCTCCAGTAAAACCATTGCTCTGGTACATCCTCTGACCACTAAGAAAATGTTCCCACCATCTAAAATGTCTGTGGTGCAGTTAGACTTCAGTCACTCAGCCTGCCCTGAAAGAAACCCAGAATATTCTGTAACAACCTCTGACATATTTGAGGGCCATTGACACATTTCCCTCTGCAGAACAATTACATTTGTGCAATATGCAATAACAAGTTCTGTTCTAATCAGTTCTTGGCTCACAGAGTGAGATGCATTCCCCTTCTCATATTTTCCCCACGATTTTTGTTTAACATACAGGCTGAATCTCTCTGATGTTGAGCAGATGAAACCTCCTTGCCCTTCTTGTGGTTCTCACCTTCAGGTGCTGCCCATGCCCTCAGTCCAGGAGAAGCTGCATCCTCCTCCACCCCACCACGAGATGGACTCCAAAGCATTCAATTAATTTCAAGTTCTGAGTTATGACCCAGCCAGGCCCCAGCAGCAGCTTCAGAAAACACATCACAGGATATCATTTTCACTCCCTGAAGTACATCACTGTTTTAATCTGGAGTTGTAATTGACTCCACTTTTAAAGGAGGTGATAAAACACTCAGGGAGTTGTTGTGCCACCTCCAGATAAGCAACCCTGGCAATATTTAAGGGAGATAGCCCAGCCAGTGGCTGGGGGAGTGATTACAAACACATTAGAATGATCCTTTGCCACATTGATCTGTAATTTCACTTTATGCTATCCATCAGTCTCTGAGCTGTGTGTTTTGAAGCCTCTCTGGGGACTGGCACCCCTGGCCATGGCTGCTCCCACTCCCTGCAGGAACACATCTGGAGCTGCAAACATGATGGGCAGGGCTTGATCCTGAACAGATGGGGCTGAGAGGGGAGGGTTATCAGGGCTAATATTGTTTTCTGCTGGGTGAGATAAGGCAGCACAGCTCCAGCCCCTTTTCAGCAAACACACTGTGGTGTTTGGTGACAGCAAAGATAAAAATCCTTTCAAGACAGGGACTCCTTGCAGGGCTTAGAGTGGCAGTGAAGGGCAAAAGCAGCAGCCCCTGCCAGTGAAATTCAGAGGAGCCTTCACCTGAAACCAGAGAGCTTTTGGGGCAGCAGGGAAAGGCACTTGGGGTGGGACATGAGAGACAAAGAGAGAAATGAAGCAAATGTCCCCCAATCCTCCCTAATCCATAATTCTGTCAGCTGCTGGAATGGGATGTCTGTGCTTGTTTCAGCACCTGCTAGAGGAGAAAGCTGCCCTTTGCAGCACAGCCATGCAGCAGAACTTAACCTTTATGTTCATCTTTTCCATGGATCATTTGGAAAGCACTCAAAAATTAGCCATCATTCCAGTGGCTTGGAGAGAACTCACCTCCTTCATCATTTGTCTCCTGTGAGGCAAAGATTAATTCCTTCAGGGAGAAAACCAACATGCCCCAGGAAGGTGTGATCTGATTGCAGGAATATTTCCTCCTGAATGCCACCAATATCCAGAATCTCTGTTTATCTGCATTAAATCACTTCCATGCTTCAGCTCCTCACTGGGGAGTTTAAGCTGAGAATGTACAGATTAAAATTAAAAGTATTCATGTTTAAATTTCCATGCTTTTATGGTCATCAACTCACCTCAATATTTGAGAGCTTCACCAAAGGCTCTGTTCTCTTGCCTCTCACTCAATGGATGAATTGAGTTTTATCTACAAGGAGCTCAATCACAAAAAGAAAAAGTTGGAGGTTCATTGTGTCCCAAAATCTCTTTGAATTTTCTACAAAGCCAGTCTCTGTCTAAGGCCCCACAGCTCTGATTTTAATAAATCAGAGAAGCAGAAGATTATCTTGCATAAATAGTAAACACCACAGATATTGCTACAATCATGGCAAACATCACTTGCACTTCTTATCACATCACACATCAAAGTTATCAATTACAGGCCAGAGATTTCTAGCAAATGAGCCTTAATTAACACTGCTGCCTCCAAATTTCCTTTTTCCTGAACATTCTCAGCTGCTATGGGAAATTAATTAAGGCTTAAATCTTGTGGTTCTTTCTTTAGTACTTGTTGCATGGCAACATTCATTTTTATGTATGAGCTTCTCCCTCCAAATGACTTTATAATGGTCTTACCCAAAAGATGAGCTGTTAAACTCTTAAACACAGATATTTACACATCTTGGTAGGACATGAATTATTCACTGATAAGAGGGGCTCTAATGTTCTGGTCAGTTCTGGGCACCAGTAAAATCAGTCAGAGGATTTAATTGGCTCCTTTTAACAATCAGTTCCACAAGTGTGGAAAGATTATTTGTTATTTCTAAAAGATGCTCATTACATTTAAATTTAAAAGTTTTGATCAAGAGGCAGTTTCCAGAAAGGAATTGCAGACATGAACTCTCCCATAGAGGTGACTTTTCCTTCCTGAATTATTGGTTGAACTCCCCATGGGATGCAGCAGCCTGACCAAATCCATCCAAGTAATACTGATCAATATTTTGGCTGATTTCAGTCAGAATTTCCCAATGCATAATAAAATAAACCCCAGAAGAAAAGCAGCACATCTCCAGAATACAATTGTGTCTCATTCTGAATGAGCTGCAAATAACTTAGTGCATATTATACAATAAACATCTACTAAGAGAAACAATCCCACCTTATTTTACAACATAAATTCATAATCCACGAATATTAAGATTTCTGATTTTTAAAAAACAGAAGTTCTGACCTTAAAACATTTATATCTTATTTCATAAGATATAAATTGCAATAAAATGGAAAGAATTATTTTAAAAACACAAAGTTCAGATGAAAGGAAACCTTCCTAGCAGAGCCTGTACAAGCTTGGAGTTTTAACCATCTGCAGCAAAAATGCCAAGGAATAACATCAAGGTGACAGAACAGTTTCCTTAAAGTTTTGTTCTCTTGTCACAACCTCCTGTGAAATGCCAGTATTTTCTGACCTCACCTGAGATGTCTACAGACATGATTTAATGCCATTTGTTGCCAAAAAGATCATAGCAATATTGAGGAATGTGGGTTTAAACCCTACAACCATAATTACTAAAGTGAGGATTAACTAACTGAGGAGTTAAAAAATTAAAATTAAAAATTTAATTTTTTTAATCATTTGTTAATTAAAAACAATTACTTTTATTAAAAACTCTACTCAAGATTTATGACCCAACTTTATAAATAGATTTTGAAAATGATACTGATACTGATTTTATGCCTTGAAATTCCATAATTCAGACATGGCCATGGATTAAGGCTTAGATTTGCCATTCTTTGTTCCCTCATCACTAGAATTCATTAAGAGGCACAGAATCTTCTCCATGTTTTAAAGGTTTGAACAGCTCCCATCCTCATTCTTTGAAGCTGTACCAAAGCTTCCCTAACAAAGGTCTAAATTTATTTCAGCCTTCAGCAGAACATTGCATTCCTCTGTCTGGGAACCTCTGACCACCAACACCACAAATGTGATTTGAGAAAGAAAAAATGCAATATTTCAAGGTAAAACAGATTCACAGGTCAAGAGAGGAATGCAGGGTGGTGGAGATACCAGGAGCTTCACATCTGATTTTTGACATTTCAGGTGCTCCCAGACTCTCCTGAAGGAAAGGGGAATCCTGCAGCTCATCACTGAGAAGCACTCACTGGAAAATCTCAGAGAAGACAAGGCCAATCTCTCATGAAACCTCCAAAAACCCCAATTTCCCTCAAAGAAAGTGCTGAATTAACAATCTTATTCTATTATCCTCTCACGACCAAGTCTTTTTTGAAAGTATTAAATTTTTATTTAAATTATATAAAAACAAGTGGATTTTTTTACTCGGCCTAATCACCATTTCCTCAATATATGGGTGAGCAGAAACTGTTGGCACAGCCAAAACTGGTGGATCCAGAGAGAGGAACAACCAGTTTATCTCTCTCCTGAAGACATTTTTGTTCAAAAAGATAAACTCCACTTCAAACTGCAGCTCTGCAATCTGTCAGCACATGTGAGGACCAACAAACCTGTTCCCAAAAGGAGATGGGCTCAGAATGGAAAACCCACACCTCAGTGGCTATTTTTAATTTTACTCTTCCATGAGGTTTTAAATCAAACCTCAGTTCAGTGAGATTTGAAGAGATTCAGGCAAAAGTTGTTCCAATTTTGGAGAATTCTGAATTCTCATTAGTTTTTTCACAGGATTTCAGTATTATGGAACTGGCACCAGCCCTGTGGGGGAAACACTCACACACATTTATTTAACATGACCTCTTTTTGTCTCATGAAGGCTGTAAATGTCCCTGGCACTGAATTTGTTCTATTAGCCAGCAAATCCAGCTACACTCGTGCAAAAAAAAGTTTTCCTTCTGCTGTCCCTGCTAGTCTCAAATAATAAATTCAGAGTAAAGCAGAATGAATTATGTGCAGAGAATAAACAAGATCAAACTCCAACATATCCCTATTCAAGCATTCAAATCGAGTGTGAATAAAAGCTCCTGCTGGGAATTTATTTCTTTTCTTTTTCTGATTTGAACCAACTGCCCCACTTCAGTAACATCCCCAAAATTCCAGAGGGATGTGGAAACAAGTCCTGAGCTTGGATTGCTCTCAGTGCAGGGGATGTTGATGGGGACACTGAGCACAGCTGGCCATTTGCTGGGGACAATGCAGAGCCAATCCTGGGATGCCTCTCCCTTAGGATAACCAGAGTTATCTGTTCTGCACTAAACTTATGGCACACGGGGTTTGAAGCCCCAAAAAGCTGAGGAATTTGTGTTCCCCGTGGCTGCCAGCTCGGAGATCTGTGGGACAGCTTGGCACGTGCCAAGGCAATTATTTGTGTGAGCACAGGCCCTGCCAGGAAGGCATTAATCTGGAGGTGATTAGAACCTGCTGTGATCTTTGTGAATAATTTATCTATTGACTGTAGGAGTCGTTTATTGATAATTTACAAACAGAGAACACGGCGCGGCTCTGCCGGGGTTGGCAGGAACGAGCTCCAGCCCCGGGAATGAGCTCCAGGAATGAGCTCCAGCCCCAGGAATGAGCTCCAGGAATGAGCTCCAGGAACGAGCTCCAGCCCCGGGAATGAGCTCCAGGAATGAGCTCCAGGAATGAGCTCCAGCCCCGGGAATGAGCTCCAGCCCCGGGAATGAGCTCCAGCCCCAGGAATGAGCTCCAGCCCCAGGAATGAGCTCCAGCCCTGGGAATGAGCTCCAGGAATGAGCTCCAGCCCGGGGAATGAGCTCCAGGAATGAGCTCCAGCCCCAGGAATGAGCTCCAGCCCCAGGAATGAGCTCCAGGAATGAGCTCCAGCCCCGGGAATGAGCTCCAGCCCCAGAAATGAGCTCCAGCCCCGGGAATGAGCTCCAGGAATGAGCTCCAGCCCCAGGAACGAGCTCCAGCCCTGGGAATGAGCTCCAGGAATGAGCTCCAGCCCCGGGAATGAGCTCCAGGAATGAGCTCCAGCCCCGGGAATGAGCTCCAGCCCCAAGAACCAGGAATGAGCTCCAGCCCAGGAATGAGCTCCAGCCCCCTGGGAATGAGCTCCAGCCCCAAGAACGAGCTCCAGGAATGAGCTCCAGCCCTGGGAATGAGCTCCAGCCCCAAGAACGAGCTCCAGGAATGAGCTCCAGCCCCAGGAATGAGCTCCAGCCCCAGGAATGAGCTCCAGGACTGAGCTCCAGCCCCATCCCTCTGACATTCCTCCTGCTCCAGAGTCAAGTGGGAGCTGTCCCTGTCCATGGCAGGGCTGGAATGAGAAGAGTTTTGAGGTTCCTCCACACCCAAACCATTCCATGATTGAACCACACCCCAGGGTCGGAACCTCTTCCCAAATCTTACAACCCAAGTTCTATAAAAGCCTTCAAAGGAATGGAGCAGGGATACAAAACCCACAGCAAAATGCGAGAATTCCTTTGCTGTACTCAGTAAATGCCTGTGCTAATTTATCTTCCTTTTTATCTTCCCTTCAAATGTTTATGTGACACAAACAGCTCCTGGAAGAGGTACAAAAATTAGGAGAGAGCCTCCTACCTCAATCAAAGAAATCTATTCCATGACAAAGGAGAAAAGATGAAAGATATTTGTATTAGCATTAAAAGAATACCAGGGCTAAGGTGATTTTTTTTTTTTTTTTAACTGTGAAGGACAGAACAGAAATCATATAAAAGACAAAAATAAACAGAATTAATAGGAACTCAAAGCAAGGACAAGCTGCAGGTCCCTGATGGTGTAACAAATTACAAAGCAGGTAGAAACTAATGTCAAGAACTATTTATTCATCTCTATAATGGGAACAACTTCAGGCAAGGACAATAATCACAAAGCAGGAAAGTGTTCATTAATTAAATGGAAACAAATCAGAATTGCTCAGGCACAGCTTGCCAAGGATCCTTTTGGCAGGCAGAGATATGCAATGTTCCTCCTTGTGCTCAGAACCTTTTGCATGACAAGAGGTTGAAGCAAGTTTATCAAGGCTCCTGCCTGCACAGGTAGCTGCTTTGCAAACCCATTAAAAATGGAAATCTTGATGACCTATATGTATTAAGGGTTTAAAAAAATCTCAACCACAGGCAATGGTGAATCCTTGGCTTGCTGTTCTGTGTCTGCCAAAGCAGGTTCTCTGTGCTTGCCCATCCCCTCTGATCCATCAGCTCCCACCAGATATTTGGGGAACCTCCTCACCTCTGTACCAGCACCATGGGTAGCACTTAATTACTCTTAGAAAAATTAAATATCCTTCTAAAATTGTAAAATTTCATATTTCCCCTGGCTGGGAAAGGAGATACAAACCAATCTTCCCTTTACCAGCACAGGCAGAATTTTATTACAATTTATTGTACTTCTATATAACATTATTATTATTATTATTATTATTATTATTATTATTATTATTATTATTACTCACAAGGCTTTCCTCCTTTGGTCTATCCATGCAGACATGTCCTGACCTGCTCTCAGAATCTCAGATCCAGTCCTTCAGAGACCTGGAGACACACAATCCGATTTTTGGAGCAAAAACAACTATTAGGCAAAAAAAAAAAAAAAAAAAAAAAAAAAAAAGGAATTTCTGGAGATAAGCAGTGCCCCAGCTGGGGGCTTGGGCCATGGGTTTGAATTCCACTGCTTGGGGATTTTTAGGTCTGACCCTTTGTGGGTGTTTTCATCAGCAGAGCTTCACAGGGCTCAACCAACTGGAGCTCCTAAAAGCCCCAGGACAATTTGCATACAGAGGGACAATTTATTTGCAGGGTTTCAGCGTGTCACAAATTAGGAGGGCTGAGTTATGAACTCCTGATGTACAGAGGAAACCGCAGTGAATCCCTAATGACAGCCCCATAAAGATGATGTGATAAATACAACATTAAAAATGCAATAGAGGCATGAAGCTGCTACAATTTAGGGATCTGCCATTAATGCAACAGAGTTGAGGGTTTTTTTGCTTTTTTTTTTTTTTTTTCAGCTACTGCATCAACACAGAATGGTTTGTGTTGGAGGGACCTTCCTAAACATGAAATCTTCAAATTTTAGCAGAATATTTTTTGCCTGCCTTTTAACATAAATGGCGACTACATTTTCTTTTCCCCTCTTTGTAAATATATAAAGCAAAAATCACAGTCTGGGAAAACCACCTCAGCTATTCCACACATCAAAATCTCCAAAAAAGAAATAAAACATTCTCCACATTAAATGCCACTTCCCTTTTTACACCACCTTTTTCCAAGTGGAATCCTCCCTGTTTCTCCTTGCACCATGAGATTCACACAGCTCAATGTCCAACCCCACAACCAGAAAAACTGATGGAAACATTAAAATTTCCATTACTCTCCTCTTTATTCTGTGAAGTCACTGTAGGAGTTTGTATAAGGGGGGGAAAAGTAATTTCTGAAAAGTGAAATGAGTGCAGTATTCATGGGGTGATCCAACAGACCATGTTCAAAGAAGCATAAAATTATCTGCCTATGAAGGTCAATTAGTTTTGACATTAATTTTGGTGGCAGAAGTTAAACTATTTTTTTCCCCACACCAGTGACCATATATATATATATACATACAGCAAATTCTAGGAGGAAAAAAAAAAAAAATACAGGAACATTTGCAAATTGCAAAACATTTTCATTATTATTTCAATTTACCAGGGAACTGGAACATCACTAAATACTTTGATATTATTTCAACTGCAGGCAATGAGCATTGCTGGCCCATTCCTGGTGGGGATGGGGCCTGGTTATTTTGCAGGAGTCAAACCAAGAGCCATTTAGGAAAAATGCTTAAGAAACTGATGGAAATTAGAAGTTGTTTGGAACCGAGCACTGAAAACCATAATGAAATCTTATTTCAAATTAATTACACTTTTTAATCGAAATGCTGGAGATGGTGCCAATCTAAACACAATGAATTACAGCAAAATCTAAAGTAAAAAAGAAGTAATTTAAAGACTTCCATGGAAGGGAAACAATTTATCATTCTGCACGAGAAATTTCATTTTCTACTTTAAAAAATACGACTTGCCAAATGAATCCAGCAATAACTGGAAACAGACCAACTTCACAAATGAACGTTTTATATTTTCAAGTATACTTCAGTTAATTAAAAAATTAATTGGCCTTGAAAATACTGGAGAGTCTATATTTCATCACCCCCACCCCAGGCGTATGGGGGGACATTTTTAACCAAATCTACTTCTGTGGTCTGAAAAAAATGTGCAGAAAATAGCCTCAGTAATTTTTTTAAAAAAGAAAAAAATAACCATAATGCAGTTTGAGGCTCTAGGAAGACACAGCTCCCCCCAGAAAAGATGGGAGCACACCTGACAACAACATTGCCAGCACATAGTTCCTCACCCTTCAGTTTTAGGATCATTTCCCCATAAATTTAGATCAATTCCTGACCAAAATTCCCCAAAGGAGAACACTGCAGTCCAAATTTGAGCATTGCTGCTGGTGTGGTCCTAAAGAGTCTCCTCTGAAAAGTGGCATCCCTGGGAATCAGTCAGCACAGGCAGAGTTTTTGGACTTTAACCCAACTCTGCTCTGCCCAAAGCTCTCTTTCCATCCCCACTTCCCCTCACAGGACCCAGGATCCTCCCCCAGTTCTGGAAAATTAATCTGCTCCAGCCCATCCCTAATACACAGAATGCTGGGAGGTAAAAGAAGGCAGGAATGGCTTGAAAAAAATCATGAATCGTCTTTACAAAAGAATAATTTGTGGGATTCTTTCCAGAACCAGAAATAAATATAAGGAATAATTTACCATTGCTCAATTTGCCATAAGCAAGGGAGATGCCTTGGCAGATGGTGTTTCTGATCAACAATTCCCATATTCCTTCAAATGCCAAAATTAAAATGTTCTGATGCTTATATTAATATTGATTTCTCTTTCCTCATGTCTTGTCAATTCTAATCTTAATATTATTTCTTTATTTTTTTTGCCCTAAAAGGAAATCATCATTGGCAAGAAATTGAATTTTAAAGCAGCCATGTCCTAAAAATAACCAACAAAAACCAAACCATTGGGTCACTACACCTGCCAAGGTATCAGATGGGAAGGATTTTCTCAGCCCAGAGTCTCAGCATCCATCCCACTCTCCACCCAGCATTTCTTTATGGAATATCAGGACTCTTACCTGGATTGTCACTCAGCTGTCCCATGGTGTCACACAGGTTGTATTCCTGCTAAAGGAGCAGAAAGAAAAGGTCTATAATAGCTTTATATTGTATCTATCACCCCCCCAATGCCCTCACTCAAATTATATCTGGTTTATGATCAGACAACTGAACTGAACCCTTAGGAACTTTTAAGATCAAGAACTATAAAACTTCCAGTCAAAACACAAAGAAAAAATAGAAATGTACATTTCTATCCCTCTGGTTTTACTCAAACAGTAAATTAGACCCAGTTCATTCTGAGCAGAAACACTCCAGCTTTGAAAAGTTTATTTTTACAGATCCACAGCTTCTTCCAGCTTTGGAGAAATTCAAACATCTGCTTATCCTGGCCGAGGCACTCAGCATCCTGCTGCCAAGCAAGTGCTGCAGTCAGTGCCCCGTGGATTCTGCCCTCTCCATCCTTCTGCTGGCTGCAAACAAGCAGAGCTCCAGGTTCCCTCTCCTGCCTCTTTGTGCAAACACCATTTTCAGTGGATTCTGCTGCTATTATTAGGCTGCCCTGGTTCCCACTGAAAGTCCTCCCACAGCTCCCAGCAGGATGCCAGGAGCTGGCGAGCTCGGAGAGCCTGGAGGCTGTGCATCTGTTCTGGGACTGACAGGTAGCACAGCAAGTTAAAAAGCACAGAAATTTGCAGCAGGAGGCTCAGCCTAGACCAAAAAAAAAAAAAAAAAAAAAAAAAAAAAAAAAAAAAATCCATGTTTCAGTTTGTTTTCCCAAGCACTGGTCATGCTCTGCCACTGCTGCCTGTCAGGGCATCCCTTCCCATTCCCTGGGCTGTGGATCCTCCTGTGCTTGTCCCTTCACACTGTCCCCCTGAGGGACAGGAGAAGGGATGTCACATTCTGTCCCCCAGGCACTGATTTTTTGAGTGTCTCTCTGTCTGCAGGCCAGACAAAGCCTGGCTCATCCCAGGGTTTTTCCAGGCTGGGTCCATGGGATGGGATCCAGGGGTACAAACCTGGAGCTGGATCCTGACTCAGGTGCTGTCCTGGTGTGAAGGACAGGTGGCTGCCAATAAAGGCAGAAGCTTCTCTTTGAAATGGAGAATGTAAACCCCCTCCCTCCAAATTATTATCATTTTGAAATTAAGGGGCTCTCAGGCAAAGATATGGGAATTAGGAATAACAGTTGTTTACTAGGAAAATTAAAATAGAAATGCAGTATTACAAAGAACAATCCCAAACCCTGCCAGAGTCAGAATCCAAGCTGACACCCGTCAGTCAGTCAGGGTGTTGGCACAGTCCCATTCCATGGTGGCTGCATCCTCCTGCAGTGGCAGATGTGGCTCAGCTGGAGCAGTGCTCCTGGAGAAGGTGCAGTTTCCTCTGAAGGTGCAGGGATGATGTGGAAAGGTCTGGCTTTCCTCTGGAATCCAGTGGGAAGAAGGTACCTTGGTGTCCAAAATGTCAGTTTTTATCTGGGTAGGAAAGGCTTGGCTCCTGCCCTGGCTGGAGCATCTCCCATGGGATGATGGAATTTTATCAGCCATGCCCTGGGACTCACTGGCCATGAACAGGAGATCTCTCCTGGAGGGAGGATGGGCTGTGGGAAGATAAAGATGATTGCCCCAGCTGGTTTAAAGCTGCCCATGAGCAGATAATGTGTGCAGGAGATCAGGGGCACTGCCACACCTGGTTTAACAGATGGGGACAGAATAAATACACATTCCTGGCCACATCAACCCTACACAGGTGCTGAAGGCACCAACCCTGCAGCTGTCAGCAACAGCTGGGGCTGAGCTCAGGGACACCTTCCACTGGACCTGCATTTTTTAGGAAATCATTTTCTGGGTGAAGCAGTGGAAAATGTCCAGCCTGGATAGCACTCCCCTAACTCAGACTTCAGACTGGGGAACACCAGTTTGGTGATTTTAACAGTGTAGAATCTGCATGATTTGAAGGAAACCAGGCCAGGAGAGGGAATAGAAACACCTCATCACCATTTTTCTCTGCTCTAGCACATCCTGCCCTAATGGCACTGTAAAATGGAGTTAAAAGCTTGGAAAGATCCAGCTTTTGTGTGTTTTATAGCTGACAACAAACCCACAACTCAGCCTTGAACAGCCCCATCCACACCAAGTCCTCCCACCCTGCCACAACCTGCAAGCAGCCAACAGGCTGAGTAATTAGTATTTACTCAATTAGTGATTCTGAGTGAGGAGAATGGGCAGAGGATCTTCATGCAAAGCAGCAGAAGTCTAGACCATGCTGCCTGAAAAAAGTGTGATGAAAATAAAAATGAAATTCTGAACATTCCCTGCCCTCAAAGGTGTATTGTGTCTAACTCCAATTCTATTCTGGTATTTATATTCCAAAGAGGAAAAAGAGAATAAATGCATTTAGAAGAATAAATGCTGCCATTCTGAAGGTTCAGAAATACCCACACCTGTTCTAACTCCCAGAATTTCCCTATCCCACTCACTGTAAATCAACAAATGCAGGGTGTTGACCTGGGCTGGGAGGAAAAGGAACATCCAGGCAAGGATCAAAATCACTATATGGGCACTTCCCAAACACTGAGCTCCCATTCCTACCCCACAAATCAATCCCCAGGCTTCACAGGCAGACAGAGAGTTCCCATCCTCTAATTGACCACTTGTGCAACACAGGGTGAAGAATCTCAAATGAGGATTTTTGTAGTCTGGTAACTGCTCTTCAACCTGTAAATCATCTTTAGAAAGGGGTCAGAGAGATCTCTGGAGAGATCACAGCCAGCAAAACACTTGAGAAAGTCCTGGGAAAACCCCACTCATAAAACAGGCAAATATTTCATTCTGCTGCTATTAGTTATAAATGAGTTTTCCCTTAACTCCATACCCAGAGCTGGAATCCCTGTGCCAAAGGGAAGAAGTGGCTTCAGGCTGGTGCTGCACTGGTGACCAGGGCATCTTAATATTATTTCTGCTTCTTCCAGGAGGACACTGAACTGCTTCAGCTGCTGGATCTCCATGGTGGGGCAGGGTGGGAGAGGCATCAGGCTGGATTAAAGCCTGCAGGGACAATTCCAATGGCTGCAATTCCATATCAACCACCACACCACTTCCACTTTTTCCCTCCTAAACCACCTCTCTCCCACCATGCAGCTCCTCTGAATAAACTGAATATGCACAGCAGAGATTTATGTTCCAACTGTTGCATAATTTCAAATTATTTTTTTCGGTAGCCTTGAGCAGGGTTTGGATCTGACCTCTATTAAAGCTTGAGTTTTCAGCTGGTTTTACTGCTTGGGTTTTTTTCTTTCAGGCTAGCCATAAATTTAGGTTTATTAATTAATAAGAAAATGTCTTTTTGTGTGTGTGATGCTGCTGTGGTTGATTCCAGGTCATTCCTTTTTCACACAGATTTACATTAAGCCCATTCCTGACTGATATAACAATTCTGCATTAATTTTTGCTGGTTTTTTTCTCTGTTCTGTAACAAAAAAGGCTCATTCATGCCTGGCAGCAGGAGTCAGATTGCAGCCAGTGGTTCCTGTGTGGGAACCAGTGATGCTCACATGGACACGGTGCCTCTGCTGCATCCTCCCCGAGCTAAACACAGAATTTATTCACAGTTTGTACCTGCAAACCTCAGCAATGCACTCGTGCCACCTATTGGCAAATAGCAGCAGAGTTCCCATCTCTGGTGAGCACACCTCAAGTCAAAATCCCAAACTCAGAGCTCCAGAGCTGCCTGCAAATTTCCTCATTCTCAACAAAAACCAGAAGGGTCCACAGTGAATCCTCCAGAATTCTGAAAACATTCTCCTGAGTCAAATTCCTCATTTTAAACATTCTTTTGGCAAAAAAAAAAAAAAAAAAGCAACCCAGGAGTGCATCATCTATGGGTAGAAGCATAACTTAAATGATATTCAGGTTTGTTAATTCATTTCCAAGTATTTCTAGTCTCAAAACATTTTAAGAAAATGCAGACTTACAGACATGTTATGATAAGTTAGGTGAATAAAACAGGGCTCTCCAATCAATAGAGTGTCTCTCTGAAAAATCTCTTGCAAAACAGAATGCAGTGCCCAGCCAGTTTGAGGAGTCCTGCTGTTCACATGGTAATAAAGAACATGACAGGAAATATTTACTGCTGCCAGCAAGGCAGCAGACAGGTTCTCATTACCTAATGACAGAAACTGAGAACTCCTTTTTTTTTTTTTTTCTTTCCTTTTAGAGTATTTTTCCAGTCCAAAAGGCTGAGTTAAGAATGCAGTACATTTATGAGCACGTGTCCTAGGAAAATGTGTGTGGTATCTCAGAGCCCAGGAATACCTAACATATGCATTTCTTTTTTCATTTCTTCTGAAAACTGATGTAAAGCTGGCTTAAAACCCAGTGCTGTGTGTGGCTGGCTTCACTCTGAGTTCTTTTCATCTCTGATAGAAGCATTTCCTTCTGCATAGGATGGTCATCCATTTAATTGCATGGTACAGAGAAAAAAAAGCAAAGGAAAACTCAGCTGTGGAGATAAATCTCAATAGAAATGTGATGAGTGCTCCTGCCAAGAATCATTTGCAAAACTTCCTATTCAATGCTAACCACCAGAAGTGGGACATCCACGAGCCCATCTGGGGATCTGGAGATAAGAAGCTGCTATTCAACACCCAGAGCAGTGTGTTCCTGGCCAGGAGCAAACCCACCACTTTAAATCCTGGGAACTTGAGAGAAAAAGCAATTTTGAGCTGCCACAGTCACAGAGGCTGAGCTGGGGGAACTCAGGGCCTTTGGGCTTCACTCACAGCTGGGGTTGGGGCTTTTGGAGATGGTGAGCTGAATACCTGAAAAATCAAGAGACCAAAAGAGGGGAAATCCAGCCTGAAACCACATTTAACTCTTCTCCAAATGGGGCCACAGAAGGGAATTCTGATGCTGAACTTGGGCCAGGAGAACACGAGTGCCAGTGTCTCTTTGCATGCCTTTTCTCCAGCTACCAGAAGCTTTTTTGTGTCTCCAATCACACTGTAGACTGTGGAATATCCCAGGTATTCTGTCTTTTTTTTTTTTTTTTTTTTTTTTTTTTGTCAAGGATTTCCAAAACTCCCTTAGGGCTTTAAGAAAGAAGAAAAGGGAGAACTCACTCTTTTTCCAGATGCAGCTATTTGGAAAAGCCTCTTCAGCATCTGCTGCCAGCTGTCTGGTGGGAGGATGAGTAGACCTGGAGTATCTATCTTACTCCTTACAAAACTTCAAGCCAACCAAAACCCAACACTCATGAATTCAACATTGGGGGTTAATCTCCCAATTACAGCTCCAGGTAATGAAGTCATTCACCCCAAGTTTGCTCCCCCAACTCACTTTTGTTTCCATCTCTGGGGCCTGAGGCAGTGAGGTGTCCTTGATTCCCAGCCTGGAGAGGAATTGTTGTGTCTGAGCAAAATGGGGAAGCAGCAGCCAGCACTGAATATGGAATTTAGAACTGTTAAAGAACTGCAGGGTTACAAATAGATGGAAATACAAAAACTAAAATCCTAAAGCATCACTCTGGTAAGATATTCCTGGGATTTCTGACCATGCACTGCAGGGCTGAGCTGAGGGGGAAAGGCTGGCCCCAGCACAGTGTGCAAATTAATAAACAGGAGCTCTTTAATGGCAAATACTGGATGGATCCACCTCCCCAGCTATGCTGAATTTCACCTTTTGCAGGTAGAAGAGTTGAGAATTATCATAAAACTCATCCAGGCAGGCTCTCAGGAGAACAAGCAGTATTCAAATGCAATCAAGGCAATGTGAAATTGAGTCTGTGGTAACTCCTGGCACATCTCATAATGGATTGCTCAAATATGATAACAAGTACACTGATTTTTCTCTCTGAGGCAGATTAAGGCAGTTGCTCTAAAAACACAAGATTAATCTGACTCGTGCTTTGATTTGTTCCAGCATTATAAAAGTTATGTGTGATAATGCAAAACCATCCAACTGGGCATTAAGAGCAAAAATATGCCCACTGAAGCAGTGCCATCCCATAAATTAAAATTAATAAAGCTTAGGCATCATCTTTGGTCAGAACAGAATTTGCATCTGTAAATTTAATACTGAAAAGCTGTGCTATTTTTTTATCAAACACCTCTACAATTATGTTAATCTTTAGTTGACTTGTGGCACCTTAACTTCACATTTCTCATACTTTTTGGAGAGGAAAAGTTGAATTTGTTTTTTAAAAATGCTTTTAAAGTAATAGGAATTGAAATTGAATGCTTTTTATCATATACAAATGATAAAAATATATACAAATAAAATACTGTGGAGGTAAGCAGCAGATTTCCCATCAGTTCTCTAGGATTCCTTCAGATTTAGTAAAATAAAAGTAAGAATAAATATCAGCAGTATTCACTAGTCCTGGTCTTTTACTGACAAGACTTCAAGGTACTTAGTGGAAAAACAGAGAAAAAAAAAATAGCAGCCTTCAGTGAGATAATTTTATACATGGGTGGACAGATGAAATAAAATTTCCCACCATTAAATGATCTGGGAAATGACAGGGAAGGTTAAAATAAAGCAAGCAATGATTTCTTTTCTTGCCAAGGAAAGCTTTGCTCTCACAAAGATTGATGCCCAGAGAAGGGAGTGGCTGAAGGAGAGGGAGGAGAGGCTGAGTTTGTGGCTGGAAATTCAGCAGCAGCTGAAGGAGTCAGAACCTCTTCCCTTCCCAGCTCCTTCTGAGGTGGGAATATTTCTGTAGGTGCAGAATCAGCAGGAGCCCACTCAGCTCTAAAATCATGAACAAGAGAGGTTATCTCATTAAGGATGGAAACAGGTCAGTTGGGTACAGAGGGAAAGGAGAGGAAAACAAAAGGGGAACGACAAAAGAGAGAGGAAAGATTTAAGAAATGTATTTATTACACTGACCCCAGTACAGAACACACTAAAATACATGACACAAATTACTCTAGACATGAAATCCAGCTCTCCTCAGCAGCCTCATTCAGCACATCCAAAACAAGTGGAGAACAACTTTCCTTCCCAGTTGTGCTCCCAGAACATCTCAGCACTGAACTGCTCTGGGACAGCAATTCCCTGGAAGGTTCCTGAGTGGAGCCACCTCTGTTCATCCTTTCTTCCCAAAGGCCAATTCCAGTCCCCAACCACATTTTCAGTTTAACTCCTGATCTTTGTGAAAAACACCATTAATAGTGTAAAGATTTTTGTTAATTATCTCAGTAAGAACTAAAGAAAGAAGAGCAAATACAGTATTTGAACAGAACATCACAACAAGGCCTCTCCAATATTGCAATTTTAAAAAGGTCTGACAAAAAGCCTGAAAAAATTACTTTTAGAATTTATAACATAAATGGAAAAACAGGTAAGATCTTCTGTTGCTTTGGTATTTTATAATCTTACTCTCTTCTCTTAAAAGCATTTTGGCAGCACACAGCCACTGCTTTGTAGCTACTCTCATAATTTTCCACTATTCAGAGTATTGGAATAATTTTGAATATTTAATTTTGAATACAAAACTTAGGTTCTTCTAAAAGTTATAAGCAATGGCCTTTTTTCCAGATAATTGATTTAATAACCAGGGATAGACATAATTTGAATTTAGGACTGCAAAAGGAATTCTCCAGCACCTGTGCAAGTGATTTCTGTGTTGGAGAAGACACCTCACATTCTTTTGAAAGGAGGAAAAAATACATTTAATTTGAGTGCATAACATCTGATGCTACCCAAAGATAATAATATTTCTTTTTTCTCCCCAGCACTTGATTATTTTTTTTCCACTAATACGATTTAAAAAAAAAAATTAAAAAAAAAAGAAAGAAAAATAATATTTAAAAGAAAACCAAGGCACATCTTAACGATTACTTTGATAATGCTAATATGCCCTTTAAGAGGGAGTCCAGCTGGGAAATTGAAAGGGTGACAAGTGGAACCAACTGATATTAGGTTGGCATGAGACCAGTCACTGGCATGGCCTAAATGACAGTGACTGCATCTGGGAAGGGGTTGATAAGGAAATCCTGTTACAGTGCACTGCTAGATTATTATTTTTCCTTCCCCTCCTTAAATTGCATCTTACATGATTTTTCTTTTTATTTTCTTTGTCATTCTTCATTTTCTGACAACAAAATTGTTTCATTTGAAACGCTTTTGATTAAGCAAATGCCTCAACGATAGCTCCCAGCACTTTCTTTTAAGTGAGGAAAAAAATCTTATGTAAACTAATCTGATCACTCAAAGACTTTGGCTGGGCATCCTTCCAGTCAGAAGTTTAAAATTTATGACAGTGGTTTGCAAAGTACCTTCCAAATGAGGGGAAGAGAGAGCAGCAGCTCTTCAGCTGACCTTGATGTCTCCAGCTTCACTGGAGGTGATCCCAGGGGAAGGATTCTCCTCCAGCAGCACTGGAGGAATTCCTGCAGAATTCAAGCAGGACAGAGTCACTCCTGGAATGCTCTGAGTGTGCAGGGATGCTCAGGAAGCTTCAGGTGGGGATCAGCTGAGGGTTAAGAAGAAGGTAAAGGAGTAAATTCAGAGATCCTGTCAAAGCCTTGCACCCAGCTAATCCTCACTCTCGTTTGCAGCTGGATCTGTCACTGCTGCTCCTCAACTCAACACTAATTTCCATCTCTAATTAAGCTGTCCTGTGACTGCACAGGTCTCACCCACCTGGCACAGCTGTCACAACTTTGTCAAGAGAGGTGGAGTGTTTAAAATAATCCTCCTGCTGCTGACATTTGTGTTTCCAAGGAATAAACACGATGTCTGCCACCTCTGGCTTCCCCAGGCTTGCTCTGACTCTGAATCACAGCACAGAGCTCTGGGTCCATCACCTGAACATTGATCCAAAGAATTTTTAGTTTCTCCCCATTCAATGTGCTGGGCAACATCAAAAATACAAGCAGGACAGCCAGCAGAGAAGAAGCAGGTGAGTCCCACAACTCAAATTCCAAATATTGGGGTTTATTTCATCATTAAGGGTGGCTGAATTAACGAGAAGCAAAAATAAAACATAAAATAATCTAAGTTTAAAATATGGCTCACTCTTCTCCAGGTCTGTGGGGTGCATGCAGGCTCCTCAGGAAGTTTTGGAACTGCTAGACAATTTCAGTCAGATCTGTCAGATTAAAAGTATAGAACGTAATTATCTTCTCATTAAAAAATTGATTAAAAGGCATATAGGAACACTGCAGAATGTTAATGTAAAGCACCACGTTCTGCATTAAAAGATGCAGACCAAGTTTGCTAAAGAGGCTGAAGCATCCCAGAGTCAGAAGGATCTTGAGCCAAAGCTTATCCAGGTTTCATGATCCCTAAATTCTCCTATCTAAGGACATTTTCCTGACTGTGCTCTGGGAAAATGGAGTTCCTGCTCCTTAGAGAATCCCAGAATGGTTTGGGACCTTAAACCCCATCCCATTCCAACCCCCTGCCATGGCAGGGACACCTCCCACTGTCCCAGGCTGCTCCAATCCCAATATCCAGCCAATCTTGGACACTTCCAGGGATCCAGAGCAGCCACAGCAAATCTGGGAATTCCATCCCAGTCCCCTCCCCACCCTCACAGGGAACAATTCCTTCCAAAAATCCCATCTACACCTCTCCTCCCCCTTCAAACTTTCCTTGCACTGCCTGGATTTCCACAAGAACTCCTGGACTTCTGAGCATTTTAAGAAGCTTCAAAACTACGGGATAAAATCGAAGGAAAATCCCAAAGTTCCTTTAAAAACATAAATGAAATGGGAACTCCTGTTCTGGAAAACACGTTGCAGTTTCAATACTGCAAGATACTTTAATCTTCCTTTCTACTCTTTTTCTGTGTCATGTTGAGTTCACCTTTCAGGAAACTGTGGGTAAAAATAGGGTTTTGTTGTCAGATGATTTCCAGTCACCACAGGACACCAAAGCTCCCAAAAATCCCAAATCCTGTCAAAGTCCCTGTGCAGAATCTGAGCATTTCCAAAGGCCTGAGAGGTTCAATACTTTGAATCACTGATATTTTACTGAGTACCTGGTACAATAAGATGCATTTTCCTTTTAAACTGGGCAATATTTCAGCCCAATTTAAAATATGTGTCAGGTGCAAATTAAGGTAAAATATTACCCAGGCCAAACCCAGACTGCATGGCTGGCTCTGACTAATTTTCCTTTATGGTTTTATGCAAATGTTCATCCTAAAGCATTGCTTTAGCTAAATATGTGCACAGCCAACATTGCTCCTGGCTCCCCCAATCATTAATTTAATATTCATTTCATATTCCCATGAAGCAGAGAAGTTATTTTACTTCACTACAGAGATTAAATGACTGATTCAGTACATTTGTGAAAATGCCAGGAACAGGATCCAGGTCTCCTGCCTAATTCCATAAAAACATTCTACTGGGCACCACGCTGCACAGTGGAAATGTAGAAGTTAATTACTCACATTTCTTGTCCAATATTATCTATTTAGTTTTTCTTTAGGATGTTTTGTCCTATACAAACCCACTTTTTCTTGTTAAATCCAAGATTTCAGGCATTTTGGTTTGTTGTTGATAAATTTTTTAATGTAGAACATCACAGCTTAGGCTGAATTTTTAGCCTATAAATGTTGATTGATTGAGTTAATTATGAGTCAAGCCTTAAAATAAGGCATTTTATACCTGGACAACAATTAAAATCTCACGTTACATTATTTGTTAGTTTTCAAGCTTTAGATGTCTTCTCTTTCATGCACTCTTTCAACAGCTTAAGATATTTACATCTATAAATATTTAAATCACCTCAATATGTTCTCCCTGCACATGAACTGCTGCTGAAGTTACATTTGTTTTAGTTTTCACTCTGAATAAAGACAAGCCAGCTGATTGTGATCTTTTCCTCCAGGTTCATTTGCCACATGATTTTAAAAGGGACAAAGCAAACACACAAAGCTGACAAGGAATATGAAGCTTCCTCCCCACTAAACCTGATTAAAGGAAGTCGTCCTGAAGTTAATGTCAATGGAAATATCATGGAAACATGACTGCTTGTGGTATTTCCAATGGAAATACCAAACAAAGAACTGTCCAAACACTGCTTCTCCTGTAAATATCATGAGGATATTTGCTGCTCAGCTCAAAAGCAGGAGGATAAAATGGAGAGGAGGAAGGAGAGAGCAGAGAAAGGAAAGCAAAGTGGGGAAATCTGAGGAGCAGAGTGGGGCAGAGGCCTCTTTGAGGATACAAAACAACAAAGGCAGAGAAAGTTCTCAGTAATAAAATCTGAACTTTAGGGGTTGGAAATTATTTAGAACTCCCAAGGAAATGAGTAAAAATCAGGGAAGTACAGAAGATTGAGCTACAAGACCAAAAAGCCTGGTCTTGAGCACCTCCAGAGAGATTTCCAGGCTCCCCATCCCTGGGAGTGCCCAGGGCCAGGCAGGACAGGGCTTGGAGCAGCCTGGGACAGTGGGAGGGGTGAGTTTTTGGGTGTCCTCCCACACAAATCATCCTGGGATGAGAATCTGAGACACTGAGATGGGAAAGGCACACTGGGAACTGAGGTGAGAGAGAGATGGGAGGAGAGGCATCTTAAAGCTTTTCAGAAGCAAAGTAAATGTACACAGCCCCACACTCCCCTTGTCAGCACACCTGTACAATCCTCACTTACAGCTCTGATTCAGCCTAGGAGACACATTTCACTATTTTCATGCATATGCATTTTTTTAAGTGTGTATAAATATATACATAAAGCAATTTCCCTGACTGTATTTTCTTGTCAATGGAAATACATAGCAACACTTACCTTGATCCATCCTCCCAGTACATTATTCCAGAAGCCAAGATGTATTAATGAGAAAGAGACTGCACAGCACAAATCCTTGTTGATTTTCTCAGTCCATCCTACACGCCATAAAATTAGCAATGGGCATCTTTAGATGCATATTTAAAAGTTTCAGTTTTCAGCTCTTGTACAGAAACAAGACAAAATATGAAGAAATGAAGTTATTATTTAATTTCTTTTGACATCATTCTTTCCAGATGATTGATTCTGTCTTTTTTCCAACCCAATTATAAGTGTACAAGAAGTCTAGAAAAACTTTTTCAGTGTAAAAAAACACCCTGCAGAGTGAGAGGAAATCCCAGCCACTAGTGAAAATTATTTGTATTCCTCTGCTGTAAAAATAAACTGAGTACTTCACCAGTTTTGTAGCATGGATTAATAATGCATAAATGCTCACAAATGGTAGAGGAAGGCTTCAGTCATTTCAAAATCCTTCTGATCAGTCAGCTTTCCATAAAATGTCATGGAGAAACCATTCCAAATACTGCTGAGGAAGAAAGAAGCTTTGGAGAGTACAATGAACACTCTGTTACTGAACAATTATTTATGACTCATACTGAATTGATAAAAAATTATTCATGTTACAATTCCTCCTGGATGCCTCACACTCATGCAAAAAAGTGATGCATCAAGGGCAGAAAGTCTAAAAGATCATGGAAATAGAAGTGGAAGAAGGAAGCTGAGAGCAGGAGCTCACCAAGTGGTTTCACAGAACTGAGAGGAGCCACAACTTCCAACTGCCCAGAGTTCTGCCTCCCACCTGCTAACACAGGTATAAAGCTAAAAAAAAAGTGATATTCAGCTGCCTTGCTTCTTGAAAAAATTAGATCCAAAGTTAACACAATTTACAAAAATAAATATGCAGGATAAATTAAGGATGTATACTACATGAGTATGTAACTCAAACTATATATACAAAATGAATATGCATTGCAAATTAAATATAAACTAAATCAAATCTTATCATTTCCAACCTTGCACTCTTCCAAAATAGATAAGACCTTGTCACCCTTTAAATGCATTCAAGTACATGATACCTTAAAAAGAGCTGCATTTATCATGGTGAGAAGAAAAGAAATTTACTTAAAGGAGAGGTTTTGGTGGGGTTTTTGTAGCTGCACCAGCCTGAGAACAGAAAGCAGGCAGAAAACACCCAGAGATCACAATCACCTCCAGGATTCACTCAGCACAAGTGTTCTATTGATCCTCCTGTCACCAGATCCCATCTCAGACAGAAGCCATTCCCCTTTCCTTGGCTGGCTCAATAAACATTTCAATCTTTCACACTGACACTGCAGACATGAGAGCAGGAGCAGCTGTTCCACACACCCTGGGCACTGAGCTCCATCCTCAGCTGACTGAGCTGCCTGTCCCACTGATGCAGCCACATTTCCCAGTAAAAGAGGAGCCTGCTGTCCTGATTGAACTGTGCAGCCCCATCATGGGAACTGCCTTGGGCTGAGGCATCAGCATCTCCCTAACTCAAACCACAGTGGTGCAGAGCCCAATCCACACTTCCCTGGGCACCTTCAGCTGCTGCTTCTCCAGGAGAGCTTCAAGGACATGCTGTGAGAGCCCAGGAAACTGCTGGGGAGTTTTCATTTCAAGGATCTTGGCACATAAATCCTTCCAGAGCAGAGTCCTCTCTGATCAGAGAACTCCCAGCCCTTCTCTTGCTCAATACCTGCCCAAACAAATTACTATTATCATTATTATTATTATTAAATTATGAACAAATATGGACACACACAGCCCAGCTCTGAATCACACAATCATGGAATTATTAAAGACCCCTAAGATCATCCAGTCCACCATCAACCATGCTCCCCATAAACCACACCCTCAAGTGCCACATCCACATGTTTTGCTCTGAGATCTGTAAATTCTTAAAGCTCAGCTGTACCAAAGGATGACATTGTCAGATGAAGGGGACAGGAGCTCTCCTCTAAGCCACAATTCAACTCTCTCTGCAGGAACTGGCTTGAACAGATGGAATTACATCAATTTTCCCACTTTCATCAGCACTGTCAAATAAATTCAAGACATGAGTAGTTAACAGAATAAAGAGTTGAGCTGACAGCACATCTAATAAATCAAACAGGTATCAGCTATTTGGCAAAAATAAACAGCTTGGCTAGAATAGTAACAAAGACAAAATTTGACAAACAGAAGCCTTAGAATGCATATCTGATTCAAAAAATATACACAGAGGACAAGAAAGATCTGAATATTGCTGTTCAACTCTGCAAAGGAAACAAAAACAACCTCAGTTATGAATGATGTCATTAATTATGACTGAAAAACCTGTCTGTGATTCTGTGGCTCTCTGATTAAGGTTGGAAAAACCTCCAAGATCATCGAGTCCAACCTTATTATTTAAGACTTTAATTGATGCACTTACTGCATTTTTGTTTCTGACAGAGGAAAGGCCAACTCAGAATTTATAAGCCCTGGGCAGTGATTGCTCCTCTTCACCTTAAGCCATCCCAAGAATTCTAAAGACCAGGACAACCAGGATTGTGGTTCTTACCCCAAAACACAAAAAAAAGAGGGGGTGGTTTGCTTTACTCTTGGCTCATTGGGGATTTTTGTCCCCCTCTCTGCTGAACGTGTGGCAGGACAGGTTACCCAGAACACTTTGTTCTTTCTACTTTACTTCATTTCTCTCCAGTGTGCTGTAAGAAGCAAATATTCCAGCAGGAATTGCTGTGGAACTCCATGGAGCTGGAGGATGTGGCTCCTCTGGGATCCCAAAGTGACACTGAGCCTGGAATGCTCCATAAAGGAGCTGTGCTCCATGGCACATTCAAACTTCTCTGAGTTCAACCCCTCCATCCCATAACACAACAAATTCCTTGGCTGCACAGCAGAGCAGCAACATGGGAAGTTCTTGGCACCAGGCAAACATTTTGACTTGGGACCAGGATTTTTCCTCATCCTACTTAGATTTGGGGGTCACTGAAGAATCAGCACCTATGAGGGAGAGCACACTTTTCTGTACATTGAAGAGACTACAAAAAAAAAAAAAAAAAAATTTAAAAGCTGCTCATGACTGACAGTAAAACAATTTAGCTCAAGAAGGCCTCCTTAAATAGCAGAGATATGTAACACCATTGTACATCCTCCTCGAGGAGAGCTTCATTCATCCTAAAATTCAAAGCAAAAGTCATCAATGAAACAAAAGGCAACCTGGCAGCAAACTCCCATTTCTTAAAAAAAAAAAAAAAAAAAAAAAATAGAAATTAAAAGCTATTTGGTTTTCCAGCTACAAAATATTCAAAGTTCACAAAAGTGCTGTTACCCCTTAACACATCATTTTTCTTCAGGCAACTTGAGCACAAAAGCAACTTGACTTTCTTTGTACCTCCTGATTTAGCACTATTAAACCCAGCAGAGCATACTCAGCAAACATCTCACTGCCAGTGAACAGCTCAGGTCAAACTGAGCCCCTGGGGATCCCACCTTCACCAGATTTTCTTTCTGACCAAGGCAAGGCATCCTCAGACTCTTCTTCTCCTCCAACTCACCTGGGACAAACCCCACCTGAATTCAGAATCTGCTGGAACCAAGGATTCCCTTTTCTAGAACCTCCCATGAACAACACAGCAAATGTTTTAACTTTCTTTGGTTTAAATGTTTCATTTTCCTAAGCTGGTTGAGGGATAGAAAATGTATGTGGGGCTTGCATTGGGTATTCCCAAAATTCACAGATTTGCCTATCAAGAACCTGGGTTCAATTTCATCTTGAAATTGATGCTGGCTTTTTTGTACCAAAAAAAAAAAAAAAAGGTTCATATCCTAATAGTTCAGGGTTGCTGATGACAAAATACTACAGCAGAAATTCAATAAAGCCCTTTTTCTATAGGATAAACCTGTGGAACTGACAAGGTGTACACTATAATTAGCAACCTGCACCTTCATACACTTGTTGCCTGAACAATAAGATCAAAACCTGAGGTATGTCTCCACATGTCAGCAATCCTTTCACCAGCACAACTTGCATACTGATGAATATTATGGAAATGAATTTACAGCTAAAAAGGAAAAATACCTATTCTGATGCAAATCACACCCAGCACATAAGCAGTGGGAGTGACTGAAGCCTAAATGCCTCTTGTGCTTTTTCACAGCACACAAAAAAAAAAATATATATATATATATATACAGGAAAAAGCTGTCTGGATGTTCTCAGTGCTGCTGGTATGGAACCACGAGAAATGGAAAATTTAAAAAACCCACTCCACAACAAACAAAACATTGAGTATTTGCTTTAGATGCTGCTTGTTTAATACCAATATGACACCAAGCAGCTGCCCCCAGGTGAGGCTGAGGTTTGGAGCTGCTGTGAGCAGGACAGTGACACTCTGGGCAGCCTGAGTGCTGCCTTGGAGAGCCCAGGGATGGTTTCAGCTCTGATGTGACCAGGGACCTTCTCCATCCCTTCCTCTGCCCCCTTCTCCTCAGCTTTGCAAAAGTTCAGATGAAGAAAAATTTGGACCTAAATTAGGTGGAGGAAGAACACAGCCCCCAAAATGCATCTGTCATCCATTCATTTTGAGTAACAAAAGAAAACTTTAGTAACTAAATCAGTAAATATTATTGAACATACAATTTTGTTGAAGTGGCAACTTGGAAGAAGAAATCAGCAGTAGTAGGGAAGCACCATTTTATCTGCTGATGAGAGCTGTGCCAAAGCACAGCTGATGTATGAACTTGCCAGATATCAAAAAGGTGATTTTTACCACTTTGTACCTGCATATGTCCCTCCTAAAATCCTGGGGCAAAGCAATAAACCACAGCTCATTTCTAGTGCAAAAACACCATTTCTGGTGTTAGACTCCTTCTCCATTCACATCTAAGTGTCAGAAGGAAAACCCAAAGGAAACTTTTGGCAGGTGGGGAGCTGGAAATATCCAGAGCATCTCTGGGTTGGTGACAGCACCCAAAGCCATGGGACCTCTGAGGAGCTGAAGGAACAAACTCAGGGGGCAGATTTGGTCCCCAGGGACACCCTGACCCTGGTACTGCTCAGAAAACTCCCTCTCCCTGCATCCCAATCCCTCTGGCATGGACAGACCCCAGGTGATGGAATTTACCACAGGAGGTGCTTGGTTCCATTCCTAATTCCCTGTGTACACATAAACTTGCTCCAGCTAATTTCAGTGGGTACATGCCAGCCCAAACTCCTGTGAGGATGCTTCAATTTTAGTCTAATTTAATGGATTATTACATTTTAAGCTGACAATGTTCCTGGCTGATTTACACTAACATGAAATAAAGTTAGTTTATGCTGCAATAAGAGTGGCTGCACAGCCTATTGGACCAGCTTAATGAAACTGATGTAAATTACACCTTAATTTAAAGAGGTACAGTAATGCATATTAACAAGCCCTGAGTGATGCTTGGAATATGAAGAGAACAAGAATGACTATAAAGAGCTACAGGCATTGCTGGATTGTTCATCTCAGCTTCCCAAAGCTCAGCTCTGAAGGGCTCAGCATTAAATCTGGCCTGGGAGTAGTCAAGGAGAATAAAAGCAGCATAAGGAATAAAGTAATTAATCTTATTTTCTATGTGGATTGCCTTTAAATTATGTACATTCAAAGGCTCAGTATTTCTCCAAAGCTACATAAAAAAGAGGAAGGGCACACACATGAGATTAGCTGTATTTAATCCAGTGTGATGGGGAAGTTGGCAGATTCATCACTGAGAACTTGATTCTAGTGTTTTAGAAGTTTCATCTTCAATATCATCAATTTTGTACTAAAAAGCAATTAAAGAATACAAGCAAAAGTCACAGAGGTCACGAGTTTACTCTGTGTTCAAGCTACTAAATTCTGTCTTCTGTTACTTGCTTGTTCTTTGGACAAAAGCAAATTGCACAACTGTAAAGTCAGGCTGGTAGCTACACTTACAAACAAAATATTAACTACTTTGGCTCAGTTTACTTAAGTTAAGTGGCAGTTCAAACAGGAGAAGTTGGTTATTAGGCACTTCTAGAACTTTTATGTCCCCCAAGATTTAGTTCATGGTGCTGAAATGGAGAGCAAATAAAATATAATAAGGAGAAAATGATGGTATAAAACATTGTGTTGTAGTGGGGAGAAGGAAGCCCAGGCTTATCTTTCTTCTGCAATGCATGCTCCATTCTCTTCTTGAAATGGGCTCATATATAACTTTAGGAGTTTGGAAATAAAGCTTTCCATTTTACAATCTGTTTAATGTCAGCTGCTCACTATTTCATGGTGGGCATGGTGACAGCCTCATTCTGCAAGACAAGACATTCCTTCTCCCCCCCGTTTATCCCAAGGTGCTGATCAAGGCTGACCTCAGACTCTGAGATTTAACACTCTATACTCCCTGACTTTAAATTAACACAACTTTTTAAAAACAAATCAAACAAAAAAAAAATGCAAACAACCTTATTCCTCCTTTCCACAGACATGCAGCAAGTGCCCCTTCTTGTTCTTGTTCTCTTAAATTTGGGCAAAATTGCAAATACAGGGTGTGACATTTTCATCCTGTACTGCTAAGGGCAGGCCCCTTAAGGCTATGAGAAATAACTAATTAAAACAGATGAAGACTTACCCTTAGGTCCAGGCCTCTTAAAAAAAAAAATTAAAAAATCACAATTTTATTACATTCATTACTCCCAGAAGAGCTAAGCTGCATTAAATTACAATTTTATTAAGTTGAACAATGAATATATGCAGAAAAGCAAGTTTGAGAGAACAAATATCCCAGCAAAGTGCAGCCATCCTGTGTCTGTGCTGAAGCCTCCCACTGCTGCCCTGCACTAATCCAGGTTTATGGTGCTTTGCACCAGCACAAAGGAGCCAGGGCACATCTGTGGATATGGCCCAACACATTCAGCAGAATGTTCCTGGGGTTTCTTAACCTCTTTTGGTGCCTGAGGAAGGGAGCACAAAACTCTGCAGTGGATTCAGTGAAGAGACAACAATCTGCACTAAAACTGGGTAACCCAGCAGGCAGAGCTTATTAACCCAAATTCTTCAGCACTCTCAGCCCAGGTGCTACCACAGACAATTCTGCTCATGCTTTACAGGGCTTTTTTCCCAATTCTCTAGTTCTAACTTGGCAAATAATCACTGCTGACTCCTGGCCTTGCAGGGCATGCTGAAATCTCTATTCCACATAATTTGCAACATGCCATAGCTCAGAGAGCAAAAATAACCAGGAATGCCTGTTCTCCAAAGGGAGCATGGTTTGCAAGCAATAAACCCCAAGAGGTTCTTTTGCAATGCACTTTCCCATTAGCCCCTACATGGGGATCCAAACAAGACAAACACTGAGTTCACACAAAATCTGCCCCAGTTCAGACAGAAATAAAACTCTGATTCTCTTGAAGAAATCCCTGGAAGAAGCTGAAGGGACAAGAGCAGAAAACACTGAGCACACAGGAGAGGTTTGTGCCCACACTGAAATTACCCAAACAGCACCAACACCCTCACACAGCAAAGCACAAAGGACCACTTGTCATTAATAAACAAATAAATAAATTAAAAAATCAGAAATTCAAAACCCTTGCCCTTTACAGGAAAATGTGAGAAATGGACCTCCAAAGTGCTCTGAGTGTCCCTTTCAGGTGCCTGCTTTTAAACCACTGACTCACCTAAGAAGGTCTGATCTGCAAAACCTGTAACAACTCAGAAATGTAGTTAGGGCAGATTACTTTGGAAAAAATATCTTTTCTCCACACTCCAAATTTGTTTTGTCAAAGGGCTGGTCCTATAGAGATGCTGTCCAAGCCTCTGTGACAAGGCAGAACTCCTGCAGTGTTCCAAGGAGCCCTGGGTAGCTGAAGGAAAAAGTAGGAGACCTCTGCCTGTGGCTAATTAAGCAGTTAATGAAGATACTCATTAATGAAGGCAGGATCTTGGGGTCAAGCCTGCCAGCCCTTACAAGAATCCAGTCTCCTCCTGAGGAAGGAAATCCCTGGGCAGCATCACTGGGAGGGGATGGGAAGAGCACAATTCCCAGGTCACCCACCAGAGTCCCCAGGCAGAGAACAGAAATGGAATTAACTTCACAACTCCTGTCTCACTTTGCACCTACTCACTCCAAGATCTCAGAATTTCACCCAGAAAATGCTGCCTGACAGCAGAGCCCTGGACAGAAGCTTTGTGTTTGCAAACTGGGCACAGTTCCACATTTACACCATCATTTGTATTTGCTAAATTGTTGAGGCCAATACAGTTGAGTCTGAGATAGTTTGTTTTGACTCTTCAGCTTCAGCTATATTTTGTAGCTTATTTCTTTGTTCTTTCTTAGACAACAAACAGTTTTGAGGAGGAAAACAATTAGGGCAGAAGGTAAATCATCTTCCTAGCATGTTCTGGGAGAAAACTTAAAGCCTTCTCCTGTTGAAGAGCTGACACACTCCACAGTTTAATCTTGAAATAGATCCAAGGAAGTAAAAGAGTGTCAGAAGTTCAAGGGCCTGAGCTGTAGCCAAGAAAAAGGCAGGTGCTGTACAAGTACTTGTACACATAAAAGCTGTGTCTGTTCTTTCTACCCAAGGGGAGGGGAGGAAAAGCAGAAAAAAAAAATCCCACCAGCTCTGGGTCTCAGTTTAGGCACAGCAGAGCTTTAAACACAACAAAAGCAATAAATTGATGTCTTCCTGACGAGGTCTGGTGTGAGATGTTTGAGTATTTTACATACATACAGCATTATTGACACCATAAATGTACAGAAATAATCAGAGCAGAAGATAAAAGAGTGGAATGGAAAAACCAGCCACAGTTCATGGAAATTGTTGACATTCAGGAACCATTGGGAGGTGTGGGTTGTCTGGTTCTGACCCCTCCCAAAACTCCAGCATCTCCCCAGATGTATTTACACACAGCTGGCAGGTTTTTATCAGAATATCCTCAGGAATTGCAGGAGCTGGGTCAGTTCCCAGCTGCAGGGGATTGACCTTCTCTTGGATTCTACCACAGGAGAGGAAGGAAATCCATGTACAGCTGGAAATCACAAGTTTTGTTCCAGAGCTGGCAATGAAATGATGAGAAAATTGCAAATGGTGCCACTTTGGGGCCAAAGTAACAGAGACTGGAGCAGGATGAGACACTGAAAATCACCAGAGTAGCTGTGAAACACCACAACAACCCCTCTCTAAAGTGGTTTCACTTCTGCCAATGGAACATAAAAACCTCTAAAATTTTCACTTCTTCATTTTTCACAAGCCAGGATTTCTTCAGGGCCCTCCAGCATAGAAATGGTGAAGAGTACAAGCACTGCCTTTGTAAAACACCAATGCAACATCAATTTTTCCAGCTCCACGGCTCCTGCTTCCATTTTGTTCCAGAAAAATGATGCAGCATCACAGAGCCCTGCTGAATCCAATCAAGTTCTGGTGTAAAAACTCTGAATTCCATTTGAACTGTGCATTCTTGTGAGCTGCCACAGACTCAGTAACAAAGATAGATTTCATTTTGTATGTATAAAAAATAGAAGAGGCTTAGAAAAACAACTAACAGAAAATCTGACTGCTGTTTTATATAAAAGATCTAGGAAATATTTTAAAGAGCAGCATGAGACTTAAACTTATTTTCAGAGGCATGCAAGTTCCTGTAAAAAAAATTACACATTGATTGGCCTTTTGTTTCTCAAAACAAGTTTGGTGCAAGCCTTAAAAATATTTTACAACCACATTTTTGGGAAATAAGCTCCTCATACAGCCACAAAAGATTATGGTGCATGGCCAGTTTAAAAACATAGGAACTCTCTGTTAAAAAAAAAAATCTCAGCTGTTATTTAGGATGTCAGGCATTACCCAAATGACTTTCAATGGGAAAAAGATGAAGATCAGCAATATTGTTAAAGGTAAAACCAGAGTGTGGATAAATAGGGTATCTTGGGGCTTTTTGTTGTTTCCTAGGTTTTTGCTTATTTGGAAGAGCTGTGCATTTGGATTTAGGTTTCAATTAATTCTCATCTGCTTGGGAAGAAATCTTTGATCTTAAAGGAGTCCTTCTATTCGGAGTTAAAGCTGTGCATGGTCAGAAAACAAAGAATGAAATCCTGCTGTGTCTTTTTGGCAGCACAGGAGGGGTGGGAAATCCCCAGGCCACTGTGGGGTTACACAGCTGGAATGTCCAAACCCAGATCCCAACAGGAATTATGGGCACAACATCCAGAGGCAGAGAGTTCAGGGAATTCTGGGAATTTGGGGCTCTGGGAATGTATTATGCATTGTTATCATTACATTTCCTGTTGTGGTTTTATCCAGCAAGTGTTCCTGCTCATTCCTTCACCTTGGAAAGGAGTTCCAGGATGAGTGGGTGGGACCTGCTCCACTCAAACAGGATTTCACTATAATCTAAATCAAGAGTCCCAATTAGCCTTTTAATTATCAGGACTCTCCTGGTTCTAAACCCCACAGGACAAAACCCCTTCTCCCCTTCCATCCCCATCCCTTCCTCACACAGATCTTCCCCCAAAGCAGCAGAACAAATGATGAGGAGGGTTAAGAGATGAGCTCTCCAGGCATTTGTACTTTTCCTGACAAACAAAGCCACAAAGCTGCAAAAATCTGTCAAAGGAGTGTATTTAGTCCAGGCAATCACTTCTAAACCATTTTGTGCTTTAAAGTCTTTTCTGTTGGTAAGAGATGTTGTGCAAATGAAGCAGCCCCAGCTCCCAGACTGGCTGTTTTATTTCCAGCCTGAGATTTCCTGGGCACAAATAGATGCAGAAGAGAGCACAGCTGCTCTGGGTCATGCAGTCAATCCAGAGCTTTGGAGATGCACTGGATTTGCTGTAAATGCACAAATTAACCCTAAATCTCTGTTTTTTGGAGCAGCCAGGAGTGCTGTGGCTCTGACAGACACCTTGGCAAGCACATCCAAGGTTTGTGGAGCTGAGCAGGGCACTGACACCTCCTCAGAACAGCTCTGAGGGATCCCATTGTTCCACAGCCAGCACCCAGACACACACACTGCACCCCCAGAGAATCCATCTCAGCAACAGCAGCAGCTCCTCAGGGCATTTCTGAACAGCATTCAGACAAAAAGGATTGAAAAGAACCACCTAAGGGTAGAGCAAAGCCAGGAACAGCAGTTACACAATAATCCAGTTCAAGTGATGGATAGAAGCTCAGTGCAAGCCCAAGCTGTGAGAGTAAAGATGGATCAAACAAGAGCTGGAAGATTTCCTTTCAAAACAGGAAGGCTCTTCTTTGCTTTGTTTCCCCTTAATTTATTTGGATGGCAACAGGAGCAGGAAAATATACTCATACTATTTTTAAAATTAGAAATAACAGTCAGAAAAGGGATAAATAGTTTGGCATAACTGCAGGATGGCAGCCCTCATGAACCTGTTCCATCAGTGGTTCATATTGCAAGTGGAATAAATGTGCTAAGAGGAAGTTAAAATCAATGGGTCATACCCCCAAAAATGCATTTATGGAATATTGGAGAACTAAAAAAAAGTTGAAAAAATCTCACCCATGAGAAAACTGTGAGGTGGAAAATCAAACTCTGTTTTTAGCTGTGCTCCTTTGAGGTCTTCAGGATTGGTCCTTTTTAGAACACATTGCTTTGCTTGCAGAGCCTAAGGCAGGAGGTAGATGATGCAGTTATTACTGTTCACCAGTCTGTCTCTTCTCTTTCTCAGGAATTCTTGATTATCTGTCCAGGATCTTGTCCACAGGCTCTCCAGGAGTTCCCCCAGCTGGCACTAGATGGGGTGTGATGCTCAGCATCTTCTGATCACAGACTGATTCATTCTTTTGAGTCAATAATGAGATTTGAGCCCAATTGAAACAGTTGGGACAGCTTATTTCAGGAAAAAAAAAAAAAAAAAAAAAAAAAAAAAAAAAAAAAAAAAAACCAAAAAAACCCTCCTCCAAAAAAAACCAAAAACAAAACAAAACAAAACAAAAACAAACAAAAAAAAAAACCACGCAGAGCCAGAACTCTGCATTCCCACACTTCTCTAATTATTAATTTGATTCACTCTGTCCCAAACCAGGTGTGCTAATCTCAGATTAAGTAATTTAGAAATGTGAGAAGAGAAATCACATCCAATTCCTCTCACATCTCCCCATCCTTTGGAAGGTTTCCCCACCAAAATAATCACCACTGCTATTTTCCAAAATCTGAAGGAAAAAAAAAGTATGGTTAAAAAATTTGTTTCAAATTTTTATTTTTATGATGAAAATCTGAAAATTATTAAGAAAAAGCAACCATTGCTATAGATCTCCTGGCCTTGAAAGGAACTGCTACAGAGAAAAAGAGAGAGAGAAACACAAATAGTGAAGCTTTAACACAAAAGAAACAGCTGAAGAATTTTGCTAAATATTAATGCCACTTTTCAGTCCCCAATTCTCCCTCTTAGGTCATTTATCCATCTACAGAAAGATCCCCAAAAATCAGCACCACACAGAAAACCACATTTCTTCCCTTACCTTCCCAGCCTCTTCTGTTTGAAGAAGAAAAAAAGAATGTTCATGGAACATTCATCTGGTCATGGAAATTCAAATTTCACTGTAGCAAAAACTTCCATCTGAACTATCTGACTAATAATTTTCTCTTTCAAAAAACTTAGAGGGAGAAAAGTTTCTTTTGATTAGTTTTTTAGAAGTTCATTTGCAAGCATTCATTCTTTTTGAACAAGAAAAAGCTAAAGTTTCCATGACTGCCAGGCCATTTTAATGAGTTAAAGAAAGAATTCTTATAAATTATTCATTTATTTCCTCTCCTATTTTTTCATTTCTTTTCTCCTTGCTGTATTATATCACCATTCTATATCCTCAGCAACAAAATCCTTAATTCAAAATGACCACATTTGACTTTTTGACTATAAAAGTACAATAAAAGAAGTGATATATAGAATACCCTCTGCAATTCCAATGCATTGAGTACAATTTCATCCTTTTAAATTTTTTTTTTTCCTCTGGTGGGAGAATAGAGTAAAAAGACTGAAGAGGGAGGAATCTAAGGATGATGAAGGTTCAAGAAATGCCCAATAGCTTTATCTTGTCTGCAGCACTCTTTCAAGTAAAATATCCTAATATTTTCAAAAACCATAGAGGATCTGGCCAGACAGCAAGAAAAACCCCTGAATCTCATGGGCTATTTGTATCCTGAAGCAGGAGAAAATCACAGCCACAGACTCCATTCTTCCAGCCATGATAAATGGATTTATCCCAGCAATTAGAGCCTTATTGGGACAAACAGATACAGAGTTTTTAACCAACAATAAACGACTCCACTGCTTGTGGCTGAGTGGAACAGACTCACAAACATTTCCTTCATAAACCAATTATTAGAGAGACAATCACAGGCAGTGAAGATTTAACACAGAAGCAGCAGTTGAACAGTTTGGGTAAATTTTAATGGCATTTATCAGCCCTTAAAAACACACCTATCAAATCCACACTGAACTGATTATACCTTACAGGAGAGTGATCTCACAGCTCCCAGGGGATGCTGAGCTGAATCACAAACTTATCTTGGCTCCTTGAAATTATCAGAAGGTGCCTAAAGCTAATAATTAGTACTTAGAATACAATATCTTCTCTCCCATTATGAAGATTATTTTGTCCCATTTTTTTCTGGGGATTTGTGCTCATTTATATTCTAGGACTCATCTCTTATGAGAAACAACCCCAGCAGAGTAGAGGCTACACACTGAGAAGGGTCTGAGAATGTCACTACTGAGCTATGCAAGAACTAAGAGGCACAAATGCCAAAAGGTCAGAAAAAAAGGGAAAATTTTTGGACATGTTCTTGAAATGAGGAAAGGAGATAATCAATAAAAGTTAAATCTTGTAAATGAATTTATTATGATGGTCCCTGAGGCTGAAGGATGGGGCATGAAAAGGAAACAAGCCACTGAAGCTCCAAAGGGCTCACTCATTATATATTAAACATCAGGGCAATGGACTGATAAAACTTACACAGAGAGTCAAAAAATATGAAAACCCCCATCAGAACATAATTATGGCAAACTGCACATGAACCAATGTCCTGAAATAAGTCACCATGTGAGCCCCCTGAAAATAAAAAGCTCAGCTTTATCCCAGTATTACTACCCTGAAGTAGTTAAAATATGTGTCCCTCCCAGTTCAGCCCACAGGAACACATGGAACTGCAGAAAAGCTGTCCCTGGTTTTCTGAGCCTCCTTTCTGGGGCTGTTTCTGCATCACAACCAAAGGATTACAGGAATATTGCTCCAATTCCTGTTCCTCCTGATGCCATTTGGGTTTTCCCAGTACTTTTCCATGGCCTTTCCTCAGGCACAAAAACAAAACAAATTGGAGCTCACAAGGGTACAAACCCCAGTCCTATCTTGGTTCTTCCTGGGAACCAAGGTTGAGAACAACTCTTTGGGGTACATTTCATGGAAAAAGTACAACTAGTGCTGAAGGGGGGCTCCAGAGAAGGGGCTTGACCTGGGGGGAATTACATCCCCACTTGTCCTCCTAATTGCTTTTTACAAATTATGCTAATTTCCTAAAACCTATAAAAATGTCCTCACCCCTGTGGAGCTGGGCTTTTGTGGACATCTTTCCATAACTGTTCCTGAAGGCCTTCAATAAAGATCCCCTTTTAGATTATCTCCTTACTAAAATCATCTCCAGTTTCATTTCCAGGTTGGGAAAAAGGCAACAGTGCAGTGTTGCACCTCATTAGGTGATTAGAGCACAGAAAGGCTGGGAGAAGGGCCCTGAGTGACTGTCACATCTTCTGAAAATATTGCATTTCAAACCAGCAGCCTCTATGCCAATGAGTTTAGAAGTCTGTCCTGTGCAAATAAAAGCTCCACTTCTATGCCCAAACAGAGAGCAGATCTATTTCTATGAAACATTAAATTCCTTTTCTTTGCTCAGCAGTTGGGTTTTTCTTTTCCTCTCTGTTCCCTGAACACCTTTTTAAGAACTGGATGAAGATCTTTCCTTAGATTTTGCACAGCATCTACAATCCCTGCTTCTCCACATGTAATTTCCCAGTTTGCTAATAAGTGCCCAAACACCTCTTTGAGATGATCTCCTACAGTCAGACAATCAGAGCTGTTCCACTTTCTCTGAGCTTCACAGAGCTCCTCTATTTAATTAACTTCAAGTGCTGTATTCTCCAAGGAAGCAGAGGGAGAGTTTATTAGGAGGTGTGGTATAAATTACACAGTAATTTAAACAGAGTGGAAATCCAAGACAGCTTGAGTGCAAGAAATGTCTGAGTCACACACCTACTCCTTGAGAGGCCAAAGGGCAGAACTTGGTTTCCAGCTCTTATTTAGGCCCCCGAGGAAGTGTGATCCCTCAGCATCTCCAGCAATTTGATCCATTAGGAATGCAAGCCAAGCTGAACTCCCAAAGGCTTTACACAGATTTTTAGAGTTTAAATCAAAAATCACCATCCAAAAAAAAAACCTAAAAAAACCCACCCACATCCTCACTCGTTGCCTAGGTGAGAAATTCACTGTCTCCCATTTTGCCTGGAAGATTTTAAAGTTGCATCTGAAGGATCCAACCCTGAGGAGCAGCTGAATAAATCCCAGCTCTCTAATTAAACAGAGGGGCTCTTAAAACCCTGGAGACCTCAAATGTTCCAAGCACAGCAACCAGACAAGAGCAAGTGGATTGGCTTTAAACGATTGCCAGAGTATCAGATAATGGCTCAACAATTAAAACAACCCTCCAGGGAAGGGAAAACAGGGCAAAACAATTTTCCTCCAGAGGATTCCAGACCACATCGTTCCCTGCTGCTGCTGCCACCCAAGCGAGCATCCTGCAGAGCAGGAGAAGGAAGAGGAAGGCAAATCACCCCAAATTAATGTGCCACAAGGACAGAGTGCAAAATTCCCAGTTCTTTTTGAAAGCAAGGATTAAAGCTGTGCCTTAACCACCAGACTAGCAGCAATTGGATCCTTTGGAGGAGGGAATTTCTGCTTAGGGTGGAGTGTGTGGGAGTCCAAGGCCAGGATGGACAGGGCTTGGGGCAGCCTGGGATAGTGGAAGGTGTGGAGGTGGAATGGGATGAGCTTTAAGGTCTCTTCCATCCCAAGCCATTCCAGGATTATATCATTAAAACTGGCAATAAAAAGCAGGTTTCAAAGCATCTCTTTCAACCCTCACTTTAAAAGCAAGCTCTGTTCAATACTTTCAGAAATTATGCAAGCAGACAGAACAAGTAACACACACCAAGCCAAGTTCACATCCTGAACAGACATGAAAAGCAGCACCATCAAACCCATACACACAAATTATTCTTTCAGCAATCAGTTAGGTAGAAATACAAAAAGTTTTGCAACATAACATGGCTACATTCTGGTGCATTCATGAATCCTATCAGCTTCACTTTTATTAACAAGATTCATTTTAACTGCTGGTATTAATATGACAACAAAATGGAAATGATTTGAGAAGTCTCTCAATTGCTACATAATTATAAAGGGGAAAAAAATCCCTTGTATCAAGTTAATTATTAAAAAGGATAAGTAAATAAATCTATAAAATATTCTGTTAGTTGCTGGGAAACCTCATTGTTGATATGACAACCATGGCACAGAAAACCAGATTACAGCTTCCTTCAGATCTGTGGGGATTCTACATTTTCATTAAGGAAAGTGGTTTCTATTTGCTATGCTACAGTGACACCTACAGAAAAAAAAAAAAAAAACCCAAAACATTTAAAATGGGGGTCATGGGCAGGAATTTGATTGTAAATCATTTTGAAGTGCTGGATAACCACACCTGGGTGTGCATGCAGTAAGTATTGTTTCAAATCCAGCATGGAGGCTCTGGAATTCCATCTGCCAGCCTTTAGCCAATTTATAAATGTTTTCATGTCAGCAAATCACACCAACAGTGAGTTTCCAAGCAAAGTTGGTTATTAAAATTGCTGAAGCCATGCTGCTAACATGCCTTCAGAGGCAGGGATTCTTCCTTTTCCAAGGCCCAGCACTTTTTTTCCCCTGTGGTGCTGCTGAATTTACAAAAAGGAGCATCTCCAGAATCTCCTGTTGATTGTGCATTGTTGCACTGATGTTGTGCAACTTGTTTTCTCTGGAAAATGCACTCAACACTTTGCTTTTGCAGAAGGAAGAAATATTCCTTTTTTTTTCTAGGCGCCTTTCCTCAAAATTAAATGCTCTGGCAAGTTCTGGCATAGCTTTTATTCTATATGTTAAAACACCTTCCACATCAGCAGCCATTTGCAGAACTCTCATTCATTCAATATTATATTCTTGAATCCTCAAAGCCTGACACTATTTCCATTTTCCTTTTCAACCAAACAATGGCAGAACTACTTCCCTTTTCTTTTTTTTTTTTTGTTTTCCTGCTCTCTTCCCTTTAACACTTTTAGGTATTGAAGTTGAGGAAGTTTCATGACATTAAAGGCTTCAGTGAAGGAGCCTCTTTCTTTGAAGGAATGGATAGAAAATCTTGAGTGACTTGAAAAAAAAAGCCTTAATTTTCATTTTGTAATTTCCTACTACAAAATTACAACTAATATTCATATATATATATATATGTATATATTATTTATATATATGCAATTTGTACTTTGTTTTCAGTCAGTAACAACTCCAAAACCAGAGGGGAAAGACTCTGTAAGGTTTCTTCTCGCCCATGTTCAACATCCAGATAAAATTAGGAGCAAATACCTAAAACCTGGACTTGGACCTAAATAAGACACAACAAGCAGCTCTTGGAGTTGCCTTTATTTACTCCTATCCATTTAACCTATTGCTTTAGGATAAAATTTTCTCAGCTAACATGACCTCAAGCTGTGTCTGCCCAGATATATTTGTTTGCTAAACTTTACAGATGACATTTATTTGCACAGATCAGCCACTCTCACCACTCTGAGCAGACCATAAGGGTTTTAAGCAGGGCTCAACACCAGCCTTAGGACTGCCATCATACTCCAGGCTGAGCAAAAAGTCTGTAGAGCTCCCTCTGAGTCTCTAAATAAACACAAATAGTCACCAGGAAAAGTTACCAGCCATAAAACACTTCTATTACTCCCTGCACTTAAATGTTTATTCAAACTCACAGATGGTTCTTTCTAAATCAAATGAGAGATGAAAGGAGACAATGAAACAAATGCTGTGCTACTCCTGGAAGAGATAAGGGTTACTTCTTACCTCACTGCCTACTCAAAGTGAGCTGGAGAAGCTGGAATAAATAAGGAAAATGCACAGGTATTTTGGGCAGACACCTCCTCTGAAGAAAAGGCACAAACTTTTTGCTGTCACAGCAAGAGTTAAACCCAACTCCATTACCTCTCCTCACATTCCACCTCCCTTAAATTGCTCCCTGACTTAAGTAATCATCTCCTTCAGGCCCCTAAGCAACACTGGAGCTGGGTGAGTAAAAACCAAATTTCATCAGTACCAGCTGAGGTAGCACAGGAGAAGCAGAGGTGTTTCTGGCAGTGTATAAAACACTGGCAGCTTAGAAAGGAAGGAGTCCTTTCCCATCTGACAGGTTTTTAATATTTCCACTCAGCGTGTCTGAGTGCTGCCCTAGGCATCCCATAGTTTGCTGCACATCATTCATTTCAACAATTCTATCAGACACGGAAAGCAAAAATAAAACACATTAAAAAACTATCAAAGTCAGGCAAACTTGTGCTTGTGGGGAATCCAAATGCACAGTTCTCTCCTTGTGAGAGCTCTCACTGCTGTTGATGCAGACAAGTGTCCAAGTGGCTGTTCCTATAAAAGCAGGGAGGTGGAGGTGTCCAAAAATTGAAGCACTGCTGTCCATCACACACCATCCAATGCTGTCTCTGACTGTGGATTTTTCATTTTCTGATTTTCCATCAGGTAGCAGGGCTGTCTTGAGGCCCTTTGGTGGCTCCCCCATCACTGATGTGTTCCTGCTTCAGCTTCCATTATTTCCCAAATTTCCCCTGAGTCCCAGGTGCCTCATGCTGCTGAAGAGCCAGGTACAGGTTTTGTCCTCTCCTCACCCTTCTCTGTAGCCAGCAGAGAGTCTGGGCAGTATTCTCAAGCAGCAGTGGGAAAATAGAAAGTGGAAAATTTCCTCCCTGAGATCTGACTTTTGGAGCACATTTTAAATTGATCATTTGTGGGTCATTTTCAGGGCAGTTTTGCAGGTTACACCCAAGAAATCAGAACTCTCAGAGCATGCTCAAGCCTCTGCTGGAAAAGGAACTTTACATTTTGATTTGCTTCCTTCTGCTCTTTGTTTTGAGGCTTTAGACTCAAAGGATACTGGAAAGGGCTGGATTTAGGCTCAAGAAACATTTAGACAATGTTCTCAGGCTCAGGATTCTCAGGGTTTCCTGGGCAGGTTCAGGAGCTTGACTCAGTATCCTGTGGGTCCCTTCCAAATCAGGATATTCCATGATTTTTTTCAGGAACAGGGCTCTTGCATTTCACTGTCTGTGGGGAATTTTTGTGTCAGAGCAGAATTTCAACCAGTCCACGTCCTTTTTATCATTCAAGATAAGAATAGACTTATTTAATTCAGGTCACGTTCCTTCCTTTTATTTAATTTTCTTTTCACAAAACAGAGTTCTCAACTTCCATCTCAACACTCAAAATACACCATGAAAATGTGCATCACTAATCTAATGAAATGCACATGCAAATTCCCCTTCTGTAATTAATTAAGCACTCCTAAACATAATCTCAGTCCAGGAAGTCCAGGGACAACTTTTCACCTCTGCTTTAGGTGCTACCTGGACATAAACAACATAAACCACTTCAACAGTGCATGGGGTAAGAGAGTAGGATTTAGATTTCTGCTCAAATAGCATCTTTGAAGTTTAATTTTATTTTCTTAGACACCTCCCTACACTTCAGCTATTAAATCTGAATATAAAACACTTACAAAAGCCTCACCCCCCATTTCTGTTATACACAGGTGCACAGTCACAGAGAAAAGTGAATTTGTGCACATGATCAGGTCAGACACAGAGCACAGCACACAGGAATTCAGTATTACACACTGACCACAAATCCCAGCTCTCAGAAGGCCAATATCAGCCACACCTCCACAGGCCAGAACAGAACCTTGACAGATCTGTTTGGCATGGAATAAATCCAAACATTTACATCTAAATGAGGAATATTTTTGGCTAGCAGGGCACTAGGTAAGCCAGAGGAGTTGTGTGGCCAAGCAGGAGCTGATCAAGCTGCTGTTCAATATAATAACAAATATAATATAATAACAAATATAAAATAATAACAAATAAAATAAAATAATAACAAATATGAAATAATAACAAATATGAAATAATAACAAATATGAAATAATAACAAAAATAAAATAATAACAAAAATAAAATAAAATAAAATAAATAAAATAAAATAAAATAAAATAAAATAAAATAAAATAAAATAAAATAAAATAAAATAAAATAAAATAAAAATAAAATAAAATAAAATAAAATAACAACCCACCCTGCCTGTCTGTGGTACCTCAGCACCTTCCTCCATCCCCTGCCCCTACAACAGTCTCAGCCCAGCCCTGAGCAGGCACAAGCAGCTGAAGTGTTGGAATCTGATGGAAAAGAGCCAGAGCAGAGCCTTGGCACTGCAGGATACTCCCTGAACAAAGGGGAAAAATGTAAATACCTGAGCTGGAGAGCAGAGGACCAGGACCACGTTACAGGGGACAACCATCCCTCCCCAAACCCCTCAATATAAAATTTGAAGCAGTAAAATCATTTTGCCTGGATTATTAAATCAAGGCAACACTGCTGCTATCATTACCAGGAGCTAAGGACTGTTTCACTTTACTGTCTAAAAGGGCAGTCAGCCAGCCAGGTTACTTTACTTTTCATTTTGCATGCACTGGGACACAACTTCACCTTCACAGCACCATGGGAGCAAACACCACAGCACAAAAAGCAATTTTCTGAGTGCAGGATTCATCCCACAGACTGAAACTCCTACCAGAAAATCAGGATTCAGTAACTCCAAATGTCTGAATTAAGTACCCAGCTGTTGTGGTGGGCCCAAGATCCTGAGGCAGTCCAAGGGAATCATCCTCCACAGACAAATGAGTGCTCCCAAGATTAAAACAAAAAGCCACAGAATAAAATTGCTCCCAGGTGGCCAGCAGCAAGCTGGATATAAATTGGATTACAGGATTGTCAAATGCAATATCAACTGTTCTCTAGCAAATGGGCAAAGAAGGTCCTCTCCACCCTTCTGTGTGCTCAGGAAACGACAGAAATCACATCCCTGAAAAAATACACAAATTCTTTATAATTTATTGAATAGCTTTAGATTTGGAACATAATGCAGCACTCAGAAAGCAATGGAAGATAAATCACTCTTTTAGCTCAGCCACAGAGTGTTTCCAGTTACTCAACTACTGCTCAAAGAAATGATTGACTCTTGCAGAAAGCTGAACACTGGACAGTAAGAAAATCATTTAGCTTCCATTTACTAACCTAAAGTTCTGCCACATGTTGCAGAATATCATTCTGCAGCTAAAATTTTTTAATTTTAGATAAATTTCAGCTTCAGTGCCTGTATTAAAACTCCAGTATTTAAAATTACTTATTTGAGTGTTCTGTGCAAGCATTAAGCTTTACTAGAGGAATAAGAAACTGCACAGCAAATTTCCCCCCAAATTTACCAACCTCTGCTGAGTAGAATTTCATTCTTTCTTTTTCTTTCTCAAACTGTGCCATTCTTGATGCTCTGCAATCTCATTTTCCACAAGCATCTTTGATCAAAAGCATCCAGATGTTTCCTTCTGGCTCTGCTAAGTGCCAGATTTCACATTTTTGTGAAGTCAGAGAAGTTGTGAAACAAAGGAGGAATTTTATGAGCATTATGCAGTCAGTCTTCAAGGAATCTCAGAAGTCATTTGCTTCATCACTTGGATTGGCTGCATTGAGCCTCTCCTAAATTTAATTACATTACTACACAATGGAGCTACCACAGCTTTTATAGCAAACACAGCTGGAGCCATAAAAAGGTGAATTAGTCACATCCTATCCCAAGGACCAAGGGGGATCTCCTGCCAGACACTATCTTTGATCAGTCTAGCAAAGTTTTAATGTGAGGTTTTAATTGCTGCCTCTCATTAGATACAGTGACTTGAAAGAAAAGCACTGATGGAGAGAGAAGATGCTTTTAAACTAAAAATGCTGGTTAGCATTTTATATATAAAATAAATGCATTTCCAACAGTCAAATTAAAATCAAAGTTAATCCAGAAGTGGGACAAAGTTTCCACCTTGACTCCTAGAGCAGCAAAGTTATGGAAGCACCTCCCAATGACTGTATAAATAGCAAAGAGAAATTAACCAACAAAAAAGAAAATTAAAAAAATAATCATCATGTGCTGCCTGCAAAATAAGGCCTTTCATGGAGAATTTCCTTCCCAAAGGGGCAGAGAATTTGACATTCCACCACTGCACAGGTGCCTAACTCTGCTCCATAAGGAATTCCATGTGTGGCAGCTCAGTTCCCACTCAGCCACATCTCCAAGGGAAATCAGACAATGGTTATTTCCCAACCAGCAAATTCAGAGCTCAGCCATGACTTGGACTAAGATTCCTTCCCATGCACAGCCAGTCACTCATTTATCAGTATTCCCTTTCCTCTGTCACACAGGAATTCCTGCAAGCTCCCACAGCCAGTTTTAATTGGAATATTCTGAGTCATTTTGCATCAGCATCAAATTGTCACCTATTTACCTCCTTTTCCAGGCCACATTTGTTCAAGCTTTGGAATTGGTCTCCATATGAAACCTGTCCTTCAAGTCTGCCTCTTTTTTAATAAATTGTGAATGCCTAAAAAGCCTGATGTTTAATCCAAGTGCTTTTTCAATTTTCTAAAAAGCTTTTATATATAAATTTTTAAGAGGCTTTTTGGAAAAAAACTTTACATAATATGTAAATTACATCATCCTTATGCTTGCTAACTTCTCCTAAAGTCTTCCAGGTATTGTATATCTTCATAAAAGTCACAGAGATAACTCCCCAACATCTGTTTGTCCATTCCTCTGAGCACCTGATTTTTTTTGATGCTGTGCTAAGTCAGATTTGAATCCAGCCCCATGGTGAGACAAAGGCTGGGGTGAGAGCTCCTCCCTGCTATTCCTTCTGCACCCAGGTACATCTAAGTGGTGTCCCACAGCAGCAGGCTGGTGATTTCACACTTTAATTCCCCTACAAGTACTGGGTGAAAACCATCTGGTCTTTGTGCAGTGCTCCTGCTCAATTTATTGATTTGTCTCAAAACTCGAGGATGCTGAAGAGAATAAAGCTGTTACAAAGGTTAACCCAGTCCAACAAGCCCTACAGAAAACACATTCTGCAAGATCATTTGCCTAGGAAAACTCAACTCCAGATGTGATGCCTGGTTTTGGGGGGTTTTGCCATCATTCTGGCTGGGTTATGAGAAGGAACAGCAGGGAATTTGACCAAAGTCATGATACTAAAGCTGCTCTGTAGCCCAAAATTGTGCTACAAATCATTTGCATTTATTAAGCCATTTACTGTTATACACACACCAGCTGAAAACACATGAACAGGGTTAAGCATCTATAAATACAGCCCTGCTCTTGCAATAAGTTGTTTTCCCACTTTAAATCCACTTCCCCTATAAAAAATACACAACATTCCCTCAGTTTCACAGTCACACACATTCTCTTTATCAGCACAATTGAACCTACTCTGGTTTTCCTCTTTATTTTTACTTTCCCAGCTCCCCTCATTTTCTAAAAAATACCCTAGAACTCAAGTTAATTGTATTAGGGCTTTGTCTACTGGATGCTGCATTTCTAATAACTCAAAATGAGTAAATCACCCTCCTTGGATGGAAATGGTCACACCTGAAGTTGGAACTACAGAAGAATTGGGTTTTGTGCATCCTGTAGGAGTTTTTAGTTCCTGGCTCCCACCACACCAAAGAACAGCAATTGATTATTTGGGTTTGCTGACCTGAGCTGGACCCCAAGAAATTTGGGATTTGGAAGGGAGCAGCAGCCTCCCTGCTGAGGGCTCCCAGCCAAAGAGGGGCCAAAACAAAGGCTGGAGCCAGGACCTGCTGAGGGACAGAGGGCAAGGCACTGCTGAACAGCAGTGAACCCAGAAAATATCAGCAGAATCTTCCCTGGCTGCAGCAGGGCTGGGGTGGGGGGAAAGGCCTGGAGACCTCAGTGCTAGAGACCAGAAATTTCTGTAAAAAGTGCAAAAATCAGAAAACTCACCATTAAAGTCCAACTCTGCTGTGCAATCAGCCACAGGCTTTTGTTGTCTCCTCTCCCTCCACGTGTTCATTACCAGGTGGAGGATAAGAAGCAAAGTTTGAGGAGTGTGATAATTGATAAATGATTCGTGCTAATCATAGAAGTTTTGGAGTTTGTATAAACCAGAATACTTAAAATAAGAAAAGAACATGGACCTAGATAAAGGAAAATATGTGATTAAACCCATTCTGTTTAAATCCCTCTGTTATGAATATTATGTTTCCTAAATAAGTTTTATCTACTTGCAGCTTACAAAACAAGGCTTTCACACAGCCCAACAGATTCTGCAGAATCAGATTTCCTGCCTTTGTGTGATCAATCACAAACTATCTGCTAAGGATCAGGCTTCCCACTTCTCCTGGTTTTATCCACCAAGACCAGGTGTTTCCATGACCAATTGTCCCAAGTGCTGTCCCACGGGAGTTTGGAAGTTTCTTTGCCCACCACTGCTCACCTTGCAGAATTACTACAACAAAAAAATAACAATTATTGATGACTACAAGAAAAACCAGACTATAAAAAGGGAGCTGTAACCAAGTTGGGTGGAAGTGTGGAGTGGGCACTGACCCCTCACGTTTTCCCCAGGGCTGCTTGCTCTGGCTGTATAAAACAAACCAAAATAAATTTTGCTGAATATGGAGACTTTGTTTCTCATTTAGAACAGGAGCAAGGACAAAATGGCTCCTGTAACAGGACACAGGAAAAGGAGAAGGAATTGCAAATGCTGATTTGCTTTACCTTGCAATCCACTGCACCTGGATGAGCAGTGCTGGAAGCAGAGGGAGCCAGGCTGGTTGGAGAACACAGAGCACAGGAGAACGTGGGAGGAAGCTGGGCCAGCTCTCAGTGGTGTCCAAAACCCACAGCAACACTTTGCAGAGGAGATTTTGGCAGCAGGAGTTTATTCAAAAACCAAGGTAAAACCATTTGGCTGTTTGCTGTCAAAGAGGATTCCTGAAAAAGCATTTCTAATCAAACCAATACCTTCACTAAGCAAAACAAACAAAGCCAGCTTCAACACTCCTCAGTTATCTTTATTTAATGTGAACCTCAGAATGGAGCAGCTGCCACATTCAGGTGACAATTTGGTTGACGTTTTGACACATCATTCACACTCAGAGCATTGTTCTTCTCCTGGAAGCAAACAGATTTTTGCTTTAAATAACCCACTTCATGCAGTGATACTTGCAGGCACAAAGCCTTGGGTGTCATTCATGAAAAGAAATGTTTTGTTGAGTTGTAAATTACAAGACAACGGAATTTGAATCAAAATGAAGAGTCAAATATTGAGTGGATGCCACCAAAGAGACATTAAACTTTTTTGTTTGTTTGTTTTAAGAAGAAATAGCCATAGCACCAACCAGGATAATTAGAATTTTCAGCATGTTTTCCCTCCAGCACTTGTTGAAGCCCTGGAAAGAGTCACTGGCATGAGTGCAATGGGCACCAGCACCCACCTTGTGCTCTGCATCCTGAGCTCAGTGCTGCAGGGGCACTTGGAAACAGGAAAGCTCTGCCAGAGGAGGATTCACTCATGTCCAACTTAGCCTCACCACAAGAAAATAAATGCTGCCAGTAACAAGCATCCAGCTCCTTTATGCTATTTCTGTCAGGGAAAAAAAAAATCTGAGAGTGTTTCTTTGTTACATTTAATTTGAGTTTGTGCCTATATCCATATTTAATGTCTCATTTTGACTCAAATTCTCCTGTCCAACACTGAAATCTTACTGTGCTTTTGAAAATCACTCCAAATTGACAAAAAGAACATTCTCACCTGAAACAAAGTTCATGCCAAGCCTCACCATGCTTAGTTCCCTTCCTCTGCTTACTTACATTCACACAAAGATGATTCAGGAAATCAGACATTTTTTAAAGGTGTTTCAGCTAAAGGTCTGTTTCACTTTGGAGAAATTGAGAGTTTGAGGACAGGCAACAATGCTGGGAATAGAACTGGGGCTCCCAAGAGAAGAGAAACAAACCTGCTCTCCCCCTTTCAGCCTTTCCAAGACCATTATGCACAGAATCCCAGGATGGGTGGGGTGGGAGGGAGCTGAAGCTCATCCTGTGCTCCCTGCCATGGCAGGGACACCTTTCACAGCCCAGGCTGCTCCAAGCTGGCCCTGCTGCCTGTTTGGGAGGAAGAATGCCAAGGAGATGCCACCAGGCATTCAGACTTCTCCAGTGGAGCTCTTCCCCCTCCTTCCCAATAGATTTTACCTGGTCCTGCTCACCTTCCCTCCCTGGATGAGCTGTCAATAAACACCCCTGCCCTCAGCTGATTTCTGCCTTTGCAAGAACAGAATCCCACCAGGAGCAGGAATCTCTGCAGTGCTGTGACAGTGATGGGCCTGTGCCTTGGCAGAGCATTTAACACCCTTAATGCCTCGGGGTGAACCACAACTTTTGCTCTGTGCTTAAATTGATCAGCTCCTGAGGCTGCTCTGGCATCTGAGACCAGGGAGGTTTTTTTTGATGACATGCTGAGAGCACAGCTGTCTGGGCAAGTAATCTGCAACTAATAAAACTCTGCAGTTATTTCTTGTTCTGATATTTGACTAAATGAAAAAAAAAAAAAAATTCCTTTGTTGATCAGCAAGCCTTCTATTTTGTTTAGAAAATTGTCAGGAAAGCAGCCTCATGGTTCTTCAGCTGCCTTATTAAACAGAGATGCCATGCAAAGCAGTCCTGCTAAACACCCTGCAGCCAGATCAAAGTCCTGCAGTGAAAAATAACCCCACTGCTGGAAATTGTCTGTCTGCTGGGATTTGCTAAGCACTCCCCACATGCTGTGCCATAAGCCTGCTCCTAGTGCTGCCTCCCAGTTCTTATTTCTGCAGCTTTACGTTGTAGAGATGATGTAAACACAAGGGATGTTAATGTAACATCCCAAGTTTTACAGGTTCAGTAGAAAATGCTCGAGGGAAGAGGAAGGAAAATGGTTTACTCTGAGATGATTGGGATATTCAAAGCATTGTACACATAAGTTATATAAGCAAAACTCATCAACTTTCACAGAATTACACTGCCAAATAAATTCAGGTAGAAAGATTAACATGAAAAATATTCTCTAGGAAGCTATTTTGACTTTCCAAACAGACATCATGCAGCCTAAGAAATGTTATGTGATGATGCTTTTCCAGGAAAAGTTCAGCAAGTTTTAATTTGTACTGCAGAAGGGAATTGCAGATAACTATAAACCACTGTCTTTTGAAGTGCTGTACATTACAAATGTCTGGTAAATTATGAAAAGATGCTTCATGTCCCCCAGTGCAATTCAGAAAAAATAAAGGGTAACCATTACATTCCTGTATTGGTTTTTGATGAAGTGAACAACACTTGAAACTCCTCAGAACATTAAATCTTCTCTTTCACACAGTTTGTAAAACATCAAGATGATTTCCAGTACCCTTTAAATCCAAGTTATGGTCTAATTTCAAGGTTTCTCCATGAAAAGAGGTTCTTACCAACCAGGCCTAAAAATTCTTTGTAAAATCCAAGCTGGCTCAGCAATAGTAATATTCATAACTCTGAATGATATTTAGCATTGTTGTTAATCTGTCTTAACTTTGGCCTGAGCAATGTTGTCATGGTTGAGCCAGTCCTTAAAGCTTCAGTCTATTCCCTGATAAAGCAGTTCTTAATCAGGCAGCAGAAAACAGCTGAAATTGCTTAAATACCTCTTAACAATGAAAACAAGCAGAAATATTCCACAGAAAGCAGGTTACTGGCTCTGTCCATCCTGCATTTCCTAAAAACAGAGCAAGAGCTGATCTGTTTGATTTAGGATTTTTTTTTTTTTTTTTTTTTAGGATGCTTTTCCATGTTGGCTATGCAGCTTTCCAGCTTAAAAACTGAAATCTCATCACCTCACTTAATATTGACAGGGAAATTGAAGTTTGATGCTGTGCTCTATCAGAATGGAAAATGTGGGGTTTTTTCCCCATTTCCATCTCAAACCCACAGAAGGCACAAATCCAGAGGGGTTGTGGACTTCTCATCCCTGGAAGTGCCCAAGGCCAGGCTGGACAGGGCTTGGAGCAGCCTGGGACAGTGGAGGGTGTCCCTGCCCAGGGCAGGGGTGGAAGGAAAAGGTTTTTAAAGGTCCCTTCCAACCACAAACACTCCATGATTCCATGAAAACTCCATGAAAAAATATCCACACGAAGAATATTTTTGCATCCAGTATGAGTTTTCCCACTTTTGGCTACAGCACAAGAGGGAAGATGAATTTCCAACCAATCTCTTATTAAACACTACATCTTCCTGCATGGGAAGTATTTGTCTACCTACAACCAAGCTGAAGATTTTATTTCCACTCACAATAAGCTTGCAAGCACTGCAAATAAAAACGAGGAATTTAGACAGCAAAATGTGACAAGGACAATGCTTCCTAGCAATGAAATTTTGCACATCTGGGAAGTTATTTCAGTAGTTATATATAACTTTAAAAAAGAAAAGATGGACAGGGGGCTGTAAAATTTGGGTAATTTAAAAAGGTTTTAAAGCAGAAGTCAAGCCAGCCACCAGCTCACCCTGGGCTCAGAGTCTGCTCCTGTAGCAGAACATTTGTTTGAAGATTATTTCCTCAGCTCTCTTTCTCAGGCAGTTTATTAGCCTGAACCCTGTGTCCTACACCTGAGGAAGTTTATAGCAGTTGAAAGATGTTGGAAATTATTTCCAGGAGCTCTTCTCTTAACAAACCATCCACAGCAGTGCAGTTCCTGGCACTCCAAGCCCCTCTTTCCAAATCCTGGCTGTTGCAGTGACTGAGCAGGGGCAGCACTGGATCCATTACAGGGATGAGCAAAGACTCTGCATTAGAAAGGACATTTTCTAAAATGGATTCCAGAGTAATTTCAACAGTGACAGCAACAATGTCACTGAGAACAGGATGTGCCTTTTCACTGGCAAGCCTCCCACAGGTTTTATCAAGAGCAGATTGGGGCTGTCCCTGCATGTTCAAAGATTCCATCATCCACATTTGAGCCATTTGCATGATCTGAGCTGAAGGGGAGACCAGGATATTTGCTTTTTACCAAGCAGCAAAAAGAAGGAAAATGAAATCAGAACCCTTATCCCTGCTCCCACTTCAACCTCCTTCTGAAGAAATACACAATAAAAGCAACTTGTCATCCTTGAAATGGATACAAGCCCTAAAAGTCACCTTAAAAATGCAAAAAAAAATATCAGACAGGAAGGAAAAACTGGAGAGGGATGTGCAGGAAAGGAAATTTATCTAGACCTGCAGCTCTTTCTGATATAAAAACTGCTGTCAGAACTCTGTTCTCTCACTCCTTTCTCACCTGGTTCTGAGGACCAGCATTTATGAAGGGTCACCTCACCTACTACAAAAAACAGCAGAATGAAACTTTAACCTTCATTAACAGGTTGGCCAAAAGAGAAATAACCTGTGCAAACCCAATGATTGGAATTAGGGCAGATGATGATACCTCTCTGCCTCAAAAGTTGCTGGGTTTTCTTTAAAAAAAAAAAAAAAAAAAAGCTCTTTGTTCTTTGTGTTTGTAGCTGTTCTTACTGTGACCATAAAAACTGGTTTTACAGCACTAACAGCTAAATGCAAATAACAGCAGCTGTGGTTCAAGCAACATATGATGTATCTATTTGATAATTTAATAGTAACTCTAATGTAATATAAGTAGGGAAATTAAATATAGTAGAGGAGAAAGTATATTTGTATTTGGCAAGCTCCAGCAGCCAGACAAAAATAATGCAACAGAACATGACTTTTCCAGGCTGTTCCAGGGCACTTTAAGAAAAGTGTTCACATTTTTCAAACTGAGCCACATTCAATTAACTTCTCTTCAGGTTTCCCTGTATAAATGATTCAAATTTACAATAAAAAAACCATAAAATAATTGTCAGGGCTCTGCTGCAGAAGCAGCACTGGGAGAAATGGTTTGTGGGCACCACACCATGGGCACTGTATTTTGATAACTTTTCATTCCTCTCAGGCATTGCCCAATTTACAGCATTTTAGGGTTATAAACTGAATTTTGGTAGATCCAAGCATAATTCCCAAATTATCCTCTCCACCTTTATGCAGATGTTTAAGAGTTACCCATCCATTGCCATTATTTTATGGCACAGAAAAACTGCCTACAGCAGGGAATTATGGAAGGCCTCTCTCAATGGAGTAAAGGGTTCCTTTTACCAAAAATTAGCACATCTGCAGTAAATTTAACACAGGGAAGAACCACAGCAGACAAAGGAAAACAATAAATTGATGGAGTTTTATACCATTTCATCTTTCAAAGTAAATATTAGGAAAAAAAAAAAAAAAAAAGTAGAAGTACCACAAGAAATACTGCCCCCAAAAAATAACCAACTAAAATTATGTTTGTATCCATCAACACAAACACTGGGTCATTTTTGTTGCATTATATTCAGAGAAATATGTGGCAGACACACAGTGGGCCAAATCCTGAAGGATTTGCTGAGGTGTTTTTGTTAGCTTTGGGGTTTATTTCCAGAGTTTTCAGTTAAACTAAAATAGAATCTAATTCATGCCTAGCAAGGTTTCACAATTCATTCTGCTGAATATTTGTTCCTTAACCCCTCTGTTGCAGTTCCTTTAGAAATCAGCATTTGAAATCCCTCAGTTTCACTGAAATAAATCACAGTTTTTCTTTGAGGGTCTTTACATCCCTCAATATATGGAAAAATCAGTTTTGGTTTTGGAGGCTTCCATTCCTTGGGCTTGTTGACTGATCTGTATTATTAACACAAAATAGATTATTATGTTTCCATCCCTTAACAAAAGCATAAGCATATTAAACAACCTAATTAATCCTAATTAACTAGAAAGTCACGGAACACTTCTCTTGACCAAAATAATTTAGAAATGCCCTTGTGTTGATGGCTTGCAATTTGCAGGATTCATTTTTGAAATGAAAAAGACAGATGTATTTGTCTCTGATGCAAATGGTCTGGATAAATTAAAACTAATTGGGTTTATGTGTTCCTGATAATTAAATGAGATGCATGTAAGCTATATTATGATGGAGGAAAGAACAACTCTTAATTTTTATAAATGAGATGCAGCAAATGACAGCATCTTAAAGTCTATTAAAGGTAAAATCAAAGGGTAAAACAGCTCTGCTCTGGAGCAGGGAGCAGAGACCTTTACAGTGTTTTCAGTGGAATTCATCCCTTGCTGGATAAAAAGAAACACCAACAGGAAAACCTCAATTTTCACTGTCCAATCTTTGCCCATCCCTGTGTGCAAAGGCAGCTGAGAAAGGACTTTGACTTGGAGGAGTGGCCCTTGATATCCAAATAGCAAAGTCTGGCAAGCCAGACAAACAACAGCCAGCTGAAGTATTTCACGGACTCCCTGGTCAGTTGGTCTGGATTTTGAGCAGAAGAAACATCTATTTTACACTGTGAATCTGCTCATTAATGGGAATTTGGTTGTTTGATGAGAAGCACCCACACAGATGTGGGTGAGGATCTGGCATCACAGCACAGTGTCAGGCTGAGAACTCAGCAGCTCCTCTGATCTCCCATGAAATGCACAAAAACAGCTTGGTGGAGACAAGGGGAAGAGCAGTTTGGGAATTCTAGCTCTTGGAATCCTGGGGAATCTGTGTTGTTCCCCTTTACATTGGTGTATGTTACACAGAGCAGAAAATGGCCACAATCAAAAAGTCACACACACAAACAGGTGGAGTCTGCCAAGCTGCTTAATCCTAAAATACTTTCATATACAATGAATGTGATGTCCTCTCTCAAAATCCAAACTGATGGCCAAGTCATTTCCCAGGATTTCTGTTTTATACAATCACATTACCAAAAGTCAATCCACATAAAAAGACAAACTCAAGCCAAAAGCTCCAAAAAGTAATCTGGTCTTTCATTTTCCCCTCCTCTCTCTTTCTCTAAATGGAATGGAAAGATGATTTTTCTGTACAAATCCCTCAACACTTGGGTATGGATTAGGCATCCCTACAACAGGCACAGGGAGAACTAAAAATAAAATTTACAAGAAAAAAAAGAACATTATCATTTGCACATTGTATTAGCATCAAGGCATCATAAAATGGTTTGAGTTGGAAGGGACCTTAAATATCATGAAGGGAATTACATTAAATCACAAAATTATAAACAGCTTTCAACACCAGATTTGTTCAGTTAGCAACAAATGTATCACAGAACTGCAGCAACTCAGATGCTCTTTTTAGTCTTCTGTTTAGGATATCAGCTCCTCCACTATAACTTAAAGAGAGGGGGGAAAACCAACACAAAACATCTTCAAATGTTTTAAATCAGAAATAAAAACTGAGATTTATTAAAATCACCACTGCCTAAACAGAGATCACTAATACATTGAAAGGAGCTTATTTTTAGCCCAAATGTTGGGTGGGGGTGTTATCAGAAACTTTTTTTTTTTTTTTCCCCAAGCCAAAGGGATGGGAAGAGAAAACTTTGAAAATCAGATGTTGAAAGCACTCAGAGACTTTCTGGTTATCTCCAACAAGCCCAAATTTAAAGGATTACCCTGCCTGCTGAGGGCTCGAGGCACACACTGCAGCAGCAGCTGCTTCATCAGTTTTCCTCTTAAAAAGGTTGGGAACAGCATGGAAGCAGTCAGGCTGTCTGTGCCAGTGAAACAAGTGTAATGGGAATATTTGGAAGAGTAACTGAAAAAAGAAAGGTTACATTGATGAGAGAAAAGCACTGGCCTCCATCTCCAAAGTAGAACACCTGCTTTGTGATTTTATTCTTCCAATTTCTGACAAAGAACTGCTGCAATAAAACATCAATATATGGTAAACTCTATAAAGCAAACTGAGGTGGAAAATATGCCCTCACCTTAAAGACAAGAAATGAGGCAGGAAATCAAATCAATGGTCTGTTCAGCCTGATGCCCCTAGTTTGTATGAATTAGGTGGCTGAAGTACTTTTTTCCTGTAAAAGCAATTGTTGCAGAGATGGCAGTGCTGTGTGATATTAGTGCAGAGCTGCTGGGGGGGCAGATAACACATCAGAGTCCTGGGACGTGGGGAGAATCCAAACCAGGGTGGGTTTAACTGCCAGAAACCAAATAAGAGACTGGAATGTTTCCACTCATCCATTAGTGAAGGGCACCTGCCACCTCTGAACACAGAAAAACAGAATTTAAAGCTTCTCTTCCTAAAGGAAAGTTCCTGTGGATAAAAACTGCCATGAATTTTAGAGCTCTGTCAGGCAGTTCATCCCTAAACATTTAAGAACAAATATAAGAGAAAAGCTTTTAATTAATCCCACTTTCAACATCTCCCAAAAAAAAAAAAAAAACCCCAGACAATTATTTGTCACTTCTTTTGATACATCTTTGTTATCAAAACTAGGGGAGTAGGATGGAGTTTTCCTCAAAAAACACAGTGGAGGAAACAAAGAAAAAAAGGAAAAAGTCACACAAAGGGAAAGAGAACTTTAAAACTAAGCAAGCTGCTGTGTCTGAGAATCCTGAAGATGTCAGCAAAAGATACCACTTAGGTAATTTCAAAGCCACTCAATTACTGGGTACAATTAAGCATCTCCTCAACAAGAGAGTAGAAAGTCCCCAAACCCTCTTTACATCAAAGCACCACTTTGGCCAAATGACCTTTTACAGAAATTATACTAATTGTATTAAACCTTACACATTCTGGGGAGAAAGAAGAAAAAAAGCTTTTTATACAACACAAATACAGCAAGTTCAAAAAGATAGTTGGGGCTGTTTATTAAAATTAAAACCACCCAGGATGATTTAAACTGCATTTCCTCTTTGTTCTTTTAATTATCAAAGACCTGTAAGGCAAGAACTTACAGCACAGCTGGATTTGCCTGGACACAGATCCCTCTGAACTGGAATTTTGGAGCAGGGAAAGAAAGGGAATTCACTCCCAGTTAATTCTGAACAAAGGTCTGCTGCTGCTACTCCTGCTGGATTTAGGAAGAAAGGAGTGTGGCAGGAGAAATTAAATACACAGTGGAAACTGTTAAATTCTATTCTTCAAGGTGCAAGTCCCTTCTAAAACATGTGACAAAGTGTATTTGACCTTAGATATTCCTCCTATTCTCCTCACCACAAACCTGATCATACAGAGATCCTAATTTAATCCCATTCATATCCCTGGTGTGACACCTCCCAGCCTGGCAACACAAAACCACATTTGGAGACACAAAATTCCACCTGCAGTCAAGAAAACTTATATTGAATTAAAATAAATAAATAAAACCATCCTAAAAATAGCAACACAAGAGCAGTTTTCTTTTATTCTGTTATTTCTTCACAGTAATAAAAAAAAAAGCCAAATCAAGGTATTTTCAAAAAGTTTTAATGAAAACTTTACAGAATATTCCTTAGTAAATGATGCCTTGAGCAGCACTTAAAACACCTCTTGATCTTCTTGGTTCTGAACCATACAAAGGTAGAGCCTGAACTGAGCTTTCCATGTTCACTGCAATGCCAGAACCTGCTGTTTGTCCTCAGAACTGCTTCCTCAGAATCCATTTGGCTTTCCTCCCAGTCCCTTCAAAGAAACACACCCCAGTGATTTCCAGCACCTCCAATTCCCCAAGGTCTCTGCTTTAAGCCTTGCTGACATACATTCACATATGTTGAACTAAAAGGCACAAAAATAGTTTTTACTGGAGGTTTTGTCAGTACAAGCTACTCTCATTCAGCTTTTCCTTCAGTTTTTGTTACAGATCTCTGAATCAGCTCTAATCACACAGCATGGAGCTCACTTCAGTGCTTCTCTGACTCTTGCTGCTTATGAGATCCCAGTAAAAACACAGTGAGACACAGAACTTCAGGAACTTCCTTTTTTTCAGTTATCTCCTCAGTGTCCAAGGCAAAATAACAAACATATGGTGACTTATGAGATTATTAGCTCACCTGCTCACAACTTTTCAAAGCTACCTCACAGCCCTAGAATGCAGATGATTTTTAAGAGATTTACCTCAAATCTCAGTGCTAATGCATTGAAAAGCCCAAAATCCCCAAATTTATCATTTGGAGTCTGAACACCAAAATACATCCCTCAGTTCTGACTCTGAGCTGCCTGAGAAGGGACTTGGAAAACCAAGACACCACACAGATCATGCTGACATTTGCAATTAGCAGGAAATGCACAATTAGAGAGCTGGGGCTGGTTTTATTTCAGGTCTGACATGGTTGGCATCTTGAATAATCTAAAATATCATCAAAACACACCAAGTGAGTTGAACTTACCCAAAAATATCAAATGTGTCGTGATCTTTCAGCTCCAGGGTGTTCTGGAAATCTGCATTTCCAAAGATCTCCTCCCAGGCTCTGCTGGAGGAGGTTTCATCTTCACAAGTCAAGTTGGGATTATTTTCAGGGCCTGAAATGTTTTAAGAGCAAAAATGAACAAAAAGATACAGTATCTCCATCATCAGCTTGAAAAAAATTCACAGTATTAACAAAACTTGCCATTAAAAGTCTCAAACCAACTGTAGCTGATGAAAAATATCACCACAAATTAAGTTTGTACTTCTCAATATATTTGTAACTTCTTTATTAACAACTATCAATTCACTACCTTGTACTTCAGAAGTGCCTTTCAAAAAAAAATACATGATTTAAATATTTCTGCACAATGCCACAAATTTTGTGTGAGGGCAGACCCTGAATGATTGCAGAAAGCTCAAAAGTTTGGTTCCTTTTTTTTTTTAATTTAAACTAACATGAATAAAATATAGACCCTTTCCAATATTTTCCTGGGATTCCAAATTGACAGCTTCGATTTCTGCACACAGCATTATTTAAATTAAAATGTCAAGCTGGTTGCCCATGATGTGTGAAATAATGTAGAGCTACATTTCTCAGGATGGAGATGGTTGAAATTGAGCAAGGTAACAAAAGTGCAGATACAGTTATTACTTGTGTCTCTGTTTCTTGGAGCTCATATCATCAGACCTGCTTCTGTAGCAGGAAGAAAACCTTTATTAGATCACTCCCAAATTGTACCAGAGACTATCAACACAAGTACAGAAACTTCTTCTAGAGAGTTTATTCTCTAAATATTCAAGCTAAGAGGGGAGTAAAAGGGCAGCAGCAGAAACCAATGCAAATAAAAACAATTATTTGTGATAGCTGAAAAGAGGTAATTTTTAACTTCAAAGCCTATTCTCACAAAAAAAAAATACAAATACACAAATTAAGATATAAAAAGGACAAATTCAGAGTGTGTTCATTTTATACAATTAAAATTAACCTAATTAGGACCTCAGAACTGAGGCTGTCCCTACCTGGCCATGGCATCCACGCTGCCATCAGAGGAGAAAAGTTCTCTGGAGCCTGGGCAGCATTTGCAGCTCTGTTCACTTGACTTTCCAGAACACCCTGAACTACAGAGTCATCAGCATACTCACTTAAGCTCCTTTCAGAAGCCCACTGCCCATCTCCTGAAATCAAACATTATTAGAGGAAAATTAATTGCAGGTTTTGTGTTAATATGCATTTACTTTTCCTGTATTTGCTGCATTTAATGTGTGAATTAAAGCAGCCACACAACACATTTTTTACAGACATGTAACAGACTAAAAGTTTGATTTCAAGTTATATATTTGAACAGATTAATCATGTTCACATGTTGTTTCATATACACCATGAAAAGCAATAGGAACCTCATGGAGCCCTATTTCCAGGGGATATATTTATATAAATAATTATAGAAATTTATGGTACTGGATTCCCTCAAAGTAGGGAGTTCATTTTATCCTTGTCCAGCATCACTTGTGTGGCACGTCTGTCACCCTGAAGTGACTCTTACAGCAAGCTGGATGAAAGAGAACTGAATAAAAGATGATAAATATGTATATTTTTGAGGATTTATTCACACAACAGTACCTGAAAAAGGGATCCTCCTGTCCCTAGGGCTGGAGGCAGCAGCCAGGGCAGAAGGTGCCTCCAGCTTTTCTTGTTTAGGGTTTGCACCTACAGCAAAGAAACCTTCCAGTCCCTGATAGGATGTAGAACCACATTTCTGTCTTTTAGCTACATCCTGTAACTTGAATAGAACAGAGAGATTAGAAACAGGAAAGGAAACAGGAAACTTTATAAGTTGCCCCTGCAAATTTAGATTAATAAAATGTTCATTTCATAGAACTTGGACTGATTTTGACAGCCAGCTGTAATAGAAATTCAAGAGGATGATGTTTTTGCTCAAGGTGTGCTTTAAAATCCTAAAAACTTCTCAGGTTGTGAGAATTTGAGTCTGTTCTTTCACTGGGGACATGAAAAGATTTTCTGAGTGTTCACTTTTGGGTACATAAAGGAAGGTAATCACTGTTTAACAGTGACTCCAGTGTCCCAACCTCTTCTCTTTTTTTGAAAACTAACAGAAAACTGGCAACACAAAGTGGAGGCTTTCATCCCCAACATACCAAATATGGCAGGCAGTGACAATCCCCTAAATCTAAAACAGATAAAGCAGCATCCTTAATCTATTCAGCAATTAGAGACATGGTAACTTACTGCTGAGGATTTTGTGATTACAGGCAAGACCAAACTCTGACTATTGCAGGCTCTGCCCAGTTCTGGTGGCTCTCTCCTGCTTCTCTGCAGCTCTGTCTCCAGGAGATCTCTGCTGCTCTTTAGCTCAGTCCCAAGGAGATCTTTGCTCATTCCTTCAGTGAGGTCAGAGATCTCAGGAAGGTCACAGGAGCTCAGTGATGTTACCCCAGCCTTTGGTTCAATACTCTCCTCCTGCACTGCATTTATCTCAAGATCACTGCAGACAATTGGTTTTTCTATAAGAGCACAACAGAACCATGAAAATAGCAATATTTGTAATGGAAATGAAAAATTAATTATCACCTCCAAGTCCACTGTTTGCTTCAAAAACTCAAAACACAAAATCACCATTAAAGCTAAAGAAAGGCAATCAGAGAAATCTAATAAAATTTCCTTAAATGCATTAAAAGGTTTGAAATCCATCCTATCAGGCTGTGAATGATTCTCCAAGTTGGTTTTCTTTGTTATATGTGTTTATCACAGTGCTCACACAACCCATCAAACTGTAATCAAATCAAATTGTGATAGCCCAGAAAATAGTCCATAATTTAATGACCTTTAATTATTTTTCAGACCACTGTAGTTGACTACCCCATCCTACATGAGAATGATAAACTCAACACACTTACATATTTTCAACCAAGAATTTAATAGCTTTTCACATTTACCTTGAGAAATTTCTTTAGGAGAAACTGGATTGCTGTTGAGAGGAAAAAGTAAAAGCTATTAAGTGTCAGCTGAGGAAAGGAGACTTTCCCATTATACCCATTTCTCTTTCAAGGGGATGATTCTGTGTTGTTCTGGTCTGCAAATGCTGAGCTTTAATACAGGAAGGGGAAAAGACCAGAACACAAAAAAGCAAACCAGGTCACAGTTGCTCAAATAAATGCTGAGAAATCAGAAGAATGGCAGATGTATCAGTTATTGTTTTTATGTGGAATTATAAGGTTACTGAAGTAAGAGTATCTCAGTGCACAGCACTGATCAGTAGTAAAATCTGTATGTGAGTTCCTGCTCCTGCTGAGGTAAGGGCTAAGAAAAAAAAAATTTACTAAAATTCAGGACAGGCAAATGCACAGAAATGCACCTTACATGGGTTAGGGATTTCAAAGTGATGCCTCTCTAGTTACAGGCAATTAATATTCCTTAGTGGCTTTAAAACAGTGTACACTTAAATATAACTGCCTGCAAAGAACAGCCCCATTTCTTAGGAACTAACCCCAAATTTGGGATTATTTCCTTTCCTCCCCCACAAACTCTACATTTTTGATACCTTCCACACTCCAGTGGGTCAGTCTGTCCTTGTTTACTCATCCCCACATCTCCAGTTTCCTCCACTGAATAATGTGAAGATTCTTCCAAATCCTTAGTAGGAGACTGAATAAAAACCAAAAAATAGAGACTCACATGCAGCAACAGATTAAAATCTAAAAAAAAAAAAAAAAAAATTTAAATGTGCTGAAAAGCTGCCAGACTTTATTTGGGTATAAACCCCATATAGTGCAAGTCCCTGAACACAACAGGAAAAAATTACAGGGAATTTTTGGAATGATCAATTTTCCACATTTGTATGGAAAACAAACACTGCACCAATATTTTTCCTTATTGGAAGTTATTTAACTGTTGCTACTTTAAATATTTAACAGATCAAGACTTGAACAAATCATTTCAACACTGAGATTCATGAACTCACTCTTATCAGTACTCACATCATCAAGGAACTCAATTTTCAAAGAGGACTCTGCATTTTCAGAAACAGTGTTGGATTCTTCCACTCTGTAAACAGATGCCCAGTATTTCTTCACCTCTTCATCTGTGAAATAAAAATAATTTTATGCATTTCAGTTTTTCCTGTTCAAGCACACAAAAAAATGCAACATTTTTATTCATTATGAAAAACCACAAATTTCTCCTTTTATTATTGCTGCTTTTAGCAGAAACTGGTTAAGAGTGGAAATGTTCAGAAATCATGGGAGAGAAATCTTAAAGAAAAAGTATTTTAGATGGAATAAACAAATCTGTTACACCTGTTAACTCCTCAATGCCATCATCATCATCATCTTCTCCTTGTCCCCCTCCTCCAGCCCCAGCCTGATGAACACTCAGGGCTTGCACAGGCCTTGAATCTTTCATGCCACTTGCAAAAAATTCATCAACAGGAGTTCTAAAATAGGAAAAAAATTAAAATCAATCTTAAAAAGTAATATTTTTTAATATATTACAAAAAAAAAGAAAAACCATACCAGCCTATTCACTGCTGCAGCATTAACTAACTCCTCCTAATTTCATTGAGGTGATTTTCTCCTCAAGAACTCGAAAAACAACTCTATAATGTCCATAAAAGAATCCTGAAGATTTCTTTTCTATAAAACTCCTGCCCCAAAATCAAGTAACCAAATATCAAAACCCATCTTCAAACTCTACAATAACCTCAGAGCAGAGAGAATCCCTGTAAGCACTCACTCTGCAGGAACTCTGAACTATGAAGGGATCAAGTCTAATTATGATCATTGTTTTATTAAAAATAAAGCCCCCTGTATACATTTGTCTTAACTCTTAACATTATAGCTAATATTTTAAAAGTTTCATCTGGATTTTTGTTAATTCAATATTTCTGAATTCTTTCATTAGGAGCAGCAAATTCAACAATACCTTCTGTATTTCTTCAGCAGGAGTTTCTCCATGTAGCTCAGGCCATCCTTCTGGAATTGCACATGGATGGGTTCCTTCAGAGCAGTAACATTGGTCTGTACCTCACAAACCCCCACAGGTTCTGCCAGAATTATTAAAAAAAAAAAAATATACAGCTGTTCAGCTTATAAACTTGTTCTTTACCTACATTATTCTTGAATGAACATCACATTTGGGTCTTTGCATAAGTCCAAAATTTAAATGGCCAGCAATATTATATTTGCAGAACACAGGCAGTAATGGGGGCAGCTAGAAAAACTTATTTATTACAGATTATTACACTGGAGCCATAGAAAGAGGGGGAGATGGAAATCCATGACTCCACAAATCAAAATCCCCCAGAAAAGAAGAAAAAAAGGGGAAAAAAATCAGTTTTATATAATTTTGTACAAAAAGCCACAAAGAAACCACCATCTATGGACTAGAGAAACAAGACACAGATTGGATTTGCACAAATCCAAGCAGACCAGAGGAATTTTCCATATCTTTCCATACATACTTCAGCTGATTGCAGCTTTTCATTGGGACAAAGAAATATTAAGAGCCTGTGGAAGGCAAGCAGAAAATGTACTTGGGTAGAACACACAAAATCCTGAGCCCTGCACATTCCCTGCCTGAGTTTAAAACTGGTTTTATGTTTGAGCACTGCAGTTCATGCTGAAATGCCACGTGAGGCACAAAGCCATGGGAAGGTACAGGGACCTGGGCCAGAGAGCATTACAAAAACTGAGCTAAATACTCTGCATATCATTAAAAAAAAAAAAACCTTCAGAGATAATTGTTATTAATAAAAGCACTCTGAGAAAGACTAAAATGGGTTTTCTTAGTTTCACATAATATCTGCCTTCATTAATCTAAAATCTAACTTCCCAAATGACTGCAATTGTGTTTAAAACATCACTAAATCATACAAACCATACCTGATGGGACCTCACTGGCACATGCATCTCCTCCAGGATCACTTTTACCTTTCCTCCACTGAAGCAAAGCTTCCTGAAAAGACTTTGCAGACACTTCCTCATCAAAGGCACCACTCAGCAACAACCCTTTGTCCTGCTTTCCAAGGTTTGCACAGGCTGGTTCTGAGGCTGGCTCCTAAATCAGTTCACAACATTACTGATAAAGCATTTCTGACTAGCAGCAACATTTTTAGCACCAGTGTGGAACTGCAGCACTCAATTTTCTGGGCTCAGCTGAGCTACCTGGTAATCCAGATCACTCCCATTTTATGTGATCTTGCTCACAATTAATTGCAAAGGTCTATCAAGAGCTAAATAAGAGAGACAAAAGTTTTTATTACCAGACACACAAAACTCCTACTTTTAAAGGTTTTTGGTATCAGAGAGCAGTGGCCATGGACACCTACATCCCATAGTTTGGATATAAAGCCATGGACTCTACATCCCATGTACAGGAGGGATTAAATGAGGCATTTAATGCAGCATGTCTCATTTAAAGGGATTTATGAGCTATGTGCTTTACTAATGAAGAGCTGCTTACTGAAGCTTCTCAGTGGGCAGGGGCACATCTGGAGAGGTCAGCAAGAAGAAAATGGTCATTTAAGGGGCTAACTGGGATAGCCATCAAAACAGCAGTCCAGAAAGTCCAAACTGTAATTGATGAGACTGACTGGAAACAGCTACAAAAGGAGCTACAGTCCAGGAGCTACACTGGGACTTTAGTGATTTTTCAACCTTTATTAAAACAAAGAAAAGGAAGGTTTTTCATTACCAACTCTTGGATGATTATCAAGCAAAACCACAAAATAATTGATGTATTTATGGGAAAGAGCATTTGTCTACACATTCTCCAAGCAAGGGACTTGTTCTTACCACAACAAAGCAGCAAAGGTACAGGCAAGAGAGTAATGAGAGAGAAACATCAGCAGCCCCTACACGATCAGGATGTTTTCCCAAATAGTTTTTTTCTCCTGCCCTGTGTTTTAAGTGATCCAGGGACTGGTTACTCATCCAATGGCAATTGTGATTTGCAAAAGCAGTAAATGGTGGCTGTTAAAGGTGCCTGTGCACATCCAGGGCATTCCCCGATCCTCGCACTGCAGTGGGGGGAGAGCACAGCGCAAAGTTCAGTGTGCGAACACGGGATCAGCAGAACACGGGGCCAGCAGAACACGGGACCGACGCCAGCGATCCGCAGCGCCATCCCCGCAGCAGCGCGGATTCCCACCCCGTTATCCCTTCCCGGGGCTCCATCGCTGCCGGTGCCGGGATCCCCGGGATGCGCAGCGGCCGCAGCCTCCTGCGGGGGCGCAGCGCCCTCGGGCGGCGACTCCCGGCACTGCAGCGGGACCGGGATCGCCCCGGGGCCGGAACCGGGACCGCTGCCGGGGGCCGGGACCCGGGACCCGCTCCCTCGGGGGGCCGGTACCGCCCCCTAAAAACCGCCCCGGGGCCGGGACCGCTCCCTAAAAAACGCTGGGAAACACAACCACAGCGCATCTCTGCGCTGCTGGGAGCGCGCTGTGCTCTCTGCTCCGTGAGCGCCACTGGAGCAAAATCCCCGTGGTTTAACAGGCAAGTTGCCTTAAATTCCAAACCCACATGTATTTTTCCCCAAAGACACACACAGATTATCAGCTCTTTTGAGGGTTTGCAGCTCCCACTGGTTTAATAAAACAATGCAAATAAATCACATCATGTATTACAGGGTGGGGAGGGTGATCTCTCTGAGATGATACTTTCTTAGAATAAAAAATGTTCTCTTATTCAACAGTGGAACTTCTCAATTCACATTGGTTACTTTAAAAATCAAGTTGTATGAGGTTACACCTCACTTTGGAGGCTGTATTTCCTATTGATTATTTATTTCCTATTTATAATTCCTATTTCCTACTTGCTAAAAGGAAAAATACTCTTATTAAACAGAAATCACCTCACACTTGATAATAGAAATTTCCACTGTAACACAGCCAACAAGGTGCCAGCTTGGAAAGCAGTCAGAATTCAACATGTGCCCTGGGCTTTATTCTAAGGATTTAAAATTCAAAACATTCATGGACCACTTAATTTTTCCCCTTTTTCCTGCAACCATACATTTTACTTGAATGACAGAGAAGTGTTCCTTAGTTAAGGATGAGATCAGCCTTCTTCAGCCATGCCCACATGCTGGGCAAATTAATAAAAATACAGTTGAAATAAATTCTTTAACTGTTACCAGTTAAAGAAATGGTCACAGTTCTGATAAAAGAATCATTTAACCTATTTCCTTGCACTCAGGGAGATCAGTCTGTAAAATTTCTCTTTACTTTATGGGCCCTAAGTAACTATCAGAGAGCAAAAGAAAAATGTGTGTCTACATACTGGCACAAAAAAAAAAAAAAATCTTCATACATTAAATTGTTGTGCTTGAGAGTTTTTAAACCATCTACTTACCAGCAGTTCACCCTTGATTTTAGGTGGTCCACAGGCCATCCCCTTCACTCCCAATTTTTCATGAGCTACAACACTTCTTCTTTGAGGTTTAACTGGTTTTTTCACTGGCTCTGGAATAGAACAAACAAAAAAAAAAAACCCCTCAACTAATCCAGTATTCCACTCTCTGATTTCTTATTTGTTTAATTGGAGCAACCTCTAAGAAGCAATAATCTATCAGAAGTTTGTTCAAGTTTTATTTGATTAAGAAAGATACCTTTACCTTGAATCTGGTTCTTGAGTATTTGTAACTTCACTTTTTCTGGAGAAATCTAGAGGAAAGAATTTTTACATGTATCTGCATAACGTTATAATGACAATGAATAAAGAGTAACTTGTACAGAATGAAAAGGGTTTTAGGAAAATAGCAGGACATGCATTTAAAGAGAAAATCCCATGTACTGCTCATGGTATCCATGAAGCCCAGGACCAGTTTCCCTCCCCAGACATGAAATATTGTCCACATGACCCTTCCATGATCTAACATCCCAGCAATTAATAATTTGCAGCATTTTTGCTTCTCAGTTTTCCCCTGCAAATAGTGTTCACCCCACAGCCCCACTGCCCCTCATTCACTCCTTACTTTAATTTTGCCCTTTTCTAAATCTTGCCCCATTCATCTCTTCAGCCACCCCAGCTGAAACCTGAAGTATTTGAGGCAGCAACAGCTCTGAGTTCCTTGTCTCAGAGAAGAGGGAAGGGAAAGAGGTGAGTAAAGAAAATCTTTTCATTCTGATCCTGTCTTCTCAAAGGCAAGGAAGCAATTTTATTGAAGTTCTCATTTTCTGCCAGTTTAAGAAAAATTGCCACAGACTTTTCCAAAAGAAAATAAGTACCCCACTTGTACATACTGAAAAGAGAACAGATTTTCCAAAGATTTAGCAGGAAAGTTCTACAGCCCTTCTTTTAGGTCTAAGCAAGGAGCTCATTATAGAACAAAAGGCAATAAAATTGAGTTAAGAAAAGGCTTTAACTGTGCTCTGTTTTATCTGTGAAGGCAGAGAATTTGCACCCAAAGCCTTTCAGTATTTCAGATCCAACATGGGCACCAGCCAGCCAAAGGACAGGCTCCTGATGACTTCCACCACTACCAGTGCCTCTCTTACAGGATTAAATCTGTAGGAGCAGTGATAATTTGCTGTTTATTGCAACTAAAACCCCAACAGATCACCCAACAAAACTTGATGTTCCTCCAGCTCAAAAGGAATCAGAACCTTGGCATAGAAAAATAAGCAGTCAGGAATTTTACTCAGATGGGGCTTAACCTTTTGGTTTTACAATACCTGAAATTTTCCTGTTTTGCAGCATAAATCCAGTTCTAAATCTTGTTTTACTTTAAATATCTTTACTTGCAAATAGGGTTTCCTACCTTCTTCCTGTTTTCATTATTTTGTGCCACAACTTGGGCTTGGGTGGTCCTTAGTGGTCCTGCCTGCCCAGATTTCCAATGATAAGCACCTAACTTCCTACAAACAAAAGCAAGAAAAAACTTCAAAATTAGGCCTTCTGCAAGCAAGAGAAGCAAAAAAATGTATTCCTTCAGCTTGTTAAATATGAACAAAACATCACAAAAATAAAATTCTTGTCTATAGCAAAAAACACAAGTAGTCCCTTCCATTGAAACATGCTTCATGTCTACTTTAACAGCAGTGAATACAACAAATGTGTAAGAAAGCACTTCTTTTAAACCATTAAATTGGTCCAAGTTTTTAAACTTAAAAACAAAAAAAATCTTATCAAGTCTCAAAGGCTGGTTTCAGAAGAATAAAAACAGAAGTACATTTTGTGTGAGCTTCCATTGTCCCAGTTTACTCCAGGACTTCATCCAGCACTGCTAAAAATGCAGGAACTTTCCTTTCCAGCCCAAACCATTCCATGATTCCAGTGGTGCAAATGCCAAAGCCTCCTGTCCTCAGAGCTCATCACAGAAACCCTATCAGGGTCTGCAGGTACCAGGCCTTGAGAGCAAACCAAGAACAGCTCCATGAGAGCAACATGGACACAAAAGTGCCACATATCACCTGGAAGCACTGCCCCAGCAGCTCAGGGCAATGCTCCCAGAGCTGCCAACAGCAGGACCTCAGCAGCACCCAGGGATCCAAATCCAAGGCATTTGCATTCCCAGGGACAAAGCAGAGCAGGCAGAAACTCAAGGAAAAGGAAGCAGCTGTTGCAGGAATTTGCCAACATTCAGAGTGACTCAGATTTAAACTTCACCCCAGCATTTGTTTCATTACACTGCTTGGTTCCAAGCCTTGTTTGCCATCATGCAGAAGATGCCTCTCCAGGAAGCCACAAAAATGTAAAAGGGGATCAAAGCCAAAATAACAGCAGCATCCTCTGCAGAAACCTCAGAAATAAACAAGGGTGTGGAGAAACTACTCTGTCTCCTGCTTGAAAACTAAGGTGACAAATCCAGTCAGGGGAAAACAGGAGAAGAGGGAATAAATAAGGAAAATGGATCAAATATCATATGAGAGTTGAAAATTAACAAAGTCATAGGGAAGCAGGTTTACCATTTGGAAGAAGGACTGGAGAGAAGAGACTGAATAGAAAACTGTGAATTCCAAACTCTTCAAGAGATCCCATGTGGGGAGTTGGAGATGTGGAGGGAGCATCTCATTGGCTCCTTTTTTTCCAAAGGGAAACTGAACCTGTTGTCCAAAGGGAAACTGAACCTACCTCCTCTCTTCTTTTTCTCTGCTCATGTTTGACTGCAGCTGCCATAATCTCTTCTCCATCTCTTTGTTTTCTGTTTCTAACTGTGCTTTCTCCAACTGCAATTCCTTAACAGTTCTGGAGAAAAAGTGAAATATTCATTAGAAATCACCTGGAAGTGAGTAAGGCACCTGAAGTTTAAAGCAGCAAAACAAAAGCTGGAAAATTTGTCATTTACAGCTACGTCCCTCTTCTGTCTCCCAGCAAGACTGGAAACAGCTCTGGAAAATTTAGGACAGGTCAAGTGCAAATTCCAACATAAAACTGATACAACTGCACTCAGGAAGGTTTGGGGTTTAATTTTATTAAAATAAACAATTCCCTGATTTCTTTAGTATGTTTGTATTATCCAGTAGATTCACAAGGTTATAAAACCTCTAACTTAATCAGGAAGATTAAAGCCTGAGAAAAGAAAGGCTAGTGGATGAAAGCATAGGGAAAATGCTAGAAAAGAAACACATCACAATTCTTCTTGCTCTTGCACTTTTCTAGTTAATGTTGCATTAAAACTTATTAAAAATTAGGAAAACACATCTCAATCCCAATCAGATAGAATGCACTTACTTTGTTTTTAATCTCATTGAAGTTCCAGCTTTTGAGCCTGGGAGAATTACAAAATCATTGACATTCATGATGCCCAGTATAACTTTTCCTAGAAAAGAGAATTTCAATGATCTACAGTTAGGAACCTGTTGAAATGGGAATTTGATTGAAATTAAACCAGTAAAAAACTCATTACACATCCAAAAATATTCATATACAGAGGGAAATGGAGCACAAAACTTGTTTATATGAAGTGCCAATAAAATCCTACAGCAACTCAAAATTAAATGTAACTGGGGAAAAAAAACCCTTTTTTATTACATTTATGATACCAGGGAAAAGATTTTCTTGGCTGTTTCATTTGGGCAATTCCCTAAAGTTCAGTGCAAGTAGATTAATATTAAAAACACAGCTTTCTTGAACCAAACCCATAGAAAGCACCAAGAAGGAGAAAATTGTACCAATGGCTATGAAGTCAAATCATCTCATTGGATTTGAGAAGATTAATTCCTTCTGTCACAGACAAATTGATACAAAGGAACACAATAACTCACAAAGCAGAGTTAATCCCTCCTCTCAAGACTTCAGTGGTATTTAGAAAATATATTTTTTTTATTATTTTTTTTTACCCAGGTTGTAAAATAAAATACTCTTCCAAAAAGCAAATTCATACAGCACTAGGTTTAAATTGAAGGTGAACATTCAGACCCTTGCTGGGCTGGAATGTTTGGGGGATAGCTGCAGTTCAGTGCAAAACTGGGCATTTCCTGCTGCTGGCATGCACATGGAAAAGAAACAAAAGCTGACAGTCCAGACTTACAGCTGACAGGGTGTTTGCAAAGTCTTCTGCAGCTCCTGGATCTCAACTTCCTGGGGAGAGCAGGACTAGTGAATGATAAGGAGAAGTTTAGGATTGGAAATATCCCAAATGGAAAACTGCCTGCTCACAGGTAAAACTGAAATTGAGCATTAATACAGATAAAGTGTGTCCAAGTATTTCCACCCATGAGGCAAAACACTTCAGTGGGATGTGCAAGTTAAAACACCTGGTGCCACAGAACCTAAAATGCAACACTTCAGTGCAGACAAAACACCAGATTTGTGCACAAAACATATTTCTCATTGTGTCAGAATACCCAAGTACTCAATCCTAACATCATTTCAAAACAGCAATTCCTTTTTCACTTTCCAGGATAAAAGAAGATTTTATTAATTTTGAATAAAGTTTTTTGCTTGGCAAATGTGTGCTGGCAGGACCAGAAGAGCTGGACAGGAGGAGGTCACACACTGGATTTGAGGTGGCCTTAAGGGTGTTTTATAGTCAAAACAGAGGTAAATGACACAGGTCAGCTGAGCAAGCTCAAGGAGGGAAAGTAGCTAATAAAAAAGTACCATTTATATGAGTCAACTTTAACATATTCCACTGAGAGCAAATATTTGAAGGGATGACTTAAAAATGCAGTAATATCAGAGATGCTGTGTGAGAATATTAGAGATAAAAAGCCTTGCAAAGTTTCAGGAACACTGGGTGGGGAAAAAACAGCATCAAGTTGTAGAGAACAGGGGATAAAGATAGTGATCAACCCACAGAATTATTCTGAGAAAATACAGGAATTCACTGAACAGCACAATCCTGTGTGAGATAAAAACAATGTTAAACACAGATTGGAAGAGTCAAAGTTAAACAAATCCCATGGGGAAATTCACAGCCTGAGCCTGAAGGGCTTCCTGAAATATCCCTGAGCTCAGAGCTGCCAGGGAAGTGCAGCAAATGCAAGCCCAAAGTCCTTAAAACAGACTTGAAATTTAAATACACAGAGGAGTTCCCCCTTTCTGTCTGGGTTTTGTTTAATGAATCCCTTTTCTCTCTCTAACAGGCATCACAATTTGCCAGTGAGGCAAACACTAAAGCAGCTCATCAACATAAATAAATCAAGCACTAATTAGCCACATCTTTTCTGCCTGCTCCTCTGCCACACTGGTGCTCAAATTTCATCATTCCAGCAGGTTCCTCTGTGCTGATAATGGATGCACAGCAAAAAGTAATAAAACAAAAACTGCTGTTTGGGCTAAATGAAGTTTGAGCCAACTTTAAATAGCACATAGCTAAATAAACCCAAATTCCACATAGCCTGTGCCCCAGCTTAGCTCAAGTCTCTTCCTAATCGATTTAAAGACAGTTTATAACTCACAGAGAGCTGAGGATGGGTGTAGTTTATTTCACACTACAAGAGTTTAACTGGGGCAGAGTAAATTCCAACAGTTTCCTCACATCAATAAACCCATAAAATCCAAGGGGATACCACTGTCTATGCAACAGCTCACATCCAATTATCAACACCATGAACGTGGATTTCACACTACACTAAGTTCCATCCACTCACCAATAATTCAAACCAAACTATTTCCTTTGAAGATTTATTCCAAGTGCAATAAAGAGTTTGTCTAGCATCACTCCCCACCCATTTGCTGTTAATTACAATGACTGAGATTTCTGGCCCTTCCAAACATTTAACATTATGCTAACTACTTTAAAGAAAGAGGGAAAAGAACAACACTAAAAATATAATAAAGAAAAAAACTACATCACAAACTTTAATTCAGGTTTGCTAAAATAATCCTAGCCTTTCAGAATAAATTCATATTCTCCAGAATAAATTAATATTCTTTATACTCAACATCTGTGACATTTCATACTCCACTTTCTATTGTTAAGCCAATTATCCATTTCTATGTATAACACCATACAACACACAGAAAGTAATCAGGAAAACAACATGAAAACAGCTAAATGTCACTTTCCCTAAGTCCTTTTGCCATATTTTGAAATTTCCTCATGCTTTGGAAAGACTGCAAACTCAACACCTATTTCTATGGGTTATGTATCTTCACTGTTGTGGTGGTTTGAAATTGCTTGGGTTTTAGTTAAGGAAAAAAAAAAAAATATAGCATTTAAGGGAAAAAAAAGCATAGCCAATCCACTACAACTTAACCAAGAACGGTAATTTCAGCTGTATTATTTATAACTTTAAACACAAAGGCCATGAGCAGGATGGGCTATTAAAAATCTACTAAAGAAATCTACTTAAAAAACCAAACAAACACAAAAAAAAGCAAAAAAAAAAAAAAAAAAAAAACAAACAAAAAAAAAAAAGACTGCAAATAAAAAACCTTTCTTACCCACACTATGGAGCTACAGCCTCTGTCCTGCAGGAGCTCTACCCCGAGCAGGTGGGGTGATAAATAACACACAGGGTAATTAATAATAGATGGAGTGATAAATAACAGGTGGGGCCATAAATAACAGATAAAGTGATAACCTTAAAGCAACAGGTGGATAACGGCAGCAGTCAGTATTTGCTTTAAAGCCCCTCTCAAAGCCCGGTGTGGGATGGGTGTGGGAGCACAGGGGCAGGCAGGAAAGAAAGGTGTAAAAAAGTAAAGCGGTGTGGTTGTTCGGGTGTCTTTCCAAGCCTGATGAAAAGTCGGCGGGACAGGCAAGAATGAACTGCCTGGAATTGCAAGCTAAATGCTGAAAGGGCAATAAGGAGAGCAGTGGCAGGGCCAGCACAGCTGTGCGGGCGCGGGCTCAGGGCGCAGTTCGGGGGATTTCCACAGCTCCCACCTCCCCGGGCACGGGACGCGGAGCCTCGGCTCCTGAGGGGAACTCCCAGGGCTCAGCCCGGCCGGAGCCGGGGGAAACTGAGAGACTGCTGGGGGGAGCTGAGGGCTCACCCCGGCGGGGGCTGTCCCGATCCTGGTCCCGATCCCAGCCCTGGTCCTGGTCGCGATCCCGGTCCCGATCTCGATCCCAGCCCGGTCCCGGTCCCGGTCCCGGTCCCGGCCTGAGCGCGGCGCCGTTGCCATGGCAGCGCGGGAGCGACCATTGGGCATCGCCGCTTGGGGGGGGGATGAGGGCACAGACAATTCCGTGAAGGGGGCGCGGAGCTCGGCTGAGGGCAAACCTTCATTTATCACAGAACCGCGGGATATTCCGGCTTGGAAGGGACATTAAAGATCGTCCTGTGCCACCTCTGCCATGGCGGGGACACCTTCCGCTTGTTGCTGCCACCCCGCCCGGCCTGGCCGTGAGCGCTGCCGGGGCTGTGCGGGGCCTGCCCGCCCTCAGGGGAACAGCTCCTTCCTCATCTAAACCTGCTTCCCATCGCCTTAAAACCATTGCCCTTGATAAATTGATAAATTGATAAATGATTGATAAATAATCAGAGAAGTTTTGGAGTTTGTATAAACCAGAATACTTAAAATAAGAAAAGAATATGGACCTAGATAAAGGAAAATATGTGATTAAACCCACTCTGAAAGGTTTTTTTGCAGAATCAGATTTCCTGCCTTTGTGTGATCAATCACAAACTATCTGCTAAGGATCAGGCTTCCCACTTCTCCTGTTTTTATCTCCCAAGACCAGATGGTTCCATGACCAATTGTCCCAAGAGCTGTCCCACGGGAGTTTGGAAGTTTCTTTGGCCACCACTGCTCACCTTGCAGAATTACTACAACAAAACAATAACAATTATTGATGACTACAAGGAAAACCAGACTATAAAAAGGGAGCTGTAACCAAGTTGGGTGGAAGTGTGGAGTGGGCACTGACCCCTCACGTTTTCCCCAGCGCTGCTTGCTCTGGCTATATAAAACAAACCAATCTAAATTTTGCTGAATATGGAGACTTTGTTTCTCATTTATAACACCCTTGTCCTGTCACTCTGTGCCCTCCTAAAATATCCCCCTCCCTCCATTTAATGAGCCCCCTCCCATCTCATTCCAACCTTTATTCCCAGACTTGTCAAAACGTCACCTTTTATCTTTAAATCCAGGCTTTTCTATGGTTTCTCTCCATGGTATTATTTATTCACCACTCTGGAAGAAGCAATCTGCTTTTCCTGCTCATTTAGTACTGAGCTTTAAGTAGCTAAATTCTAAATCGACCTCGCTGAGTTGGAGGCTTCAAATGGCTTTTTTCACAAATTATCCCATTATCCACACTAACCTTTACTTAGTGCTCAGGACCCACAGAGCTAAACATCCTTGTGATGTTTGATTTTTCACAAAAACTCTGTTTATGCCCACCTGTAGATTTGTGCAGCTGTAGATCCTGCATCACACCTTGGCTCTTCCAAACAAGGTATTTATTTATGTTTCTGCCAATAAATGGTAATTCCCATGCCACCCCCTCAAAGGAGAGCTGGAGTGCATGGCAATATCCAAGTTTTTATCAGCTATATTCTTGCAGTTTATTTGCTCCCAGTCTTGTCCTTCCAATTTTGGTGGCTTGACCATTATTTATAATGGATGCTCCTTTAGGGGATAAACACCCTCCACAAAAAAGCTGGAGTTCCAGGAAAAAGCACTCCATGATCCAAGCCAGGATTTAATAAGGATAAAGTATTATCTGTTTGAAATTTATGCACTCTAAGCTGTATTTCATTTGGCAAATTTGCATTTGTCCCATATGTATTCAGGCTAGGAGGCACACAATAACTTGCACAGTTTTTCTTCACTACATAATCTGTCTGGCAGTAATTTTCCTTCATCATCCTGGTTTACAGCACAGTTTTCAAGATTTTTTTTTTTACCCTGACAGGCAATTTGAGTGGAGAGCCTGTGGAAACACATATGGATTTATGGATTTTTTGATCTTGAGAAGGAGCTCAAGTAGTTTGCATAATGTGTAATCAACCTGAAAATATTCTGTATTCTGGACCTCACCTGGAGTATTGTTTTGTAGCATTGTAACATGTTCTTCCCTGTAGGAAAATCATGTTCTTAGCAGCCAGATGAATACAGATTTTAATATTCTATAATAATGCCTTACTGAAAGGCATCCCATTGTACATGGGATACTTACCTATATTTTCAAAGAAAGTAGAGGCAATACACTATTCTACATAAATTATGTTACAATACTCAAGACTAATTTTAATTATCAAGTTCCTGCTAGGAAAAATGTGATTCTAGATGTAAGATAATTTCCTGCAGAAAAATTGGCACGCAGCATCAAAAACTTAAATAATTCATCCTGACTTTGTGAGCTTTGGATCGAGTACTTCAGCTGGAAGTTGAATTTTGTTGAGGTTTGTCCCCTTAGATTTCCATGCATGGGAGATGAAGTAATGCAGGATTTGATGCTGGCATTCTCTACATCATCATATTTATAATTAGATTATTTAACTTTCAGCCATTTTAAGTGTCTCCTCCAATTCTCAGTTGTATTTTTTTGTTGTTTCATTTTACCAAGATTTGATTTTCATAAACATAATTTCCTATTTTTGCAATCAGCTTTCACAAATGTGGATCACACAAAGAAGTCAGTGCTTGCCTGATTTCTCCCAGAGTCACTTTTATTGGAAGTAAATGTAAAGTTTTTAAGGAAAATAAGAACTGAAATTCAACTCAGATCCATCTGGTGGAGTTGTACTGTAAGTTATAAACCTTCTGTGTTCCTGTTGCCATTCTCTTCTTTGTTCTCATACTGCTCCTGACAAAAACAAACAAGATTTATGAACTTTGTGGGGCTTTTCATGCATATTAAAATATTTGTAACTGGTTTTGAAGCTCTGTATTTACAGCCACTGTCAGAAAGAATTCCTGAGCACAGAGGTGACTGACCAAGAGTGGCTTTTAGGGACTTGTACCAACCCACATTCCTACTTTGATTTGCAATCCCTTACATTTGTTTCAGGTGAGCTTCCAGATCAAAATTTCTGAGCTTGCAGGGCTATGAGTTACATTAACACTGGGAATGGAGAAAGATCAGGAAATATAATTTAATTTTTCACAAGCTACCTTTGGTCACTTTCCACAAACTTCCATGCAGTTCAAATTCCACTTTCATGACCATTTACCAAAGGCCAGTTTTAAAATCTCATAAACCCGGATCTGCAGGAAATGAACTTTAAATTTGCTCTGGAACTTCTTGTTCTTATGAGCAGGCAAGAAATAGAAGTAACATCATTTTACTTACCTGATGACTTTCAATAAATACACTTTCAACAAAAGCAGGGTATTTTTAGTCCTCAGGAGGAAATTGTGTTACTTATTAATTGTGAATTATTTCTCCATTTTGTCCATACAGCAAGAACCTTGTTTTCCTTCTTCCTCCCCTGTTTTTGGCTGCAGAGGTACATGTGGAATGACAGCTACCAATCAGATGGAGATATTTTACCTTTAGTCCCATCAGATCTCATTTAGGATGGTCTAGAGTATTAAAACTATTTAAATTCAGGGGAAACCTTGGACAGCTTAATCCCTTTTGCTTGATAGGAGAGGGCTAGTTAAGTCCATTGGGGAGCAAAAGCCAAGCAGGATTTTATTTACTGCCAAAATTTTCCTTCACACTTCCCACAGCAACACATGAAATTGCCATGTTCAGTAATTTTTTAGCATTCTTCATTAAAAAATATATATTTCCTTGCTCAGCCAGAGCTCCTGCTTTGATCACAAACCTTGGGCTCAGCCAAGCACAGGCAGAAATGAACTCAACACCTCCAAGCATCAGAGTTCCCCTGATGAAAAGAGATGCTGCTCACCTCGAGCTGTGCAGTGCAAACCAGGCCATTCATTTGTGCCCTGAGTTAAAAACACCCAGAGCCTTTATTGGCCCTGCTTGACCCAAAACTCAACCAGAATTATCCAAAATTGGAGCCAAGTTGGAAGTTTTATGTGAGGCCAGGTGATTTTCAGGTTTCATTACCACGTTTCAGGCTCTGTGACCTGCAGCCTGCACATCTGAAGGCAAAGCAGGCTGGCACCTCCAAGGAAAAGCACTTTTACAAGGAAAAGCAGTAATAAATGGGAGGATTATCTCCAGTGCTTCCAGTGAATACAGCTGCTGGCTAGTGTTTTATTTGTTCACTTTATGAGGATTAAAAAAAATGAACTTGTTTTAAGCCATTCAGGTTTATCTCCCTGGTTGGAGGAAAAGATTAGCACTTATTAGAGCCTAATCTTAATGATATCCATTTATAAATAGGGTTTCAAATTGTCTAAAATATTTAAACACAATGAAATGTAAAGAATTAAGACAGCTGAAGTCTTCAGAGAGAGAAAAAAATTGAAAACCTGGAGATTTATCTACAAAGATTAAAGCAGCTTTAATGGCAAAGCCCTAAGAAAATAAAAGAAAATATCAGGAGAAGGAAAACGGAAGCTTTTGCTGTGTCTGTACAAGGCAAATTAAGTTGTAGATGTGGTAAAATGGCTTAAGAAATTATAAAAATGTAACCATTTAACTGCTGTTTCAAAGCCAAAGACATCACAAGTGTTTGCCTTTGTCTAATCCTTTGTTTTTCTGAATCTTTAGACAGTCTTTGCTTTTCGTACAGAAGAGTGTTAATGCACTGAGGCATTCTCAGGTTTTTAAAATAGAAATATAGAAATGGCTTTTTTTTTTTTTTCCTTTTTTTTCTTTTTTCTTCAAACTGTAGGAAAGAAAGAACATAACTCTTGTTTGTGTGCAGGTATTGTAGGTATTAGCAGGGGAGCTCCTGGCTGATCACGGGGTGAGGCAGGTTTCAATCCACCTCTGCCAGGACCATCCTTCCCTTTGGCTCACTCCCCATCATGAGTGAAATGGTGTTTTATGCTCAGAGGAGCCTGGATTTTTTCCAGCACTGCCTTTTTCCAGGTGTGCCTGTCAGATGTCCCCACCAACCTGCAATCACCATGGCAGCACTGAACCCAAACAGAAGGATTTTTCCTGGGCATGCAGGGAATGGGCAGCTGGGTTTTTATGGAAGGCTGGGCTGAATTTGCTGTGCTTCTCCTGGCCTGATCCATGATGACACATTTTAAATGCCCAGGGTTATACAGATGTGAGCCTGAACTCACCTTACATCCTTTCTTCTGCTGCTCAGGCTCACAGCCCTGCTGTTCTCTCCTGATATCCCAAATTCCCCAGTGCTGATTTTCACACAGCCACTGCAAGACCTTTCCATGATCTGCTGTTGGTTCAGTTCTCAAACAGCTCCTGGCTGGTTTAGGGCAGCTTTTACCTAAACACAACAGAGAATTCTGTTGTTTGAAGTGGTGAGTAACCTTTTCCTTCCATTTTCACAACTCTAGGACCTCAGCTTCTTCCCATTCCACAGTGAGAAAAACCAGGAATCAGGAATTTGCTCCCAATAACATGCACAAACTTCCTAGAAAGATTGAAACTGAGAAATCCTCACCTGAACTTTATCTATTGGCATTCACTTGGCATGGCTAGTGACTGCATCTCACTTTTGCAATTCATCTCTGTAATCGATTTGCAGAGCTTCTTCAAAGCCTTGCCAAGTTATTTCGGGTGTCATCATCAATATTTTCTTCAAAAATTGGATATGAGAAACAGTAAATGGGCAGTTTATATGTGAATAATGATTAGCTTGAGCAGCAATACCAAATCATTTCCCATAGCCCTGTAGAAATAGTTCAATGATTCCACATCTACTAAAGAGGGTAAGACACAAAAAAGAATGCAGATCACAGCCCAGTTTTACAGCCAGGATGCCAACAGATCATCTTTTAAAGAACTTTCACTGGAATTGCTTACAAATAGGAGGAAATGTTGCTTATTTAGCACATCTGTAGGAGAGAGAGATACTTCCCCAGAGAAGAGCTTTTTAATATAATCATTAAAATTATTCTGTCTTGCAAAAGTTTGCAGCTTTAGTAGACTGTGTACAAAATATGATAAGGATGGTTTGGTCTGCTTGTATTAAATTCCTTTTTGTAGCTAAACCACTGCAGTGGCTTATTGAAACATGACAAATCAAAAGCTCAGATCCTGCTTTTCTGGGCTGGCAGTGCTATCAGCCCCTAGAAGTGACATTGCTGTCATTTGTCATTTGCTGAATAACTGTGATCAACAGGAAAGCCTTACTGGGAGCATTGGGATGCAGATGGGACAGAAAAGGGGTGGGAGCAAAATTGATTTGTGCATCCTCCAAATCTTTGTGGTGTTAAAAAAAGGACTCCCCTCATTCCTGGTTTAAGTAGCTGGGAAAACTTTCTGTTATAAAACATCTTTGCAAGTTCTATGATAAAGAGAGGAGGGTAAGAGGGGATATTGGGGAGGAATTGTTCCCTGGGAAGGTGGGCAGGCCCTGGCACAGATTCCCAGGGAGCTGTGGCTGCCCCTGGATCCCTGGAAGTGTCCAAGGCAGGATGGACATTGGGGTTTGGAGCAGCCTGGGACAGTGGAAAGTGTCCCTGCCATGGCAGGGCTGGAATTAGATGAATTTTAATGTCCTTTCCAAGCCATTCTGGGATTCTCTGAAATTCTTGAATTTCTTGCTGCAGGCTGTCAGAATTCCAAATGTCTGGAGAAATGAATGACTTTTTATCAGTTCTGTACAAGTTTGCAAGGTGCAAACTTTGAAAGGCTTTTTCTCCTCCATGAATTTAATAACAGCAATGCTCATTTCCTGTAGGCACAGAGCTCCTTGAGTGGAACCTGCAGCTCTGGATGAGCCATTTAAAAGCAGAGACAATGGATGGGAGAGGCAAACATCTCAGGAACTCATCTGAAACATCGACTGCAAATTCTTTCATTCCATGCAGGAATTCCTTTCTTGATTTCATTTTAAGAACTACAACTGTCAATATATCCACCTCCCATATAGTCTGTTCCATATCCCTCCAAAAAAGGGGGAAACTTTATCCCTGGATCATCTCAATGGAATAGATCTCCAACATTTTTGATCTGCCAGTAGAGCTGGGTTTCTGTGATTTCACATTGTCATTTTGGCCTTAAAGTACCTGAGTTCTGCCTGAACTCTGCTGGAGATGCCAGAGCTCTTTCCCAGATGGAATTCCTGCTGTGCTTTCCACAGAAAACTCCTGACAGGATCCATAATGGAATGTGATCATTGTAAACACTGGCACCCCACAGGTGAGCCCTCTTTCCATGTAAAATCCCCCACAAAATGCACTCCCTGTCTCACAGCTGCATAAGGGGTGTTGAAATTCCACCCTTGCCCGTGGCTCCACCAGAATTTTAGGGGAGAAATTAGCACATGGTCAATGTTTGAACATTGCCTTGAAATTGAAATTGCCTTCACAGTGCAAATGTTTTAGCCTGGTAGTTGGGTCATGACCAGGCACAGGCAGAAATATCCATCAGGAAGTTGCTGACAATCCTGCAAATAATGAAGGAAAGGATTCACCTTATAACTACCAAAAAAAAAAAAATCAAGAAAAAACCAAGGAAATACAAACCAGCTGCTGGATTAAGAACAAAAAATAAGGGGGAAAAATCCTTCCAATTTAGAAGAGCTTCACTGGAGTCCTTTTTATTGTCCCAAAAAGCAATAGAAATTAATCATCTCTGCTGGCATCTCATGCCAGTTACAGACTAAAACATTGGTCCTGCAAGTAAATACAAGTGAAGGTCTTGCTGTTAAAAATTCATGTAAAAATCATTCCAGCAGAGGAATAAGATCAGATATTTTCTTCCAGTTCCAGCAAGCTGACAAAGGAAAGAATTAGATACCAAGTCACAGCGTGCATGAATTAATCAATATGGATTTCAAATGCATCTCTGTGAGAGCTGCAATAAGAGGAGCAGACAATTATTGCATGGGCAAAACCAAGCTGCTACAGAAACAGAATTCTTATCCTGACATTTAAGTTTCTCATCTTTTTTTACCACTTAATGAATAAAAACTGTACTCAACTATTAATAATGAGATTTTAATTTCAGAAATTAGGCCTTATAAGCTTTATATTTCTTATACCCAGTGATCTTTTTCAGCATTCCCAAAAAACCATGGGGCCTACATATGCAAAGGAAAGGGGAATTTATTTAATGCTAATCATTGCTGTGACCTTTGGGTTTTCATCAGTTGCTAAATGGCCTTGGCATTAGAAAATACCACAGTGGTAGGTAATGTCACAGAACATTAACAATTCCATTTTTCTTATCAATTAAGCTGACCTTACCTGCAATTACTATTTATTTGAACAAGAAAAATCTAAACACATCATGGATATTACAGTGCAACTACCACAGAGTTCTCTAAATGCTTTTCCTTACCCAAGGCTTTCCATAATTCATCTCTGAAGACCCAATAAAAACAGCAATTGTATAATCAGTAAAAGCAGAAATTTTTCTCTTTTCTTTTCTCATATCCTACAAATGATCTGCTATTTATTCAAGCCCATAATTTAAGAAATAGCTCAGTTTTCACATCAGAAAACAGCAGATTTTTTTTTCATTAAAGGCATTTTGTCAATAATGGTAGTGTTGAAGGGTTGTGGGGAATTTTCTGCTCTCAGCATCCCTTTGGCAAATGGAAAGCATAAAATAATGGACATCTAAGTGACAGTGGAGGTGCTCAAGAAAAGGGGTTCACTACTGAAAATGTGCTGGTTACAAATGAGAATTTGATACTGGCAAACTCCATCATAAAAATAAAGTTCAATTACCTCCAATTCCTTCCTAGCATCCTTGCTGGATGTAATAAATCATTGTTCAGCTTTAAAACAAGTTGAAAAGCAGATTAAGGACCTGAAAACTAAAAGAGAAATTAACTTAAAGTAAAAATTTCCATTTCCAAGGTGTAACACAAAAATGGAGGCAAATGTCAGGGCCCAGCAGCCCTGGGTGTCCTGGAGTTGGACTTTCTTCCAATTCTTTGTTTTTAATTAAATTATGAGAAACAACCATGGACATCCTTGCAATTTCTTTATTAAGTCTTGTGTTTTTACATTGACAAACAAAAGACTTCGGAAAGAAATAAATTGAAAAATATATATATTACTTAAGATTTTTTTCTCTTTTTACTCCTGAACTTCATTAAGCCAGGCTCAGCTGGACTGTAATTCCTTCCACAGCCAAAGTGTTTGGGCTAAGCTGAGCTCCTCCTCTTTTTGGGACTGTTGCAAAATCTGATCATTCCCATGGCTGTAAGAAAAATGGCTTGAATAGAGGAAAAAAGGTTTGCCCAGTAATTGATAATGATGAAGGCAGTCACTAATATTTGATAAATGTGGAGAACCCCCATTTATATGAAAATAGCAGATCTTGTTCTCTGGGAAAAATGCAGCATCTTGGAAAAAAAAAAAAAAAAATTAGGTTGCAGCTTGGCCAGATCCATCCTTTGAGCACTTTTCCAGTGCCTTGGATCCATCACGCATCAGAAATTCATTGCAAAGCAAACATTTAAGACGTGGGGGAAAGTGGAGAATGACTGGCAGGAAAAAAAAAATATTCTGAAAAAAAAAAATGCAGAGGGTTTACCATCTGTTTTGTTTTCCATCCAGGTACTTCTGGGCTCTGAACAAGCTTTTGTGCCTTGGAAATTCACCAGTTTTCTGAAAAAAAAAATCCCTTGTTGCTATGGAAATACCATCCCTTCCCAATGAATCCTCCTTGAAGGTGGAGGACATTGGCAAGAGTAAATGTAAACTTTTTTTTTTTTTTTTTTTTTTGTTTGTTTGTTTTTTTTGTTTGTTTTTTTTTTTGTTTGTTTTTTTTTTTTTTTTTTTTTTTTTTTTTTTTTTTTATGATGTGTCAGACAACCACAGCTGGAGCAGGGAGAATTCCTCACCCCCCAAAAAACCACTGATGGTATCATGAACTCGTGATGAGGAACATGAAGGGGCTGCTTGATGGGCTCATTATCCATCCCCAAAACACGTCCAGAGCCCCCTGGAGCTGCTGGCAGGGCTGGCTCCGTGCCCAGAGCTCTGCTTTAATGAAACACAAAGTTGAGAGGGATCAGTAACAGCCTCCCCTCCCAAGCAGCCCGTTGGAGCAAGCTTTGGGAAGGTGATGGGCAAGGAAATTAGATGTCTGTGAAAACTGGCAACATTCCTGTCAGGCTCACTCCACGCAGGCTGCCTTGTCATTCCATGGCAAACCCCAGCAGGGGATAGAGAACAGAATGAAAGACAGGAGTGTGTGAAAAGAACATCAGAGAAAACCTCTCTTTTTTCCCCTTCCCCCCTTGTTTTTTCTCTCTGTCTGCATCCCAGCAGCCCCCAAGTGAAATTCCCTGAGATGTGACCCAGCCAGAAGGACAGACCTGGTGATGTTCAAATGCTTCCCCCCCTCAGAGCCCTCCCATAAACACAACCTGAGGCTGCTGAGGCTGCTGTCCACCCTGCAGGGCTAGAGTGGGAAATAAAACAAAGCTTCAGAATTAAGAGCTAATCCATCCTCTTGCAGCTCAGACTGGTGCAGTGATTTATGCCCAAATTCCTCCCGCCCCTATGATGCACTCACCATCACAAACAGGCTCAGGGACCACTCAAAAAAATTAAAACACAGCTCAGCATAAGCATGGCAAATCTGTCTGTTAACCTTATGAGTTTCTTCAAAGGGCAATACCCAATGAAAGTAATTCCAAAAGCAACACATGGAAAAAAGCAATTTAAAGATGGTGTGCCAGTGAGATCTTGTGCTTCTCTAATAAATTGATGTCAGGAGCTGAAATGTTCACAGAATCCCAGAATGGTTTGGGTTGGGACACTAAAGATAATACAGCTCTACCCCTGCCATGGGGCACCTTCCACCATCCCAGCTGCTCCAAACTCCATCCAGCCTGGCCTTGGACACTGCCAGGGATCCAGGGGCAGCCACAGCTCCTCTGGGCAGCTGTGCCAGGGCCTCAGCACGCTCACAGGGATGGATTTTTCCCTAATATCCCATCTAAACCTGCTCTCTGTCAGTGGGAAGCCATTCCCCCTGGTCCTATCACTCCAGGCCCTTCTAAATTGTCCTCCTCCATCTCAGCTCCTTCCAGGTACTGAGAGGCTGTGATAAACTCACTCAGAGGTTTCTCCTCTCCAGGCTGAACAATCCCAGTTCTCCCAGCCTCAGAGCAGAGCTGCTCATCCCTCTGATCATCCTGGTGCCTCTTGCCAGTGCTGGGAGCCAGAGCTGGAGGCAGCTCTGCAGGTGGGGTCTCACCTGAGCAGAGGGGCAGGGTCAGTGTGGCCATGCTGGAGACACAGGTGGGGGTTTTAAATCCCTTGCACGTTTGGCTGTTTTTACTGACAACACTCCTATTTTGAACTCTTCAGCTATTTGATTCTAATTTTTCCTTTGTAAAGCCTGAGCCAAGTGCAGTTCCAGAGCACTCCCACTGATGTCACCAGCATTACAGCTAAGCTGCTCTGTGCCACTCCATCAGTTCAGTTTCTTACAGCTTATTTTCCCCTCTCTTCAGCTGCCTGCTCATCTTACTCCATTCTTCTGAGACTCCTTTTTACAACCTTTCCAGGATGAATTCATTCAGTGTTTTTGGCTCCTGCAGGGAGTGCTCTGCTCAGACCATCTTGTACCTACAGGCATCCTGAGGAGAGCTCTCTGTGCCAGGGACACCTGGCAGCACTCACAGCCCTGCTGCTTCCTGCAAATTCTTTATTCAAATCTCTCTTATGGTGGGGGAAACAAATTGTGACAGCTGCAAGTCACCTGCCAGAGTGACCAGACTTGCATCATAAACCTCTGCACAATCAATACTCGAAAAAAGGCAAGTGGTCCTTTGGTAAGTTAATTTTTTTGCAGGTTTAGAAGGGCTGTATAGGAAATAGTGGTTCAAACCAGCATTCAGTGTGCTGAATACTTTTTATTCCAAGTGCAAATGAGTGACTGTACATGCTAAGATTGTATTAGAATGATAAAACCAATTAAAACAGATTTATTGCCTTTCTACGATTCCCCTTTGAGATGGAAATAGTCCTGCTTTTAAAACATGAATTCATCTGTTTCATACAGGTTGCACACACTGAAAAAGTATTATCAAGAACTGTAGGATTTCCTTTTGAAGTAATTTTTTAATCTTTCACTGTCTGCCTTGCTTGGATGAAACAAGTCAGTAGAAAACACTTTGTAGGAAAAGCTGAGGAGAAAATGGAGCTACAGCAAATTTCTGACATGGGACCAGAATCTGACACTAGAAATCTCTTGTGGTAGGGACAAATCCTCCCAGGATTTAGTGAGGAGCTCATGGGTGCAGTTTGTACTCACAGCAGCCCTGGGCTCAGACCTCCCCTGCCTGCTCCTGCTGGCCACAGATCACAGCCCATGGGGACCAGGCTGGGTTGGGATGCTCAGGGTGATGCTGATGCCTTGGGTTTTAGCTTTTGTATTTTTCAGATTCTCTGCTGCTTAGTGTGTAACTCTGAAACTTCATGTTAGGTGTTAGTAAGTTCTCTTCCCAGGGTAGTCAGACAAAACTATTCTTTTCTAGCCAGAGAATCAAGGACACCCCTTACCCAAAAAGAAGAAACAACAGTGAGGGAAAGGGGGCAAGGCAGGGGCTGAGACTTCATAACCTGGGGCTGTGCTTGGATAATTGACCCCAAGATGGAGATGAACCAAAACTTATAAAAACTTATAAAACTCGTGACCAGGATCCACCTTGGATTAGATTTGGGTGCAGCCCCAGCCAGGCTCTTGCACTGCCCAGGGTGAATCCTTTCAATAAATACTGATTTTATTCCTTTTGCTCTGTCTGGTCTCTGCTCCAGCTCAGCCTTTCAGGCAACAAGAGGAGCTCCACATCCCTGTGCAAGCTGGAATTGAGCTCATGCCTTCCAATGCTTGACCATGAAGGAATTCCTCCTGATGTCCATCCTGGCCCTCCCCTGCTGCTCAAGGTCATTTCCTCTCATCCCATCACTGGTGGCCTGCAGGAAGAGCCAACCCCCTTTTTAGAGCTATTTTCTACATTGATTTGTAGTTGTTACCATGTGAAAAACACTTTTTTAAAAATAATAATCTGCTGCAATTTGTGGCAGTGGCAGGAAATCCCTCCCAGAGAACAGCCAGCAGCAGGACAGGAGATCCTCACCATCATCTCAAATCTGCTTTTAGGTGCTTGTCCTCTGTCCCCAGTGCCCCATTTCAGCACTGGAGCAGCAGCAAAGGGGATGAAGAGCCCCATGGAGATCCAGCCCAGCCCTGGAGGCACAGGGACAGAGGCAGTGTCCCAGCAGGGACATCCCAGAACCAGCAAAGCTGTCACACACTTGGCATTATCACACTGTTTATTGCACTGCTCCCCTGCCAGATGATTGAAACCAATTAAATTATTGGAACCAGGGAAGTGATTTATCTTCAAAGTACTGCTCTTGCCTGAGAAAATGAGATAAAACTCCTGACTTTTCTGAAGTTTTATTGCTCCGTGTCTTTACTCATGGAAGTTGCCTAAGTCTTTTGGGAGTTATCTCTGACCCAGAGCAGGGCTGGGTGTAAATCTGCCTTCTAATGAAAACTTCTGTATCTGAATGGGAGCCAGATCTAATCCCACAAAAATCCATGTCAAGGAAAGTTAAAATTCATGTTTAGGGCGTTCTTATCAGCATTATTTGGCTTAAGGAGCACATTCCCATAAATGCCCCCCTCATGGACACAATAAGAGAGTTCCTTTTCTCCTGAGAAACAAGTTCATTGATTGTCTCATTTCCCTGATCTGAGCAGCAAATGTTACATCCACAAATGTTTTATCTCCTTTACACATAAAACCAAGCCCCTACATTATTTCAATTATTGAGAAATGCTATTGAGAAACACTCTGTAGCAAGTAGAGAGTGGCTCTCATGGCAAATATAAACCTGGACTTTTAATTGTGTGGTGCCCCCTTTCAGAATTTCTAAGTCAAGATGACTAAAATCTTGGCAAAAATTTAAAGAATAAGATTTTTTTTTTTTTTTTTTTTTTTTTTTGCTGATCCTTGGAAGGCCAAGTGAAACTTTCCTTTTGAAAGGCATTCAGATATTGATTTAGAATTCCACTTCAAAAGGATCACCAGCACCCACACCCCCTTTTCTTCCATTCAACTGCCACAACATATTTATTTTCTTTCATGGGGATCTTATTTATTGCTGGACAAGCAGGATACAAAGAAATAGGATCTCTGTAATGCCTTAACCCAGAGTAGGAACGTCAATCACTTCAGGGAGCTGAAAAGGGGATTTTAAAAGCATCTCAGCAGCTCTGGGGAGAATCCTGCCCCAAATCCATCCTGCTGTTTATCACCTGCACTGTCTCAAGGCATCAGCTGAAAAGGAATAAAACCAGTGGGACTCTTCCCATTTGCTTTAATGGACTTTGGATCCGTGCCCAAGCACATTAAGTTTCAGAGATAAATATATTTTTAATTCAATCAAGTTTCCAAAGTTTCTGCTGAGATCAATCAGGAACTCAGTGGTCTTGTGGGAAGGAGCCATGTCCCACACACAGCTCTGCCTTCTCCTAAAGCTCAGGCAAAAGTAACCCAGATTTAGGCACTGGGAATACCAAACTCCACTTAGAATATTTAACTTTCCTCTGTTAATGGCTGTCTCTGCTGGTGCAGCACTGAATCCCCATCACTGACACATGAACTGTTCCCAAAAGCCTTGGGGAGGATTAATGTGCACAGCTACCTGGAAAAGTGTCCCACCTCCAGTGGTCGGTGCTAAAGCAGGTTTGCCTTGAAAAATAAAGACTAAAACAAGGACACAGAGAAGCCTAACATGAAAAACAATTTGATTAATGCACCAAGGGCCACAACAGGCAAGCAGCAAACACTGGGCTGTCAGGGCTGCCTTTGGAAGAAATTAATGGAGGGAGCAAGGTTTCACTTTAATGGGATTACCATTGGGAGACCTTAAGAAATGCTCATTTCTGTCTCAATTTACCTGACATTTTTGTTTACCTTGCAACCTCTTCTGTGGCAGAGTTCAGAGCTCTGCATTTGTACCTGGTACATTACACAGGGCTCATGACAATCTTGTCCTGCATGGCTCCCACAAGGAGTTGCTCTGTCCTGTGCCCTTCTCCTCCCTCCCCATGGAAGAAAAGTCAGAAGCAGCCTGTGAAATCCCCCTTAGTCAGCACTAAGGCTCAGCCCAGCCTTTACCCTGCAAATGCAAACCCATCCCTCACTCCATCACCAGCTGAACGTGAGCAAAACAGCTTTAGGCTAAAAGCAATCTAATCTGAACCAGAGAAATATTGTGACATTAAAAGCACTGGAAATATATGATAGGACATCTAGAAAGCTTTTAATCTGGGTGGGTTGGAGATAAGGCTGTTGTCACTTGCAGGAGGCACGACAAGCTCGGTGTGACTCGGTGATGGATGACCCAGCCTGTGAGTGCTGGCTCTGTACAAAAACATTATTTGTGGCCTTCTTACAAACATTCATTGCCACTCTGCCTGTTTTAAATCTGAGCCTGTTCAAGCTTTAAAGGAAGACAATGCCATAAATAATGGGTTAGAAATTTCTGAAATTGAGCAAAAAAGGTTTTCTGTGCATGAAGGTGGCGCTGGTTTAAAATCCAATATATTGCCATCTCCTCAGAGTAGAAGTTGTGGGAGGGTGGGAATTTTCTTTCTTCAAGAGCATAAAGGTTTAATTCAAGCCCTGAGGACAGAAATGATCAGGCCAAGCAAAGCTGTGTCCCATTTGCACCTCAGCCCTGCACAGCTGGTCTGGGGCAGGTGTGCAACAAAGGCTTTGCATCCCTGCCAGGCACCAAAGGCCATCTCTACAGCAGATCAGCTTCTAAAAACTGGTCTCTGCCTGGAACTCCTCAGGTTTGAAATTAAATTTAGCTGATACAGAGAAGAAAATGTTCTGTGTGAGCACCAGGCAGTCAGGAGGGAAGGTCCCTGTGCTCTGCAGCAGTGGCAGACACATCTTTGTGTCACCTCCAGAACAACCCTGGGACCCCAAGAGCTCAGCCCAGCCCCCCCTGTGCCCCCACCCTGCAGCTCTGCCACCCCAGTCACTCACCTGGGCTGGGAACTGCTGCTCCCATTTCCCTGGGCCATTGCATTATTTAAATTATCTGACTCAGAGTTTCTCAGAGCAAGGATAATTTTTCACCACTTAGGAAGCATCAAGCATCTACTCTGCGTGTAATTGAGGTCCTAAAGTCGTTAAGGCAATAGCACAGGAGAGCTGTAAAAAATTATCAGAGAAAATAGAGACAGAAGAGATAAGATGCAGCTCTCTGGGAAAAGGAACAAAAGTATTCCAAAGTTCTATTCTTCGAGTCTTTGGCTTAATTAATTAACTCTCCTCAGCTTGCTTCATATAAACTCCCCGTGCTTGGGGGAGTTCTTTTTTGGACACTGGGGCTTGGGGCAGCCTGGGACAGTGGAAGGTGTCCCTGCCATGGGAGGGGGTTGGAATGAGATGGATTTGAGGATCCCTTCCAATCCAAACCATTCCATGGCTCTCACACCCATGGCACTGATGCTAAAATGGCTCTGAGTTAATGAACACATATTTGACATTACCCATTATCACATTATTCTGCAAATATGTTCTTGCAGGAGGGATTTAATTTGCTTTGCAGTTTATGTGATACTGGGGAAAAAAAAACAAGCTTTGACCTTGTAAACAACTCTACACTTAGGATTTACTTTTTCAAAAGCATATGTAAACCTGAATAGTCCTCCTGAATTCAGTGTGACTCAAATCTCTGCAGGATTTGGTCTGGCAAATTACACATGCAAATTCTTCTACAAGAGGATATTCTGCAGATTGACTTAAACTTGATGACGAGCCAATATAGTAACTATTGCAGGAAGATATGTAAATTCCTTTGAATAAAGCCCATTTTCTAGTAACAAAATATTTTCCAGGAGAAATGAGATGACAAACACTCAACCAGATACTGCAGAGAGCAGCATCTCCTGAGCAAAAGCTGCCTCTGAGGTAGGAAAGCAGCTCATTGTTTTCTTCCTACAACCTGACCTTGCTGCTTAATGAATAGCAGAGTTCCTGGCAGAGAAAGAATTAAAGCTGGAGTTTTTAGAGAAAGTACCTCTTAAAACATTTCTGTCAGTTTAGGCAAGCACTGAATCCTCAATTACTTTCCCCAAATTTATCCAGAACAGGTATTAAGCTGGAAAATGGAGGAAATGAGGTTGTCTACTGAGATTTCTTGCCCTTCAGATTCAAAGAGGAAATTAGAGTATAACAGTGCCAGAATAGTGGGGTTTTTTTCATATTCAAAGACACACAAAGTATTTTTTACTGTTTTTTTTTAGTTGAAAAGATCCATGATTGCCATGATTAATGCTTTGACACCACCTAATCCAATCAAGCTCAGCTAATTCCATTTGCATGTGGCATCTCTGATGCACAGGGATGGGCTGGTACAAGTGGGAGGTCAGGCTGGGGCTCAGCACTTCCTTCCTCTGAATTAATGACAGCAAACCTTGGGGACAGCACAATCCTGGGGAGAAATCCCTGCCAACCCCAGGTTCTTCTCTGGGCTCAAACTTGCATTTGTTTTTAGGGTTAGAACAGGAAACTCAGGGGAAACCTTAAATTTGGAAGTGAATAACTGACAGGTAACTTCACTGCACTCCAACTACTTGGTTTAAACCAAATGAGCATTTGATTGCTCATGGTTTTAAAGCAAATCCAAGAACATCCAAATGCCTGGAAACTTCAGCTGGATTTCAATCAGGGAAATTACTCAAACTGAAGAAAAAAAAGTGTAGAAGTGACCTCCCTGATTTTGGTTCCTTTGATGAAAAACCCAGGACAAGCTGCAGAGAGGTGATCCTAGTTAGGACCTAAGGGTTGTGTAAGGATGAGATCCCAAGTAATGACTGAAAATGTTGCTCCCCCCAAAAAATGGAGCACATTGGAAAAAAAATCTAATGGCACACAACAAAATCTGCATTCTGTGTACACACCTTCCTTTGGAAGAGGAGGTTTCTTTTTCTGCCAGCTTTGCTTGCTGCTTATTTCTTTTTATTTTTTCTTCCACATTCACTGACAGAGTTGCTCCGCTTGTTTTGTTCAGGATCATGAATTTCTTTTGGGAACAGGCTCTTCTCATCAAATATTGCTTTCAAGGCTACAAAACTGGAGTGAATTCCACATCAAAACCAGGGGAACATTTGGTGAGGTGCACTGTGAAAATCAGGCTGCAGGAAGAATTTTTAAAAATGAGAGAGGCAGAGCTCAAGCACTGCCCTACTCCAAGAAAAACACTGGATTTTCTATTTCCACTTTTGCTGATGGGTTTAGATTTTTGGGGATCTTTCTCCCAGTCAGGGAACTGAGAATTGTTCAGCCCAGTGTGTCCATCTCTGCCTCACACTCTTGGAATTCATTGGCCAGGTGTGCAGCAAATGTGATGGAATGGAACCATGGAATTGTTAAGGTTGGAAAATACCTTTAAGGTCAGTGCAGAGCCAGCCCCATTTCATCCCTGGAAGGATGGAGATCCCAGGGAGCAGAATTCCTACAGACTGGGTGAGAACAGCCCTTCCTTGGGGGTGCCCCATTCCTGAGCAATCTTCAGCCAAAATCAAACCAGTCCATCTCAAGGGAGAAATCCCTGGCCATGTGCCTTCCCCAGTGCTTTTGTAACTGCTGATTCCATTTTGTTCCTTCCCCACTTAAACCTTTGGACTGAAAATCAGCTGCAGATCCTGAAACACCCAAAGAGAGAGGCCTCCCACCCTGCAAGTGCTACCCCTTCCAAAACCTTCTCTGTATCCAGGAGAACTTTGCTTTTCACTTTTTCACAGGGGCAGATTAATCCCCTGCTAAACTCAGGGAATCTGGACTGACTTCTCCCCCACCAAGCCTCCATTCCTTTAATTTATTAGAACTCCAATCCTGCAATTAAGTACTAAAAAAAAAAAAAAAAAAAAATCAAATTATCTTCTACAGAAACAAGAGCTCTAAAACTGTTCCCTGAAGGCCTGCATGACTGAGCAGGTTTAGCCTGCAGCCATTTATTTACATGGATGCAGCAGGGTGATCTCCAAGGATTCTCCAGTCCTGGACAAGATTCCTTCTCCTCATGTGCATCGACCCCTCCTGCTAAAGGCAGACTGATTCATGAATAAAATAAATGCTATTCACTGAGCTGTTACTATGACACCTGGTAGTATCTCAGGAGCAGCCTGGGTGGGAGGGCTGTGCTGCTTTCCTTGGGAAAGGAGCCTGAGGAGCTGGAATTTCACACACTGGGATATTGTTAACGAGATGATGAGCACAGATCTAAAATTGCTGCAGCCACTCCAGCTGAGAGTGCACTTGCATTTAACAAGCCAGGAAAGCAGCAGGCAGAGGCTGGGCTTGATGCCCCAGCGATTGTTATCACTGCAGAGAGCATTAAATAAAATCAAATCAAAAGTACACAAAGCTCCTGGAGCCCTGCTCATTACTGGCCAGGCAGGAAACCATGCCCTGAGTGCTGAGGGGAGAAATACCAGCAAAACATCCCACACAACGTTCTGTCCCCACTCTGGGATCTCACCTTCCAGCTGTAATTACAGGCATGGAGCTCTTGGGAAAGCTGCAGGACTTTATCTATTGATTCCTGTAAGGTTAGGATGAAACTTGCAATGATTTAAAGGATTAGGATTTTAAATGTGTGAACTGTGTTTCTAGCTTCAGTTAATTAAAAGGTACATTAAACTAAAAAAAAAAAAAAAAAAAAAAAAAAAGGCTAATTAATACATTACCAGGGCTTAATACTTAATTTCACATACAAGATAGCCCTTTAAACACACCCTTAGATGAGAAGACTTTTGACTGGGAATTGTTAAAGTTAGCATCCAAAAGAGAATCTGATACAGATTTATTGCTGCCCTGATCCTAAAGGCAGCAGAGTGGCTTTAATGAGCAATGGTTCAGAGCCTCAAACAGCAAATCAGAGCTCAGCCAGAGCAGGAAAAAACTCAATATTCAGTGTGCTGGAGCCAGGACTGGGGCCACAAAACTTTCAAATAAAAATTTGCCTGATGTGGGATTTGTGTGAACAATCCAGCTGTTTCCTCTCTGTAGAGGTCACTGGGAAGCCAAGGCCATTCAGAACTGAAATTCAGCTCTGCCAGCACCTGGGCTTGTTTACTTTGGTAATGGGGATATTCACACACAACCATCACCCTGCACTCCAGTTTGGCTTTTTAAATTGCTCTGCCCACATGATTTTAATGGCTTTATCCCTCATTTATCTCTCATTTTGAGCAACTCATGGAAACGTGGAAGTGCCAGACCGATTTTTCTTTTGCTTGATGAGGGTGAGGTTTGGACAATTAAAACTGAATTACTGAGGAAGCTCTGAAATGCTGGAATTGTCTGTATAAAAATGGCACAGTGTTTACACCTGGCCTTGCACAGAAAAGCAGTGTTGCTGCTTTTATCATCCTTACAGAGAAATAACATCCCTTGTTCAGATAGAAACAGGCACTGATTAAAAAATTCACAGCTCGTGTGACGATTAAATCAGCTTTAAAGTGTTTAATTTAGAGGTTGCACACTTGGCCCTGCTGAGTCAGCTGCAAGGTGTCCAACACAATCAGGTTCTTTCACCTCATTTCTTTCTGGGAGCTGAGCTATCGACCTCTGAAATCCATCTGAGCCAGAGTGAACGTGTCTCCCAGCCAAGCTCCAAATTCCTGGTGCTGGATCTGCAGCCCCTGCTCTCCTCAGCCCTGCAGGGTGGGATGTGCCATGTCCTTCATCCTTCCCTCCGTGGGGGCTGTCAGGTTTGGACAGGAGCTGTTCTAAGGAATAGCAAGTGCCAAAAAAGCTCCAAAGCCTGCAGGAGGATGCAAGGACACTGATGGATGCAGCCAATTAAGCAGCTGCACAGACCCTGTCAAGTGGTTTCCAAATGGACCCAGGGAAGTCTCTCATCTTATAAAACAGAAATCACCTGGTGCAGTCCCCACATGGAGTTCTCCTCTCATACTCCCATGTATTTCACAAATTAAAATCCTTTTTCTTCGGTCAAACCCATTCAGGAGCCACAATCCCAGACTCAGGTTTTCAGTTAATCTGTGAAGTTTGATCCAGTGCCTGATGAAGGAAGTTCTGATGTTTCCATCAAATTCAGGGGTTCTGGAACATGCCTTTACAAAGTGAGGAAGTGTTGAGATAGGATTAACAGTCTCACCACTTACTGGAAGCCTCAAATCAGCTGCTAAGCAATAAATCTTGGAGTTCTCTATTACCTTCTCATTTTAGCACAGATGGGAAAAGCTAGTGACCTTTATATTTTTTGTCTTTCTGTGCTGAGAGCTGGAGTAATGAGAATATAATGAAGGTCTCTTTATTTTCCAGCAGCCTGGGAGGACAGAGATTTTCCCAGCACTGTCTTTTCCCAAAAGTATTTCTCAGGGAGAGGAACAAAGTCAGACTCATTCATTCCATCAGTCTAGTGGCCTAAACACACCCTTCAAATCCAGGTTTACTGGAGAACCAAAGGGAACTGTGCTTCTGTAAATTAATTTATCTCACCTTTATAACACTGCTCTACCAGGCAGGTAATGTAGTTACAGGCAAAAGTGTCCAGAAACTCTACATAGAGTAAAAGCATGTTTTGTTTGGGGATTTTTTTCTCCTTATTACCTTTTAGAGGAAATTAAATATTCCATTTATGCCCTGAAACCAGTTTCCACTTCAGTTAAAAAGCCCAAGCTTCCTGCTCTGCTGGGATTCTTCCCAACTAAGATGAGCACAGGTAAGGTCAGGGAAACTGGGCCAGCCTCTTGAAGATAATTAATAGTGTTAATTACTGCTTTGTTTTGTGGAAACAATTCCACCCTGAGAAAAAAAAAATCAGGTGCAACACATCATTTGTTGCTGAGATATTTGGATGCCACTTGAAACAACAACACCAGGGCTCAGCTGGGTTTGATCTCCTACCAGAAACAGGAATGAGATAAATGAGATAATAGATTTACCTGAGCTGAGATAAACCTGTGATTCCTGTTGGGCACAGCCTGGTGGAGTCCCCAGAGGCAGGAAGAGGAAGGCAGTGTGTTCCTCAAGGTCAGGCTGAGGAGGGTCCATGGGGATGGATCCATAGGGATGGATCCTCCTCACCCTGCCCTTGGCTGCAGCCAGGTCTTGCTGTCACCTTCAGTGTTTTCCTGAGCTTTAAACTGCCAGATTCCTCTGTATTTGCAGAGCATTTGGGGGGGAGGTTGTTCATATATGCACAGCTCATATATTTATTTAAAATATTAATATAGTTATAGACACATGAAAATAGGGCTTGGAGGAAAGATTGCAGGATAAAAGCTTTACTTTTCCTGCCAGCCAAGGAGATTCATGGAATGGTTTGGGTTGGAAAGGACTTTAAAACTGATCTCATTCCAGGCAGGGACACCTTCCCCTATCCCAGGTGCTCCCACTGGCCTTGGACATTTCAGGAATGGAATTCCACAATTTCTCTGGGCAAGAAGCTTTCCCTCATCAGGGACAGGGATGGGACATCCAGCTGTGCAGCCTTTCCCATCAAAAACTAGCAGCAAATCCACTTGCAGCAATTCAAGGTCACACCAAGAACCTTGTAAAGAGAAAAAGAACCTCCAAGAGAAAGTTTCTTCCCCATTTTGGAGGGTTTCAGACCAGGTGAGGAGCAATCTGCAAATCAGATGTGACACAGCTTACTCATACAAATACAAGATGTTTAGCAAGTCAGCCAGAAATCCAACTTACATAATAAGGCTTCTAATCATCTTTTTTTTTTTTTTTTTTAAATGAAATTTTAATTATGGGAAAATTAGTAACTGGTCTAGAGGTTTCTGCATTGCCATAAATGTCTCCAAAAAAAGCACATACTCTAAGAAATAGCTCACACTGCTGCAGAGCTGGAAAGTAGGACATGTTGATGGGATCCCAAAGCAATTTTTACTAAAAGCATTATTTCTGAGGAATCTGGCTCCAGCAAAAGAGAGAATCCCTCTCAAGGCCACTTTCTAGTAAAATATTTACAAGAACACCCAAAAACCTGTTTCTTCTTCGTGTGCTTTTAGTAAAAATGTACCAAAAGTGGAACAAGCTTATCTATTTCTCTTCCAGGCACTCTGAAAACTCAGAGAAGAAACTTTCTGCCAAGGCCCCCTCTGGGCTGGGAGGTGGAGAAGGGGATCACACCTCTGCTCCTGGCTGGGAACAAAATGGCAATTCCTTGGGAAAATGCACCTCTTTGGCATTTTCTGTTTTCCTATCAGAATAATAAAACCCACAGTGCCAGGCCCAATTCAGCTGTGATTTCTGACAGGTTTGTAGAGTGGAATCAAGGGAAAATGCTCTGGAGTTGCATTCTAGATTGAAAGTGTATGAAAAACTGCTTTTCATATTCTTCTTACAGCTGCTCAGTCTTCAGCAAACATCCCATAGAGAATTAACCTCACATATAACAAAATCACCTTCAGGTCTAATTCATTTTGATGATGCAGATGATGGAGCTGGGAAATTCCATTTCCTCTTTGCCCATCACAAGATGGTTCAGTTCCTAACAAGGGGGTGGGGAAAGTCAACTTGAGAGAGCAAGAATTTACTTAAAATCTAATTTTTTGTCAGGTTAAAAGACAAGTGGTTCAAATTGGGGGCAGCTTAAGTGTTTTGGTTTAGCATCAAATCTTGGCTTCCAACATCCTCAAAAAAAAAAAAAAAAGGTCAGAAACATCCTATTTTTGGCTTTATTTTTTGATATGTCAAAGCACATCCCTGCATAACTCCCCCACCTTGTATAAGTTACAAGTAAAATAACTATTTATCTCCAAAATTAGGATATTCCTCATCAAAATAAAAAGAGTTGCTTTTCTTCTTGTCTCATCCTCATCAGCCTTTGTTCTAGTTCTTGTTTTTTGCAACATCCTTCCTGTGAAAAGCAAGCAAGATTTTCAATTTGCTGATTTTCTTAGGAAAAAAAAAATACAGAGGAAATGTTTGCTTGAAGCCTGAATAATTTCTTGTAGTCTTCAAATAAAATCAGCAGACTCTCCTACAGATAAATATATCAGTTGTCATCCTTTTCCTGGAAGAAAAAAAGAGAGGAAGAAAACACATCTCTCCCCTGAGACATCTGCAGAGCCATAGTATTTATTTCTGCCAGAGAGGTTCTTAAAAGTGTTGTTTTTAGAAGTCAGGATAACTCCCAGACCACAGCTGCTTTTTATTTATATTTCATCTTTCTACCCAACTGCTGCTAAAGAGGGAGAAGCTGTTCCTGAGATATTCCAGCCTTCCATTTGAGTTGTGGGGCTGGGACCTTCTCACTGGGACCCAGCACTGAAAAATAAAAACATTTTCAGGACAGAAATACTCCAAAGGAGGAGTTTGGAAGCTTCCCAAGGCCCATCACTTGCTGTTTGTAATCCTGGATTGAGAAGGGAAAGTCTCCTCCTGCTCATCTTGTGTGGGTGGGAGTGGGAAATAGTTTTTTGTTGATCTGCCTGCTGGGCACTCACTGAGATCCCTGGACTTCCCTCAACAGCTCAGACCTGGAGTTTGAAGCTTTGCTCCATTTTTCTTTTTGCTGAGGCCAAACCAAACAAAACAACACCAAAATTAAAGCCACAAGTAAAACCTGATTGATTTGCCCTTGTCCTGTAGGGAACAGAAATAAGTGGGCTGGTTTGCTTGCACTCTGCCTGTTTTCCATCATTTCACTTGCCTGATCCATCAGGAGACCCTGCCTTGCTCCAGCCTGAGCCCCCTCAGCACTGCACAGCTCCCATGGGAATTCAGATTTCAGCTCCACATTTCCCCTCCAACACCAAATGGGCTGAGCCATTCTGCACTGAAGAATTGGGAGTTCTGCCTCTGCTGTGCACAGCCTCATTGTTCCAGTCGTTCCTTAAACATTGACTGGGACAAACCTGCAAATCAATTCCCTCCACAGGAAACCCATCCTGCAGGTGGCTGCTGGAAGGATTCATTTCCCTGCACAGTGCAGAATGAGAGAGAGTTACAGCAGGAAAAAAAGCTCCTTTCAGAACTGTACCTTTATTTCCTATTCATGAATACAGTGCTGCAAAGTAAATCTCACTTTGTAAACAGTTTTCTTTATAGGACCTGGTGAAACTGAATGTAGATGGGGAGGGGGAAAAACTATAAATCAACAGCCTAATAGAGAGATTTCTTTGAGCATAGTAAATAAATCTGTATATTTCAAATTGTTTTACAGACACGTGGTGCAGGTTCAAGGAATGGCCAGGAGAAACAGCAGAGGATATATTTCACTTTCTCCAGACAGAAATCTGCTGAAGATCCCACACAAACCCAGAATGTGCTGTCACATACATCCTGTGCAACCCCAGTGACTTTAGGACAATTCCATGGGCTGGAGGCTGCACACATTAGGATTCTATGTTTGTTGCCAGGCTGGGCTTAGACTATTTAAATTCCCTGTCAGGATCAGTTATGGTCAAATCATTTCCCATAAAAAGAGAAATGGATCCGTAACGAGACTTAATGCTTTGTTGTTTGAAAAACTATTTCAACACACTATTAAAAACTCCAAGGACTCTAATTGAACTGGTTTTTTAAGCAGGAGACAATTAAAGTTTGCTGCATAATTAATATATCACGGCCATTAATAACCCCTAAATGATCCCTAAATTTCATTTTATCCATTATGGACAAATTGAGCTGACTCATTGTACAGGAAATACTTTAAAACACCTGTCACTGAAATATTCCTTCCACTATCTAGAAAGAAAAGGCTCCTAACAGCTCCCTGAAATTGGTGTCACTCATTAAAATCATCTTCAGACATTGTGTGCCTTCCACAAGTCCTCTAAGCACGATCACGGGGCTGTTTTAGTCACTGCTGATCTCCAGGAGATATTCCCAGCTTTTATCAAGGAGCTTGTGTTTGTAAATAGGCAGCACAAAAAGCCACAGCTCATTTCCCCACTTTTGTACTGAGCTGCTTCATGAATCCCAGTCCCTTTTGAGGAGAATTTGCACATTCACAGGGTTTTATTTGAACGAGCTGAATGCTGCTGCAGAGATTGGAGATTAATCACCGAGTGCCATTCACTGAGGGATGATCAAACTCCACAAACAAGGCAGCAGATGGTGGCCAGGGAGCCTTCCAGGCCCTTCTCTAACCAGGACTGGTTTGCACATCCCAGCCAACAATCCAGGAGTTGTCTCCTCAGCTCCTATAAACTTTTGGAGCCCCAGAGATGGAGAATCCAAGGAGTGCTTGGGAAACACTCCCAGGCACGTGATGGGATGTTGCACAGCCAGCCCTAGGATCCCTGCAGGTCCATTCCAGCTCAGGATATTCACAGAACCATGGAAAGGTTTGGAAAGGGATTTAAAAATCATCCAGATCAACTCCTGCCATGGCAGAGACACCTTCCACCATCCCAGGCTGCTCCAAGCCCCAATGTCCAACCAACCTTGGGCACTGCCAGGAGTCCAGGGGCAGCCACAGCTGCTCTGGACACTCTGTGTCATGGTCTCACAACCCTCACAGGGAACAACTCCTTCCCAATATCCCATCCAAATCTATTTTCTCAGTGTGAAGCCATTCCCCCTTGTCCTGTCCTTGTAAAAAGCAATTTTCCATCTTTCTTGTTGTCTCCTTCAGGCACTGGAAGGTCACAATTAGCTCACCCCAAAGTTTCTCCTGTCCAGGTGAACAATCCCAGCTCTGCCAGCCTTTCCTGCTCCATCCTGGGATCCCCCTGGAGCCCCCTCTGGATCTCTGCAGCAGCTCCAGCTCCTCCCTGTGCTGGGACAGGGCTGGGCAGCTCTGCAGGTGAGCTCTTACCTGAGCATAGACTCCCCTCCCTCCCCTGCTGCCCACGCTGCTTTGAATTTCCATATTCTACAATTTTGGACTCTACAAATTCCTATCACCTGAATGTTGTGTTCATGGCTTGTGGAGAGGTTCTGGGCAGAGCCCACAGCACTGGCAGCCCCTCTGCACCAGGGTGAAGGATAAGCCCCTGAAAGCTCCACAGGCTGATTGTTCCTTTGACATATCAGTGACATTCACAGCCCCATAAACCTTGCTCATCTGAAATATTTAGCTCCTCAGCAGCAGTCAAACAGACATGCATCCAGCCTGGCTCTTCCCCACTGTAGATCACTAATTTATTTCTTACAGCCCTCCTGGGTGCTGTATGTGCTGAGACAACTGCATTCCCAGAAATGGGCATAAATATCTGTATTTATTTTCTCATCATACTGGCTGGGGAGTTGGGGGGGAAGGAGAGAGAGGGAGCCAGAATAAGAATCACACAGAGAAAATGGCCTGACAAACACTCTGGGTGCACTTCCTCCAGCAGAGTGCTCGACATTATTCCTCATCTGCTGTGCCACAGCTCAGAGTGGGCCCTAATTATGGATTTCCAACTGGCATTATGGTTATTATAGATTAGATGTTCCTCTGTAAAGACTGTCAAACCAATGAAATTTTCAGGTTTTGAGTAGCCCCCAGGGCAGGGCTCTACAAGGCTGGCTTTCCTGAGCTGTTAGTTTTATTTATAGTCCAGGACTAAACAAGGCAGGAATTAAGGGAATGCTCCTCGCTGGAGGTAATGGTATGGAAATGCTGATGTAGGTCTGTGACAGCAGACAGGAGCAATAGCCTTGAGGAAATATTGAAAGTGTGGAGCTGAGCAGAGCAAGCTGCACCTCAAGGCTGCTTTTTGTCACTCTGACAGGACAAAGTTGTAAATAATCCCCCCCACAGTGTGCACTCAATTATCAGTAATTTAGTGGCACCCAGGATATGATGTGCACAGGAAAACACAGCAGGCACCTCAAAATCTCTGCCATGAGCTGCTTTCTCACCTGGTTTGGGTTGCAGAGGCTTTGGAGGAATGAAGCACAGCTAAAGGTTGGCATTTTCCAGGCTGCTATTCCAAACATAGCTCCTAGAAGCTACATGAAGTTTGAATGAATCAGCCAATCTTGAGCTGAAATTACAGGATAGATAGATAGATGGATGATGGATGGATGGATGGATGGATGGATGGATAGATAGATAGATAGATAGATAGATAGATAGATAGATAGATAGATAGATAGATAGATAGATAGATAGATTCTTCTCATATACACATGCTCTATGAAAGTTCCCCTTTTTAGGGCAAACAGAACTTGCAGATCCACTGGTCACTGAGAAATAAAAAAGGTGGGGAGGGAAATGTGATTTTTTATAAAGATAAGATTATTAAAATATTGCTCAAAGTTTTTTAAGGAAGTGGGAAATGGGTCTTAAAGGCTTTGCCATCCTGTGCATCACCAGCAAATCCCACTGTGGGGGCCATTTCTCACTGCCCTGTTAGACCTGGAACAAAGAACAATTCCAAGGGCTCCTTGAAGTCAGGACAGCAGCTTTGGCTGTGGCTCCTCTCAGTGCCTGTGTAATTGCCAGCTCTGTTAGCAGAAATTGAACTTGCAATCATCAGAATCACAAAGCATCTGAGAGAAAGGCTGGAAAGCTTCAGCTGCTGTCTGTGCTGCAAGGAGCTAAGGAGGGGCCCCAGCTGAGCCAGGTCACTGAAATTCCCAAAACACCCCCATCCAAAGGGAGATCAGTGAGAGGGGAAGGTTACACAGAGCACTCATTTGCAATAGTTTAAATTCTTTGTGTGTGTACGTTGTACTTTCATGCACAGTGTGCCACACAGAAATGTTGATACTGCAGTGAAAGGCACCCACTGCTCCTGCACTGTAAATCACACACAGCCCACACAGCTCTGGGGAAAATTGCTTATAGTGGGGAAAAAAACCAGTGTGCCCAGAGTGCACAAACTCAATATCAATGTACACTTGTCCTTGATGTTCAGAATGATCCAGGATCAATGCAGGCTGGGCAGTGGAGGGATTGGGAGTGGCCCTAAGGAGGAGGATTTGGGGGTGCTGGTGGATAAAACCTGACATGGTCTGGTAGCCCAAAACCCTGTCCTGGGCTGACCCCAGTGTGGGCAGCAGGACAGGGGGATTCTGCCCCTCTGCCCTGCTCAGGTGAGCTGGAGAGGGACATTTTATCATGGCTTGTGTCCAAAGAGCAAGGAGCAATGGATTTAAGCTAAAAGAGGAGAGATTGAGGCTAAATATAGAGAAGGAATTTTTTCCCTGTGAAGATGGGGATGCTCTGGCAGAGGGTGCCCAGAGAAACTGGGGCTGCTCCATCCCTGGAAGGGTTGAAGGCCAGGTTGGATGGAACTTGGAGAAATCTGGGGTGCTAGGAGGTGCCCCTGCCCACAGCAGGAATGGGATGATCTTTAAGATCCTTCCCATCCTGGGATTCTGTGATTTGGTCCCACCTGCCCAGTCCCAGCCAGGAGCTCAGGAGGGATGGAGCCTCATGTGAAAACAGGGACAAATTCCCACTGGTCCCTGGGGCAGGGGACACCCTGCTCACATCCTGCTGACACCCTGCTCACATCCTGCTGCTCTCTGTAACTGTGGCAGCAAAATGAGCACACAGGGCACAACTCTGATCCCCCTCCTCCAGCCTGGACAGACAATTGCTTCCCATTATTCAGTGCAAGGCTGTAATTACCCCCATAAAAGATGCACAAATAAACCAGTCACAACCAAATTAATCCAGTCACACCTTGCTACTCCACGAGAGTGTTTTATCTGTACTGGCTTGAGCAGGATTATTATTTCTAATAGGTTGAGCTGAGTTTTGAACAGAGCTGCCATAGAAGTGCTGCCTGCTGAGAAATCAAAGGTAAAGCAGGAACTGCTGCAAGCCCAGCATGGAACAGACCCCAGCATGTTCTTATCAGATCGTGGCTACAGGGACCCAAACAGACACAAAAATCCTAGCAATAGCTCACACAGCCATTACCAACAAAGCACAGTGACACCCTGATCTCAGAGACTCAGATCTCTGTCACTGGGACAGAAATCTTCCCACCTGAAGAGGTGGGGATGCTTTCCCAGTGATCCATGCCCAGGAGGATGCCAGCACTCACACAGAATTCTCTGAAAGCCAAGTTTAGTGATAAAATTCATTCCCTCCTGTTTATCTATTGATTGGAAAGAGACAAACTGAACCAGACAGCAAAATTTCTATCTCCCCAAGGAGTCCCAATAGCAGGATTATATCAGATACAGGTGGACATGGCACAGCTACAATCAGGGAAAACAGATGGCTGCCTTTTCACCAATGGGAATTTAATGCCTGATAGAAATAGGAAGGAAAAATAATCACTAACAAAACTCTTATCTTTAATTTCACCATTTGCTTTTAGGGAGAAAAAAGGATGAGTCAATGAACTGATCCCAGCTGAAAAGCAACAGTGTTCAATAGCTTGGGAGGAAGGAAAAATACACTGATCTTCACCAAAATAGAGACCTTTAGTCCTGTTCTGTGAGAAGAATACAAACAGAATTTGCTTTATCTACAACAGTATTTTACAGAGGGCAACAGAGTGTCTTTAGATTATCACTGCATTTCTACTCACCATGCCAAATAAAGCTTCACTTTAGGACTCCAAAGAATAAAGAAAAAATATATCAAAACAAGCATTTAGATGAGGTGAAGTTTAGACCCAGCTCTCTGTTGAAAACAACATAATGATGAACATTACTCTTGGTTCACTGCAAACATCATGGATCCAGAGGTTCAGAGGGAGTTTTGGCTACTCAGGAGCCATAATTCCTGTGCAGGCACATGTGGACAGCAGCAGTTTGTTCCCATCCCTGGGAGCAGCTGGGAGTTATTCCATAAAACCAGAAAATACTCTAAATGCACCTGCAAACCACAGGGAGAGGCAGCACACACCTCTGGCACTGAAGGCATTTCTCTCCCCTCACAGTGCACTGCCAATACCTGGTGTTGAGCCCAGGTGTTTTCCTTCCTGAATTTCAATCCTGGAAGGCAAAGGTATTTGTTTGGGGAGTTTGAAAACAGATAAGGACACAAAAGCAATTTATCCCTTTTTATTCCTCATCTCTCACTGAAGAACTGCAGAGCAAATCTTCCCCTTGGCCAGAGCAACATCTGCATTCTTGGAAATCCTAACTTTACAAATGTAATGTTTGGAAATCATGCCTCAATATTTTTCATGAGAATGGCATGAAAACCTAGCAGAGAAGTGCTCTTTATCATTTCAGTGCTTTGATGATCCTGAACCATTTTGAAGTGCAGTTTCTTGTCTGCTGCAAAGCAGAGAGAACAAAGCCTTGGGAAGTCAATAGTGAGTCAATGCAGTGCAGTAAACACCTGGACATGGACAGATCCATGGCTTGAAATGGGATTTATTGAGGACAACTGCTGCCTTCATTTGCAAGAGATCTGGGAAGGCATTTCTTCAGTGTGCTGCAGCTTTTAAAGCAATTTAGTGATGTGCAGCCAGACCCCAAATCTTCTCCCTGCACCAAGCTGCCAACCAGCCAGGGGAGTTACTCAGCTTAGAGGAAATCAGGCTTTGATAGATTTTTATATCCTAAAAAAACCCTGCAGCAAACAATGCACTTCAACAATCTATCTTTGCCTGCTTTTTCTTATAACATGTACAGTACCTGTGCCAGCAGGGCACACTTTTCATCCTCTTTAGTGCCAGGGTCCAATGGGTGTGTTCCTTCCAACACCAACTTTATGGTGACAGTGAAATCAAGCTGATAATTAAGAAATTAAAAAAAAAAAAAAAAAAAAAAAAGAGAAACTAGCATAGGCAGAGCAGAAAAATGCTGTTGTATTCAGAATCAATAAAGCAGTGAAAAAATAAAGCAAAAAAGAGATATAGGCAAAGAAAACCAGGTGACAAATCAGTAGCTACTGTGGCTACATCACACCCCTCTCACTATGGATTTCTTTTATCTGTATAACAGTTTTGCCTGGACTAGTCTAACATCAAGCTAAAACCCAATAAAAATAAAGTTGTACCTTGCTCTGCACTGATATTTGCTTTTCCTAGACTGTTTTTTGGTTAATTTACAGTCTGGCTCCTGCAGATTAAAACAGCTTTTGAAAAGATGCAATGTGGGGAAACACTGGTAGCACATCTCATTTAAATGCAATCTAATTCATGCAGTGATAACTTCTGTTGGCAGGACTTTGAGATAGGAAGTGTTTGCCATTGTAAGCTGGAATGTGTTTCACCTGCTGGAATTCCAACACATGCATATTTCATGGCATGAATCGATTTCAAAGGTGTTGCATGTGTTTGTTTTATGGCTGTGAGGTTCAGAGAGGCTCCATCTTTAAGTTTTATTTACAGGACAGGAAAACTGAGATAAGGAATTCCCTTGCTGCACCATCTCTGCTGGATTCACTCAACTTCAGCTTCTGGATAGAAATGTAAAATTCTGACTGTTCTTAAAATTTGAACTTCCAGATTATTCTTTGAAGAGCATCACCACTGCACCTGCTTTTTCATTATTATTTAAAGCAGGGTTATGGTTGTGTAATGAGCTTTTTCAAAGTGGAAATGGGAAGCAGGTACAATACTCAGAAGACCTGATAAGACCTAATGTTCTAAGGCAGAACTTTTGTATTTAGACAAGCCCTAATGGAGCACTAAGAGAAGCCTCTTTTCCAGGAAATGCATATTATTATTACCATTTATTAGGGCTTCTCTGAAATAACCTTCCTCTGAGAGCACTTCTAATTAGGCAAAGCCAAGAGCTTAATTCACATCAACCTCAGCTCCAGCATCCTGGATAATGGGGAAAGGCAGAGGGGCACAGGCTGGGTCTGTACAACAAAGCAATGAGAACAGAGCATTTTAAAAGAGTTTTCATGAGGGAGAGAACTTTCTGCCTGTGAGGCACATCCAGAACCAGAAATGAATTACAAACCTGTTAATTGTTGTTACCTTTTAGCACAGCAGCACCAGCACAGAGCCCACTCCAAAACCTTCATCCTGCAGGGATAAATGTCTGAATTTATCCAGAGAGACCAGATGATGCCAGCTCTCTCTCACTGAGGATTCTCCCCCTAAAATCTCCTGCTGGGGCTTCCAAGAGTCTCAGACAATGCAGGGTTTTGTGGGGACTGCCAAAAAGGGCAGCAAAACCCAGGGAGGTTTTGTAAGGTTTCTGGCACAGCCTCTCTCATTTAGCTGGAAATAACTGAGTTAAAACCAGCAGGGTTTCTACCATATGTTACCCAGCCCTTGAATTGAGGATTACAGGTCATGGTTTTTGTGAGTGACTTGGGGTTTTTAGGTGGCTGATAAAATCCAACTCCATTTTCCCCACAGCATTAGAGCATTTCCCTGAGCAAGGCAGGGGAAAAAAACAAAACCCTGTGAGGTTTGGCCATTTTGTACCAGTGTGGATGAAACTGTGAGGCAGGAAAATGCCTTGAAAGGCTGCAGGAGAAGGATGGGGCTTTGTGGGGGCAGAGCCTGGTGCTGCTGGCTCTGAGCTGCTGACCCTCAGCATCCCATGACAATAATTCTGATTTCCTGCCCCTGCCAGGCTGCAAAGGCAGCAGCAGCTCTGTGTCTCAGCTAATTACCTGGGGGACAGCAGGAACTGCTGGAATAGAGACTCTGGCTCTATACATCTTCATTAAAATCATCTCATCCATTTGTGCTCTGAACCTGGGAAAGGCTAAAAGCTGAAATGCAAATCGTGCAGCACTCAGCATTGATTTTTTTTTTATTTTATTCTTTTTTTTCCCCCCCACCTTTTCAATTCATTGAAAAGATTTCTGATTCCAAGGGGACAGCTGGGTCACTCCTTTGGAACAAAGCAGGGGCAAAGCAGCCACTGGGAAATGGAATTTAGGGAGGCTGAGGAGACAGCAGCTGAATTGAGAATCCATTGATAAGATAAATTAAAAATTAGGAGAAGTTTCATTTAAAATCCACCATTGTTGGGTTTTTTTCATTTTTTGGCACAAGGACAACAAACTCCTGCTGTTGTTTGCTGCAAGCTCCCATCAGAGAGCTGGGCTTGCTGCTTTTCTTCAGTGCAAAGCCAAGGAATCACCATCAGAACGGGTGATTTTCAACTGCACTATCACATCATGTGTTCATGAATTAAAACTGCCAGGCTCTGATACTCAAGAGCATCCCTGGCAGTGTCCAAATCCAGGCTGGACAGGGCTGGAGCAGCCTGGGACAGTGGGAGGTGTCCCTGCCATGGCAGGGGTGGCACTGGGTGGCATTTAAGGCCCCTTCCAACCCAAACCTTCCATTGTTCTGTAAATACCTTCCAAATTCTCTTCACAAAAGCTTCTCACTATTCCTTGGGACTTTAAAACCCCAAATTTAAATGTTATATTTCTTACCAGTGCCATTCAAACCTGAGAATTTATCCTGAGGTTTGCAGGCAGCACATGAAACAAAACTGCTGAAACCTCACAGCACAAACCAACATTTGCTCTTATCATTTAAAGCCATCAATATAACCCTGAACTATTCCAGCAAAAACTGGTCAAAGCCAGCAGAAACCTCCTCTTGTATCCCTGTAAAAATTCACTGAAGTGAGGCAGCATGATGCTGCCCTTTAGAAATTCTCATTTAATTACTGAAGCCCATTTGAGGAGGAATACACTTCATACTTCCCCAATTACAAAGTCTGCTTCTGCCCTTAGAAACAATCTCAAGCAGAGCCAAAACTAAGCTCTGATTATAATTAAATTTCCTTTTTACATAAATGTTGGTATTTTCTTATGCATTCTGAGCTCTCTGCTGATTATTGGAGGATACTGAGAGGGCACAGAGTTCTCAGAAATGAAAGGAAGAGGGGAAAAAAAGAGAAAATATTATTTGATACACTAAGGAATCATGCACTTTTGCAAAAAAATATGCTGGAAAAGTTATGGAGGAAAAAAAGCTATTTAAAAAAAAAGTAATGGGAGGTATCATAATATCACTAATTTCAGAAGGTTTAATACATACATCCATATAGAGATGAATTTTTATGAGCAACCAGCAGAATCAAGAGCATTGAAAGGCACAATTGCACAAACATGAAAGGATAAAAAAAAATTTTTTAAATTATAAAACAATAAAATACATATTCCAAGGCAAAGTAAAGCATCAGAAACATTCATATTTACAGTGATGGAAAGAAGTCCAGAAAATCTGTGGATCAAGGAGATCTGTGTGGTTATTTTAAAAACCTTTTTTTTTTTTTTTTTTTAGAATATAAGTCTAGAAGAAATTATTTGAGGAATTAATGAAGTCTCCATTACCTGAAGTTTTTGATATGTTAGAACAACTTTTAATGGCCCAGGGCTACCTCTTGAGGAACAGCTCACCAAGGTAATCTGAACAAGCAGTGTGAGAGGGAAGTTCATACCTGGCAATGAAGAAATGGGGAAAAATAAGTTAAAAGATAAATTTTAAGAACTGACATTGAGAAATGTAAGTTGCTGTTGCAGGTAAAATGTACAACAGCCAGAAAATGTGGTTGTACCCCAATATAAAAATCAGAAAGGTGGGAAATTTATTAAGGAATAGACAGTTATGGTCACAGCCCCAGATAACTTCTGGAAACTGAAGTTTCATTATTGCCCTGGTGAGATTTAATCACCAAAGCAGGAAAACTCAAGATTTCCTTGCCCTCACTGGCATTTCACAGCCAAGTTCCCAGGCTGGGGGCTCCTGGGGGGGTTCTGCTGCCCCAGCTCACACTCTGATGCTGAGGGCAGCTTGGGTTTGAGCACTGAACTCCAAAATTTGCTGCCCAGCTTGTGCAAACACCAGTTCTCTGCAGGAGAGGTTTCCTCCCCACTTCTAAGCAATTTCAAGGTGTTTTTAGTAACACATTTATTGGCAATTGCCACCCATTTGCAGTGTCCAGCTGCTCAGTCAAACTTGCCTTTTAAACCTTGCAGGGAGTATCCCAAGGGAAAAACTCAGATTTTGCAGGATCTTTCTGTGGAAGGGGAGGAAATCACCCAGCTCTGGCTGAGCTGAGTGTGGTGGCATTCCCAAAAATGAATTTTGATAAAATCCAGCTCTGTGTCTAACAATGGGTGGTGTTGAATGTGCCCAATTCAATAGATGGACAACAGCCACTGCTCAGTTGAAGCAAATCAGCTTCTTAAATTGGAATATTAAATAGCAGAGGGGAAAATAAAACACAGGACAGGGAATATCAAAGACCAATAGACCAGTGAGGGTGAAAACAACACATTTGCAGCCAGAAAACACAAGTTTCACAGGTACCTGCCCTAGATGTATTTATCATCCTCACAGCCATGGTTCCAGATACTAAAAAGCAAAAATAGCTTTAGTAATAAAAAACACAGGCCACAGGGCAAGAAAATAGGTTTAAATCTAGATACTAAGAACTCTAAACCTCAGAGGGAAATAAATCTGTAATCTAAATCACATCCATTTATAGATGGGAGACAGATTTGCTCTATGGAAGGAGCTGATTCATCTAAATAAACTACCAGGCTTGTATTTACAGCTCCACTGAGATGACTCTGTTCTCCTTCACGTGGGTATTTCTTTATTACCAGCTTTCTTGGAGCAATATTTCATTTCAGAAAAATGAACTGGGAGCCCAACATTTCATGTCAAGCCCAGGATGCTCATTGCAGCCAGCATCAGCTGTGCCATTTGAGCATCTCCTCCCAAACCAGCATGAAGGAACATCTTACCTTGTTCCCCTGAGAACTGTGGGGTCATGGAATGGTTTGGGCTGGGAGGGACCTTAAAGATCACCCAGGGGTGCTGTGGTGACACCTCCCACTGTCCCAGGTGCTCCAATTCCCAATGTCCAGCCTGGCCTGGGACACTGCCAGGGATCCAGGGGCAGCCACAGCAAATCTGGGAAACTATTCCAGGACCTCAAAGGGAACAATTCCTGCCCCAAATCCCATTCAGCCCTGCCCTCTGGGGAGCCATTCCCTGTGTCCTGTCCCTCCATCCCTTGTCCCCAGTCCCTCTCCAGCTCTCCTGGAGCCCCTTTGGGCTCTGAGCTCTCCCTGGATCCTTCCCTTCTCCAGGTGAGCACCCCCAGCTCTCCCAGCCTGGCTCCTGTGATCCCCATTAATGAAACAACAAAACTCCTCATCATCAGAGTTTAAATAACCTTTCCTTAGAGTTCTAAGAGACCCATTCCAGAAACATTTGTTTCTCTAACCTGAGAACTCTCTGTCCAGAGGTTCCCAGAGGTTTTGTGTGGCTCTGAAGCATCAAACCCTGCTCAGAATTAAACCCTGCTCAGAACTAAACCCTGCTCAGGCAGGAGAGGCTGGGGGAGCCCAGCTGCTGTGCCAATTCCATTAGGAACGAGGGGAAGCAAAGTCCCCACCTTCCTCTGCAGGCAGTGCTACAAAAACATCACAGTTGGGTTACAGGGGAGATCTGGCTGCCCCTGCATCCCTGGCAGTGTCCAAATCCAGGCTGGACAGGGTTTGGAGCAGCCTGGGACAGTGGGAGGTGTCCCTGCCATGGCAGGGGTGGCACTGGATGAGCTTTAAAGTCCCTTTGAGCCCAATCCATTCTATGATTTATGATTATGAGATAATTTCCCTTTAAAGTAAGGGCTTGTTTCTTTTCAGCCCTCTGACATCTCTGAAATTCTTTCCAGTGACACACTTTCAAACTCTGTTTTTTTTTTTTTTTTTTTCTTTCAGGCAAATGCAGCAAGATGAGTTTGCCTCTTTCCCTCACCTGCCTCAAGACTGACCTGCCCAGGATCCAAGCCCAGCTTTGCCTCTGACCCTGCTGCAAGTTCCCTGCTGCATTTGCAGGAACATCAGTCCATTATTAGGGGAGATAAAGGGGAACCTGTGAACTTCATTAGGATAGAGAGAAGAATGGGATTTCAGATCTCTGGGAAGACACCAGCAATCTCCTGGGTGCACAGCTGATGCTGAATGCCCCTGATCCTCAACACCTGGGAACATAACAAAGAAATCACCAATTTTCTCCAGGTTTTGCCTCAGAATGGGATTCAGCAACAAATAGCTCACACAGCAGAAGGTCTGCCTTGCTTATTATTTTCCTCATTTGCAACTAAACACATTTTGGTAGGCTCTATAAAGAGTTGTTATTTGTTTTGTGTCAACAGCCAGGGTCCTGCTGTACCATTATTCAGTGCATAAACACACATTTATTCCAGCACTGTCCTGCTCCTACTCCAGCACATTTTATCCTCTGGTTTTCATGTTCTCTTGCAGAAGGAGAAGGGAGCTGCAGAGAGTTTGTGGCTTGCAGCATTTGTGGATCTCAGCTCATCAATCACTCTCCTTCCCTTCCCCACAGTCTGTGCCTTTCTCATGTGATGTGGCTGCATTAAAACCTATTTGTTTTATAATCAGGTGCATGAGAGGCAGCAAAGCCTTTGTGCCTGAAGTCTCTGGCTCATACCCTCAGAAGGAAATCAGAATTACCAGAGGGAAGCTGCAACATCAGCACTGATTTTGCAAGGGTCTCCAACAACCTGGGAATATCAGGCAGGAGGAGATCCAGTAAAAATCCCAGTGGGATGATCCAGGGCTGCTGCAGAGGCTGAGGTGGGGATATCTGCTGTGCACAGAAAGGAACAGGCAGCTCTAAGCCAATATTGACTGGGTGTGCTGGGAAGGGCCCACAGGGAGCTGATGGATCACAGGAGATGTCCTGGGGTTGGATCTCTGCAGCATTCCTGGAACACAAGGGTCAGTAACTGGATGCAGACAAGGAATAAATCTGTGATCAAAGGAATCAGGCAGGGTTTGCCACACACCTTTCCTGGATCACATTCTGCAGTCCAGAGGAGACAGATTTTCACCTCATGAAATATCCCATTTCTCAGGAAATGAGTGGATGACATCTTTCATCTATTTATATAAATCTAACCATTTTTTAACAGTAGTAATAATATTTAATATTGTTGGGTTTTTTTTTCTTTTAATTCCACCTTCAATTATGTGTAATTTCACCCAGCTTATTTTCCAAACTCCATCTTCTCTTTTCTTCAAGGTGATTTATCAGATGAAATCACAGCCACCCTCTAACTGGTGCAGTAATTCACTCTGATGGGTGACACACACACAGGTGAAAAAATATTGGCACAATACACAAAGTCATCTTAATAAATCATGGTAAATTAGTAGGGAGAACTCATTTTCAAGCTTTTAGCAGAACAATTAAGATGAGATGAGAGTGGAAAGCAAGAGCTCAGGGCCAGGTTGGGTGGAGCTCAGAACAAGCTGGAAGGTGTCCTGTCCATGGGAGGGGTGAAATTAGGTGATATTTAAATCTTTTTCAACCCAAACCATTCTGTGACTCTCCTTGGGCAATCCTGAAAAACAATTCTTGTGAACCAGACTCTCTCCATGCCAGCATGAGTACATTGACATCACTGGCTGCACTTGAAATAAAGGCATTTAAGGAAGAACTATGTACAGCTATAAAGCAATTCAAGAAATTGATCCATACAGAAGCAGGCACATCATTTTAAAAGATATTAAGCTTCACCTGCAGGCTGTGGCAAGGCCATTGAGGAATTTCCCTGTGGTGAACTGCTTTCAGTGGGAATTAGAGATGCTGGATGCTGTGAGTTCCCCAGTGCTCCTGCTGCTGAAGGGTGTCCCTGGAGACCTGCCAGGGATTTTTGCATGGATTGGGTGACTTGGCAGAGAGCAGGGACAAGAACTTGCCAATGCCCTGGGTCAGGGGTGCTCAGTGCTGGAGGAGTCCAGTGGCATCAGCTCTCCAAGGTGTGGGAGCTGCTCTGCTTCAGAATAAACCAAGAGGGGATGCAGTGAGAGAAAACACTGCCCTGCCATGTAGGACACAGCTCTGGAGCTGGGATAAACAGTGAATGTCTGGGAAGCACCACTTCAAACCATTCCTCATTAATGCCATTGCCATTTCTGAGAAACACAGCTCTGGAGGGATTTCTCCTCCATGGCCTGAATTTTGTCCATGCTACTGCACACTTCCCTCAGCACAGCAAAGCTGGTACCAGTGTTTACAAACACCCTTCTTGTTCTCCCAGAAATGCACAGTTGTTCTCTGTATGATCACAACAGATTCAAAATGCTCAGCTTTCCACTTAAAACCCAAATGCCTTTGTAATTTCTGCTCTGCAGCCTGTACAGAAAGACAAATAAGGGAGGGTTGAAGCTTGATTGTTGCTCCAGGACTCAAATCTGCAAGGCTGCAAGAGGCATTTATGAGAAGTGGTGTTTCATGAGCTTGGTAATTTGCAGTTTGCTACAAAGACAAATTTGTTCCTGACTAAATTGTATTGTAAGTCAGGCTCCTCAGGGAACATCTGACTAAAAGGTGATGTTAAAGTAATTTCCATAGCATCAAACTATGAGACAAATTATAAACTTCATAGAGGAGAAAAGTGGGGGAAAGGAGCAGGAGCTGAGATGGAACAAATTTCTTCATGGTAGTGCTCAGAATGGGGAGAGCTCAGACAATGCTGTGAAAACTGCAGTGCTGAAGCTGCCTGAAACAAGCACAGCCTTGGGGTTTCAGCTGTGTCACAGTGACTGACTTCATCCCTGAGACCATTTTTCAAACCATCCTGCAAAGCCTTCTCCAAGGAGGGGACTCCTGGCAGGGACAGCAGCTCAGCCCAGCTCAGCCCAGCTCAGCCCAGCTCAGCCCAGCTCAGCTCAGCTCAGGAATTTCTCTGTACAGGGGTCTGGTCCCTGAAGCTTTCTCATCCTGAACAAGGCAAAAATCAAATCTCAGTAAAGGATTGAATCTGCAAAGGCTCCAGCAGCCTCAGCTGCTCCTGAGCAAGGGGAAATTCTGAGGGAAGGAGCCTTTGATCCAGTGCAGCTGAGATCCAGAAAGGAATCCACAGCAGTGGGCACAGCTCAGAGCTGACACACACTGAGCTCATTTGGAATCCCAGGATGATTTGGGCTGGGAGGACCTTAAATCCCATCCCATTCCACCCTGCCGTGGGCACAGGGACACCTCCCACTGTCCCAGGCTGCTCCAGCCCCAATGTCCACCCTGGCCCTGGGCACTGCCAGGGATCCAGGGGCAGCCACAGCAAATCTGGGAATTCCATCCCAGCCCCTCCCCACCCTAACAGGGAACAATTCCTGCCCCAAATCCCATCCATCCCTGCCCTCTGGGGAGCCATTCCCTGTGTCCTGTCCCTCCATCCCTTGTCCCCTGTCCCTCTCCAGCTCTCCTGGAGCCCCTTTGGGCACTGCAAGGGGCTCTGAGCTCTGCCTGGAGCCTCCTCCAGCCTGGCTCCAGAGGGGCTCCAGCCCTTGGAACATCCCCATGGCTCCTCTGGGCTCATCCCAGCAGCCCCAGGTCCCTCTGGTGTCTGGGGACCCCGAGCTGGAGGCAGCAGCACAGGTGAGGTCTCACCTGAGCAGAATCCCCTCCCTCACCTGCTGCCCACGCTGCTTGGACTTGAAGAGGAAAAGCAGAACTTGGAATTTCCCATCAGGGCATTTATCAAGGCAGCTGCAGCTCAGACATCCCATCCTATTAACAGTCCTCACCCAGCAGATTTTTGCATTTTAATGTTCTAATATCCCTGCTGTGGGTGTTTCCCCTGATGAGGCAGAGGGGGTTTCTTACAGGAGGCTGAAAGGTGTGTCCAGCCTGGGGGTGACAAACAAGGGGTGACAAAGTGTGGCAGTCATTGCAGGCAGCCAGCACAAATAGCAAAAAGCCTGTTTAGTGCAGTACAATGATTATAAATGTGAGGAATGGCATGCAGCAAGGGTGAGGGCAATTTATCCTGAATATTAGAAACAGCTCCAACAGCGAGACTGAATCCAGGTTCTGTGTGCCCAGGGAAACACTAAATGACATGAGAGAGTTCCTTCTCCTCCTGTAATTCCCATCACCTCATGATTCAGTGATAAATTCCCCTCCTGCCTCTGCATTTCATTCAGGTCATGCACAGATACAGCACCAGAGCAAACCTCCAATGCCACTGAAGCCTCTGATGCTGTGAGCAACAAAATACAGAGTCTTGGCCAAAAGTTAATAATCTCTCACTTTGCTCCTGCATCAACTGGATATTTTCTTGCTGTTTGGTAATTTCTATTTTCTTCTTACAGTTCCCACTGGACAGCTGCACCACTGACAAGCTGCTCTAATAAGAATTGCATATCTAAATTATTCAGGACCAATTTATATTTATATATGTAACTGTTCCAGTACTGGACTTTTACCTGATTACATTTTCCCCACACCCTTTATTACCCAGAATTATAAATGAATGCCATGATAACCTCCCTCAGCCTAGGAAAGACTTACCAAAAAACCTTTATGTGTACAAATAATACAAGAAAAAAGGGCAAGAAGGTAACTACAGTTTGTCTTCTGCTGCTCACAAAGCTAAAATTGCATTTATCAAGGAGCAAAACAGCTTCAGTAGGAGTTGCACCCATGCCATGCCTAAAATCATCTGGATTATTATCATATTTTAGAACCCCCATCTATTGTTTTTAATTATCAGATAAAAATAAACCAAATTGAAATAATAATTATTGTTTTAAATCTAGAGAGGGCTTAGAAGCTGCACAAGGGGGTTCAGACACAGAAGGCCAGTCCTGATCTCACTGTAAGCCAACATTTAATACTGTGCAATAAGATCAGTACTGGGAAAAAAAAATAAATTAGGAGGCACATAAATGTTTAGAATTTTAGGCAGAACTGCCAGTTCTGTTCCTGACTTTCAGGGATGAGTTCATCCCACTGCAAGGGATGAAGCAGATCTGCCACTGCTCACTGGAATCTACAGCTGGAGTGACAAGAGGGAATTTCAAAAAAAGGAAATTCCTACACTTTCCATTCCCTGGGGAATGCACAGTGGTTATTGCTTCCAATGACTCCAAAAGTGTCAATTATTTCCAGTTCTAACAAAAGGGTTGGGTTTTATTTTGAGCTTTGGGCACAAACTCATTTCAGCCAATCCACTGAACAGGGGCTGCAGCAGAGTTTTGGTTCCTTGCTCTGTCCTGATCTGCTGAAACTGCCTGGGAACTTTTCAGGAATATCCTGAGGATTATAAATTACATTTATTATTCTGTGTGTCCTTCTGCACACCTTTGACCTCAGCTTCTGCAGTTATTCTTTACCAGCAGTTTTTGTGAGTGCTGACTTTGGGCAGAGGACAAGGTGGGCAGTGGGGAATGGAGTCAGGAACATGATCCCAGCTCTTCAGGACAAGTCCCTGCCTATCCTCTTAAATGCTGACTCATTTCTCTGCTACATATCAATGAGAAATAAAGTGAAATTTGGCTCCATAAAAAATTACAGCTAATTCTTGTATCAATCCATGAATATTTTCTTATTGCTGTTTCTGCCAGTCTGTGTTTTATGTTATCATGTAAGTTTAGACTGCAAATGATGGATTTGAAGAGTAACTTTTTTTTCACTCATAACACTGAGGATCTCTGCTTTATAACATGTAGATACACCCTGATTTTTGAAGTGCTGAGCAATCCCTGCTAAAAGCTTTGCTCTCTGTAAGAGCAGAGGGAACAACTCAGAGTCAAACAGACCAAAATCACTTTTCTCATCACAATGTATAAAAAAATCTTCAAGCTGAATCAGTTTTCTTCTACTAGAGACATTTTAATTCAGATTTAAAAAAATAAAAACCAATGCCTAACATTTAATTGTTTTTAAAAAGGATAAAACTTTCTTTGCAAATGTTGAGCTAAGTAGTCCAGATTTTTTAATATTTTTCTCCCCATATACACACACTTCTATTTTTCTAGTTAACTGCAAGCTTTGATCCATTTTTAGAGCTAGATGCAATCTGTCCAAAGTGACATTTTTTATTCCAAAAGAATTTTGTGCTGAAGAAGCTCACTTAGCTCTGCACCAGAGTGGAGCTTCAATTGATCCCTACTTTATATCAGCACTCCCCCAGCCCCTTCTGAGCAATTTACAATTTCCAGGACCTCTGTAGGGGATGGAGGGAACTGCTGCTGTCTCACAGCACCAGGTACACATACAAAATGAGTTTATTTTACCCAAGATTTGCTCCACTTGGCCCCCCAGCCCTGGCTCCTGCAGCCAAATCTGTCACTTGGGAAGTGAGAAAAACCCAGACATCCCCCCTGCCACACACACACCCCCCTAAAATAAATAAAAATCAAATTACAGCAGTCAAGGAGGGAAGGAGCAGATTCCTGGCCCCAACCAGTGCCCAGCCAAGGCATGTGATGGGCTCAGTGAAAATATTTGCAGTGGCTCAGCAGCCTTTAAACCTCCCCTAGGTAGAGATAAGCCCCAGGTATTTATAGACTTGATCTCATTTCCTGTCCCCAGTGAGTTACACAACGTTTCCCAAGGACTCTCGTTCCACCTCAAGGCCCTTTGGGCTCTTTTCCCCTGCCAGGTGTCCAGCAGGGCACAGAATTCCTGCTGGGAAGGAAGGGGGATGTCCCTGTGCAGGATCCAGCACACTGGGAGCATCACCACATCCCCATCCCACTGCCCCAGCAGCTCCTGGCCCCAGCAACCCTCCTTTTGCTTACCCCAAATCTTGAAGGAGAGATTCATAATCCCTCTTCTGACCTTGAGTAGGTTCTGAACGAGCCAAAGACTTAATCTCTGATGACAAAAAGATTAATTAATGCCCTTGATCTCCTTAGCAGCCCTTCTCTGTTTGGGGTTCCAGTCACGACAGTGCTGCTGAGCAGAGCCTGAACCTCTCATCCACTTTTCCATCCCATCTTAGAGCCCCTCAGAGCCACAAAATCCTCCCCTAACCCTGCTGAGGCTGCTCCTGCCCTGGCCCAGAGGAAAACCACGGGAAGCTTCCTCACTTTCTCACTTCCTCACTTCCTCACACCAGTGACCTCAATGGTTCTTTGACCAATCCATCCCTGAACATCCAGAACATCTTGTTAATTATCCACAAACACCAGAGGTTAATGTCCAAAAAGCAGGCAGAGGAGTCCTTTTTGCTTTATTGGAATAAAGGGAGAGGCCATGGGGAATTCCCCTGGGATCTCTCCAATTTTTGGAGGATGCAGCCTCCTTTTATCCTAATTTCCTTCTCTCTTTCCCCATGGGCTGAGGTACTTAAGAGGCACAGACTTCCCAAACACCTGATACCTGAGATTCCCCTCTAATGTACAACCCTCCCTTTTAATTTTTAATTCTTATAGAATTCATAGTTTTCCTCATTCCTTCTTTCATCTTCCAATATCCAATTTCATTTATCAGCAAACCTGCAGTTTGTTTGGAAAGGCAAATATCTTTTTCCATTCATCAATCAGTGGAATTCTTCCCATTGTTTCTTTTATCTCCAAGTGCTAGCCTTATCTACCAGCAGATCCACAGCTTGTTTGTAAAGACAAATGTGACATTCCACTCAATCTGTTCTGTGTGTACCCAACCAGGCATGGGGAAAAATCAGCCACTTTTGCAGCATGGGACTCTCAAAGTCTCATCCTGAGGTGCCCCGTGGTCAGGCTGCTTAGAACTGTTACTTAGGAGTGCCTGTAGTAAAGAGAAAAATACAGTAATGGTAATTATTACATATTAGGGCAATGATTTGCCAAGATAGGCACCACAGTTTCATTCTTTTGTGTTCAATAAACAAACCTTAAAATCAAGAAATATGCTAAAGAATGTTATTGAAACACCTGATCTTTAGGAAAAAAACCCACAAAGCTCAAAAATTCCATCTCTGAGGTAAATAAAACTTATTTAACCATACAGAGAGGGAGGGCAAGACCCCTTTTTGGGTTTCCATTCCTCTCTGTGGCAAAAGGGAATTAAAACATCACAGGGCACCTGGAATAAAGCAGCAGCTGAGCCTGGGAGGAGGATTTGTGTCCAGGTCAGGATGCCACTGCTCTGGCCCAGTTTAAGGTACTTGAGTGTTTTCTTGCTTCAGGAAGAAAACATTCAGCAGACAGATGAGTGAAACATTTCATATTTTCACCTTCCACACAACCATTTTCTACAAATTATGACTCTTTCCCTCCAGTATTTGCTGCTCTGATTTTCTCCTGGCAATATAATCCATGCAGAAAATTATCAGAGCTCTTTAGCTAAAAAGATACTGACTTATTTATTTTATCTCAATTCTGAAATATTTAGAGGATACCATCAAATTCTGGAGTGTTCCCACTCTGTAAGTGATTTGCCTTTGCTCACATTAAATGTTTCTCATTCCAAACACTGCAGCACTCTAAAGCTTCAGAGACTGACAGCAAAGCTTTCCTTTCCTTTGGAAATGGGAAATATTATATATTTATTATTATTATTATTATTATTATTATTATTATTATTATTATTATTATTATTATTATTATTATTATTATTATTATTTATTATGTTTGTTTATTATTATTATTATCATTATCATTATTATTTATTTAATAATAATTTAATATTAATGATAATAATATTATAATAATAACAATGTAATAATAATAATAATAATAAAGCAATGTAGTTGAAATCAGTGCCCTGTTGAGTGCAGTCCTTAAATGAGGAGGTTGAGGCACAGAAAATCCAGCAGGCTGATAAAGGTCAGGTGAAGTTTGGGATGGTGGAACCATGTTCCTGTTTGGGACAAGTGGGGGATAACAGGTATGAAAGGGGCTGGTGTTTATTTCTGAAGTGCCAAACTGATGAGCACTGGAGCACAGAGGATGGATTTTTCACAATAGGATGATCCATGAGAAAAGGAAAAATGAATCCTCTCTGAAACTGCAAATTACAATTTTTTTTTTAAATTTTTTTTTATTTCAACGTAGAGGAAATCTTTTCCCACCAACAGCAGCAGCTCTCAGGAATGATGTTTCAGTGCCACACTTGGTCTAAGGGAAATTTCAAACCTTATTTCAGTGCTTAATTCCATAATTTCCAACACTGTCCTTCAAATTTTCATGCTCCATTCCCCATAGTGTGAGTTCTTGTGTCCAGTTTTAAGTTATTTCACGGAGATAAATCAGCCTAAAAGCAGCCTTTGACCATGGAGACTGAAAGAGAATTGTAAGTGTATTATGTGTGAGAGATGTAGATTGAGTGTTGGCTTTCCCAGCTCTAACAGCTCAGGGATAAAATTCATACAAAATGATATCTCTGCCTCCTGCTGCTAATTTAGCTACAAAAATCTGAGGGATGCAACAGCTTTTACAACTCCTCTGCTCCATGGGAAGGGGAGATTTCAGCAGAGCAGGGACAGTCTTGCAGTGAGCAGGGCAGCAATATCACCCCAACAATAGGAACCATACATAATCTGTATAAAACCAAAATTCTTACCCAGCTTCCCCTGTGGTGAGTGACCCCACGTTTATGAATTAATATGGGAACATCTTGAGACATTATTTAAAGGTTTAACTAATTTGTAATCATCATCCCCTGGCCCCTCACCAAAAGACAAACCCCACAAGATTAACACTCACCACTTGGGATTGTTTTCAGAGGTCAAGAAAATAAATGTCAAGTCCATGTTTTTCATTAATTTCTACCACATAATTCTCCTCCAAATGGATTTTGGAATGAGAGAAGTAGCAAGCCTTGCCTGTGAGGCACACAAGCAGCAGGAGGTACAAGGTTTGGAATTGGCTTTTAAGAAGTCAGAAAACCCACAAAGCTGCCAACTGGTAAAATTTAGTTCCAGGTCCTCAATTCAGAGAGACAAACAATCTAGAGATGAACAGGAGAAACAGCAGTTTGCAGCTGAACTGTTCCTAGCAAAACCCATTTACTTCAGGCATTTTTGATGATGAACTTTTCCACTTGCTGCTGGAGCTGGGCTCGAAGGACAGTGACAGAGAGCTTGGGGAAGAGCTGGAATTGGAGCTGGCAGAGCACAGAACACAGCCCAGTGGCTGCTGCAGTGGAAATAAATGTGTGTGGAGGTGTTCCTGTGCAAAGCAGCCCCATCCATTCCCAGCAGCCTCAAAGGCTGCAGCAGAATTGGAAATGAACACAAAGTCTGGGCTGGAAATTCTGCCCTGAGCTCAGGCAGACCCAAAGCCAGGAACCCCAGAGCTTAACTCAGGGACAAATTCACAGCCTGGAGGAATAAACGATTTCTTTGTTCTTTATTCTTTCTTTATTCTTTATTTTATTTGGTACCAAATTCATTAAATGAACTGTCAGGAGAAGTTTTGCACCTGATCCTTCTCCACCACCTAGAACTGCAGCCCAGATAACATGGAGGAGGATGTGGATGGTGTTGTTTTGGTCCAAGAATGGGGTAAATAAAGCAACAGCAGCTCTCTCTGGGGGCTTTTGCTTCCCTCCCTCACTGGAGACAGCACAAGGACACCAGCAATGTCCCCCTGGGCTCCACATCCCTGTGGAACAGCCCTGGGACAAGGTCACACATCACACCTGACACCTCAGGAGATGAGAATTGGCCAAGGGGCAGCTTTGATCCTTAATTCCTGCTTTGCTGTTTAATTCCTGTCTGCCAGACACGAGTACAAGAGGTGCTTTCACACCTCAGCTCAATTCTCCTCATGCATTACTCTGCTAATGCAAGTTGCTGCCTTCTATTGGCAGGGAATTACAGAACCATTATTGCATGTTCATGAGAAAAAGCTCCAGATAGCAAGAGGTCAACAGGTTGAACTTCACTCACTTTGGCACCGTCAGCAGTTGGTATTGCTCCTATTTCATGATAAAAAAATCTCTCCTTGTGCTGGAAGGGGAAAAAAAACCAAACCCATACTTTGCTTTTATGTCTTGGTAATGCAGACATTTGGTTTTGAAAAGAACAGCTCAGGTCTCATTCAAATAAAAAATACTGACTTGCACAAGGCCTTACTGTTAAACATCAGCTTTGAGTTTTATATTTAAAGTCATGTAAAAAAGGCAGGTAAAACTCAGCTGCAATTCCATTTGCTTTGCCCCTTACACTTTGTAATTCTTACTGAAGAGAAATAAGGTGGGATTTCCCCCCATTACCTGCAGCAACCATGGCTCTTTGTGGGGCTTCAGAGTTCATTAAATTTGTGTCTGACAAGACTCTCCCTAAATACTGGGGCTGGGCTAAAGGATCACAGGGGGATTTTATTTAGATTATGGCTATTGCAGAGATTGTCCAGATCCAGAGGACTGAGGGGAGTCCCCATCCCTGGAGGTGGCACTCAGTGCCCTGGGCTGGTGAAGATCTGCCAAAGCTTGAGTCCAATCCTGGAGTTCTTTTCCAACCCTATGATTCTGAGAGGTTTCCTTCTTAACCTTCACAAGCAATATTTATTATCCTTACTGCATTACAGCCTCATAAGGAATTTCTGTTCTCCCATTCCAAACCACTTAAGAAAATTCTGTTTGTCACTCATTAAGCAGCTGTAGAGAACCACACAAAATTATTAATACCACAAGGCTGTGCAAACAGCAGGGAAAAAATGGTTACCACATTTTCCTCAACAAGCAAGGCAAAATCCTTCCAATTAACATTTTAGTTAAGAAATTCACTCACCATGAAAGCATTTGCATTTTCTTAAAGGTTGGAGCTCAGTTTTTTGAGCTCAATTTTTTTCACAGCATTTTTCACTGTGGCTCTATTGGAGATTAGATACCCAGCAGAAAGAAGGGAGACTAAGTGAATTATACTTTTAGCTCATACTTTATTCTCTTTACTTTAAAACTTCAGGAACTCAGGCATCTATTTCACCCATCATTTATCCTAGGAGACTAAGGTAGCTTCAAGGAAAAAAGCAATTACGTACTATCAAAAGTCTAGGAGTTACAATTATGAAATAATAAAATGTCAAAGACATGTCTAATTTAGATATAGGTTTTATACTTCTCAGCTTAGTGAAATAGTACAAAATATTCTCTGAAATTTTTTTATCCATCAGGTGGAATCACTCCTCTGACTGTGATACCAAATGCAAATTCACGAGTGTTGATACAGCAGATGTGAGTGTGCATTAGAAATCAGTAATTGAAAATCTATTTTGCTTACCTTGTCACCAATAATGGCATTACAGCACTAAAAAACACTTTTCCTTCTTGGATACACTAAGGGGAACACTTCTGTCTCTAGAGTGAGAGCTCAACTTCCCTTCCTCTTGATTCTTGGAATAATTTAATGTCTCTTCCTCTCATGCTTGAAGTGTCACTGACAATCCCACAAAAACAACTCAGCCTCCCCCCAGGCCACTCTGGTTACTGCTCAACAAAGGAATCCTCATGATTTATAAACCTTTAATAGCAAGAAACAAATTCAAAGGAGCAGCAATAGCAGAATGTAACCTAACTTTCCACTGAAGTGATCTTTACCCAACAACACAACGTTCTCTGGGATGGTTGATTCCTGAACTGCAAATTCTGGCTGCTGTGCTGCCAGGGAAAGCATTTCTGATCTTTACATGCTGATAAGCAGCACTGCAAGGTGGCAGGGAGAGGGAAGAGATAAAACCCTTTATCATATCATCACAGACTCTGATAGTGCCCAGGTGTGGCAGTGCAGCCCAGATTCACAGCCTTGCACCTCAAGTGCTGCTGAGCTCCACTCCTGGCCCTTAAATGAACATTTAAAGCCATGAACTTGCCCAAATCTGGTAAAAATAATTGTGAGAATGCCATGCTAGAATTGGGAAGAGATCCCAGGGTCCCCTGGGATGTGTCCCCTGCCCTGCAGGAGTCCTCAGTGTGACTTTGTGCTGCCTCAGCCCCTTCTGCTTCTTGAGCTGCCACAGCTGCCAGGCCTGGATGGGGCAAGGGGACAAGGTGCAAAATGAGTCAGGGAGAAAATGCTCAGGCAATTCCACAAGAAATCCTAGGGGGAAGCATCCTGCATTGTCTCAGACATCAAGGGCTGTGTCACAGCCAGGCTGTGGGGCAGGAGGGGGACAGAGACATCTCCAGACCCTCCTGCTCTGCCTTGGAGTCACCAGCACAATGAGTTTTGTAGCAAAATTCAAGCTTGTGCTACAGCATGAGGAAAAAATTGTTTTGTCTCAGCCTCAAAGGAGCAAATTTAGCATTGCCCAACACCTTGTTCTGTTTAGAGACCCAAACCCTTGGGACTGTGGAGCTGTAAGAAGTGAAGCCCATGGTGGTATAAAATTCATCCCAGGACTCCAAGTGGAGAAGAGGGAAAAAGAACAGGTGGTTGTGGCCAAGGTTAGTGAATTCTTCATCATAAATTAAATTTATGCAGCATATTAAATTTCAATATTTGAAGGGGCTTTTTTATTCTTTCAGACTGTTCTAAAATGACATCTAACAAGAGGAATGAGGACAAAGAGGCTGCCTTTAAAACAGAACTGGGCAACATTCTACAGTACCTCTTAAACTTCTCTAAGAGAAGCCAAATGACCCAGGAGCATCTTTCCAGTGCTGTTTTTTAGCACTGAGGCTGCTGCTAGGCCATGGCTCTGCTCCTGAACCACGCTCCCTCCTGTTCTCTTTCAAAAGCAACATCTGCCCAGATGTGTACGAGGACAAGCAAAGGAGTGGAGTGAAAAATGGCCAAGTGCACCAATGGCACAGCTCAGGGAGTTCCCACAGCTCCCAGCACAAACTGCCTGCAGTGCTTCCCCACAAGGGGAGTCCTGGGGGAAGATGAGCCAGGCTGAGCTCAGCAAAGCAAGATTCTCAGGCAGAACTGCCAGGGCCTCCTCCACAGGCAAGGATAATCACTGCTGTGCCCAATCCAGTTATTACTGTTGCACACATTACCCCAGTCTGAAGGGGAGCTCAAGTAAATGTAGCAATCTAGAGCTAAGATTTGTGGCAAGTTTGTCTCCACAACCTTCTTTTCCTTCCCCACCCAACTGAGAGGGGCAGAGCCCCTGTGGGATGAAGAGACAACACCTGCAGAACAAACGAGGCTTCCCTGGACACAGGGTGAGATCTGAAAAGCACACTAAGGAGCACTCTGGTGGTTATCTAGACAAGATCATAAGAAAAGATAATGTTTAATCCAGGCTGACACTATCTGCTCCTGCTGGCTGGAGACAAGGAAGGTGTGACACAGGACACTGTGAGAGGTCATACTCACCACTCCTGTCAGCTCAAGATAAACCTTGCTCTGAGCTGGGCACCTGCCACATCTCACTGACTTGGACACAAATCTGTGATCAGTGTTAAAGCTTCCAGCCAGAAACAAGCCAGCCTAAGCTTTTCTTCACTTCTTTACAGGCTGAGGAAAATCAAAACAAGTGATTAAGACGGTTCTTTGCTTCATTAACAAATATACAAAGTTTTATTTTGTTTATTAGATTGGTTTTCTGTATGTTAACATTATCATAGCAGTTATAACCCACATTCACAGCAGAAAATTTCTAAGAGCATTTTGCAACACTAACTGCTGTATCAGAAATCCTTAAGAGAAACTTATCTTTCAGCTACTCAGGTAACTTGAATAATAAAGTGCAAAACCACAATAAAATTTGACAGACATATGTCCCAGCTCATATTCAGTGGAAAAGAAAGGTTTATAAGACCACTAGATATGGATTCACTGCACACAACAGAAGAGTGTGACCTGAAGACACCAGTTTTCAAGTTTTCCCATTACCAGACATTGATTACAATGAATAATTTTCCATTATTTTGAAGGGTAACATATAGAAATCACAATGAGGGTATAAATAAAACAAAACACATTGGCCAGACAACCTGAAGTTTAGCCCTGTATTTGGTACCTTTTCCAATAAAGGTTTTGGGAAGAACTGATGAACAGGAACAGTTCATTTCTTGATGAAATAGCCTCTGATTTGATAAGGAATCAACTGGCAGGACATAACACAGCAGCTTGTTTGGGACACAAGCCATAAATTGATTTTTTATATGTATTTTTTACCACCCATAGACATAAACATGGTCTCATTCAACTAATGACTGCCAGCACTAATTACTGTCCTGCTCAATCCAAGAAAATAGAGAAATCTCAGAGTATTATGGGACTCAGGCCAAATTCATAAAACATAACCTAATCTTTTGTGTTTCTCTCTCCCTACAGCCACTGCTGCAGCCTCTCCAGTACCAAACACTCTCTCCAAGGCAGATGAAGTATCACAAACTCCAGAGGCCTTTCCCTTCCTGCTCCCTGACTCATGGATCTTCATGAAGCCCTTTGGAGCTATGACTTGTGTGAGCATCATCCACAGAAGACTACCCAACCCTTTTACTTACAGAATGCAAAGATGCAAATTAAATATTACTCTAATTTCATCAGCTCTAACACTGCTGTTCTTCTACCACTTGCCAAAAAAAATGACAGTTCAGCAGGCCAAGCTTTAAGATACACCAGAAAGTTTGAACTACAAATTGATTCAGCATCCCTTTAGGCTCACTTTGCTAAGGACACAAGACACCAGTGTCAGAACAGAGAACAGGCTGACCAGCAAGCTCTAAGGACCATGTCCTGCTTACAGCTCTCTGTGTAACCAAACATTGCACAACATACATTCCCAAAGAACTCTTTTTTACACAATACTCTCCTTCACATTGCTCTATTTCACTAGAGTCAGTGCTCTCATGGAGGAAACAATTCCATGCACAAATAGACAGCAGAACATCCAGTGCTATTTGGGAGGCTGCAGTTTGCATTTCCCCCCGTTTTGATCCTTTCAGATCAGCAAATGCAAGGACCCAGCTGTTGTACCTGGGATAAGGCACTTGCCCCAGATGAGCAGTACAGCACCAGGCCAGTGTGCCAGACAATCTGGAGGGACCTTTCCTTCACCATTTAGAACAAGGAATAGTTCTGTAGCAATTGTGCTCTTTCAGCCTGGAGTGCTCCTCCTGCAACAGCTTGTGCAGCTTCAGAAGCTGCTTCACATTCTTCCCTAAACTTCCCAGTAATGACCACAGATTTTGCAAACTTCCAGAGGTTTACTCTATTTCCAAATCAGCTCGAGGTGCACTTCCAAGGGATTTGCCAGAACCTGTGAAACACCACCAGGAAATCACAAAGAGAAAATTTCCACCTGTCCAGCAGCAGCTCTTAACCACCTACACAGCCAAGGTTTGTCAGTCGAGGTCTCAGGTGATTTCAATTCCCTGAAAAAACAAAGTTGCCTTATGGCATGCATAGTATAGATATCACTAGTGCTACCTGGAAGAGTTCTAGCTCCAATCCTCCTCCCTCCCAAAGGGGACTAATTCAAACCCACTGATCTGAATAGTTTAAATGCAATCTTTGCTGCATATATTTGAAATAATCCTGTGCTCCAAACCTTGGAATAGCCTAACAGTAAAAAAACCTGTTAACTCACCACTAACAGAAGACTAAGAAAGAAGTGAGATCTAGTTTCTATCAAAAACAAAAGCACATCTCACTTCTGGGTTTATTTATTACTTTCTCAAAGCCATTTTAATATAGTTCTGATATTCTGGTCTAGATAACAGCCAAAATCTCAGTTTTAAGGAAAAACCCTCATTTTACACTGATTTGAACTCCCGGTAGCTTTAAGCACCCAAATAATTTTAATTTATTTTCTATTGAATGAATGTTCTGCAGTTCTAGAAAGATGAGTTATGCACTTTTGTTCACATACAAAAAGACAGTCTAACAGATGTAAACTATTTATTGAATATTTGCCACCAATATTGTTAAATACATAATCTTGCAGTTTTCCGCTTTCAAGTTAAAATGTCAGAAACAGAACACCAAATATTTACAATTCTTGTAAGGAATGTTACATAATGACACATTAAGGCGTAAATTCTTTTGGCTTATAATTCTGAAAAGAATGATAATAGCAAAAAGTGATGCAAAATCTTTCTTGTGAGATTATGATTAAGCTACAATGTTTTACAAAAATATGGTGTAAGATGGCAATAATCCCATTCAAAATCCTGCATTAGGCCCCTAGAGAGGGGCTGATAATTTATACAGTCAAAACTTTAAAATTTACATATAAAGGTACCCTATCCACCATTGAAAAGTACAACTCTCAACATATACAGTTTTCAGGCCACAGTTTTGAAGGTCTGCAGTATCAAGTTGGTTTGATGAATTAGTCGGTTGGCACTTATGAACACATTTATTGCCCTGTGGAAAGAGAAGAATATTGCTTCAGACACTTCTAGAAACATTGGAGAAACCCAGCATTGTTGGCACCTAAGCTCTGAGAATTGGAAACACAGGGATGCTCCACCCTGTGCTGACCTGCTGGCAGCCAGCCAGCCTCATCTGCATAGCTCATCCCAGAAAGGCTGAGTTGATTTGGCAGGAATTTGAAAAGAATTTGGCTCTCTATCATCACTGACATCTCAATCCTTCCCTTCTGGAATTCACATAACCAAGGGAAAAGTGTGGAGCAGATGACTGGGGCTTGGAACCAGATGATCTTTAAGGTCACAGCCATTTTCTGACTCTATGATTGTTAAACACCTTTCCAAAGCTGAGCTCTTCGCCCCCCAGGAATTCCAGAATTGGCAACTCTTCCCTCAAGGAATACTAAAGGTGCACACATGTGCCAGCAGCACACTATTTTAGTTACCTTTCTGCTGAGAAAGGTGTGGGGTCACAGAAGTTTTCAGCTCAGTAATGACATCTGAGCATGGCTTGTGTTTAGTGCTGTTACTTCCTGGGGGGAGCAGGGATCTCACTCCATGAACAGCTCAGAGTGAAATCCCTCCTCACTTCCCAAGGATAGGAAATACAGGCCCTATGGAATTTCTTACACTACTGCAAATAATTAACACACTTTAAGCTTAAGCCCACAACATACAGTATTTCTGTCCAGGAATCAAAGCTGCTAAAACCTAAACTTCTCATTTTGGCATCAAATTTAGCCCCAGTTTCAGGAAAAGGAGAGAAAACCAAGAATGCTTTGATGAGAGCAGGACTGTACTCCCAGCTGGTCTCAAGACTTTTCTCTCCTTTAGTAATGCACCATCTCCTGGGTGCTCTCAGCCTTTGCCAAGCTCAACAAGAGCTGACATCAAAGTTGGTTCCATCTTTAAAACAGAACATTTTGGCACTGTCAGAATCTGAGGGGCATCCACTCATCCTCCAAAAGAATCACTACAGTGAATTATACAGGAATAGTGACTTCAAAACCCAAGGTGAAGACTTGGAAAAAGTCTCAGTTTAAAGGCTAAAAGGTTCAGCTAGAAAAAAAATCAGCTGAATCATTCCAGATACTGCAGAGAACTGTGAGGGTCTATAATGAAAGGCCTATAAAAATGTAAATCAAAGAGAGCCCTGCACAGATGTTTTGTATTTGCAAATGATATTTCAAATAGGTAAATTATTTTTCTCAATTAAAAAAAATCCATAATTTCTTTGCCCTTGTATATGCACTGAGAAAACCCACACAGGGCCAGGAAATTTAACTTCTCATATTCAAATTCAAAACTAACATCACACACGGGTGTTACATGGTGGTGTATTTAACAAATTTCCTTTTCCTCAAAGGCATTACAAAAGAAACAGCATTTTAAAACAGCTATGGTAATGAGAGGACATAGGTAATAATTAAAGAAATAATTAAGCAACTCCTAAAAAAGGCAGCTTACACCCCAAAGCTTGTCCTGTTCTTCTGTTAGTCAACAAAGCCTTTCATTATCTAAACTGTCAAAACAGGACAAAACCAACAGGACAAAAGCATACTTACTTTCCATCTTTAAAATAGGTTTTCAGAGTATCACTGAAACTTTTGGAGTATTTTACAAACTCTTTCTTTTGGTGCTCAAGTGCCTACAAAAACAAAAACACCAGGAGCAGAGTCTTAGTTCACATATTTCTGGGTACAGTGAGAACCTTGAGGTTAAACTGATCAGAAAATTATTAATATTGCATTGCGAATAAAAATTTTTGTGTTATTTTTCTTTAGAAGAAACAAAGAGACTTTTTTTTTTTTTCCTCTGAAACTCCTGAGACTTATCATTTTGCTGTTGAAGCATGGTATCATTGACCAGCTAAGCTCTCCTACTCATGCTGTGATCCAGAGGATGCCTCCTCCTTTGCTATCAGAAATGCTGGATTGAGAGCTGGTGCACGTACCCGCCGGTTCTGGTACTGGTATTTCTTGAAGACATTATTTACTGTGTCAAGAAGCTCCTTTATTGCACTTGCAATGTCCCTGTTGGGCAAGAAAAAGAGAATTTGAATATCCTTAGGAGATCCCATGAAATGCTGGAATTTAATCCCTTTCTAGCAGCCAAGTATTTCTTAGGGCAGTCTCTACAGAGGAAGTGTCAAGACATGATGTAGGAGATGCAGAGAGCCACAGCAGCATCCTGGGAATTCAGCCTTGGAATTCAGCAAATTTGGTCAAGTAACATCCTCATCATTTCTGAATGGGATCAGGCTCTCTTCAATGGCAACAATGCTGCTACATCTACAGAATTTTATGCCTAAATACAAGAAGTTTGACCTCTCCATCTGCAGCAAAATCCACCACATTGTACTTACTTGATTGTCTGAAGAAACCTCACTCTGTCATTGATCTCATCTGGAATCTTACTAAGAATCTGTTTAAGTGCTCGTGCCTTTTCATTAAGATCTTGGAATTCAGGTTCAGGTCTTTCAATCATATACTCTGGCAAAAAGAACATATTCAAAACCATCATTAGTTTGTCCTCAAGTCTGTAGTGACAGCTAAAAGCACAACACAAAATGCACCAGGATTGCCAGGGTGAATTTGAAGGTGAACTGCAGTGAATAACCACTGTGTGAATCAGGACAGTGCAACAATCACCTTTATTACTGCATGGTGGAAAAAGAGCCCATCTTACTTTATTTGAGACATTAAAGTCATCAAATTCAGTATTAAAATAACTTAAAGCCTGCAGTATATTCTCCTTCTGTGACAGTGTAACTGCTGCTTTTAATTTGAAGCAGGGAAAAAAAAAAGAGGATGTTATACTCCATATTTGCCTTTTCCTGGTTGTTAGCATTGCAAAAGGTGAACTATGCACCCATAAAAACATAGTTCTAAACATTCATTTTCTTTCTTTCCTTATCTTATTAGTCAAGCATGGCTTTCAGGGAGATTTAATTTCTCCAATAATGGTATTCACAAATACAGATTTTCTTCTACCATGCTGTTCTTCTACTAACAAACAAATAATCTCTTCTGAAAAAAAAAAAAAAAAAAAAGAAATAGAGAATTGCATGCTCCTAGTTAACAGTGTAATTAAGAATACAGTTATTCAACATAGGATTTCTTACCTTCTACATCATCAGCTGCCATACGCAGAAGAGACTCTGTGAAATTCACATCCACACTTTTTTTCTCCAGAATTTTCATGATGATATCCTGTGTAAGACCTGGATTTTCTTTTTCAGCCTGCATAGCAGAGAAATTTTACATTCTTAAATATGCAAGACCTGGACATTGCAAGCACAAAGATTTTCATGTCAATTGCTTCAGATACTGCAGGAGTTTGCTAGGAACTTTGAAAGTCTAATGGCTTCAGACCAGTAGATTACATTAAAAACATTTTTCCACTACAAAACCCATTTTTCTTGGACTACATCACTGATTTTGTATAAGCTACTTTTCCAATAAGCCCTTGCACTCATTTTAATTTGAGTAAGAAAGGTTTTAATAAATGTCTCTATCCTGTTATATTTTCATAAACACCAAGCTTTGAGACAAAGATATTGTATCCCCTGGAATTTAATTCACTCCACCACAGGTGCTACTCCCCCACCTTCCCCATGACATTTATAAATGTGCCTCTCATGAATCACATCATATGCTCAGCCATCGTCTGGGAATTGCTCTTTCAGAACAAACCCAGCTTTTGATTGATGACATATCTGAGTACAGGGCTGGATTAACACTGGAGCTGTTCACATCACCTGAGCTGCTACCAAAAAACTGCTCAGTGTGGAAGAAAAATGAGCCTGGCTGGGTTTTTTAGCTGGCACTACCATTTTTACCAACTTCTCAGTTTAACATTATCTGCATCCACCTTAGCTCCTAAGGACCAACTGTGAAAACACAAAACCAAGGCCCACTTGTAGGAGTTCAGTTTGAGACTTCAGACCAGCAAGGTACATTTAGATTTAAGTGCAGGAGCAGGGAGGTATCCCAGAATTGCACAGCTCAGATATGTCATGCCTGCTGTTATTTTTTTTCAATATTCCACCACAAAAGATCACCACTTCAATAAAGCAGTGTAAAGGAATATCTGTATTTTTACTCTTTAGCAATACAATGGAAATGTCAGAATAATCTTTTTTTCCATTTACTGCTGGATTTCTACACAAACTCTGAATTTAATCCACAGAAAAATCCCATTACCACTCACTTTGTAAACCAATTTCCAAGTCTGCTACGTGCCTATTGCACACAAGCACCTATTCTCCAAATGTTGTGGGGTTTAGATTAAGTTTATTATTTATTCACTGACTGCTCCCTCATTTAAGCTTTTGTTCTATATGGACAAGAGAAGAGTCAGTTTAAAATTGCTCATTTGGATTTCTACTCATGACATCTGCAGACGTCCCAAATTTCCAGTTCATGCAATTGTCCACTTTATTTTTAGACTACTGTATCAAGGATGAAGTCTTAGATAAAAAGACAAGGAAACAAGAGAGCTGACCTTTTAGCTTCATCATACACAGCTTACTTTTGAAACAATCATTTTTCAATGCAAGTTACTTCTCACCTTAATAAAAGCTGCTCTCAGTGTCTGAGCTGCAGACAGATTTACTCTTTCTAGCTGCAATAAAAGTTTAGAATTAATTATTAGCATTCTGTTGTTATCAAAATAAAACAAGTCAAGTAATCACACCTTGCCCTATAAAGCAGAATGGAAAGGGGGATTGACAGAAGCTTTCAAATTGCTGGTTTCACTTCAGAGATACTATAAAGTTAATACCAAAGGAAAGAGTTCCCCCCACAATGAAAACAAAAATCACTGGATGTATTTTGCAGCAAAAGTCCAGCAGAAGATCCTGAGAGCATCTTGGCAATCTCTGGCTCTCAGAGAAAAACAAATATCCTATTAAATTACAACCATTAGCAGTAAAATTAAAATGCATCAAGCTGTTCACAGGTTCAACTGTGTGCTATTTCCTGCCAGAGAATACCAGAGCTGGCATTTTTGTGAAAATCCTCTGCTAAAGGTAAGAGAAAAGCTCAGGACCAAGACAACCAGCAACCTTTGATGGGCATGAAACTGTTCATGGCAAGAAGGGTGAAACAATGCAGAGAGAGAAGATGTGTTAGACAAAGCTTTCAGAAGATGAACAACATGTTACTGTGGCCACATTTCCCAAAATCAAGGAATTATTGCATTCAAGGTAATTGGAGCTCACCTCATTAAAGACAGGGTACATAACAGCATAGAGAGGCATGGAAACCATAGAAGTGGTCTCTGCTTCATTCTTCATCTCTTCCATTGTCATCCTCATTCAAAGAGCCACTTCTCAAGGAAAACACTATAGAAGCAAAAAACTCCTCATTCACTGAAATGTCTCTTCTTTTTCCTCGTTGTGCAAGAATACTTGAAGAAACTTGGAAAATCTATTGTCCTTAGGGTGTGTGAGAAAAGAGAAAGCAAACACACAGTTACAAATGCTTGTGAGGGACAGGTTCTAAAAATGACATGGCACAGATCAATGTGAGTTTCACTGCCTACAGACCAGGGATTTCTTATTACATGAGTCAAGTAACCATGGACTGACCATTTGGTGTAACTTCAAAACCTTAACTGAAATCTATTAAGTGAATATTTCAAAGCAAAGGTGCTACCACAAGTGTTTTTCCCTTCAAGTTCTTATGGAATCACTTCTCCTGAAAGCAGGGATTTTATGTGATATTTACAAAAATCTTGCCACCACTCACAGGCAGCAGCATAAGGTTCCTGACAACTCCCATCCAGAAAAAGCTTGGAAAGCACAACATGCTGCAACCCCAAACCTCATCCAGATGCATTGTGACTATTAAAACTACCTCTAAATACTCCAGATTTTTGCACATGTGTCAAACTGTGATTCTGCTGGAGATCAGTACCTACTTTCCACCCATCTGAATTTGAAAACACTGCATCTTTGATTTTATATATGCTGAAGTCATGTTTCCACTCGGGGTGTGTCACCAGCTATGTTAACTCAATGGAAAATTATTGTTCCAGTAACTAACTGAACCTCTGGTTTGGAAGTTCTCCACCCAGCCCAGCTCATCATACCAGCTGATAAAACCCCTTTGTTCCAGCCTGCTGTATTTTCTATTCATCAGATTCTTTTAAAATATTTTATGTGACATTATTGAGTTTAAAGACCTTAAGTCCAAGTCAGAAAAAAAAAGACAAAAAGAAAAGTATTAAGAGTTTTAATTTTTAGATTTGGTTGGAGTATTTAATGCACTAGAGGAGGGATTTTTTCCTCTTAGCAAGCTCCAGACACCAGGCATTTGCATGTCTGTGTAATTTACTGACATTTTTGTAAGAAGTGAAAAGAGTGAAATTATAAGAAACAGCTCCAGCAATCAATATCACTTCCTGAGAGTATGAACAGGTTAAGAACATGCCAAGACATTTCTTCAAGCCATATTCCTCATTATGCTCTGCACTGGCTAAAGATCTTCAGGCTGTTTAAACAGAAGAACAGGTATTTTTTGTCCAGAGCAGATCTATAATTGTTCAGCTATAATTATGTAAGTGAAATTTGTTACTGATTAGTCAGCACAGAGAAGAAACTGGATGACTACAAATATTGTGTATATCTCATCTGAGCTTGTGAACAGTAAAAGTTGAAGAAAAATAAAACATTACTACAGTAAAAACTTTATGCAAGTCTTCTAACATGGACACCTTATTGCAAAACCTCACTTTGTTTCTCTTGCTGTTCCAACCTCAAAGTGCCACAGTGAGATGATTCCTCCAGCCCCAGAAAAGATTCCTGAGACTTCAGGAAGGGGTCTGGATGGGGAAATCCATCCCCACAGATAGAAATGCAATAATCAGGGGTCTCACTGCTTTATCACCTACCCCTGGCATTTTACAGCTGTCAAGAAGCTGGAAGAATACAAGTGAATATTCATCACTCCTCAGAAAATTGAGTGTTTTCCCAAGAACTTGTTTCAGTTACATAAATTCATGCAAGGTCTGCTCACGGGGGGGAGGGAACTTGTCTGAACAAGTTTTCACTCCCTTCTGCAGGTACAAGCTGTCCCATTTATCATCCATGTGTATTCCCTGCAGGATGCAGATCTGTTTGTTTTGCTGTTGAATTCCTCCTTTCTAGAAGTTCAGTAAATACCCACTCACACATCTGACAAGCATCACCTGCATTCACAGATCAATTTATAGCAAGTTTTTATCTGTATTCTCAGAGTAAATTTTTTCAATGTTAAATCAGGTCACTGAACATTGTTCTACTCTACCCAAAAGATTTTTATCACAGGAAGAAGGGCAAAAAAGGACAAAATTGCCATTAGATATAATTACTTTGTTTTTATGGGTTAGCAGTATCCACACACACACAAAAGGAAATACTAAGTGAAATGATGGATTTTTATGATGATGAAAACCTATTACACTGTGAGCTACCATGAAGAACTCATTTTCTCCTGAAGAACCATAAGCTACTGTTACTAATCCATGGTACAGTTAAACCCTTCATATAAAAACAATTATACATTATCTATTACCCCTTTTCCAGACACTGACACTCTTAAAAAATACAACACTTGGATTTATATTAACACAAAGGACACCAATTTTGCAACTGAAGAGGTGGGTTTATATATATATACATGCACACAAGAAATATTTAAAACCATCAAATGCTTTTGTTGCCAAGGTATGGAAAGAAATATATTCAATTTATCACACTGCTTGTTCATTATTTCAGAAATCTTCCTGTTTTCCAGAAGATACACTAGGAAGCATCACAGTGTCATGAAGTAGATGACTGCTGAAATTCTCAAACTATTTATCTTTACAGTTAGGAATCAACTTCACATCTTTTGGATATAACTTGTTCACTTCAGTCTTTGCTAGTGTTAAATAGAAAGAATAATTATCTTCACAAAATCTCTGTGTTCACTGTGTTACTGACAGTCAGTTTGCCATAGCTGCACTACACACATCCAAATATCCTTGAAGAAGGTCTCAGTCCTGATTAGGGGCCAAATCCTCAGGAAAACTGAAGTTGCTGTTCTATTTAGTTCAACTACCAGCAAGTCCACTAACCTTCAAAATGGCCTGACTCGAGCCCAAGTTTAATGCACATTATCACACAGCAAGGAGGAGCTTTCAGCATTTCTTTTAGGATGTGATCAAAAGCAGCCCTGCACAGCTGCCAGACTTCATGACAGTGTCTTGCAACAGCTTAACTTCAGTTCCTCCAATCTCAAAAGAGCCTTTTCTTTGAGAGGAGTTTACCCTAGTTTCATCTGTCATCTGTTTTTTTTTTTACATTGTCAAAAAAACGTGGGATAAGATTCCATGAGGAGATGATTTAATAGGACAGCACAGTGGAGTGGTAGAGTTGAGAAAATCCTGGAAAACTGTAAGATGTATAAAAGGTGTTACTCTGCTGGCAAACTCGTTAATTGGTCTGAGGGGGCAGACGAGGAGAAGGCAGCAGGACACTGCCAAATTCTGAACTGAGTGCCAGCCTGATCTTCCCTTTTGTTACAGCAACCCCACAGATCCAAATCTATGGGTCTGTAATGAGAATCCTGGGAGACAATGTCCAGAATAATACAGGGAATTTAAAGAGAATCTAGACTTGTCCACTGTGCTAAATTCCCAGTTAATACAACCCTGACTCAGTCCTGACCCATCAAGCACATCAGGCTGTATTCCAAGAGATGCATGTACATGGAATACGTGCTTTCACTGTCAGGATAAATCTTACATCCTAACCTTTAAGTCTCAGCACTAAAATATGATCCCAGCCAGTCAGCAAACATGGAGAGAGCTGGTATGTCTTAGATGAAGAATAGATATGGAAAGGTTCTTTGACAGACCTAGTTCCCCATAGCCACCCAATGACATTTTAAATCATTCAACTGAACTTTAGCAGAAAAAACCCCAAAACCCAACCCCTGCCAAAAAGAGTGAAGAGCACAAACCACCACATTTCCTAAATGTACAACCACCATTGTCAGTGTCTAAGGTGACAAGTTGCTTTCTGTAATGTCTGTCATCTACTGACAAACTTTTGGTCATGCACTTCAATCAAGCAGAACAACAGAGCTGCTTAATAAGAACACAACCACCACCATGCAACTACAGCAGGCAGGATCTTCCCCAAATCCACCCCTGCTCCTAGGCCAGGCTGAAGATGAACAAGGTTTCCACCAAAGAAAGCTGTTTGTGTAACACAATCTTCTGAAGCAGAGCTTAAAGCAAAGAGAACAGACTCTCATGATTTCAACTTTTCAAGTTTTAAACAAACAGAAACATTTGGGATCAATTGGCAGGGTTTCAGCTCTGTCATCAGCAGATCTACCTCTGCACTGATGTTGTCTCTATTCCCCTCTCCAGGCTCCATCTACCCTAGATCTGGTAAGTGCTTAGACATTAATATTCTTTTTTATATAAGTACTACACAGGAACAAGGCTCAAGGCAGTGATTACAAATATTATTATTTCAATGGTTGGTTTCTAGCAAAAATCACATCCCCATTCCTGCTAGAAAAGACTACCTCACTGGCAAGAGGTTCTGCTCCACTTCTTGCAATGAGGATTCAATAACAGGTTTCACCTTTAACCTGATCTGAGATCCCCGAGTTACCAGAAAAACTCATTCAAGTCCAGGAAGAAAGAGTGGGGGAAGGGAAATAACAGCATAAATTCCATCTGAATTCAGAGGCAGAGCTTGAATCAAAATGTAAGACCAACGTGCATGGGAGGAGGGAGTGTAGGTAATTTATTATTGCTGTTGTAGTGTTTATGGAAGCAAAAAAAACCTGCAGAATAGGCTCTTTTAACTATATACACACCCCACACCTGTCATGGTAATTTTGTTTCTGTCATTAATGGTTACTTGAATGTAAAAAAACCTAACCCACACATCCTTTTTTTTTTTTTTTTTTTTGTCCGATGTTACTTTACCTGCCACTGTATTTCAATTATCAATTACAATTATTTCCCATTGTATAACTCAAATTGTTTGATACAAAGCTTCAAAGTTTTGTGTTTCAGATACAGAATTACTCTCCTTCTTTTTAAAACTGAGTCTGGATGGATTCACTAGGATTAGCATACAAATCAAGTATTAGGATAACAATCTGTATTTTAAAATCAGCAATGATAACAAGAGACTTAAAATGCAGCCTACTGAACTGATTCCATATCCTACTGATTTTTACATCAAATAGTTTCACTGAAGAGTTAATAAAAGGAACATCACCAGCAAATAGCACTGAAGTTTTGAAAGTGTTTTCAAATGCCTCTCACTAGAACAGAAATAGTTTTTAAAGATCTCCAGATATGTGTAGCAGTCACCTGAAGTGGAATTCACTCTAGCAAAGCAGAAGTGCTTATGCATTTGATTACTGTAAGAGCAGTTCTATGACTAATTCAGAAATGACACAGACCTGTGATAAATCCAAGATGTCTATTTTTAGAACCCTATCAACTTAAAAAATAAAAACCAAGCCTAGCCTGAAGTCAGGCTTATAATTAGTCCATGTTCTTTTGCTGGACTTGAAAATGGGAGTGATTTAATCTGTCCTAATACACCAGTCTGTGTTTCACATGAGACCCTACAGCCCGTGCTCCAGTTCCATCAGCCAGCAACAGCAAAACTGTTACACAGCATAACTGAAACAGGTCCTGAATGTCGGAATAAAAAACCACAACAACATATCCCTGCTCTCTTTCTTTTTCACCTCTTTGGGAATGTGAAAGTGAAGCCATTACTTTATCAAAACGGGTATGACACAGCTCCGAAGGGACAAAAATACATTCCAACGTGTAAACAAATACCAGAGGAGAATTAGTTCCTCTGATAACAGGAACAGCACAAGGTTTCACCCACCCAGTATGTGCGAGCTACAGGAAAAACACCAACCCAACTCACCAGTTCAGTGAGCAACTTAATGGGACACCCCAGCCCCGAACACCGCCCCTGAGTCAGTCCCGAAGGGGGCACAGCCCGGGGACCCTGCGGAGAAGGAATCACAGAATCAATTCCTGGAAAACACCTCCAAGATGATCGAGGCCAACCTTTGAACAAACACCACCTTGTCAACCAGACCAGGGCCTCTCCTCAAACACCTCCAGGAACGGTGTCCCCACCACCTCCAGGGCAGCCCGTTCGGATGTCTAATAATAATTTCTCCCTAATGTTCAACTACACCTCCCCTGGCGCAGGAAGGGGGAAGGAGCCCAGGCGCCCTTTCTCCCTTGCCCGCCGCAGCCACCTAACAGCGCTCCGCTCCGAGAGGACGAGCTAAAAATAATCCCCACAAAAATAAAACACATCCGGGCCTGCCGCGCCTGCCGGGCCCGGCCCGAGCGAACCAGCACCAGGCCGGGAGCGGGGCCAGGCCCCAGCGCCCGCGGGAAGGGCGGCCAGAAGGACAAGCCCTCGGCGGTGCCCCGGGGCCGGAGCGAAGGGCAGGGAGGGGAAGGGACACCCCGCGCACCTTCCCCGCACGGCCAGGCCGCCCTCAGCCGCTCCCTCAGCCCGGCGGCGGCTCCAGCGCCCCTCTCGCAGCCCGCGGGGCGCGGCGGGGCCCCGCGCCCAGCCCGCGGAGAGCCGGGCACGGCAGGGCAGGGCTCGGCTCCTCACCTGCCCCGGCCCCGCTGCTCCCGAGGGGCTCCGCCGCCGCCGCCGCGCCGGAAGCGCCCGCGAGGAGCAGGAGGAGCAGGAGGAGGAGGAGGAGGAGGAAGATCCGCGGTGTTACCACACACCAGGCGTTGTCCGGAACCGCGCGCGGGGCCCTGGGGCTCGTAGTCCGCCCTCCGCGACCACAAGGCCCAGAATGCCGAGCGGAGCGGGGGCGGGAGCGCTCGGCGGGGCGGGCCGGGGCGGAGCGGAGCGGGCTCGGAGGAGCCGAGCTCAGCCCTGCAGGGCAGAGCCGCGGCGGAGCGCGGAGCGGCGGCAGCAGCAGCGCCGGGCAGCGGGCGGGGCGGCGGCGGGAGTGCGGTGAGTGAGTGCGCTGAGAGCGCCCGTCCCTTGGCGGGGCTGTGTGAACAATAACCCGGGCTCGGTGTTCCTTACACTGAGCGCAGCTCCGTACTGGGAAGCGGCGGTGCGGAGGAGCCGCTGCCCGTGAGGGGGTCGCCGGCGTTCCCTCAGCGCCTGAGGGAGGGAAGGAAGGACGGGCTGCGCCCGCTGCGGCGGGAGAGGAGGCGTTGGGGATCCCAGCCGCTTCTCCACCGTGCGATGAACGGCGGGCAAGCCCAGTGCCCAAGCTCCGGTGCTCGCCGGGCTCCTGCGGAGGGACGCGCTTCTCCCCGGCCCCGCGGCGCTGAGGCGCCCTCAGCCCGGGAGCGCCCAGCTCAGCCGGAGTTGTGCTCGGCTGGGGAAAGTGTGCCGGTGCCGTGCCCCAGAACCTGCCCGCCGTGTCCCGCTGTCCCTGCGGCCATTCCCAGCCCGCAGCTGGGCTCCCAGCGCCGCCGGTGCGGGTCTGCTCCCGCCCCGTCCTGGCCGCTTGCTCCGCGCCGTCTGCGCGCCCCGGAGCTGCCCATTAAAAAACTAAACTTGGGCATTATTTGTCGCGGTGATTCTGCTCCTAGCAAGCTTTGAGGTTTGAAGTTTCCAATTGCATTGCAGGAAGAGCTCAGTGATTAAAACTTGCTATTAATATTAAAGCATCAGCTCTGTTCTGGATTCGAATTTGCATTCCTGTTGTGTCGCTGTTTGCGCTCGCTTTTTTAAAGCGCTGATCGCTTAATGTCAAGGCACACGAATTCCCCGATGTGAGCACGGGAATGAGCAGCTAAAGCATTAAACTTGGCAGGCATCGGCTGCAACTTCTTGCGGTGCTGGTGGTAAGAGTTGGATGCTGCGGGAGCAGAGGGACGATGTGCAGGTGTCCGTGTGTGTTACCCATCCACATCTCCTTAGGGGTGAGCAAAGGCACTGAGTGGGGGGAAAATAAGAAAAAAAGGCACCTGGATTGTTACACGTTATTACAGGTGTGAGTTTTCCCCTTGCCACGCCACCTTGTTTTGTTTTAATCAGATCGATGGATGATCTCTCACATATCAAATACTCTTTGCATCCTGGTATTAAAGAGCTGCTTAAAACCCACATCATGTGTATGAGTTTTGTGCTGTTAATCACCTTTGAGCTCAGGTTCTTCAATTTTCCTCTCGTTTTTGTTGTGATCTGGTGATTTAGCCTAATGGAAAATTACGCCCTTCTTTGTAGAAGAGAGGTGTTTACCAAAATGTTGCAGCATAGATTGAGCCAAATGTCTGTTTAATGGTATTTTATCCTTCCAGTGAAATTAGTATGCTTTAAATAAAGCTACAAAGCTGCGGTTGTAGAGCTGCTAAAACTTAAGATAGTTACATCTTCTGTCAATTTGTGATACTTTTCCAAATTTTGTCAGGTCTTGGTTGGAGTTTTTGGGGTTGGACCATGAGGCTTGGACCAGATTCACCCTTTGTTATTTTCCACCCATTGTATTTTTTAGAATCACTCTAGCTTGATTCAGTGTGATGAGGAATAATTGCCAGGGCAAGGAGTGAGCAGGAATGGTTGATGTTTTTATTTTTAAGGTGTGGGTTGTCTACAGAATTACACGAGGCAGCCTAAGATGTAATACAATGTGAAGGCTTGTGGCAGTGTAAAGTTTCCTGTTAAAGGCAGTCATGAGTTCCAAAATTTGACCTCGTGAGACTGTCTGTCCTGTGTTTTCACATCTTTTACTCCAATTTGAGTTGGGATTTTAAAATTTCCTTTGAATTTGTCTCCTCATCTGCCACTGCCAGCGATTTGCTCACATGTAGATGAAAGTTATTCATGAACGTGTCTGTCACCTCCTTTCATATTCAGGGGTGAACAGTTCTAGGAATGTTATTGTTGTAAAAAACTCTCTTGAAATTTATTCTCTTGATGTAAATATTGTATTTATGTGTAGTAGCTTGGCTCAGTTTATAACCTTGCATACCACAACATGTAGCAATGAAAATGGGTTGTTGCTGGTAGAATTCTTCACAGCAAGATCTGACTACTCCCTGCTCTTTAAAGGCTCTTTCAACTAATAGTTTACATCTCAAAATTTCAAATTTGTCTTTTTGGACTGCTCATCATCAGTGAAGACATGTTGCTGGCATGCCTGAATACCTTTTACAATAATTTCTAGCAATTTGTGCTCTGTGTGGGCAGTACATTATTCTGTCTGTGTAAAGCACAGGATGAATTAATATAGGGTGCATCTGTCCTATGCTCAGTTTTCAGGCTGTCGTTATCTGAATTAAGCTGTGTGTTCAAAATAACGTTAAAAATTGGTGTGTAAGCATGGTTTTCAAAGTTAATGTTTGGTTTTCTCTATTTTATATACACTTGCATATCTCTGATACAGTATAATGGGCAGATGGTAGGGAAAGATGCCTGTATAGTCAGCTGTAATTACTGATAAATGTGTCTTTATGAATGTATACATACTCTGTATGTATGAAAAAGCAGAGTAGTTAAATTTGGAAGTCCCGAAAAATTTTGGGTTTGTGTCTTCCCAGCATGGTCTTGTGAAGTGGATGATTAAACACTAGCAGAACTCAGAGGTGGGGGATATAACATACCATGTATTCCTGCAGGAGGAAAGGAAATGCTTTCTGCATCTTGAATTACTGAATTGACAGAAGGACACATTTTTTATAAACTTCTTTGTGAAATAGTCCTGGACATAAAGCTGTAGCCACTTCAAGACAAAAAAATGAATCCCATAGTTCAGTAACAAATGTGAAGTTTTGGTATTTATTTCCCTCTGTACTTGGCATTTAAAGCAGTACAAAATGCCAGGGATGTAAGGATGCACTGATCCCATTAAGAATGAATTTATTTCTGGTGCAAGTCCCTTAGTGGAGTCACTACAAGGATTCTGTTGGAGAAGGTTTGTAGCCATAAAGTAATGTGAGAACAGCTCCTTGCCTGCTTGTGGCTTGGGTAGCTCTCAATAGCATCTCATCTGGTGGCCTTAATGAAGTATCTGCGATAAAGAATTGTTCTTATGTGGTGAGATTAAAATATCAGCTCTAAGGTCGTGTTCTGGTTTGTTTAATACACTTCAAAGCTAATGATTATGAGAACTGCAGACCGTGGCTAATGGGATAAAAGCTGTGTGAGTTATCCATGTCCTTTTTGGGCTTTTGGAGTCATTGCAGAGCAGCTGGAGCTGTGAGATGGGAAAAGAGGAAATTTCTTATTCATACAAGCTAATGAGTTAAATGTGTGTATGGCTTTTGGGTTAATGAGATTTGACCTCATGTGTTGTGAAGGATTTTTTTTTTTGTTTCATTCAGTGTTTAAATATTATGAAAATTCTTGAGAAATATTTTTGCAGACCTTGAGACTCCTCTTTCAGGAAGAATCAATAATGACAAGTAATTTAATGTCTAGAAGAAGAAACTTTAAACAATGTGGTTGTATTTAGTTTTATCCAACTAGCTTCCAATTTAGAGACGGGCTGTCTTTGCACTAATTTATGTACTTTGTGTACTTCAGCCCTGAAGTCTTTCATCATTATAGCTAAAGAAGTAATTGCTTAATAATGCTCTCTGTTCCTCCTCTGCTGTGTGAGTCTGACAGTTCCAACCTCGTGATGGCTTGATGGGCCTAATGGACAATCTGCTGTTTCTAGAAAGGTCTATTCTGTCTGAATCAGAACTGAAGCTGTGCCATATGTGCAGGGGGATGTCAGATGTGCAAACCAAACACTTGTTAGCCAGCAATGATCTCCCCAGACCATGGAAGAGCTGCAGTTCCTGTGTTTCTTCCTCTGTTTGTGTCGTGCATGTTTCTCTGTGTGTGGTAGGTTTGGGGGGATTTCCTCATCTCAGCAAAGAGAGCTCATTTCCTTTCTGCACAGTGCACTAAAGGCTTTGTTTTGCTTTTGCAGTTCTGAGCATTCTGCTCAGATACTACGAAAAGCAAAGGCTTTATTCCCTTTGCAGTAAGACAGAATGCCCAAACACTGCTCACCAGTTGTGTTTTGTGTCTGGTACTGTTTGAACAACAGTGCCATTCCAGCCTTGATTCTCCTGTGTGAGTTTGGAGTGAGCTGCAGGACTTGGACATCTACTTTTCACTGTGATTTTTTTAACTGCCCTTGGCATGTCAAGGTAGTGTTGAGAGCGTGGGTACTTTGCCAAAGCCAGCCTGTCAGAACTGCTCAGCATCACTCAGCCACTGGAGATTGCCTCCTTCCCTGGCAGAGCAGCACAGTGCCAGGCTTTGGGGACTGGCTCCATGGCTGAGGTGATGTTTGCTGCCCTACTTTTCCCCATACATCTCGGTTATGTAAGCTGGAAAGGAAGGTCTAAAGATTTAAGGCATCATTTTTTTAATTGGTACACCAAAACTGCCCTTTTCCAATGCTTTTTTTGTTTTTTTTTTTCCACATTTAAATTAAAGCAGCTCCTGGAGCATTTAATGACTGTGTACTTCACACAGCAATTGGAGTTCACTGAAGCAACTCATGTTTTCTCTCTCAGATATCTTTTTCTCAAAAGAAGCATTTGCTCCAGTTTCTAAACTATTTAAAGCAATTAATCAAAACCTAAGACGACAGGAACAGCTTCTGTAATATCAGGTCTTCAACTTGAGATGAGGTTGATGCAAAGGGAAAGTGCCCAAGTCCCCACGAGTGTTTGTAAAGCCTGTAGGTGAACGATGACCTTTTCATCTGCTAAGAGATATGGGAAGTGGGAGGGAGAAGACAGGGGAGCAGAGTTATTTTTACTGTAAATATGTCAGTTTATTGACTTGTTAATTTCAGATTTATTCAAAAAAGCAGGAGGAGGAAACACTAATGTCTGCCAAAAACAAAGTAATTAGTGGGAGTTGAAAGATGTCTAATGACACTTACAAGTACTAAAGAGGAATAAACTAGTCTCTTATTAAACTGGATATGGACTTTTAAAACACTGTAGTAATTCTATTTTATCTTTAGAACATGTGCAATTGCATATGGTAAATAAAAACCTCTTTATTAAAGTAACATTGTTTATTCACAGTAACATTACAGGCAGAAGGTGGGGTTTAGATTTTAAAAAAAACTTTAAAAACCCAAAGCTGACTCCACACTTCTAAATTAAGGGTTCAGATAACACTTGACAAAGCTGATGTTTGAGCTGAAGATGACAGAAGAGTTTTAGATTAATGCTTAATGTGCCTGCTACACCTCCTTGGTCTGTTTGTCTAGAGTGACAAACAAGATCTTGTTTCATGACTACATGTGCTATGGAGCAGCTTCTTCTTTCTGTGCCCAGGGACTCTGGTTGTGATTAGTCCAGTCACAGGATTCATCAGCACATCTGCTCTCCTGGTTCTGTCTGTGCAAGGGAGTGTTGGTGGAGATCTGGGGAGCTGGGAAGAAGAGTTCAGCAGGAGCTGGGAACCTGAAGAGAAGTGAGCCAAGGGTTAGGAAGAGCAGCTGTCCTGCAGCTGGAAATGAAACCTGGGGGATTCAGAGCTGAACCCTTTAATTCAGCAGTGCTCTGGTCTGTGGTTGCTGTGATCTCATTTCCATGCTGCAGTAATGCTGATTTAAGTGTGACAGATAGGGATTATGTGTTGTCCCCAAGTGGTAATAGTGAAAGTCTGGGAGGGGTCTTTTGCCTTTGCCTCGGGTCATTCCTCTGCCTCTGACCTGGGCTTTCCCTCTTGATCCCCTGGCCTGCTTTATCCACTCCCTGCATGCCCATGTCCTCAGGGATCTCCCTTTCCATGCTCTGCTGTGCCCACAGTGCTCTGTGCTCCTGCACTGTGTGCTCACAAATCCCTGCTGCTTTTAACCCCCTGGGCTCCTGACTTCTGCCACCTCAAAGTGCTGCTGCAAGCACCCAGAGCTGTGTTTGGGGTGCTTTGTAGCTGTAATTATTCCTGTTCTTCCTGGTGTCCTGTGCTGTGTGTGCCTGGCTGCATTTCCCCTGTCACCTATGTGGCCACTGCAGGCACAGCTCTGTTTGCTGGGAGTTGGCTGCAGGACAGTGCCTTGGGTTCATCTTCCCCACATCTCTGGGGCACAGGGAATGTCCTGGTGTCACCAAACCCCACGGGGATTTTGGAGCTGTTGGAGTCTTCACTTGCTCAGAAGCTACTTGCCATCATCTGTAGCTGACAGTTCCCATCTGCTCTTCCTACCATGCCTCTGTTGAAATACCAAAGAAAGCAGGATATTAGATATAGGGGAAGATACCAAGGAAAACAAATACCAGAAAAAAAGCAAGCAGAAATATTTAATTACAGGGGATATGGAGCAGCAGGGCATATAAGATACCCATGACAGTGAGTAAGAATCAAATTGGCTGTAAGTAGATCTATTTTGAGGGGATGATATGCATGAAGCAAAAAATGCCATTAGTAGTTTATCATATAGCAATGTGAGGGAGGAAAATGTGCATGCAATATTAGAACACAGTGCACTTGTGGATTTGACATAACAGATAGCAGGTCCCCATATATGAAGTGACAGCAAAATACCCTTCAGCTGCAAGGGGACAAGCTTTCACTCAGTCACAATGCAAACAAGTTCTTGAAGTGATGGAAGCATATTTCCCAAGAACAACATGAGGACATCTCATATTTGAAAAGAGAGAAAAACAGCAGAAATTCAAATCTGCATCTAAGAATTGTTACAAGGAGCTGAGTCTCATAAGGATATTTGTTACCTTTAGTGAAAGCCCTATGGAGATAGAGGTATGAAAATGTGTTCCCTCTATTTGTCATCTCAGCATTGGTAGGGACTAATGAAATTGATTTGCACCATCCTTTCCTAATCCTCATCCACATAACTATCCTATCCTGGAGTTATTGCTTAATTCCTTAGGAAGTGTAGGGCTTTGGAAGAATCCCTGGAAATATTGCTGAAGCACTGAGAGAGCAAGGACAAAATTAATTTTTTTGCTTTCAAAGGCTCTAGGATTATCCCAGGAGCTCAGAGAAGGTAACACCAATGGATTGGATAGTTTTAAGGGAAGAAGGGGAAAAAAACTTCCTTGTTTTTTGGGTCTTTGGTAGTGGACAAGTCACTTAATCTTTACTTAACCTACACTTCTCCAGTATGAAGTGGAAACAGGCTCTTCCTCCTCTGTGAATGGCTGTGAAGCATCTGGGGTTAATTTGTTAAAGGTAAAGGTCTATTTGTCTGTGATTAATACTGAAATCAACCTCAGTCTGTATAAACCATGTGAGTGACTAGCTGGGCAAACCATTCATCAGCCATGCTGATCTTTGCTGCCTCACAGCAGCTTGGTATAGATTTTTAGAGACACTGGATCGTTCCTATTACTTACTTGAAGGATAAATTGCAACATTTATCATGGCATTCCTATTTTTATTTTGTTAATCTTCAATACTGTGATTGAAGAACACTTTGAAAGCCAATAAGTGCAAATCTCAGATATTGTTGGACTTGTAAAGATATTTTGCACCACCCTGATCAAAGTAACAAATAGCATCAATGGACTTGCACAGCACATAAATGTTGTGTATTTTCAAGGAGGCCATTAGAACACAGAATTCATTTGGAAGAATATTTGGAATAATATCATTCACTCATAGAAAATTTCAGTTTTGAGTTGTGCTTCAGTCAAGAAAATACTGGATATCCTTTAGAAACAAGAAATTGTGCCATCACTGAAGCCTTGCAAGGTTGTGCAGAGGCAGGAAGCAGCATATTAATGTGAAATTTCCATCTTTTTCACGCTTAAATGGAGCAGATCTAAAGTCAGTTCATTCAACAAAATGGCAATTTGGATCTATTTTACAGAGCTCACTTGAGGCAATGTGCACTTGCTAGTTCACATAAAATCTGGATTCTGAGACTATGGAAGACTTTTGCATATTTCAATTACCATTAGTTCTGTTTGCTCACACTTTACCTGGTTGACTAGAGAAATAAAGTTTTTCTGGGTATTTTTGGCATATACAAAATCTAGTTAATTAAGACATGCTATACTTTCTCCCCTGAGTCAAAGTATAATGTTCAGCTGGCCGACTTGCATGAATAATCCATCACTGTGAATCATTAATTTAGAAGACAAGCTATGGTAATTGATGTCTTTATGCAAGCTATGGAAATGCTTAGGGAAATTGCTTATTTTGTTCTTGTTACTTCCTTTTTTATTTTTTTTTTCATTTGCTTTGGAATATTTCTAGGCTTGAGTAGTGTGGATTCTGAGATGGATTCACCTGAGATTACGGTTCCTGTGGGACTGAGATCTCTTTCTTGGGTTTGAGTAAAAATCTGAATGTTTTTCATCTGAAAGACTTAAAACCATGAGACTTAACTTTGAGCTAATCTTATGTGCATACACTGGATGAACCACTTTAAGTTTTGGAAGTTTCTAGGTAAAGGACCTGGCATGGTGGTCTTAGCAGTGGCTTTAATGTGGTAAAAATGCCTTTAAAAATCCCTGTCATAATTTGGTAATGCAAACAGGGATTGTAAGCACTACCTACTGGTAAAGTGGTATTTAGACCTTCCTGTATTATCTTCAGTTTCCAGCATGTATCAAGCTAAGCATAAAAAAGGCTGATGAGGTGTATATTTTGTTGGTGTGTATATATATATAATGTATTTTGTTGGAATATATATATATATATATTGCTGGAATAGATATCTAAAATTTTTTGTTGGAATATGTACATTTGAAGATAATTTTCCACATAATTCATAAAGCTTGCCTATATGTTACATTATACTGTAACCATGATGTCTCAGTGGCATGAGAAGTTACTCATTTTGTTTCCTTTCTGGGAATCTCTTCACTTTTACCCATAATTGAAATATGAGGGTTTGCTACCAAGTTACAATTATTTTGTCTGCCTTCAGAACAAGGAAGAGGCAGTTGGTTGGTATTGAATGGGAGCCAGCAGCTTGGTGGCATTTCAAAAGTGGGATATCAAGAACCCATATATGACTTAAAGCATATGTATATTATATAATAATGTCACATATGGAAAATATTATAATGCCTCTCCATTGATGCTGATGGGATTTGGACTATAACTACATAGTACTATGATGGCTTTTATTCCATAGAGGAAACTTCCTAAATACTTCTTGTGTGTTCTGTAGCTGAAATGCAAAGTGGGCCATTTCTACAGAAAGATTTAAAATGTAACAATTCTGAAAATGAGAAGGCAAGCTTATTTTCTGTTGGTTTTTCTTGGGGTTTTTTTTGCCCTTGAATATTTACTTCCCATTTATAGGCATCAAATTAGAGGCTTATTTGATCTCATGTGCTTGGCTGCTCCTGTTTGTTCCCAGCTGAGCCCTGATGTGCTGCACTTTGGGAAACCCAGCCCTGAATTTCCACATTTTACACAGGAGCAAGAAGAGAATGTGTTCCCAATGAATTCACATTTGAGCTGAATTCAAATAGGTTTTGCTGTGTGGGTTCAGTTTCATAAGGCAGGAGAGGTGAAATGCTGCTGATAGCTGCAGTTATTGGAAAATGGTAATCACAACTTTCATAAAGTGAGATAAGCTATGTTTATTAATGCTTTCTGTGGACATAGAGTGACTTGGCCCTGGGACATTAAATGCCTAAATGGGTTGTGTAATTAGCTTTTTTCCACTTACAGATCAAGCAGCTAAACACACAACATTTTCTGAGCAGCTTAAATTATTTTTGTCGTGTTAGTTTACACCAAGGAAAACACTTCAAATTTTTCAAGTTTTTTAAATAGAATCAGAGCTGGACAGAGAACAGAACTGGGGTCCTGAGGAAGTTTCTATGCCAGCCATAAAATTCATAAACCAGGGATGACTTCTATGTTTCCATCTCTGACACAGAACAGAGGTTTGAACCATACTGGCCTGCTTTGGCAAAGAATCCCAAAATCATTGAACCAAAACCATGGCATGTAGTGCCTATGGGTAGAGACCTCCCCAGGCAGCTTTTTCCAGAGCTTTCTTGTGTTTGCCAGCAAAATTCTATTGTTTAAGTCGAGCCTGATGTTTTCTTAGTACAGTTTGGAACTCTGCTTGTCCCATCCACTGTGTGTACACAATTAGAACAATATTTTAATGCCTTTTTTCTTCTCCCTCCATGATTGATATCAAAGAGAGGGACTGAAATAAAACATTCCCAAACTGGCCAAGTTTGAGCATTTAAATCCATATTAATTTCATACTTGGCTACCTCAACTGGCATCATTGTTAGTCCAATTAAAAAATAAATACCCGCCCTAAAGAATTTGCAGCCAGGCTATGTCACACTCAGTCCTAGGGGAAAATTACTTAGCATAGGGAATACTCCTGGTTTTTGAAAGGCACTGCTTGAGTGCCTGCCAAATGTAAGCTTTATTCCCACAGTAACCACTGTGACCTCTTTGACAGTATCATAAACCAAATAAATACAACAAAATCCCCAGTTTGATCAGGACATTACAGGGGAAATTTTCTAGTCCGGATTTCTGGATAAAGTAATCTCAAGAGTTCCTGGAGGGAGTGAGTGGGGAGTTGCCAATGTCAAATAGGAGGTAAATATTTCTCTCCCTGAAACAATTCAGCAAAATCACCTCTGAAAATCTGAACAACCTGAAGACTTTGAGGTAGTTAAGTTCTAATTTTGTAATGTCATGGTTTGACTCTTTCTATATAAGACAGGTTAAACGAGTAGGACCTTTAAAATGAGAACAAGGAAATGTTTGTTTAATAAGGCCCCAGTAAAGATTTTTTTTTTTTTTCCCTAATGCAAACTCACTGAATGGGAGTGCAAAAGTGTTTGAGGTTAGGGATCAGCTGTGGCCATTCAGGCTTGTAATTACAGCTGTGATAAGTGTGTTTTCAAGTCTTGCTGTACTAAGAATTTTCTTAATCCATTATTTAACTGGGCTTTTCATTGTTCCTCCTAGTACATTGTAACAATTCCCGAAAACTTCTGAATCATGGGAAAACAAGTGTTAGGCTATTAATTTCTGGCTCTATAGAGACATAAACTTGAGTCTTGCCTGGGCAAGTGCATGGCCATGTCTGACTTCACTGGTTCTGTATTTGGGAGCCACAGTGAGCACACAAATATTGCAGCTCTGTGTGGTGAAGACTGGGCTGTTTAAACTCAAGATTTTTAATGTGGCATTGGGGGGAAAGTGTATTGAACTTTTGGCCCATTATTAGTAGCCTTGATTACTGTGGGTTTTGGGAGCTGGAAAAGAGATGTCTCTTGGTAAAGAGTGGGTGTCTTCTGCTGTTGGCTTCCCTGTATTTTTATGGAAACAGGCACTGATGTCTCGGCTGGTTGCTCTTTAAGTACAGAAATTCATGCCACTGAATGTCCCACAGGTTTGGGCACTTGATCCAGTGGAGCTGCTGTCACCTCTACAGAGGCACTTCACTGCTTCAAACAGCAAATCTCAATGTTGTCCTTCACTTCAAGGTAGTGTAATTCTGTATATTCTGCCATGGATTAATTTGAACAAATTAAAAAGAAGAAATAAACCTAAAAGTAACATGAGGTGGATAATTTCATGCTCTGAAGTGGGCCTGCTGTAATTTTAGTGTCTCTTGTGTTCCAGTGATAAACTTTGAGACAGAGGTGGCTGTGCTGCACAGTCCCCAAGATGCACAGCTGATCTTTGTGTGCTGCTTCAAGGATTAGCAAAGCCAGGCTTAGCAGAGCAGTGAGAGATGAGCTGTTGCCCATTTACACCTAGGGGTGTATGTGGATGCAGTGGAGTAGCTGTCCTGTGGTGACTAACTAAAAAAATGTGTGTAATTTGGGCACTGCTTTTCATCCAGCTGCAGCAGCTCCAGGAGGTCTGTGTGAGGCAAGGCATTCTGCCTGCTTATTGCCTAATGAGACAGATTGACTGAAAATTAAAGTATTTTCTCTTCTGTGACTACATTGATGGAACTGCTTGGCACAAACTGGGTCTGTATTCCTTGCTTTGAGCTGTCCACCTTGCCTATTTGACAACTTAATCTAGACATAAAAATCAGATAACCCATGTCCAGCTTGAAAACTTGGATCTTATATATAGGCACAAGAATTCAGGTTAACCTACTTAGTTTTGAAAGCCACGCTAATTAAAAGGATTAACCTAATTTTAAATAAGTGTGTATGTTACCCACCAATGGAAAATATTGGATGCACATGAATCATAGCTCATCATACAAAAACTGGGAGTAGTGTCACAGCCTTTCTAGTAAAAGGTAGAATTGATATTAACTTGCCATAAGAAAACATCTGAGACCTGGAAAACAGGCACTTTGGTTTGGGGAGGGGAGGCAATGAGGTTTCAACCTTCAGTTCTGGGTGTTGGAAATTATTTGATTCCTTTAATGTATTGGAGTTTTCAAATTATAAAAGTTTTAAAGGAAAACAAAACCAAACCAGCCAACCAAAAAAAAACCCCAGACATCCTCTGAACAGCACAGCATGAGCATCTTCTGGAGCCTCAGGGAGGGTGTGTAGATGTGAGCCAGCAGAGCACAGCACCAGTGGCCTGTTCCTCCAGTGCTTTGTGAGTGCTCTTGTTCATGGGAATTGCTGCAGCAGTTACAGTCAGGTCTAATGTGATGCAAACTCCTCTGTGTGGGAGAATAAGCAAGATTAAGGCAAATTCAGCTCCCTCCATGTGGTGTTTAAATGGCTCATCATGGAGTGGGTACTTGGAACAGCATCAGTTCCCATAAACACAAACCAATGAGGCTTGAACAATGAGCACAGAAGTGAGCTCCAAGGCCAGATTCCACCTTCCAGGCACAGCTTGAGTGCTGGACTCTGAACTGAGCTGTATTGTCCATGGTGAGCCATGAGTGATGTTTCAATAGCCACAAACCTCCAAGGCCAGGATAAACAAAACTATCGGAACAAAAATGCCAATATTTTATTCTCCCCAGTAAAACAAGGCTTGTTTTTGCCTCTCACTGAAAAAACCATTTGGTTGTTGTGGGTAAGATGCCTGAACAGCAGGAAGTAGTATTTCCTCCCTGCCTTTCTATTTCTGACTTTCCAGTTTATCCCTTAAAGCTGCTGCTGTTCCAGATATTCTCTCTGAACAATTCAGAAACACATGCAGGGCACCAAGATTCCTTCTTGTTTTCATGCTCTCCCAGTTGGAACAGCATGAGGCTGCTACTGTCTCATTTGTTGGCTTTTGGGGCTTTTTCCCCTGAGTTGGTAAGTTCATGGATGCTTGTGAAGAAACAAGAGGGAGGAAGGATGTGAATGATGATGTGGAGATAAAAGTGTGATGATTTTAGTGGCAATTCTGTCCACTGTGCCATACTGGGTGATTCATTCCTCCTGTCTAGCTCTGACTTGTCTGTCATGGGGCAGATGTCCTGCTTGCTTGCTTGCTTTTTTTAGATATTTGCAGAGCTGCTCTCAAGTCCAAGCAATATAAAGCCAGAGTTGTGGAGTTGTAGAAACTATGGAGATGAGAGACAACTGAAATTATTTGGGAAAATATGAAAAATGCCAACAAAGTAAATAGCAGTGATGCTGAAGCCTGAAAGGCAAGAGTTGCAACTGGCCTTAGGGTAGGAGGAAAGTGAGTTTAATTTTCTTCTCCATGTGGAATTCCCATGCTTCTCACTCCTTTGGGAAGATCAGTGATCAACATCCTTCAGATCAAAAAGAAATTCTTATGGAATGCCTTGTTGGAGGTTTTCCACTGTGAGAAATAATACAGAGTGAAAAAACCCTGCTACTGGCTGAATTTGGCATCGAGATTATTCTGTAGTTTTTAGAAAAAAAGTCTGTACTTTGTAACAGATGTTATCCTGCTATGTTAGAGAAATATTTGAAGTGGAGAGGCTTAATGCTAAATTTTCCCTTCAGTTACTGATTTTGCTGAAATGTCCTTGCTCAGTGACTCCATTTTGCTGGATCAGAGCTGAACTCCCTCTGAGTGACTCTCTCACCCTTTTGTCTCTGTAGACTTTGTGCTAGATCAGCTTTAAAACCTTCTTTTTATTTTCATTTTGTGCCACAGCTGTGGCTCTGCTGGTTGGGCTGGACACACAAGACAGCTCTATCAACTGGTTTTCAGCCTGGGTTTTCCTAGGCTCTGCCTGGCTCTTGGCTGTGCCAGGACAGTTCTATCAGCTGGTTTTAAACCTGGGTTTTCCTAGGCTCTGCCTGGCTCCTGACCATGCCAGGACAGCTCCATGAGCTGGGTGCCATGCCCTGGGCACTGATGCCAGGGCTGCTGGGGGCTCAGCACTGAGCTGGTGCTGCTGCCAGCACTGGGGCTCTCAGGACAGGCTCTCTGCTCCCAGCAGTGATTGGGGCTGGCTGGAAGCTCAGCAGTGGCTGCTGCAGCCCTGAGTTTTCCATGGACAAAGGGAGCGTGTGGCAGAGAGTGTTGAGGAACGGTGTCTGTGCCTTAGAAGCAGCAGTGCTGGTAATGATGAATTGCTGCTGGTAATTAATCTGGGTATAACATCTACTTTGGATGCTGGGGTTAATTGTTTTGGTTGTTTTTTTTTTTTTTCTAAAGCAATCTCTGTCTTATTACTGTACTGTAAGAAAGTAATTCTGATCTCAGAAGTGTTACCAGAAGTGAATAATATTCTCCTGGTGAGAGGGACGTTACCTAAATGTAAATGGAGCCCAGTGTTGATTGCAAGGCTGAAGCCAATATTATTTTGTAGGAAAACAAGCTGGTTTGTATGTCATGCTTGCTTTCAGTTCATGCTCTGACAGACTCCTCTTCTGAAATCCTGTTGCATTTTAATTAACTTTCTTCATCATCTTGACATAGCTATACCATAGCCTGATCTCTTTTCTTCTGAAATCCTTGTGAAGGGAGCTGGACAAGGTATTGAAGAATTAACTTCTACTTTGATCTTTTGAAATGGTGTTTCACACCATATACTTTTTCTGTTTAGTTATTCTGGGATGATTTAAAGGTTGTCCTTGTTCATTGTGTTTTGTTAAGGATATTTGAAAACTTTCCTGAGTTGGTTGATGAGCTTTTAAAAGGCATTCAGCAAAGTCTCCTCCAGAGATGTACAATTTCATACAGTTTTCCCTGTTCCTCTCCCTAAGTAGTGAAGAGTTCCTGTTCTGTTTTTATTTCTCCTTAATTAGTTGTGTCTTTTAGTCCTCCTACTTTGGAAGGTTTAAAATTGGCTGTGAGAGCTTGTGTAATGGCAGGCAAAGTACAGAGACTAATGTAATGTATCTGAAGTGACTTAAAGTATAAATAGGGAGTTGCAAGAAAAATGCTTGAAACACTGTATTCCAAACTCACTTGCTGTAAATGCTTCCACAGGATGTATTATTAATATATTTTGGTGCTGCTGAAACTGTAATATCATGGTGCATTACAGCAATATCTGTGACATAAGTGACAGCTTTCATCACTTATAAAACTTCGCTCCAGTACATGCAGAAATCTCGCCTTTGGACTCCAACTGCACTGATTGCATCTGGCAGTTGCATATGGTGAAACTTAGCTACTGCCCTTTTAATTAAATTATAGTGGGAGCTTGCTACTGGGAGCTTGATGATCAGCTGAGGGAAATAACAGAAATGGGACTTAGTGTATGTAGGGAAATTTGTGGTACGTGCAAGAGCAGGCAAAAAGTTGTTCTTGTGTCTAAAATAACTGATTGCAGTGTTCTATCTCTGCTGCTTCTGATGGAAAGAGACTGTTCCAGAATTAGATCTCACCCTTTCTTTCCCAGATAGCCCTAAGGAAATCTGAGGGAGAAAAAGGAGTGCTGCTGTCTCATTTGGGGTGTCTTCCCTAGATGGTTGCACCCTGAGTGGAGTACTGCATTGGCCTTTTCACTGAAAAGTTGTTGTAGAGGCAGAATTTGTTAGAATTGGTTCTTGAGATCCTCTGAGACTCAGCTGTCCCTCCTGTGTCTGGGCATTGTCCCTCCTTCCACAGCAGTCAGGTCAAGGTCCCCACCAGAGCAATGCTCAGGAGAGAGCTCTCATTCAGAGAGCTGTGCAGAACTGACAGCCCTCACTGGGGCAGAAATGGATGGGAAAACCACCAAAACCAGTCTGTGCCTAACTAAGATGCTTCTATGGAACTTGCCAGGTAGATCCCCCCTTTTGGTCTGCTGAAAGCAGATCCTGTGTAATATTTCAATCCCAAGCCTTGAAGCTCTCCCCAGTCAGACTGTGTTGACTTTCTCAGATGAGCCACAGGCACACCCCAGTTCTGAACCTTTTAGAATCCCCAAGTTCCACAGTTCTTCAAATTTTCTCCTTCACAGAGCTTGTGGGTTTTGTGTTTTCTTATTTATAGCTCTTGCTTTGTGGGGCACACTGGAGCTGTCAAAAGTAAGGCACTCTGCCAAAGTATTTCTAAAATTTTGTTTCTCCTAGACAGGAGAAACAAACAGAAAAAATACATGAGTCCTCCCAGTTGCAGGCCTTACAGCAGTAGATTTGGAAGCAAGACCACCTTTTTTAATTGTCTAGACATGTATTTAGATGTTTGCTTTAGGCTATTCAAATTTAAGTATTTTGGACATGGCTTCTCAGCATCTCTTTTTATTTTTTAATTAGGGCTGAGGGAATATGCTTGAGGAAGCGCAATTAAGACAACTTTGGCTTGCATAATTGCCTCAGCAGGTTAGTGACTCAGTGCCAAGCTCCATGAAAGTTTAAAAACATTTGGGAGTCAATGGAAAAAATTGTCAATATGAAATTTTTCAGTGTACCATTTGCCTTTCAGGTTTTCTCAATGCTCCTGGTGCCATGGGGTCATTTAAAAAAACAGAAATAAAGAATCCTGAATGGCATGACTTGGCTGTATGTTGGAGGGCAAGGTTTTGGTGTGAACCAGACACTTCCTATGGAATGACTCTTCCTTGTCTTAGTCACTCCATACTGGAGGTTTAAATGCCCCACTATTTCCTATATCATTATTGTGCAGCTCTCTAATGAAATTAACATCAAGGTTTCCTGCTCCAGAAGGCAATGACACCATAATTGACAGATGGTGATAAAATCCTTTAATTTATTAATAAATGTTTGTGCAGATTGAGATATAGATGTCATTGCACTGAGACAAACTGATTCCAACAAGCTCAGTGGTTCCACATGTGTCTGCAGAATCTCTGCTTGACAAGGTCAGATGCTCACATAGGCTAAGGGTAAACATTTTTTATGGATAAACATTTTTTGCAGCACAGAAAATGTAAGTGCATCCCCTAACATGAAGGAGCTGCCTTGCTGGCTAAATGGAACACAAGTCCTAGTGAGCAGGGATGTGTCTGCCTGCTGCCCAGGAGATGTGGAATTTCCCAGGGTTGTCACCATTTCCAGGGACTGCACTGCTAATACCCAAAGCACTTTGTAGATCCCTTCATGTGCTGCTTGCACTGTCCACTGTAGCCAGTTATCCATCAAGTTGTAGCTTAAAGCATTTAATGGATATTTAGTTATTTTCCCATTTCCTTGTTGCATTCTGCTGGTTCTAAGCAATAACAGCTCCTGAATCGTGTCTCTGTTGCTGTGAGGATTGGTATTTAATTTACCTGCTCTCACCTCCAGGACACCTGCCTGTTTTCCTGGCTGTGCAAAATAAATTATTTCTGAGATAGAGCCAGCTCAGGTTTGAGTTTTATTTGGAAGTCCCTGTGCTGGAGGGAGAGAGGGGCTGAGTGCTGGGGAGGAAGAGGGACATGGACACAGGGAGCAGCTGATGGGAGGCAGTGTCACATTCCTCCTGTGGGCTTTTCCTGTGGTAAAACCACAATGTTCTGGAGTGGGAATGCTTTTGCTCCAATAGTGCTGGCTGGAAGTGCAGTTTTTGCCCAGTCTTCAAATAAAAATCTGACAGGTTGTATTGGTGGACAGAGCAGAAGGGACTGAAAAGGCCATTCTTGCAGTGGATCAGGAGGGTTTGTGAGCAGGTTGAGGTTTGTGGTTCCCCTGGTGCTGTAGGGCCTGAGGCAAGCCTGAACTAGCTGGGAGCAAATCGTGGACTTCCCTGGGAGCCTCCTCTGCACATCCTTCAGGGTAGCCATGACAACCATTCCTGGTCTGGGGAGCTGCTGAGGATCTCACTCTGCTCCTGCATCCCCTGTGCTTGCCTGGGATTCTGGGGGCTCTTTGTGGAGGGGAGTTGGGTCATTGTCTAAGCAGTGTTCATTTTCTGACTGCTGTTGTTAGTTGGGTGGTGCCTCTCTCTGATATTTATTGGTAGATGTGATTGCCAACAAGAAATAAGAGTAAAGATGCCTGCAGCAATTGTATTTACCAACTGGATTTCACCAAACTTGCATCCTTCCATGATTCACCTGCCACAAGCATGATGCTGTTCTGGTTGGGTTTGGGAGAAGAGAATCCCCCAGTTCCTCCCTGGATCCACAGGGGGTTTTTCCCCTGACCCAGCAGGTCTTGTTCCCTGAGCAAATCCGTCTGTTGCTTTATCAAATTGTTCTGCCAGACTTCTGTCTGCTCCTGCAGCTGCTCTTTACAGGAGACAATGTAATCAGTGCTGTTACCACACTTGTTTTCCTCCCAGGGTTTGTTTTTTTTTTTTTTTTTAACATACTGATCAGGAATCAGCAGTTTTTCTCATTTGTACTTCCCACACCTTTGGTGTTTAGCTTGCAGGTAGCCAAGAGTAATCTTGTGAAGGTAACTAATCTTAGTTTAGTCTGTGTGCTGAGGAACCAAGGCAATGTATCACAGCTTTATTTTGTAGGTTTTTAAAGCCATAAATTAGTTTCTTTATAAAACCTTCTGTAAAGGTGTAAAAGAAAAGGAAATTATAACCCATTTTTTCAACCAGTCTGACAAGTACAAGGTACTAGAATTCAACCCTTAATTGAATTTTTGGCACCTTCCTACGCCGAGTCCAGGTCTCGCTGTTTCAAAATTCGTGGTACCTCATGTCTGTGAACTCAGTTGGAGTTTGTTGATAGGATATCTCAAAATATCTCTGCTTACAGAGAGCTCCTGCCCCTTCTGCATTTTACTGGAACTGAATAGTTCAGGGTTTGTGGGTGTGAGGGGGCGAATTTGTTCTGCTTCCTCTTAGTCATCCCAGCCTTATGCTGGGGAGAGGCAAGAGCTGGATAAGCAGTCCTGTATTTATCAGATGAGTGTTTTTCTTCAGACATCACAAGAATGGGTGTCCCTTGTGCCCAGGCACAGGAGCACATCTGGGATGGCCCTGGGGCAGGGGAGCAGCAGCACTGAGCTGCTTGTGGCCGCTTGGGGAAATGGTGGGCTGAATTTTGGGACTGATGATACCTTGCCAAGTGTTTTCTGAAATGCTGAATAAAAAAGTTTCCTGGGAATTGAACCAGGTGTGACTTCAATGGATACCTTCAACCTGCTGAAGGATAACTTCAACCTGCTGAAGGATGGGGTGTCTGGAATCTTGTTGGTTTTAGTGCTCAATTGCTGCTTTTTTTCCCCTGAGAGCAGTTACAAGCCAGAACAAAACTGATATGCTCTGACAAACTCTGGAGCAAATGAGGATTTGTGATACACAACTGTTTTTCAAGAAGGGGCTGTGGCAAAGATTTTATTTGCACTGATTGCTTGATTGCCTGGTAGGAGAGAGGTATTCATGTGTGAATGAAATCAAACAAAACCCAGAATCTGCTGACACACCCTCAGATGAGAGGCTCATACCTTTGGCCTTAACTGTATGGCTGAGGAGTGAAAGCATTTTTAGCAGCTTTTTTCAATTCTTATATTTAGCCAATGAAAGCAAAATGTGCACAGTAACATTTGAAACTGATGATTCTTGATTTTTAAACATTGTTCAGTGGGGATGTTGACTCCTTTCCCACTGCTACAGGATTATTTAACCAGATTGCATTGATGTAAATTAGCAGTGACAGACTTGTACTGGGAATATCTGAGGAAGCCAGAAAAGACTGAGTAAAATTTCAATGGTACTCCCAGGGACTGTTGAAGTTCCTGGATGTGCATTACATAATGTTCAGCTTCATTTCCTTCACTCAGAGTGTTTGTGAGTAGGGTGCAGGTAATTGAAAGATGCTCTCAGTGCTGCTGCAGTGAAAATCGAGGGTGCCCTGGGCTCTGACTGGAGAGATGCTGAGAAGATGCTGCACCAGGATCAGTCTCAGTCTTGGTTGGATCCAGCTCTCCTGCCTGAGGAAGCTCCAACCCAAAGTAATGCAGCCTGAAGTGAGGCAGGATCAGAGGAGCAGGAGCAGCACTGGCTGGAATGCTGATGAAGGGCTGGATTCCCAGCTGTCGGCAGAGCAGCGTGTGCACGAACCAGAAGTGTGAGAGGAATTGAACTGAGGAGTTTACCACGGACATTTCCCATTAGATGGATGAGACCATTTTCACACTGGCTAGCAAGGATTTATCAGGTGTCTGTGGTGTTTTACAGCCTCCTCCCCACTGACCAGCACCCTCCAGATCTTTAGTTTGCTTTAAAGCATTTTCCCTTGCATTGGACTCACTCATTTACTTTTGTATTTTCACTTTAGAGAGCATTGCCAGCATACGAGCTGATAAATTCTCTGCCTGTATCCATGTGTTCATTCCTGCCTCCCTATCTTCCCTTCCCCTTGCTGTCTGTATGGGGAACTTCACTGTGAGCTTCATTAGAAAACCTCTCTAGACTAAAATGCTGTGGAAGGGCAGAGGAGGAGACCTAAATTGTTTGGTTTTAATTCATTCCTACTGGGAACTTCTGCACAGTTCAGTCTCTTGTGTTTCCATCAGTGGGATTTGGCTTGTAGATAAAAACCAAAGTTTGGTGCTTTGTCTTTTTAAGAGCATTTCAGTATAAATTTTGTCTCCATCTATGTAATTACTCTATTTTCTGTCCAACTAAATAATGAAAAGTAATGCAATTTAATTATTCCAAATGAGGAGCTTTTGGTGAGTGGTCACAAAGAAATATGATTTTGATTTGTATATAATGTTGGGATTCCAGCATGGTCTAATAAGAAATATTTTATTAGCTTTCAGACAGTCTGACCTGCATGTTAAACACTTAATTAAGATGTATAAATTTCTCCCCTCCTTCCCCTGTGCAATTATTTAAGCCTGTCTGGCAGTAGTGCATAGGACAGAGATCAGTGCTGGAGTGCTGAACAGCTGCCTCTGCCACTGCAAGGCTGGGGAACTTCTCTTCTTGCAATTGCAGATTATTTCACATCTGTTGTAACCACGTCAGGTCTCCAAGTGAGCTCAAGCTGTTCTTGATCCAGGAGTGGAAAGCTTTAGCTCTCTGTAGAATTGCATCCACACTGAGCTGCATGACTTGTTTGTATAGATTAGGGTGGGAGAGCTCCCAAATTTGGGCCCATCCTCAACAAAAGAAAGATGAGCTCCTGCTTATCTATTCCCTGAGTGCTGTTTTTGGTGCCACTATAGACCTGTGTGATGGAGGTTTGTTAAGCTTTTCTTGCCTTGTGCAGCTTTTAGGATAAGAGAATAATACCTGGGCTCAGTCTATCATGGTGATTTGCTGGCTGAAGTCTTATGTAACACTGGCAGAGGCATGCTCCAGGGTTTTGAAATAAAGGAATCTCCAATGCCCATGATCATAGAGAAATCCAGTTATTTTCTATAACAGAAATCTTAATATCCTTAAGTCAGTAATTTATAAATGGGGAGGTTAAAAAAATGAATTTCTGTTAAGCAGCTGTTGGGGAAGTTTGTGGTGTGTTGATAATGTTTGGGGTTGTAAATAGTGTCTCAGTGTTTCTGAAATAAACAGTGATGGTCAGAGTGGTGTTTTGCACTGGGCAGCAGTGAAGGGCTGGGTGGTTCTGTCAGTGCACTGGAACATGCAGGCAGAAGGATTAAAGCTGCTGCTTTAGCCTTCTAGGACTGATCTGTGCTATTCCTAAATAGAATAAGAGCCTTCAGTGGACATTTTTGCTATTTTACTAAGAATCAGAGTAAGATTGATCAAGTAATCCACAGAAGTGAAGTGATGCCACCATAGATCATTTATTGGAAATTTAGAAAGGGGAATATTTCTTACATATGTGGAAAGAATCACGGGAAAGGAGATGAGGGGCAGGTGAGAGGCCAGGCTCTCCTTTTCCCCTGAACCATGTGGGATTGCTGCACTGGCTCATCTCTTCAGTTTTCTCAGTTCAGGGCTGAACAAAAGGCTGCTGGAGGCTGGGGGACAGGAGGAATCTTAACTAGTGCTGGCACCAGTGGCTGCCAAGGCACGTGTGTGTACCCTGTTGTTCTTTGTGTTTTCTCAGCTATAAAATGCTGTAATAACACTTAAATTATGGATCATTCAGTGCCGTGTGAGTGAATTAGATAATGCTACACAGGCCTTTGAAGATGAAATGCAGAATATCAATGTTGTATAAAGCTTACTTTGTGTCATGTCTATAAAACCCCTGGTAATGCAGCCCCAGGATTGCTGGGAAGCATAAGGAGAGGCACTTGGGCTGGCTGCATGCAAATGGATTCAGTGGAGCAGCAGCATTCACACAAATCTGGGCTGTGCTGAGAGCCCTGCAGCCTGGCACAAGGACTGGTAAACACTTGTGGCTAAAGCTCTGAGCCTTGTCCTGTCCAGCCCTGTGCTTCAGGAGGATTTGCTCTGCTGTGTCTTGAGAGTGGCAGAGGGAAGGGACTGAGACAGGGGCTCTGCTGGTTGCTGTTTCTCACCCAGCACTTGCAGCAGTAGTGGGTTGCATGCCAAGGTAGCACAGAGTTTAAAGGAAAATAAAAATGGAAGGATGAAGTTACACATTCCCTGCTCCAGGAGCTGGGATTCTACTATCAGTAGTTGTGTGATGAGCTAAACTGGGGTAGAGTGAGAACTGTTGCTTACCCCAGAGCATTTCAGCAAAGCTGGGAGGATGGATTAGTCAGAAGCATCGGTGCAAACCCTTTTTTAAATTTAGTTTCCTTCCTTGTTCCCACTGTTGGATCTTTCTCACAGTACCTTTGTCCTCTGAGCCTCTCTGAGCGGGGGTTTACTCCCAGCTAGTAGAGCTACCCAACTTCTCACTGCTGTTTACTAACAAAAGGGGGTTTATTTGGTAACTAAGGCATGATTGGTTTTTATTTTTTTCTTTCAAAGAATTTCTGGCTGCTTGCCACGTGTTTTGCAACTGAGCAACATCACGGAACAGTGACTTTGTCACAGGTGTCAGTGATCTCTGTTCCAGTGCTTGAAACAGTTTTACCTGTTGGGGGCTTAGAGTGACTTAGATAAATAAGTTGCATCTTACTAGAAGGTCAAATGAAAGAAATACCAGATTTCTGGGTCTTCTTGGTGGAAAAGTGCAAAACACAAATCAATTCCAGGTCAGCACTGCTAAACAGCCACAATTTCAATTCCAAAGTAGGGAAGGGGTTGCTGTCTTTGGGGTCTTTTTCTGTAGAAGCCTCAAGTGTTTTGTTGGTCTGGGAGACTTCACAAACATATCATTACATAAGGGAGGAGGTTATTTTTGTGTGAAAATACATCATTATTTATGTTTTAATAGTGTCTCCTCCAAATAACTGCATTGTGCATTGACCTCTAGGGAATTTCTTCCCCCGCAGAGTTAAGATTCAGAAGTTGACTATTCTTCTTCCTCTCAAGTTGAATTTTATATTATTCAAACCATCTTATTTTGCCTAAAATTTCTCTTGCAGACCTTAAAATCTCAAGACATGTATTTCCTTGGACTGCTGTCTTTGCTTGCTTTGCAAAGCGAAGCCTTCAAGACCAATTTTCCTGATGAAAGCATTGCTGAGCTCTCTGTGAACGTTTACAACCAGCTGCGAGCCACCAGGGAGGATGAGAACATCCTGTTCTCCCCTCTGAGCATTGCCATTGCCATGGGAATGGTGGAGCTGGGAGCCCATGGAACCACCTTGAAGGAAATCCGGCATTCCTTGGGCTTTGACAGCTTGAAAAATGGTGAGGCCTTTTCATCCTGTCTTACTTTTTGTCTTGGAGAAACAGGAGCAAGGGTGGGAGTGGGCTGCTCATGTCCATGGGTTATTCATTGTGGGTTTCTTGGTGTCCTTGATGGCCTGGGCAGGCTCAAACATGGGAGTTCTGCATGAGCTGAGAGATGCTGGCATAAAACCCTGTCTGGAGTTCCTGAATCTTCAACAATTGCAGCTCATCTTGGTTTCTGCTGCAAAGTAAACTTGCCCTGGCCTCTAGAGAGAGATTTTTTTTTTATTATTTTTTTTTTTAGGAATATCCTTTTAAGGATTATAGTGAAAGCTGGTAAGGAAAGCAGTAGTTTCAGTAAAACTGCTTCTAGTGATATCCAATGCAATGTGCTGGACTTTGGAATGTTCAGTGGAAGGATCTTGGGGAAGAATTTCTGAGCACAGGCATCAAACTGTGTTTGTCAGAACCACTGCAGAGCTGATGTCTCTCTGGAAGGCTGCAGCACCAACTGAGATCTACATTTTGTCTCCAAAACAATAGTCAATTATCCCTTAGCTTTAATGGAGAGAGTTGTGCAGTTGATTTTTTTCCTGGGCTGTTCACTATTCTGGGGTATGACTGACATTCAGTGAAAGTGTCCCCATGATTTCTGCTTGGAATATCATTGTAATCAATTTTTAAGGTTTATTTTATTGGGTTTTAATTTAAAATTTCATCTTCAGGCATATGATGCAATAGTACAAACTTCCTGTTTTAAAGCAGACTGCTTTAATCTTATCCAAGATTCCTCATTACCCACCAAGGATCCTGGGAGTTTCTAGACCTGCTTTTGGCATGGAAGAGGCTGTGGGAGGTCCTTAGCTTCAAGATTTGAAGTTCATTTTTCCTTAAATAACTGGCATTTAGGTTAGAACAAAAGTTCTGTTAGGAATTTTTGGTGGCAAGACTTACAAATGGGACCTGTAAGAATTTTTTTTTAATTGTTTTTTTGTTGTAGAAAGGATTTCCATTGATAGCTTTGCCTCTGGTACTCAGGTGTAGAAAGGATTTCCATTGATAGCTTTGCCTCTGGTACACAAATATCTCATTAAGTAGACTAATTATAGCCAGTAGGAAAAACAGGCTCTAAGTAGTGCATATTCCTTCAGATCTGAAGGTGTGTGTAGGTTAAGAAACAAGTTTGTTTAAAAAAGATGACTTTCCTTCACATAAAAACACTTTTGTGAATTTTCAGCAGAAGAGCCATGGAATAATTTTCTTTTCTGAGCTACTGAAGCTGTTTTTTTCCTTCCCCAGGTGAGGAGTTTGCCTTCCTGAAGGACCTTTCTGACATGGCCACTGCTGAAGAAAGTCACTACGTGCTGGACCTGGCCAACTCCCTCTATGTGCAGAATGGGTTTCATGTCAGTGACAAATTCCTGCAGCTGGTGAAAAAATACTTCAAAGCTGAAGTAGAGAATGTAGATTTCAGCCAAAGTGCAGCTGTTGCTACTCAGATCAATAAATGGGTGGAGAATCACACAAATAGTAAGTCCATGTGATCCTTTTGTACACTTCCTGCAGGAAGTGTTTCTGCTTCCAGGCTTGTGCAGTGATGTTGGGTTGGTGTTTTGGCTTTTATCTGTTCTGTCTGAGACTGAAGTTTCTCCTCCCAGGAAAAGAATTCTAGTATTTCTCTTTTTTCCAGTGTAGGAATGATCTGTCATAAGTAATATTAGTCATTGTTAATCATGTAGCATCTATTTGAATATTTGTTCTCTGGTCTTACCATCTGTAACATTTATTGAATGAGACTGTTTTAGTGGTATATATTAATTTTAATAGTATTTTAAAAATGGTAAGTATTATTGCTCATGGTAGAGAAGCTGTCTGCACAGGGGTTATTGGCTTGTGCTTTGGATGTGTGGAGTATCACTCCTCCTCTGAGGAACTCATACTCACAAGGTACTGAGAAACAGAGTAGTGGGGGAAAAAAAGATAATTTTGAACCACAAAATGGGAGTGTGTAATGTAATATTTTGCAGTGTGAGGAAACGAGATAGCATGTTGAGAGGGTAGTTGATTTTAGGAACGCTGTCAACAGTTTCACAACACAAATTTTCAGCAGGGGAGTTAAGCACAAAATTACTGTTGTAAATATGCACATTGAGAGCTGCAGGATGCTGGCTTGGCTTGGCAGCTCCCAGAGAGGTGGCATTTCCTGGATCCCTGCAGAATCCCAGTGTCTGGGAGTCTCCTGTAGGGATGAGAACATGTTCTCATCCTGGCTCCTCTGGCCCACTCTGAAGGTTGATATTTTGAGAGTAATTCCTGGAGGTCTGGCTCTGACACAGTTGTACCATCAGGAATTTGAAGGGATTGGAATCACCTGGAAGGAATTAACACACCCCATGTGGTCTGAGCACTTAAGAATCCATAATGCTTGATGGAAAAGCATGGCTCCAAAGTGGCAAAGCACCTTCTGGAATGCTTTTATTCCATTTTGAAAATGGTCTGGTTTGTTCCAAGGGAACACAGCAGCCATTCTGTTCCTAACAAACTGCCCTGTCTCCCAGGCTGCAGACATAGCTGGGTGTAAGTGATGCAGCAGATTGCAGTGTTCCATGGATGTGGTGTCTCTGAGGGAAAGGGAAAAACAGGGCCCATGGGGCAGCTGGGGGGCTCTTGGTGTCAGGTTGGGGTGGTTCCAGCCCCTCAGCTGCTCCCTGCCCACTCCATCTCCTCTCTGATTTCCCCTTAGGACAGGGGCACAGCACAGGCAGGTTTCCAGTTCCAGCATGTTCAGCAGGATGGGAGGCTTGGAGCAGAAAACAGAACCACCAAAGGTTTCTCTGGGCAGCAAAATTCTTAACATTTCATTAATGTATTAGCAAGATATGGCTGAAAAAACCATAAAGAAATGTGAATACCAAATAGAAATCTAGAAATATTTTCCTTCTTAGTTTCCCTTTTGTTTTTTTTCCAGCTCCAAGTGAGTATTGGTCACACCTCCCTCCTTAGAACATTTGAGATAAAATGAAGTACAAGCAGCAACCCGGAAGAAATCCAGCCCTGTGATACACAAATTTCACACCAGTTAGTCAGGATCATATGCTCCAGAAAGCAGAATTAATTTGTTTTTTAAACCACGGATTAAGGAGTAATAATCAGATGGAGGAATGTGTTTATTTTAACACTTTGCATTGCCATGTCTGCTAAAAATAGAAGTGAGCAAGAAATCAATGTGGAGGAGGCTGTTATTCCTGAAGAACAGTGACAGATCTGGTCAGTGCAGCCAGTTTACCAAACCGGGAATGATTTTGGTGAAATGGAAGGCATTTGAGATGAGCTACAGCAGGTACCAGACTGCATTCTGATGTAAATGACTTATTCAGGAGTAGGAGCAAAGCAGCTGCCATGCTCAGCTGCTGTACCTCCCATGAATAGAGCAGATGCTAGATGGTTTTCCTCTTTTGCTTTTCAAGAGCTGATGCCACTGGAACAAATGCTGGGAATTTATGTGGATTTTTGATGCTTAGTCCTGGCTTTGAATTCAACAGAAGATCACTGAAGCTCCTTCAGAGCTGGCCCAGGTGAAGCTGCAATGAGTACACTTAGCCCCTTTAAATCAAGCACCCATTTAAGTGCTTCTCTGGATTGGAGCCAAAGTTTGTTCAAGTTCTGACCTTAAGATGAAAGTGCTGAACTGTTTCATAGCAGCAGGGTAAACGTTCCAAATGTGACCCTTTTTCCACATGGCTTCCCTGTAGGGTGTGTTTAGTGGTGATCAAGAAACAGTTGCCTAACATGTATTTGATGGAAGGGTTTCCACACCTACACTGTGATTTAGGTTTACAAAACACTGGCACTTTAATTGGAGATTTAATGAAACATCTGAATTGGAAATTACATGTTAACACTGCTTTTTATTTTCTTGCATTTTTCAAGCTGCCTTAAGTTTGGATGTAATGCTCACTTTGACATGCAGACTGACAGCTGGGTTTCTTTTTAGGTATGATCAAAGATTTTGTGTCTTCAAGGGACTTTGGTGCTCTAACTCATTTGGCTCTCATCAATGCAATCTACTTTAAAGGCAACTGGAAGTCACAGTTTAGGCCTGAAAACACCAGAACTTTTTCTTTCACTAAAGATGATGAAAGTGAAGTGCAAATTCCAATGATGTACCAACAGGGAGAGTTCTACTATGGTGAGTTAGACCTGTAGCAATTTAGAGCTACTAAATCTTCACTTAATGGGTTTGTTGCAGTAATATCCATTTGTATTGTTGTCTCTTCTTCCACCTGGAATTTTTAATGTGCTGTTTGCCCAAAGAAAGGACTCAGAGTTTTTTTTTTTTTTTCCTAATGTGTGTATTATAGCTGGTAGCAACATTTATAATGACTTGGTTGGTGCCACAGGATGGATTTCAGAATGTTTATCCATTGGATTTAAGCTCTTTGCAATTCTTGAGCTAGTCCTGCTTATCACAAAAATATTTTTCTTGTGCTGTGCTAAACATTCAAGTGAATAATGTTTGCTCATTACTGTTGGACTGGTAAAGTAGAGGTTCTTTGAAAAACAGAACTAATGATCATTTTTAGTTGGAGCTTGAGCTCCAAATGGGTTCTAAAATGTCTGGCACTGGCAGCATTTTTCTCAGTCTCATCACTGAAAAAATCCTCTTTCCTGAATAAAAAACTCTGCCCATGTCCCTGAAAGTCTCAGCAGCCTTAAATTTTAGGCTCTTCTCTGCCTAACCACTGAAAGTTATGTCCCAGAATGGTGCTTATCTACAAACTGTGTGATAGCTCAAGCTTGTATTCTTTAAGAAATCAAATGTAAGCCTCGAATTCTGTGATGAAGAAACCAATATAAATTTTATATAGAATAGAAAAGGTCATTTTTAGTTCCAGTATTTAGTAAATACTGCCTAGGATTAGGCCTATTTAAACTAAAGGGAAAAGAAAATAGTTCTAACAGGTTTTTTGTTCTTTTCCTGCTCTAGGAGAGTTCAGTGATGGCTCCAATGAAGCAGGAGGGATCTACCAGGTCCTGGAAATACCCTATGAGGGGGATGAGATCAGCATGATGATTGTCCTTTCCAGGCAGGAGGTTCCCCTGGCCACCCTGGAACCCCTGGTCAAGGCCTCCCTGATTAATGAATGGGCTAATTCTGTGAAGAAGCAAAAAGTGGAAGTGTATTTGCCAAGGTGAGAACATGCTCTCATGTCCCTGGAATGGGGAATTGCACCCAAACTGATGGAGGAGCAGAGTAGGGAAAACTTGAACCCATCTTGCTCAAGGCTGGAGCACCCACAGGGGGGTGGCTTTGGCAGCAGGGCCTGGGGGATGCAGGGTGGTTATTTCAGCAACACACCAGCACTGCATGTGCATCCCTTTCAGAGGAGAGCTCCTTTCAAAGGAAAGCTCCCTCATCAGGAGTGCATCCACTCAGAATGATGCTCAGAGCAGTGCAGAGCTCGTTATGGATGAGTTCCATTTAGACAGGAGCCACAGAAATACTGGAAGTCTGAACTACCAAATGTTTCATTGAGGTGCTAATTAGATTTCTTTGTGCTGCTATTTTCAGAAGTTCTACTGGTGTGTGTCTGTGCAGATACAAATGGCTTGACTGTTGAGGGGTAATTCCAGTCAATTTTGGGTTGTATTTTTTTTTCCCCAGTAAGAAGTGCTGCTTTTTCTCCTTAGAGCAGCAAAGAATAATGAGACATCACTACCAGAAGGGCTGAAATTTCTGTCAGTCCATTTGCAGACACAGGCTGTGTGCTCAGTGCACATTTGCCCACATGCACCATTAGGATCATTCCTGGAATCCTGCTTCATCCACCTTCAGATATTTCTCATGCCTGTGCTCTGCCTGGCTTGGAAGCAGAGTTGTTTACTACTGAATGTCACTACTAATGTACAGCTGGATCACACTGTCCTTCAAGTGATTCATGATGATTTCATGGAAGTGTTTATGTAACAATAGAGCCCATCTCTGAAAGAAATCACTTCCACTTATTCTATTTTTGTGGCACTGTGCAGTGGGTACGTGGCCACAGAAAAAATAAACTCAAGTGAATCCTTTAATCATTCAACCAGTTCTTTGATTCCAGGGGATTTGGAGATCTGAGCTTGTTCCATTTCACAGGTTCAGACTCCCTGCAGTCCATCAGCTCCCTTTCCAAAGCAGAGACCTCTGTCCAGGAGCTGAGCACAGCAAACAAGGCAGGCAGGATAAATGAGGGTGAGATGGACTGGTGCTGCCAGCGTGCCCTGATCCCAAATTGAGATGGAATCCACTTCTCTGTAGAGCTTAAAGGCAGAGTGCTGAGGGTCCAGCAGCATTTTGGGGCTGTTTTTCACTCCCCATCCTAAGAGTTTCTCTCTTATTTTTAGCCCCAGTTCCTTTGAAGCAGCAGGGAGAACAGCAAGGAGCTGCACTGCAGGTTTTATACAGACTGAACCTGCTGACTCTCTTCCTGGGATTTGTTTGTTGTTTGTTTTCTTTTGGAGCTTCAGGTCCCAGAGGCCTCAGGAAGTCCATTATGACACACATGGGAGGGGAGTTTTGTCTTAGGCTGCTTTTCCTGCAGCCTTGGGCAAACCTAGATGTTCATGAGAAATCTGAGAATTCTTCCATCCTTAAGCTTTCATTTTGTACCTGGGACAGCAGCCTGTGCTCCAAGTACTGAAGTTTGGCATCTTTTCTCTAAGAATTTTCCCTACAGTAGATGATGGAGATCTCCATTGAAAATGGAGAAAATCTGTAAAAACCAGTTTCCCTATTTAAGTATCTTAACACATGAATGGCATTGAAAACATATTAATTATGTTCATGACTTGGATTCAGTTCATATTGGTGATTTGGGGTTTTGTTTGCAGGGGCTGCAGGGTTCTCTGGAGCCAGGTTTTCAGATGGGAATTGGAGGGTTTGTGTGATCATAAAGTGTCCTTATTTATTCTGCCCTCAGGCTGCTTGGTTCTTATCCAAGAACCTCAAAGAATGGGATAAGCACCTGCAAATTCAGGCTATACAGAGGTAAACCAGGTAGAAACAAATGCTAATCACCTTCAGTGTTTTCAGATTACAAAAGATAACTGTCCTGAGCTTGGAATTCTGTGTAGGAATTCTGCAGTCTCCTTATAAAAATCCAGATATTAATTGCATGCTCCCAAGGTGTTGTATTTCCATTAGGGATTCAGGGGTGATCTACAGGATTTTGTCAATGCTCTAAATAAACACTTCATAAATATTTGATGCTGTGACTCAGAAAGGCATGTTATGAAATGTGGCCTCCAGGCTCTGTCCACTGAGAAATTGAAAGCAGCAGTGGAATAAAATTAAATTTTTATATCTTGAAAGATGCTATCCAATTATAAAGTGAACATTTTTTAAACTTATACATTTGTAATGGGACTGAATGACTTGCCAAAGCAGAGTTAATCACAACTTTGCAATTTCTGTCTGCATTATCTGTGTGCAAATGAAATTGTGTATTATTCCTCTAATGGCAAAGGAGAGATTTGTACAGAATTGTTAAATTATACTTCCTCATTTTCATTTCCAAATCATTGTTTCCAGCTTAACCCAGACTCAAATGATCAACATTTTAATCCACTTTTTGCATAGGAGTGAAACAGACCATGAATCTAATTTACAAAGCTGTCTCTCCAACATAAATTACTTGAAGAGCATGAGAGGAACTGGTACCTAATAGTGGTGCTACAGTTTGCAGGTCTCTCTTAAGGATTGTTCCAGTGTGCCCAAGTCTGTGTAACAAACTTCTTCCTTTTTTGTGCATTTAAAATAGCTTTAAAATCTTTAGATGGTGCCTAAGTAAGTGGTGTTAGCTGAAGGTTGTTTTCTTTAAAATAAAAAAAAACCCAAGCACTAAAAACACAAAACCACAAAGAAAAACCACAAAACCCAATAAAAATCCAAACCAAAATGAAAAAAAAATCTTTGTGCTCTCTGGTTTTACTTGTTAACCTGCTGTCTCAACTCCTGTTTTGATGAGGAGTGGGCCAGTGCTGATTGTCCTTGATACAACCACAGAAGAGGCACAAAACTGTCCCCTGAAGCACATTCCCAGCAACTCCTGCAGGTTTAGCCCTGGATGGAAGGATCCTGCCAGAGGAGGAGCCACAACCTGCTTTGCTTCCCTACCCCTGAATGGGATTTTTTACCTGGTTTTGCTGTTAGTGTTTTTTTTTTTATTTGTTTGGGGTTTTTTTGCTCTCTTTCTTGTTTGTTTTCAGACTATTAAATCCTGGAGGCTGCTTCTAGCACCTGGGGACAACCTGGCTGAAATTCCAGCTGGGATGCTGGAACTGATAGCAGCTGGCAGCTGGAGCCTGGGTGCAGACAGTGCCTCAGTGCCCAGGGCCTGCTCCCCAAGCAGGAATATTGATGGCAGGCAATGCAGCAATCCCTCTGCCTGTCCTTCTGCAGGATTTCATCCACTAGAACCAGTCTGAAAACCTGGAATTTTCTTGCTTTGGCTCTCTCAGAACACTTAGGAGTTTTTGAAATGATGTTCCCTTCTCCTGGATGAGTAGACCTTGTACCCTCATCCTCCTTGGCTCTGTGGATCTTGAGCATCTAAAAATCTGAATCTAAAAGTCACAAAAATTCAGTGTTTTAAGGGTTGCATGACACCATAGAAGATGAACACATCTTTTTTTTCTGTCTTAAAAGGCTCTAAAATAGAATAAAGATGGTGGAGTGTTAATGCATAACTACAGAATGTCAGTGACATAAATGCATCATTTTATTCTAATGCTTGTGCAAGTTTTAAATTTCATTAAAATGTCCTGATTCTCTGCTGAGATCTCCAGAGAATTGCTGGTTTCTCAACCTAATCTTCTCTTCAGTGTCTGTTTCTCAAATTTCCCTTTGTGGTTTTTAAAGCTCTCAGTTGCTACTATTCCACGATTTTTGATACTGAAGTATTTAAATCAGTTTTTCAAAGTATTTTTAGCATCAGGAGCACCTAAAAGATTGTGAGGGAAATCAAAAATGGCCATCTGGCTCATTATGTGCAACAAGCAATGCAAATAACCAAGTGTCAGGGGTGGTATCAGCATTCCCAAAATCTGGGCAGTGAGATGGAATGTCAGTTCTGTGCTCTAGGTTGTCAGCTTTGATTTTTGAACACCATCCTCACTGCCTGTAAGGAGTGCACAGAAATCCAAACCTGACTGGGGGTAACTCCTGCTGAATGTTTATGTCGAGCTGCAGAGCCTGAAATTAAATTTCAGGGTGTGGAAGCTGCTCTGTAACTTTGGAGAAAAGGCTGGTTCTGATGTCAGCTTAAATATTGGAAATCTCATTAATAATTGCTCTGGAACTCTCACTGCTTTTCAGAGCATGTGAGGAAAGAGGAGATCTGTTTGGAGTGGGGTTTTACCACAAGACAAAACTCCAAGAAGGGAAGTAATTAGGTTTATTTTCCTAAAGGCAGCATTTGATATTTGTACAGCTGATTTATTTTTGGTCTGTTTTGTTGGTCATAAAAAGCAGGAACTGATGTCTGTGGATACTGGGCAGCCCTTCACTCATCCTCCTGCTCAGGATTTGCCTTTCCAGAGGTTCTGGGCAGGGATGGAGCCTCTGTCTGCAGTGACTGCTGCTGTCCTTCCCCCAGGCATTCTTTGGCATTGGAACCACTCTGTTTGCTTTCCCTTTTCTCAGATCCACATCCAGTGAGGCTTTCCAGGTTTCTCTTTTCCCCAAACCTCTCCCAAGTGTGCAGAGCATCCTGTGCCACAGCTGCTTTCTGGGTCACACTGCATTGCTGAGCAGATGTGTGTTTGCTGCCTAATGGTCCAGAGACTTAAACCCACCTGATTTCCATTTCTGTCTTACTCTGATACTCTGCAAGATACATTTTGCAGTCATTTTTCTGATTTTTTACCTCCAGCTTTGCTTTCCATGCAGACTTTACTGCTGCTTTCTTATGCTGCTGATATTCCTTACTGGCTCTTACCTAAATTGTGTTGAAAGCTTGATGCATTTAATATTGGGATGAAATAAAAACCAGAAAGGGAAACAGACAGCACTGAAATTTTTATAAAATGCATTTTAACATGCATTTGCATTCTCTGTAAAGTAGATACAGTTGGAAGTGGTTTTCAAAATGTTTTAATGTAAATAAAATATAGAAGGAAATAGTTCTGAGTTTATTTTCTGTGGACTTCTTTAATGGGTACAGACAGGACCTCTGGACTGGACTGTACTAACTCTAGCTTTGGGAATCAAGTTTCAATTCATCCTTTTTTAGACTTTTACCAAAGTCTCTAAAGTAGATCTGGGCATGTTTTACAAGTGTGTTGTGAGAGTAGAAGTGGTTTTAGTTTTAGTGCCTAAAGGTCAGGGAAATTTGATTGAATGAGCAACTTGTAGCCTTGTTTACCACAGTAACTGATGCAGAATCTGCCAGAACACCATGAGAAGCTTCTTCAGTACTTGAATTTCTGTTGGTCTCTTCTGATTCTTTTGAGAGCTTCCAAGGCAATAAAACCACAAGAATAATTTCCTGTGTTTTTATTCCATGCATGCCCTGGAATTGGTCTGGACAGCGTGCATATGAACACTGCTGATGCCACCAGTGATTTATCAGTCCTGAGCTATCTCCAGATCCTATTTTAAGTCCTAAAATTCTTCTCTGGATAATGATAATTCTGGATGATATCCATTCTACCCCAGAGTTTTGGCTTCTAGTGGCGTTTTTAAGTTCATTATGAAAGTAGATTATGTACTTAATTTTTTTTTCAGGTTTGTGTAAGTGAGGAAGATGCACTTGGCTCTTGCCCAGTTCTGTTTGATGTCTTTTCAAGTTGCCAAGGCTGGTGCATGCCAAGGTGTTGGACATGTCAGCTCCTCATCAGCTGTGCCCTGCCCACATCTCTGGGCCAGGCTTTCACCTGATGAGAACATGTTGTTCTTCCATGGAGCTGGGGAGTTGAATCCCAAAAAAGGAGATTGCACAGGAGCACATTTATTTGGTTCTAGCACTTTTTTGCCCTGTCACCAAGGGCTGAGCTGTGGCTGTGGCTGACTCAGTGGCTGCAGAAGCCAGAGCAGCATCCTACAGACCATGCTTTGTGTGGGACTGCCAGCATATTGTAAATCACTAATAATTTATTTCCTCATTCTCCAGAGCACCCAGAACTCACCCCACAGGCAGTTACAGTCACCCTCCTGTGTTTGTCTGTAGACATCTGGTATTAGCTGGTTGGAGCTGCCATTACTATTGTTTTTCTGCCATAATTCTCTGTTTCTCCAGCTGTCCAGTCTCTTTCTGGCCATGCATAAAGGTCTTTTTTGTCTTACTGACACCAGGCATAGCTTTTACAATGTTTGAAAACCAGTCTGTAAATGGAACAAGCTTTTCCTTGTTTTCCACTATCCCAGGTTACCCAAAATTTTGCCCTCAGGGAACATCTCAGTTTGTCCTTCCAACACACTAAACCCAGCCTAGAACAGGGCTTTTGCCAGGTTATACTCAGTGCATTGACACTAACAACTATTTGTTTTCCCTGATCTTTACTCACAATCAAAACCCAATTACAATTGTGCCACCACACGAATTAGAAGCTGAATCAGAAATGCTTTATATTCATATTCATAGCTGGTCTTTCTTATACTATCAAAGTAAAAATGGAATATCTTTCTTACTCCTCCTTTGCCAGCAGCTCTCTGGGAAGTTCTGCTGTCCTTTGCCTCATTTGATATTCTGTTCTGGTATCTGCACAATTAAATTCAGGTTTTAGAGAAAACCTCTTGTGTAAAAAGTAAGCATTTCTATTAGCTGCTGCATAATTTTGCACTGCAGTTTTATGGGCAGGGGCTGCACATACCATTAGCATATTTTTGATTGCTTCTATATTAGAAAAAATCCAGCTGTGAGTAAACTCATTTGTTTATAAGCATTTTTGGGAGGTGTCACTAGCTCTGGGTCTCCTACTTTGCATTATTTATCTTGGTGTTTTCACCTAGAAAAATTTAATCTTCTAATAACAGTAAGTAGTGCTTACATCTGGCTTTTTGTAATTTTCTCTTCCATTCTCCAGGTTCACAGTAGAACAGGAAATTGATCTGAAGGATGTCTGGAGAGGTCTGGGAATTACAGAGCTGTTCAGCAGCAGTGCTGACCTCACTGCCATGTCTGGTAAGAACTTCTTGTCTTGTCTCTCAAGGTAGATGAGGAAATACATTTTTCACTTGGCAAAGTTCCCTGGGAGTGTTTCAGAACTGGGTCTCATTAGAAATGGAGACAAAGGGTGATCCCCTGCAAGAGGCAGATGCACATTGGAGCAGTGCAGGCTGCAGTGGGTGCCAGGTGGGATTCACACCCCAGGGGGGTCACTCTGTGTCTCCAATGCTCTTTGTTCCCAGCAGCAGGAGCATTAAGCTGGTGCACAATTAATTCCTCTCCCCAGATATCTGGAAGCTGCCCAGGAAGGAAGAGCTTGGAGATAAAAGCAATTTAGTCACAAATGCCACCTGCATTCAGCAGAAGTTAAAATATCCAATATCTTTAAAAATCCACATGGAAATGAGATATTTATGCATTTAATACCTCCTAAAGGTGTTCATAGAGTCACAGAGTGGTTTGGGTTGCAAGATACCTTAAAAATTCCAACCCCTGCCATGGGCACCATCCTGGATTGTTCCAAGCCCTGTCCAACCTGGCCTTGGTCACTTGCAGGGGTGGGGCAGCCCCAGCCTCTCTGTATTGAGGTGCACACTGCCACCTGTATGGTTTTGGGGGTTTTTTAGCTCCATTGTTACTCCTCAGCCATCCAGGTCCTTAGCAGGAGGGAAATCCCAGTTGTGCATTGTGTGACCCTGGGACAGGCACTCCTGTGAGCCTCAGTCACAGCTCTGGTCATGAAGGCAAACCTTCCTCCCACACTCAGAGCAATGTTTGTGGTGTTCACATCCTTTCATTTTTGCTAAGTTTGAAATAGTCTCTATAGTGTATCCTGTAGCTTATTCTACTGGTTTGCCACTTTATTTTTCCAGTGGAACTGGGGAAAAGCTTGCTTTAGCTAATATGAGAAAAATAAAGGGAAAACCTCTTTTTCAAAGAAATAACATTTTTTCTGAAGAAAAACACCTTCAATTTCTCTGCTAGCTCAAAGAATAGTCAGCTTCCCACTAAATTCTGGTCTATTTATAGGAAATTATTTACTTGAGAAAAAGCTCCAAGGAGAATGGAAAATGCACAGGGAGCCACAAAGGCAGCACCTGGCTTTTATTTATTTCCATGTAAAATTCATTTATATATCAGGGACATCTATTTATCAAGAGGTTGGCAGAAAGAATCACGTGCTTATGTCTCAGTTGTCTCAATCCATGTGACTAATGATTTTAAACTTTTATATTTCTGACAATTGTACTGTACAAAATCAAAACACCACTTTCTGCATGACTGAATTAACTCCTCTGCCATTTAAAGATTTACTTGCTATTTAGAGCAGTCTATAGAGAAAATTCATGGGTTTTACTTTCCTGCTTTTCACTGAAAATAGGTTGTTCCACCTGGGCATGAAAAGATTATTTGTAAATTAGGAATGAAAAATGGGTTTTGAAGTAATGTCTTTAATGAAAACCCACAGTTAGTGCTGTCTGAATGAAGTTTTAAGTAATTAAAATACAGAATACTTTTCTTCTTTCTAATTTTCATAATTTAGAAGATGGATGGAAGAAGGGAAAATAAGTCATGAAGAGAAATTGTTTAAAGCTGGCTTTTACAGACACCTGAATGGAACATCAGGTAGCAGGGAAGTGGAAGTTGAAAGTTTTTGTGCATCTCAGGGTCAGCCCTCTGGAAAATCTGGCACTTCATGAGGCATTAAATGCAGATATTTCAACAACATCTTTTACTGGACACTTAATTTAGGAAGATATAAATCAAATTAAATCTGAAGAGATTTTTGAGAAATGTGGTTAGGTTTAAAAATCCTCTCCTCCTCCTCTGGCTGCCAAGGAAAGTCTCCTGCAATTTCAGCAGCAACCCTAATCTTTCATCAGATGCAGGCAGAGTGGTGAGCTCAGCAAAATTCTATGTGGCTTTTGTGGATATAAACCAAATTGCAGGATTATTTTTCAGTATTCAGAATTTTTTGCTGTTTCCCCTCAATCTGAAAAATGGAACCAGAAGGACCAGCTTTACCTTCTGGAATGTCTGGATTCTGAGCAACCAAAGAGAAAGTGTTAATCCAGGTGCACTTCTCAAATGTTACTCCCTTGCAGAAATTAAGTTCTTTGACAATTGCTGCAGCTGAGTAGGAGGACATTCCTGTTGGGCTGTCACCTCTCCTGTATTCTGATTCTCACTTTCAGGAAAGACTTTCACAGTATTTTCTTGCATCTGGTTCCATCAGGTGTCCAAAATAATCTTGAAACAACTTCTGCTATTTGAAGTATTATTACTGTGATTTTATCATATCACATAAATTTGCTGCTTGAGTGTTTTAACACTACTCAAGACTTAGCACTGAACTAATTTCAATACTAAAACTCCCCTTCTCCTTCAAATGATTATAATATTTCTGGCTGTTTTATAGAGCCTTAAAAGCAGCTGCATTTAATGCAAGGTGACCTGGGTGACAGTGAGCAGTGAAGGGATCTCAGTGACTTCCTTTCACAATACAAAGTAGTTAGAAGAGCATCAGTCCAGTAAATAACTCTTGGAAGCCTTGACTGACATCCATGTAATTTTTCTGGGACAGCCTAAGCAAGAAGAGCCAATAAACCCACATGGTATTTTTTAAAATGAGACTTGCAGAGCAGCCAGTTGGCAGCTGAGTGGGAGTTTGCAGACATATGGAGAGTAGTGACAAATGAAGTGTGCTGCCAGCAGAGTCGTGTTCATTAGGGGGCAGCTCCAGCTCCCTCCCACTCCCCATGGGTCAGCCTCAGGCTGCACAAGGCTGAAACTTTGGCACCAAATCTCCAGGGGACTTCCCTGAGATGTTCACAACCAATTGGTTCTTATGGAAACCCACATTCAGAGAAGCTCCTGGAGAGAAGTGAAGTGATGGGAGATGCTCAGGTGAGCCCCACCTGGTCCCCTGGGAAAGCTGTAAGGGAAGGTGGGTAATCCTGAGGGGATGGTGTGAGATGGGAGCATTGCAGCCAGGGGTGTGACTGTCACAGCCTGCATCAAAGGAAAGGCTGCCTGATCTCTCAGGGACAGCATTATGCTTCCACAGGAAAATATTCACTCACTGCAGGGAGAGATGGATGAGGAGGATGTGATAGTGGCAATATAAGGAGAAGAATCTAGAGAAGGTAATTTGGGATGTGGAATTGCTCTTTTCATCATCCAAGGACAAAGATATCCAATGAAGTGAAAGGCAACAAATGGAAAACAAATAGAAAGTGCTTCTCTCATGAAAAACTTAACCACAGGGATCTTTGCTGGGTGTTCCTTGGGATTGGCAGGACTGAAAAAAATGAAATTGCTCCAGAGCAATCAGAACTCTCTATACTACATTGAATAAAGGCACTCTGGGTATAGAAAGTTGGGTTAGGATATAAAGCACATGCTGGGTGAGAGGATATTTTTCTCTTGTAAGTTGTGCTGTAGTTTTCATCTACAATTGAAATGGGCTTTTTGTATCTTCTTCTGAAGAAACAATTCCATAGCTGGAATTGGTGCAGTGGGCTGGGCTAACTGGGTGTACTGGTCTCATCTGCAGTGGCACTTTTTGTGTTCCTGCCAACATAAAATGTTGAGTTTAATACTCAGATCCTGAAAGCATTCACAAGTAGGCAACCTTTTATACCTGATATAAGTGTTAGTAGTGTTTGTGCTCTCAGAATTAGGGGCTCTGAGCCCATCAGGTGGACACCAATCTTCTGAGGTGCTGTTTCTCATCAGAAATACATCTTGGAGTTCCATAAGCACCAGCAGACTGCCAAATAAAGCACTGGGAGCAAAAATGTGGAGTATTTCTGTGACTATTACAGAGCACAGGATCAGGCTTCAGTGCTGTAGTAATAAAGGAGTGATAGAAATATGTGATTAGGCTAAGTGGGCATTTCCTTGTTATTGAACATAAAATTGTATTTAGGTGTAAGATTCTTGCCTAATGTTAAAGGCAAGTGAGTTCTGCATATCCCATGTTTTAAAGGAACAGGGTGGAACTCAATCCAGCTTTCAGGACAACATTGCTGAGGGCTTGGGACTGAAGTCTGGAACTGGTGCCAGTTTTAGCAGCCTTGTCTGTGTTTTATTGCACACAGTCCCAGAGGAGATGATTTGGGGCTTTTGTTGCTGTGATTGAAGTGCAGCAGCTGAACTGGGAGGTTTAATTCAGTGCTGAGTGTACAGAGCAGCAAATGAGATCTGCTGGGGAAAGACTCTTCCAACTGCTGCTCCTTGTGGCTCTGGCATTGCAGCCAGTGAGTATCCAACAGAGCTGATCCTGCAGCATCCCACAAAAACCACTGAAACAGTCACTGCTTCAGCAGGAGCAGGCTGGGACTGAAATTAAAATACTGACAAGGGAGGATGGAAAACAAACAAGACTGAAAAAAACTAGCTCTGTGGTGGTTCTTGTAATATTTATCTTCAACTTCTTGTAAATATAATAGGAGAAAGAAAAGACCAAGATTTCCCATGTTGTACCTTGTGCAGAAATGAATTTTTTTTATGTCCAAGTATTTGCCTATAATGTCATGATCTTTTTTCCCACTAATTGTAATTAAAATCTTGTGTCCAAGGGCTGTTTTTACTCTCTGCTATACTGGGCTCTGGGCAGTCCTGAGCTCTTTAAATATCCATGGTGGAGGAGAGCACTACAAATCTGAGTGAGGTAAATGGTGCTGTTAAAAGGAATTGGCAGAAGGTGTTTTAATACAAAAACTCTTCTCCTTCCCTGCCTGGTGTAGGAGGTGGATAATAGTGCTGGGTTTTTGGCAGTGTTTGGGGTGGGTTCTTTAAATGCTTCAATCTTATTGTTGAGCCACTTGAAATATGTTCCCCTTTCCTCTGCAGATAACAAGGAACTTTACCTTGCAAAGGCATTACACAAGGCATTTCTAGAAGTTAATGAGGAAGGATCAGAAGCTGCTGCTGCCTCAGGTACCTGACTGAAAAGCAGAATTAAATCAAATGTCTGGGTATTCTGTGCTAATTAATTTTTTACAACTGATTTGCTGTACAGCCAGGAAAGCTAAATAGCAGCATAGAGACACAGCATAGCAAGTGTGCTGCTGGCAGAAGAGAATTCTGCAAATCAGAAGTGTTGGCATTTTTGTTACATGTTTTACAAAGAATTTTGAGCATCCTGTAAAAAAATCTCTTCTTTATTTTCTCTCTGATTGTCAGGAGAGTACAGACTCCAATTTATGTTTCCTTTATGGAACTTAAGCATTCATCATTTTTCACCTGCTAATTGAGATGGTCAGAGGTGTTTGATCCAGGAGAGTCAGAAGATGAGGTTGTTGTGGCAGCTGCATTTTATTAAGCTCATATTCAGAGACACAAGATGGGAGGTGCTGAATGCACAGCCAAAGCTGTCCCCTGGTAATGCTGGGGACAGATTCTTGGTTTACATGATTGTCACATGAAAATAAATTCTATTTGTTTCCCATATGTATCATTAGGTGATTTCTAATTGCCTCTACTTTGCCAGTCTTTGAGGAAAGGAAGAATTACTTGCCAGGTCTGGGTTGAATTGTGCCCAATTGTCTCTGTGCTCCAGTCTTTATGAACAGTGGAGTGAAAAATCAGAAGTAAATGAAACACTAGGAATTAGTAATAATATCCTGGAGAAATCCATACACCTCCAAATAAAAAATAACAAAGGGCCAAATTCTCCCTGATTCACAGTTAATTTTACCTTCAACTCTGCATTATTTAAAAACACCAGCCAAAACCACTGCAGGATCAGCCTGTTTAATTTTTGCATATCCCCTGGTTAGAAAGGGTTCCCTTTGCCTGTGCACTGTGTAAAACAGGTCAGCAGGGCTGGTTAGTACAGTGCACTTCCCTCTGTGAGTGAGCAGGACTCATAACTCCTCTGAAGGTTCTGGATCTTAAAATTTATATGCTGCTCCCTCAGCCTGGGAAATTGCAGCACTCTACATTGTTAATCATTCTCAAAGCCAGAATAGGCAATTACTCTGCAGCTCTCTTTCCCTTTCAGTGAATATTTCCCTGCTGTTTTTGGTGTTGAGTGTGGGACCCCAGTGGCTGCACAGAGGTCTCTGCTGAAGAGCAGAAGGGGCAGAGCTGTTTGACAAGTTGCCTGTGTTCTGTTTCCTCTAGGAATGATTGCCATCAGCAGAATGGCAGTGCTCTATCCCCAAGTCATAGTGGACCATCCCTTCTTCTTTTTGGTCAGAAATAGAAGAACAGGTGAGAATATTGCAGATTTCTGGGTTTTTCACAGCACATCCTCAAGCAGTCAAAGGAAAATTGCATGTTTTGGCCAATGTACTGGGCTTGTATTATGAATTTCCCTTACTTTGTTTTAAAATACCCAATATTGAAAGACTCACCTTTTCCATGGCCCTGACTCTTTCTCCAAATAAAACACCAGTATCTGACATAACCCTGAAAAATGCTCACAGAAAAGAAAAATTCACCATTTCTGTTGTGAGAGCAGAGTGTTACTGCCCTGAGTGTCCATTATCATTGCACTGCCTGAGAGCTTGGCTGCAGTCAGACCAGGGAAATGTGTTCCCAGTACCAAATGATTTGCATGATGGAGGGACATTACAGCTGGGAATAATTCTGGTGTGCTCTCCAAGGGCTCTGTGGCAGGTGAGGGATGAGAGCAGGGCTCACCAGCAAACAGGGCAAGGATTAAGTAATTCCTGAGTCTCATATTTGTAATTTGCTGTAATGATGTGGATGTGAGTGGGTGATAAAACATTGCTGTGTACCCACAGAGGTTTTATGGGTTTGTGGTTGTGCTCCCACCACAGGATCAGTGTTTACTAAACCCTTCAGTGGCAGTGATTTTAGTCTGGTTAGGTACAGTCACTTGTGGGACTTCATTCAAGCACAGCACTGAACAAGCCACTGAGAAGAGAATAAACTCCAGCCCAGCAAGGCAGGATACCAACTCTTAGGGGTTTCTTGACCTTAATAAAACTAAATATTCTTACTGTTGTAGACACATTATACAGAAAATATATCTGGAGGAGGGTATCTGGCCTTTATTGCTACTCAATATCCAAAAATTTCCCCAGAAAAAGAAAAGTTCAGATCAGGACAGAGTGAAAATTCTTAAAAATTTCTTAAAATTGCAGAACACTTGTTGTGTGTAGATAGAGGGGCTGCCAACAGCTGTAGCTAAAGCCTTAAAGCTTGTTACTAATCCAGAAATCTGAGGTTGGAAACCTTTTGAAGAAACCCTGTTGGTTGCCCTTCTTCTCCAGACAAGCCCAAGTGCTCAGGTTTGATGCTGTCTTCAGAGTGGGTTCTTGAGCCATATCCTGTACCAAGTTCTGAGGCATCTGTTCCTGTAACAAACACACAGCCCTGCTCTAGAGGTTATTGTTGGTGTTCATCATCTAAAATCCTCAGCTTCTCCTCCTGGCTCTGACACCTTTCCCTCCCTCCCTCCTCTCCCACTCTCTCCACAGGTACTGTGTTATTCATGGGAAGGGTGATGCACCCTGAGGCAATGAATTCAAGTGGCCACGACTTTGAAAAGCTTTAACTGCCACCAGCTACCAAAAGGAGGAGATAAGCACATAAAGTTTGAAGTTAATATATTTAAGGTTTGCTGTGTTTTCCCCCAAGATACTGTTTCAAAACGCTTTCGGATCTAACTGTGTGCAAGTCAGTTCCCAGAGGAAAGCTTACAGTATTAAAGTAATGGTTCTGTTTCTGTCATTGTGATTGCTGTGTCCTCAAAATAAAGTTGTGTACATGTCAACAATTGTTTCCTGTTCTAGTGAGTTGTAAAGCAGAAAACTGCAAATCCATTATTTGTAATTTTTTTACAGTCCAAAGACTGACTTGATCAATGAGACAGGAGCAGAAGGTGTGCAGCTCTGAATAATGCAAATGGCAAAGCTTGGTGGGCATTTGCAGGGCTGAAGAAGCACATGTGGACACTGTGCTCTCATCCTGGCCCTGGCAGAGCAGGGACATGCCAGCCTGTGCTGCACTGCTTGGGCAGGCAGAATGGAACCAGCTGAGCCCAGTGGATTTGATTCTCTGACTGTGGTAGACTTTGTGTGACCTGTCCCACGTGATTCTGCAGTGCTGCTTTTCTGGATGCTCCTGCATGTGACTGTGCCACTGCCCTCCCCTCAGCGTTGGTGCCAATGAGCCGCGATCGCATGAACCCCCGAGACCTGTCAGTGTAGAAAGCTCTGTGTGTGACTCAAGTAAAGGACTTCACTAGTAATGCCATTTGTGTGGACATATTTTTTCTCCCCCACAGCAGTTCTACCCTTCAGTGTCTCATTTCTAGAATGTTCTTTCTTAAAAAACACCCCACCCCAACTTAAAGTGTTCAATTCATAAATAAATACCTAAAGGAACAACATAATCCTTTTCATTTCCCAACTTTTTCTTGAGAATAGACAGAGGAGATTGGCACATAGCACAAGAAATATTAGTTGCTGTTTCCATTTGGAAGAGGAGGAGCAGTACCCACTGTCAGCACACACACATATAATTATTTCTTCCCTCGTTGTGCAAAATACAAAAAGGACAGAGGTTATGAAAAAGGTGAGAGAGAATAGGAGGAAAGGAGGGAGGAGCTCCTTTGAAACAGATATAAATGCAAACCTTTGGATAATAAATGGGTTTTCCTCAGTCAATAGGAGTTTTCTCTCTGGAATTCTATGGGAACAAATGCATCTTGGCTGAAGTGCAGTTATTGGCATTCACTCACTCCAGAGCAGCAGAGATATTGCTCCCAAAGTTATTCATGCAAGGAGAACTTCCAAAATCTGACATTGTTCACTGCTTCTCTGCTGCTGGTGCAGCTCCTGCAGGTCAGCCCAGCACGTGAGGGATGATCTCTGTGGAGGCTGCTGGGCTCCCTTGGAAAAGGGGATTTTGGACACATTTCCAGCCCTGCCTCCTTGAATTGTTTCACACATGGGGTTCCTGAGTGTGTTGCTGGTGCTTATTACCTTTCTGTATTACAGTCTGGACTTGGTGAGACAGCTTTTGTATTCAAATTTAGATGAAAATGGTAATTTTAGCATTTTGTAGCTAAAAATGTTATGCTGGGGAGGGAGAAGGGAGCACTGCTCAGAAGAAACAGGGGCTGATTTTACCAAGAACTGAATCACTGCAGGTAAAATGAGCTTTGGTGAGTTACACAAGGGCTGGTTCTTCACATTTAAGTCATTCTGTGGACATCCCCTCATGTCTCTAAAAGTCACCCTATGCTGAGGATCTTCTGTGGGGTTAATCTTAGGGGAGCCTCTTTTTTAAGCTTTTGAACATTTTTTGACTTTTTTTTCAGGTTGATTTTTGTGGTGTTCACTCTGACTGCTCTCCCAGGCCTTAGAGATGCAAAATGACCTTTTTCTGTTTCTTGCAAATTAAGAATTACCTAGTTTACAACAACATTCATTGATTTATTTCCATGGTTTTCAGTAGTAATAATACCTTAAGTATTATTAGTTAATAGGTACATGAATGCTGTTCCATGATGGTTTTCACTCCAGATTTTATAAAAAGTTCCTCTCACTTTAAAGTGTGTTTTTTTCACTATAAAACCAGCAAAATAATTTTGTCTTTTTTTGGCTTTTTTGGTTTTTTTTGATAAGGGGAATTTGTCAGTTGTAGCTCATCTATGAGTTTAGATGTGTAGTCTTCAATTTAAAAGTGTTTTGTGTTGGAGGCTGTCAGAAAATAAATGACTGAAGCTTCTCTAATTGTGCTGATTGAGTGACCCATGGTGTCAGTGCTGGGGTCCTGCTGGGATCATCTTCTCTGCCTTGCACATGTCCTGGAACATCTTTTCAGAGCTGCACTTGGGAAGGTTTTCCCCAAGGTTCCCTTCAGTAGTGGGGCTGATACTGGAGATGGATTTATTTGACTGCTGGGATCCCACTTGTAGGTGACCTTGAACACCTGAAGTTTTTGCAGAGTCTGTATTCAACCCAAATTTGTCACGTTGTGTGAGTTAGAATGGGTTTGTTTGAATTTTTACTCTCCTTCCACAAGCCTTGATAGCAGAGAGAACTTTTGTATCAATGTGTGGGAATCAAGAGCATGAGATTCCTCAAAGAAATAAGATCTTGGTGTTACACCAGAAACAGACAAACCCAACTTAGTGAAGGCTCTTTTGGCTAATTTTTATTTGTCAGTGGTGGACAAAAGGAGAAACCACAAGATGTCACTCTATCCTAAGGAGCTGAGAAGAACTTTCCTTTTGACAGGAATCCTGTGGGAGTGTTGTGGATATCCTGAGTGGAGCTCAAGTGCAGGTGGATCTCAGCACAGTTAATGGGAGATGCTGAATTAGCCCCAGGTTCCTGGGATTAATAATCACAGGTAGGGGGAACAATCCCCCAAATACCTGCTTTGTGTTGCAAACCTCACTCTGATTCTTGGTGAGGGGTTGCTGAGGGAAGTTCATTGCTCCAGAGGGAATTTCTGTCCTGCGAGATGCCTTGTGTGCTTGCTGTGGGGTGAGATAGCAGCAATGGGTTGTTCTTTTAACCTGTCCCCATGAACAGCCCCAAAGCTGCACTGAGATTATTTCAGAGCTGCAACAGGACCCAGGATTTCTTTTCTACAAGAAGGAGATAAGTGGGATTGACTCTTTGGTGTGCTGCACCTATTCTGCCGTTCTCTTCTGAGTGTCTCCCAGATTTCCCCCTTCCCTCTCTGCCTTACACAGTCCCTGGAATTCCTGCACCAGATCCAGCAGATTCCCTGGCACAGTGAGGTTCCACCACTGTCAGGGCTTCTCCCTGCCCGGGGAGGAGGCAATACTGTTCCTACAAGTTCCTTTTTAAAATAACAAGTGGTGTTTACAAGCTCATTCTTGAGTTGTTCCTGTCGCTTTTATTAGGCAATCTTTGCTTTTGTCCCTGCAGTGGAAAACAGGGATAAATGGATTAGACAGAGATGTCTAATATAATCCTGGGATATTATCTGGGGATAATTTTTATCCCTAAACCCCAATGCCAGGAAGGAGGAAAGCAGTGCCTTGGTAACTCAGGTAATGCCAGCAAGGATTTGCCTTCCTGGTGAGCTGCTCTGCGTCTCCTGGCACAGCTGGGGAGGAGCTGTGGGTTCATTTCTCTTGGAAAAGTGGAGTTCCCAGGGGGTTTGGCTCTGGCTGCTGGAGCTCAGGGGTGCAGACAGACCCAAGGCTCCGGCTCTCGCTGCCCCCTCTGTTAACTGCCCCAGCAGCTTCCTGCGCTTCCAGCTGGGCTGGAAACAAAGTTCCACATGGGAAACCATCCTCAATGCACATCGGTGATACTCTGAAACTCATTAACACCCCGCGCCTGCCGTCCCCTCCGCAAGGGCTTCTCTAATGTCATTCTTTTCATACAGCGCTGCCTTCCAGCCGCGGCCACAAGAAGATTTTCTTTTTTTTCCTTTTTACAGCACTAATTAGAAGCCCAAGTCATGGGCCAGTTGCTGTAGGCATTAGGCAAAGGGAATGAAAAGCTGGGCAGAGGAAAGGGTGAGGATGCAGCTGGAATTGCTGTTTGCAGACAATAGCAGTGCAGCAGGGACAGGTGATGAAGGATGTCGGGCTCAGCCGGTCACTCTAGCAGGCAGGTAAATGGAGAAAGGTGGAAGAGATAAATTTATGAGCCCAGATACAGATATTGATTGTAAAATTCTAGGTCTGCTAGGAGCTGGCTGAGGAAAGAATTGGAATTGCTTCCTGCAGCTCAGGAATTGAGCTCATTGCCTGGGTTTTTATCTTTTCAGCCACAGTGAATCACAATAGGAATGATGTCTCAGGTATGACCCAGGCTTTACTGATAACAAGTTATTTTACTGTCTCTCTCATAAACACACATCCTCCCTGTGGAAGAGTGATCTTTTTGGACAAACTGAGGGAAAGTTCCTGCAGAAAAAACAGGAAAAAAAACAAAAAACAACAACAACAAAAAAAACACGATTCTGTGCTTGTGCAGAAATGCTTTAAAGAAAGGAAGGAAAAAGAGAGGAAATCTGGATTGTGTCTAAGCTGTGTTTTTAATGTTCTCAATAAGGGGTTGGAATTGCCCATGGAAAGAGAGAAGCTTCAACCATTCCTTCAAGTATCCTAATGCTACCAAAAGAGTTTGAAGCCACTCATAGTTTTTTTACTCTATTTACAGGTATTTGTTAAAAGTCATGTTTTAAACCCAAGCTGGAATCCTTGTGGGTGGTAACTGGGTGATAATTTTGCCTGAACAGAGAGAGTGAAATATGTTAAATCATGATAAGAAATGATAAGAAATAAAAGATATCAGGAAATCCCTCTTGCCCTGAGAACTGTAAGGATCATGATCTGGGCAATGCCAATTCTCACTGGTCAGCAGCAGCGTGGCACAAAAATTCTGTTTATTTGAGGCTTTGGTCATGGTCAGTGTATCCTGTAAATTCATGTTTCTAAAGGCAACAGCCAAAAAGTCACCATAGCTTGACGCAGTAATAATAACATTTCTGAAGTTTATTACAAGACAAATACAGGTCTCAAAATCCTTTGGCTCTCCTTGGGTCAGGCTTGGAGTCAGCAGTGTGCAGGGACAGCCTTTTCCAGTGACAGTCATTTTCCAGGAGCAGGACTGTGTAAAGCTCTCCTGCCAGCTCCAAGCCCAGGATACATCTTCATCAGCTCAGCTGCTTTTGGCAGGACACTTGGAACGAGCTGAGCTTCAAGTCTCTCCCAACCCAAACCATTCTGTGATTCTGTGATTCTATCAAAGCCCTCAGCAAAATTCAGAGAGGTAAAAGAGGCCAGTTCTGCTGCCTGGTTTACATCTGCTTCCATTGGTTTTTTCCTTCACAGAATTTTCTCCTTGGTCTATACAAAAAGAAAATCAGAGGCAGAGTGCTCCAGTTTATAAACTCACTTCAGATTTTTTGGTCAGAAATCATTTGTGGATCATCCCAGTATTTCAGGGCCAATCTCACTGCTGCAGGTCCATGGGGAGCAGGCTGACTGGAGTGATTTTAATTCATTTATTTTCCAGTGTCATTCCACATTTAATGTGCATATACTTACAGATAAAAGTGTTCTGAGGAGTGGATCTATTAATTAGTGAACTTTTGAATGTTAATACATGTGGGACAGAGAGTTTGGAGCCATGAGCAGAGCAGCCTTGTGCCAGGGATGTCACCAGCTCTGATGAGCACATCCAGGCATCATCCTGAGGGAGAGATGCAGTGAGCTCTGGACAGAAATTTGGGAATGTCTCCTTCCATAACCTTAAATGCTTCAATCGAGCAGACAATCTTGTAGTGTCCAAAGAACTCAGAGCAAAGAGCATCATGAGAAAAAGCTACATTGTCACCTGCAGCCTGTTCCAAATCCCTTTGTGGTCCATCACAAAAAGATTGCATTGCTTTCAGTCAGCTCTGGACTCTGGGCAGGTTTCTCTCAGGCTGTGCCCTGAAGCCTGAGTTCAAAGAACTGGCTGGGAACTGACATGCCTGGGATTTTTTGTGGCTAGAAAAAATTTGCTCAATTTTGCCCAATTTGCAAAAATTACTTTAGACCACTTACCTGAAAATATGAAATGAGTTTCTAATCACAGTGTTTCTACAGAAAAAGAAAAGGTGAAGTCTGTATGCATGCATGATGTAGAATTTAGAAAATTGCATTTTGTCTATGCACATATGCACTCATTAAATGTGGATGTATTATGGGAACCACAAATCCTGTTATTATTTTGCTATTAAAAGTAAGCAGACCCTAAGCTATTACTGCATGAAACCATGAGGTAATGCAGTACAAAATAATGAAGCCACTCTGTGCCACTTACTTTAGAGGCTGGAGGACTTTTCCTTGGTGCAGGAAGCCTGTAAGGGAATAAAAGGTTCTTTCCCCCCCTCCCTTTCTCAGCCACTACCTTGGCTGGGTTCCTCTCCTTCAGTGCCCCAAGTTAAATGATGAATTCTGGCCTCTTGGAACTGATGGCAGCAAATTCCTCTGCAACCACTGCACAGGGAATTCTCCAAGTTAATGGGAGTAGACAGATGAAGGCAGAGGGCCCTGGGGAAATAAAGGGATATCAGTGTTTAACATGAGGGGATGGCAAGGCTGCCCAGCCACTGGAAATACTGAGGGACCTGAAGAGGAGCCACAACCCCTGGGGGAGGAGCTGACAGAGCTCTCCTGATAGAATTCATAGAATTGCTTTGGTATTATTTCATATTTTCTAGATAGAACAACTTTCTGGTAGATTTATTGGCAGTGCCCTGAGTGTCTTGAGCACAAGTTAATTCAGGCTCTCTTAGCCTTGATAACACTTGCTTAAAATATGCTCCCTCCTGTGGATGACAAGGGTGCAGAGATTATATTTTGATGCTTCCATGACAAGTGACTTCCAAAAAGCAACACAGAAGGCTATTTTTCAGCTGGGCCATTAAGCAGCTGGCAGCCTGTTTTCCACCCTTCATGGCAAGCATGATAATCTGAACAGCACTCAGGAACCAGGCTGAGCAAAGTCTTTGCTGTTTTCCCAGGAAATGCATCCTGATGACTCCATGGAGAAAGGTTTTCAAGTGGAAAGGTTGTTTTACATTTCTATCCCCCTCAGTGCTGCAAAGCCTCTCTTATTTTTTAGGGTTTCTGTACAAAGCCCTTTTTATTTTTTACTAGAGCTTGGGGAGTATTAATTTTGCAAGTGTGTTCCCATTCAGCACAGACACCTGAAGAGGGGGGTATCTGTGACAGCCCTGTCCTGTGTGCCATGGCACTGGTGACTCCAGCTGCTCTAACACCATCTAAACCTGCACACACACAGCAGCTGGGGCTCATTCCCACCCAGCACAGCTGGCAGGGCAGATAAAACCAGGATTTATTCCTGGTCTCAATCTCAGAACTGAGCCAGCACCTTGCTGTTGAAATTTTCCTTCAGTGGGGCAAAGGGAAATGTTCTTTTCCTGGAGGTGCTGGCTCAGCCTCTGCTGTCAGGGTGGTTCCCCTTCTGTCCCCCACTGCAATTCCTGGCTGGAATTTGGGATTTGGGACAATCCAGGGGTTTTGCTTCCCGTGGTGGGGCACTGCAGAGGGAAGGGGATGTGGATGTGGGGTTTGGCTCCAGGGTGCAGCTGAGCCAGGGCTCAGAACTGGGCTCTGCTCTGCCCCTTTGGCTGCATCCCAAGCCTCCCATTCCTCAGAAAACAGCTTGGAACAGAGCCTGGAGCACAGAGGGTGACCCTCAGGTGAGTGGCCAGCAGGGACAGCTGGCCTGATGCCATGGTGGCAGGAATGGGAGAATCCAGGAATGGGACAATCCAGGAACAGGAGAATCCAGGAATGGGAGAATCCAGGAGTGGGAGAATCCAGGAACAGGAGAATCCAGGAATGAGAGAATCCAGGAATGGGAGAATCCAGGAGTGGGAGAATCCAGGAGTGGGAGAATCCAGGAATGGGAGAATCCAGGAATGGGAGAATCCAGGAATGGGAGAATCCAGGAATGGGAGAATCCCCCTGCTCTGGCTCTGGGCCCAGGTCCCTGCTCTCACACACTCCCATGATGTCTCTCTAATGCTGAAAATGGGAACAATATGATGCTGTAAATTGCTGACTGTAAAACAAGATTAAGGCTGATGTGCAGGACAGGCTCTGTCCCAACCTGCTGGGCAAATCACCCACTGGCCAAACCAATCACCCACTGGCCAAATCACCCACTGGCCAAACCAATCACCCACTGGCCAAATCACCCACTGGCCAAACCAATCACCCACTGGCCAAACCAATCACCCACTGGCCAAATCAATCACCCACTGGCCAAATCAGTTACCCACTGTCCAAATCAATCACCCACTGGCCAAATCAGTCACTCACTGGCCAAATCATCCACTGGCCAAACCAATCACCCACTGGCCAAATCAGTCACCCACTGGCCAAATCAGTGACCCACTGGCCTCCTTGGGCACAGGTGCCAATGGATTTCTGCTGCAGGAAAATCCAGTGAACAACCAGAGCATTTCAAAACAAGCTGACAAATCTGCAGCACTTGGGAGCAGCAGCTGATGCTCCCTCAGAGATGTAACACGATTCCTATAATCACAGAAATACATTTAATTTTGTTTATTTAAACCAGCCCCGTGTTTTGCTGCGAGCATTCATCATCTGGTGTCACACAGTGGAGTAGGAAATGTCACCCTTTGAGTCACATCCCCAGTGACTCTGTTAGCAATGTTCTGCCTGTACTCCACAGCTGGAGGAAAAAAAAGGGCTTCATGCCTTGCTGGCTGTGGAGCAAACATGCTCCTGCAGCTTCATTTTGTATTCAGCAGCTCTCCAAAACAGTGAAGGCAGCATGAAAAATGAGGAGGAACACGACTGAAGCTCAGCTGCTGATCTTTCACAACTCAACTGCAAAAAATGGGAGGTCTGAAAGGAGGCTTTAAAGTACAGGTATCAGCAGAAGTATTAAACTGCCTTAATCAAGAAAAGAACAGCTGGTCACTCAGTCATTTAATAATGAAGACATGGATCTCTTTTCCCCCAGTGCAAGGCAAAAAGAAAATTCTAATTTCCCAGCTGAGAATCCAGCATGGAGCTGGCAGCAAAGGGGAGCAGCTGAAAGATGGTGCAGCTCAAGGCTGAGGCTGGTTCAGTGACCTGCAGGCCTGTGGCTGGAGAATATTGTGACATAAACCAGTTTAGCAGCACCTCCAGAGCCCCTCTAGGGCAGCAGTGGGCTGGGAGCCTCTCTGGAGCCCAGAGAGCAGGATGGATGGGAAGTGGGGGGGTTTCATCCTTCTCATTGCCCTTACAGAAAACTGCTTCTCCTGTCCCCTCATCCCTATTAAAGCAAAATCATGAGGTGGGGCAAGGCCTGTGGAAAGCAGAGATTTGTCTGCAGGGGGGATTTGGGGCTGAAAAGAGCAAGAGTGAGGCACTGGGTGGAACCATTCCACTCCCAGCCCGTGGTTTGGCTTCTCTGGGCCCTGACTGAAACCCAGTGTTGGCAGGAACAGCTGGATGGAGCCCTGCCCTTCCCAGGGAGCACATCTGGATGGAGCCCACCTGGATGGAGCCCTGCCCTTCCCAGGGAGCACATCTGGATGGAGCACAGCTGGATGGAGCCCTGCCCTTCCCAGGGAGCACATCTGGATGGAGCACAGCTGGATGGAGCCCTGCCCTTCCCAGGGAGCACATCTGGATGGAGCACACCTGGATGGAGCCCTGCCTTTCCCAGGGAGCACATCTGGATGGAGCACACCTGGATGGAGCCCTGCCTTTCCCAGGGAGCACATCTGGATGGAGCCCACCTGGATGGAGCCCTGCCCTTCCCAGGAGCACATCTGGATGGAGCACACCTGGATGGAGCCCTGCCTTCCCAGGAGCACATCTGGATGGAGCACACCTGGATGGAGCCCTGCCCTTCCCAGGGAGCACATCTGGATGGAGCACACCTGGATGGAGCCCTGCCCTTCCCAGGGAGCACACCTGGATGGAGCCCACCTGGATGGAGCCCTGCCTTTCCCAGGGCCAGCACATCTGGATGGAGCCCACCTGGATGGAGCCCTGCCCTTCCCAGGGAGCACATCTGGATGGAGCACACCTGGATGGAGCCCTGCCCTTCCCAGGGAGCACACCTGGATGGAGCACATCTGGATGGAGCACACCTGGATGGAGCACACCTGGATGGAGCACACCTGGATGGAGCACACCTGGATGGAGCCCTGCCCTTCCCAGGGAGCACACCTGGGCTCTGGGCAGTCCCAGCAGCAGCTCTGGGGTCCTGCAGTGCCAGAACTGCTCTGGAGAGTCAGGGCAAGGTGAATCATCCAGGTGAAGATGCTTCAAGGTCTTCTTGGCTTTTGAATGTATCCCAGTCCCTTCTCCAGGGAGGTCAGGAACCTGGTTTAAACAGATGTTTATAGCTGTGCCTTGTGCAGGGAAATGCTTGTGCTGAGAAATCCCCTGCTCAGCAGGTGCAGCTCCTCAGCTGTGGGACACAGAGGGGAAAATCATCCAGGAATGGCTCAGCTCCCCCAGCAGTGCAGCCCTCAGGACACAAGGATGTCACACAGCAAATGCAGCCCCTGACTTTGAGCAGGAACACATTTTCATTATATTTAATTTCTTTTGGCAGGCTGTGCCAGCTCCTAACTTTAAATGCAGGAATTGTGGACAGCCTGTCTGTCTCCTGCCCATGAAAGAAGCACTGGAGAGAAGCAGGGCTCACTCTTTTTTTATGTAACACAAGGCTGCCTTTTGCTCAAAATGAAAGCAAGTGGGAGTAAATTATTTGGATTTCCTGACAAAAGCTGCGTGAACACAACACCTTTAATAAAAAGTTGATTCTTCTCACAATGCTGCTCTCCTCTTCTCCCCATGATCACAGGAGGCCTTGCTTGCTGCTTTCTGCTGGAGAACATCTTTATTATCCTTGCAGACAGTGAATAACAAGGCATTCATTTGAACTTAATTTTTTTTTGGCAATAAGACTGGGGGAAAGAATAGGGATAAAAAAAAATGGGAGATGTCAGGAACAAGTTCTGCCTGTAAATACACGTTCAGAGTTCTCAGCTCCTTCTTTGATTGGAATGGAGACAGGCAGCTCTGAATTTTAAACAACTGAGTTATGTTTGTCATTCAGCTGCATTGTTTTTCCATGTTTTCCTCTCCTTTCTAAGCTTGTGTAGAGCTGGGTAATTTTTACCACCTTGGCCCAGCAATACAATTATTTTCCCATCCCATAGTTAAAGAGATTATGTCTATTTGTCTCAAATATCACATATATGACAACCTGGCAAAGCCACTGTAATAAAGAGGTGCTTTGGTGACTCCCAAGCATTCCTGCATTTGCAAGATCTGATTTTCAAGAAGGCAAGGCTTTGATGGATGAAATAAACCAATTTTTAAAAATATATTTCAGGTAATCAATTCTAAAAAAAGAAAAAAGGAAACATAACTCCTTAGCAGCTGGCAGCAGTTTCAAATAAATACAAGAAAATGATGGAAGTGTGATGGCATCTGCAGTGATGGAAGTTAGAGAGGAGAAAACCAGAGATGCTGCTTCCAACAACACAGGGGAAAAGTAGGCTGCAACAGGAAACTGTCTATCAAAATGAATTTAGAATGATTTTCATATGATTAAAATTACCTGATGAGACTTCTGTTTGATAAATTAGGAAGTACTTAATGAATCTTGTACTCCATGGAGAATTATTACCAATTAACTGGTGAACAGATGAAACATGAGATTCACAATAAAGAGGTGGATGCAGGAAATGAGCCTGACCTCACACTGGAGGTTTCATCTCTGGGTGGTTCCATGGAATGCCTGATTTGTTTGTTCTGGCAGCTCTGGATAAGATGTTTTAAATTTTGAGGATTAGGTAGGGGTGGCAGCTGGGGAAGTGACAGGAATCTCATTCAAATGGGGGGCAGTTTGTCATTTAGGGAGCCCCAAACCATGAGCTGGGGGAGGCTCAGCCCCCCTGGAGCTCTGGCAGAGCCTTTGGGGTTTTTCCACACTCACACACGGGTTTGGTTCTGCTCCAGCTGAATTCCATGGCTTTGCCCCTGGGGGCTGCAAGGTTAATGGGGATCTCATGTACTTGTGTGGGTTAGGGATGCTGTGACTTAATTCAATATAAAAGCCATGTTTGGAGGTAAAAGGGAAAATAGACCTCATTTCAGGGAGGTTTATAATGGGAGAAATCATCAGTCAGGGGTGTTGTGTGCCCCCAGCTCCACTTGGGATACAATCATGTTTCCTCTTTCATACAGGCAAATGAAGAGACAGAGAGTTATGTCTATTATTCCTTTTGAAAAGAAAGCTTTGAGAAAGAAAACCTTGAAATGTTACTTATTTGTGGTCTTTCCTCAGTGTCAGAAAAAGTTTAACTTATCCAGAAATTGTTGGCCTTCATTTTGTTAGAAAAGACAGATTTGATACTGGAATAGACCTCTCCTAAATGAAATAAAAATGCTTTCTTCATCCCATAAACATCTTTTCTTATAGCTTCATCCAGAGACTATTAAATTAAGGAAAGGCTCACTGTCAGTGCCAGACATTGTCACCATGACTTGTAATCCCTTTGTTTTTGCAGAAGAGAGAACCAAATTTCACTCCTTGTTGCTTGGTTACAGCCCCTCCACCCCTCTTGGAATCCATGGGTTTGTAACACCTTAGAAAAGCAGACATATACAGTTTTCACTTCAATTATTGATGCAGCTAGTTGTTGATTCCTTTTTTGTCTGGTGACCCCGATGAAATGTTTCACTCACTCTGCTCTCCTCCTGCCCAAGGCTTCATTCTGCTGTCCTTGGCTTTTCCCTGGGAACGCTCTCCAAGCCCCACCAGTGGGAATCAAATACCTCCCTGCAGTCCTGAATGGGCAGGACAAAAAGAAATGTGTTGCCTGGGTAACTCAGCAAAATAACCAGTGAGTGTGAGTGAGTGTGCTGCTTCTCTGCTGAGGCACAGATGAGCATTTGTGCACCAAAAACAACAAAAAAGTGTTGTTTTTCCAGGGCCATGCACTCCAGAGCACTGAAATATCCCAAGAACTTCTCTTTTTCTGACTGACTCATCCAGCACGAATGCCCTGGATTCCTGGAAATGTTCAAACCAGGTAAGAGCAATAAAAGTTGACTTTCTGCAGGTGCTGAAGTGTTGGTACATGCTTAGGGCTGATTTTACTGGTGCCATCGACCTAATGGTTTGATATCACCAATATGTATCAAGTTAACAATAAAAAGGATTTTACATGAAGAACATAAAATTGTATCAACAAACTGATTTAACCCTGAATCAGAGAAATGTTATAACAGAGAAGTGTCTTTTAAATATTCTTTAATGATGATTAACAAAATGTCAGCTCAGAAGCTCAGCCAGCAAATGCAGACTTTAAAGCCAGACTATTCATCCAGTCTGGTCTTAACAAAGTCAGTGGCTGGGAATCCTGTGTGAATGCTGACCTTGGGCACAGAAACAGAATTTCTGCTGCCACAGTGCCAGGATTTCATGGTCTGAGCATCTCAGTTATTTCTGTATAAAAGGAGGAGGGATAATATTATTTCCTTTCTTCCTACTCTTTGTCTGCCTGCTCTATTCAATTAAAGCACAAACCCTCTGGAGCAAACTCTGTTTTCCTGACTTTCTGTGGTGCCCAAAACAACAGGGCCTCTGGTGGCCTACAGCAGTGAGAATAATTGGGATTGTTTCTGCCATTAATCAGACCTCAGGATGAGCTGGATTCTGCCCAGTTCCTACGTTTTTCATGGACATGCAGGGAAGAATCCAATGGGACAAAAAAAAAAAAGATGTGAGAGACCAATACCCACCCTGTATTCACCCAATTCAAAGACAAAATTACTGTTCAAAATTAGATGAAGTGGGGAAAACGTTGGTTTTTTTTTTCCTTGCAGAGCTGGGGCACGCTGTGAGTTTCTTGTCAGAAGCACATTTTTATGGGCAGGTTGTAAAGATGTGAAAAATAGTGTTTATAATGGAAAGGCCGACACCATGTAAAATATGTCGTTCCTCTGAAATAGCACAGAGATAATTTTTCATGGGCTTTATGAGGAATGCATTTGCCATAAAAGATCTGAAGCCCATTAGGCTGTGATGGGGACCAATACCTTTCATTTTATAGACAGAGGAAAAATGGTGAGTAGAAAGGCCCCAAATTACAATCTTGTTTGATTTAGATATTAATTTCTTTATTCTTAGCAGACAGAGAAATGATTCGCTCGAGTGACCTGATGAATCTCTTAATACCCCATCCTCACCCACCCTGTAATAAACTCAGTTCTTAGCACATAAAGTTTTAATGAAACCTGTGTGGAATGAGCACTTTGTTAAATTTCACATAACGATCTGTCAGTTCAACATTTGGAACCACAGAATGCCTTTGCATGCAGCTGAAACTCTCTAATTACCATTATTCCCCTCTGCTTTACTGGCATGGTGAAATTTGCCAGCAGAATTTCTAAGAGAAGGTTTGGGAGCCTCCAGCAACCAGTGGGGAAAGCACAGACCTTTCTATACAGAAAGACCTTACAATGACAAGCCTTTGCAGTGACCAAAAAAGAGAAAAGTGAGGAAAAAGGAGGATAAGGAATAATTTTTCTGTGATGAAGTTGGAGGGTAGAAGTCTAAACCACAGAGGTTTTAACTATATGGCATTTCCAATTGAACATCTCAGGGCAGAGGGGATGGTGTACTTTTTCCACATTGATTTTAACCTATTTATGCCCTCTTTTTTCAGTGCAGAGCTCAAGTGAGGAGGAGGCTGTGCCTGTGGAGTGGGAGTTGCTGATCAATAGGGCTTGATTTACAGCTCCATTACAGCCTTCCCCAAAATCCTGGGGCCCATCACTACTGCTGGAGTTTAAAAGCCATCTGTGAACTTCAGCAGGGAATTACCAGTGTCCACAGCCATACTGGGCTGCTGCAATTCCACCCTGGAACCCTGCCAGCATCTGCGCTTTGTCTGGGTGAAGAAAACAAAATCAATGTCTTGAAGGGAATAATTCACTGGGCTGATTCTCAGAACCTACAGCTTTAATGCTTTAATAAAAATACAATATAAAAACAGACACAAACCTGATCTCTTGGTTCCCACCAAGAGAAGAATTTCTGGTTTTCATTCTCAGCTGCAAACTGAAGGAGGAAGCCTGGAAGATTCTCCTAAAATGGCTGAGCACGTTGGAGTGAGGCAAGAGCGCCCAACAGAGCCAAGAGAGGCTCATACAGAACTTTCCTGAACACCACACAAAATGTGAGCCTCCTTAAGTATTTCCTTTTCATCCCATAGATACATTCTTAAGGCATTTACCAAGCCATTCATGAAGCAGGAGACCTTTTAGGCAAAGAAAACACAAACTTCAGGCGGGCAAAGCTGCGAGAGCGGTTGGCGCGAGCGGAGTCGCCGGAGCGAGCGGAGCAGGGATTCAGCTGGATGATCACATATCCTGCCACAGCTATCACCAACCTATCTGTAGGCACCTCCTGGAAGGACAGTTCACTGACACCAGCTGCATCAGCCCAGGAATTTGTTAGGTGTGCTTAAGAGATTGGTAACAATAGCTGCTAACGTGACGACGGCGTTCCCTTGGAGACACCGAATCCATCCAGGATCATCCCGGCAGCATCCCAGCACCTTCCCCCTCTCCAGAGGCATGGAATCCCTCCCTGGGCAGGGGCAGAGATGGGAAGATAAGCTCTGCCTGTAGACAAATAGCCCTGTGCAAGATGTGAGGATTTTATGCAGCAGCCAGACATGTCTGAAAGGTAGGAGGGTGCAAAGGAGACACGAGGCTGTAGTCATTGCTTGACATGCTTTGACAACAAAGATAGAGTTACAGGATTGAGTGTCTTGGTAAAATGTGCCAGCCTGCATTGCTAGCAGAGGCTGCTGTGCAGGGAAAACAGGAGTTCAAACAGAGCTGTTTATCTTGGTGTCGTTGCCTGGTTGCTGAGAGAAAATCTGTCCCAACAAAAATGAAAATGTTTGTTATGGAAATGTGTGAAAGGCACATGGATGGAAACTTGGGCTTGAATTGGTGTAAGTTTCCATGAGGAAAATGTCAGTTAATATGCTAAGAGTGGTGATGGGACCTAATTAAGTTAATCATGTCTTTGTGGGGGTAATTTTATGAAGCATAAAGCAAGATAATTGATGCTGCAGCTATCAGCAAGGAGGCTTTGTAGCCATAACTTACAGGTGTGTTTGCCACTAAATTATGCTCCAAAGAAGTGCTTCAAAATGTTGCATCATGTCTCATAAAACTCCTCCAAAAGTAATTGAAAAGTAATAGAGCATGCAAACACTGTGTCCATATCTTCTACTCTCCTAAGTTCAGAGAGTTCTCATAATAAATGTTTGCATACTGGAGTAGTAAATTGTGTGCATTTGAAATGAAGCACAGCCTGGATTCTGAGTTTGCCAGCTTTTAAATACTTTCACAAATTGTGTTGGTGAGTAACCCCTGCAGGTTGTTAATGTGGCTTTGGCATTTGCCAATGGGACATAATATTAATGTCCCATTTGTCATTAATGTCATTTGCCCTTGACTGGGACACAACATAAATACTTGTGTGTTTGGAACCTGGGAGCAAACACTTATTTGTGCAGGTGGTTTGGGCACATCCAGAACCAGCTCTGTCAGAGCCTGGAAAATCACCTTGAGTGATACAAACTTTTTGCTTTGGGGGGATTTATTGCTCTTTTCTTAGTTTCTCTAGTTTGGATTTTTTTTTTCCCAATTCCTTAAAGATGATCTTAAAACACATTTGATTCTTTCCTTTAGAATGGTCCACATTTTTCACTTCTATCAGGACTGAATGCACTGAGAGCATTTTTCTGCTAAATAAGAACCTGATCAGACTTCACTGAGATCAACCACACAGGAGCAGGGGCCTTTCCTTCAGATTTGGCTGGGATTTGGTGGGATGCAGCAAGCACCACAGGAGTTCTGACTCTGGATATATGAAGAGTTAGTATAAATAGCCCCACTACTTGTTCCCAAACCTTTTATCCAGATCATATCAGATTTAGGGGGAAAGCAGCCGTGGTTCAGTGAAGGCTAAGCCTGCTGAAGGATGCTGATTCCTGAAGAGCAGGTGGGGAAGTTAGACCAGACCCCAAAACTGTTTAAAAGGCTGGGACAAAAACCCCAAATGCAAGAGTTTGCTCATAACCTCCTTTATCTTCACTCCTCTTTAACTGAGCTTCCCATTTTCTGTGCAGCAGAGCCAGATATAAATATTCACAGGCTCCTCACAGAATTGTCTAGGTTGGCATGGGATTAAAAATCCATCCAATTCCACCTGTGAATTCAACCAATTCCACCTGTGAACCTGTGCTGTAAAGTCTCAGATGTTTGTTTGTCAAGGCTGCTGTTTTATCAGGAGAAAGGAGTTTTTTGGCTGACACTCCTTTTTTAACAGCCAGATATCTAAAATATACACAGGAGGGACCTTTCACTCTGTTTTCACTCAGTATCTTTCACTGGTGTAGTTTCAGAAGCAGCTCAGCTTTAGCTCTTCAAAGTCCTTTGTGGGATTTTAAAGCATCCTGCACTTAAAGGCAGCTGGACTCAAAGGCACTTGAGGTGCAGTCAGGAGACCTGGAGTGTTCTGGGCTCTCTGGAACACTGGCCAAGGAGTTCTGAGAGGAGTTGGAGAGGAGAACATTTCCCAGCCATGCTGCTGACACTGAGGTGGGACTTTGATCAGGGAGCTCAACGTGCTTTTCCAAGGTATGAGCTGATATTTCCTCAGTCAGGCTCTGAAAAATGCAGGAGCTGCTCTGTCCTCACTCCTGACACTTTGCAGAACACTTCAGGCACTGAATTCTTCACTGGGAGTTCCACTGAGGAGAATAATGTAAAATACAAGGGGGTGGCCAGGAGTGCTTCCAGTTACCCCAAAGTCTGTGCTGCCCCTTGTCAGCTCACACAGAGCACTCCAGACTTCAAGGGCCCTGCAAAGAGTTGTTTGGTACAATTTTGAGGGTCTTTGTTTATAATTGGGATTAAAAAAAAGTTGTATCTGGATTTGGTGTCAGCAGCAAAGTTGTAGTCATGTAAAAACTGGACTGAATTTTTAATTCAGAAATTAGAAGGTGGTCACACACAAGATTTTTTTTCCCCCCATTACCTTTTGAAGTTTCCTTTCCAAACCTCTATTATAGAATCCTTAAAATATAGTCAAGTACCTCTGCTTAAAAGACATCATAAATACTCCCCCACACCCCCCAAAAAAGAGGGAGAATTGAGGAATGCAATTGCCACAGAGGGTTTCCATTAGTGAAATTAATTCTTCTCTCATAAGAATTTAGGTCCATGATTTATGATAACCACCAATTTCTCACTGCAGGCAAAGTGAGAGGAAATGACTCAGCCTGGACAGACATCATGAATCTAATTTTTTTTCCCCTTAATGCTTGACATAATCTAGTGTGCTGCTCCCAGAGGTGTCATTGCAGATTCATATCCAGCCCAAGGGCCCCACAATCAAGGCAGGAAATTTCGTTCCTTTCATGTATTGTGTGATCTGTAATTGCTTGGAATTGCATCCTGCCTCTCTCATTGCCACTCCTTTTGCATCAATTTTGCAGCAAAATAGGAAGGTAAACAAAGGGAGGGAGAGAAAAGCTGTGTGGCACTTGCTCCTCCAAAATCTCCTCTGTGACATAATGGGGGGGGTCCAGCTGGTGCTCATTAAACTCAGGCAGTTTTGAGATGAAAAATGTTTCTTTCTGTCACTCCATCCCATGGAAATCTCACTACCCACCTGATTGGGGAAGTCATACCCATCACTTTTTTTTTTTTTTTTTTTTTTTCTGGAACTTTCTGTTTTATTTGCCATCACTGATACAGAATTTTGTGAGTGGGTTTCCTGCCAGGAGATCAGAATAGATATCATGTTAAATGGTTCAGCTAAAATGTTTTATCCCACATTTCCAGGGACTGGGAGTGTGTATTCCTGTCTCAGCAGAGGAGGTAGGATCTAGCTGAGAGGAAGGTAGGCTTTGAAAAGTCTTGCAGTTATAAATAGTCATTTGAATACATCCTAAAAGATCTCCAAACTGAGAAAAATAACAGATATTTTTCTTAAACACAAAAGAATTTGTACAAATTTCTTTGGTCTGATCTCATTTAAGCAGAACAAACACCAAGACAGAGCTAAACAAGAATTCCCAGCACTTTTTTTTATTTTCTAGTTTTTTGTTTGTTTGTTTTTTTTTTTTTTTTTTACCCAGTGTAAATCCTCTTTTCACAGGGCTGCTGTGTGTGACCTCAAAAAGTGTCTCAGTGCCTTGGTTTAGTTTAGGTTTGACAATTTTAATATACTCAATTTTCCTTGTGAGATAGGATTAGGAGCAAAAACAAGGCAGGCTTAAAAGTTAAAAAGGGTGTAAAGAAGAAATTTATTAACAACACAGAGAAAATAAGTTATTGGGAATAAGATTTTCAGATCACTCCCTTCTCCCCCCTACCTTTCCCATTTCTTAACAACAACATACAGAGACACTTCAGTCAGACTTTTACTTAAAAAATCATTTCAGTTTACTTCAGAGAAATGAGTTTTTTCTTGTTTTGGCTACAGGGATTTTTCCAAGAGAAAAAATAAAGTTTTTTGTGTCTTCACTTTCAGGATTTGCATCTGCTTGAGAAAAATCTGCGAACTGTGAAACTCCTCCTATTCACAGTCTTCCCAAAGCTGTGTTTGTGGGCAAAGTAACTTCTCTAACTGGTGTTTCAAGCTATCAATTATTAAACCAATCTCCAATTAGTTCCATCAACTCACAACAAAATTTCTCTGAAAGAAAAACCTCTGTGTATATCCTTCTCCTAGGTAACTTCCATACACAACCAGCACACTCAATGAATAGCTGGTGTTTTCCAAAATGCTGAGCTCACACAGCTTCCTGGGAGTCACCCACAGCTCCCTGGGGCTGCTCTGACCCTTTAGAACCCAAAAAAAAGCAGGAGGAGGGAGAGCTGTTTGTCACAGCTGCTCCTGCTCTCTGAGGTCACCAGGACCTCTTGATGAGGAATTGCCACCAATCTGTAATTTCCATTTTAGCCAATGTTCTATTTAGCCTGTCTGTTACTCCCAGTGTGAGACCTCCCTTGCCTTCCTCCCCAAACCATTTTAAAGCTGTTTTTATTCTGTATTTCTGCTGCTCACTCATGTTGTGGTGCTGACTGACAGCTGAGGCTCCCTGGCAAAGCTCCCCAAGCCTGCAGAGCAAACGCCAAATTACAGAGCTGGATGCACACCCTGACCAAATTAAATCATTGTTCTCAGCTATTCCATGGTAAATTCCTAAATTGCAGCTGCCAGCCTGCAAATTCTTCCATCCCTCTGAAGCACAATTGGAGAAATTGCCCCATTTGGGGTATATAAAATGTGACTTTTGGAAGGGGCTTAGGCAAGGGATTAAGAGAGAACATGAACACAAAACTTCAAGCTAAAGGTTGGGCTGGATAACTTGGAGCTCTTTCCCAGCACTAATGATTCTGTGATTTGAAGACCCTATTGAACAAAGTTCAGCTTTTCTCCAGGTCTCTGAGAATCCCCTAGAACATATCCAAGGGGTAAAATAAATATACTAATGTTAGTAAAACAGTGAGTTAGAACACATGTACAATGGAATAAAATAAATAACTGAGGTATCTTTTCATCCAACCCAGATCCATAAAGGCAGGGCTCTCCTGGGTAGAAGGGAACAAACACATTGTGCTGTTGAACAGGATCAGCTCTCAATTTTCTCCAAAACTCATTTTTTCTAACAAACTCCAGTAAATTCCTCTTTCTGATGTTTGGACACCTCTGTGAAAGGTTCCAGTGTAGGAAATTCAGCTCAGGTGAGAGGTGAGGGGGTGCCCATGATTTGGCCCCAGGATGTGGCTGCTGCCTGCTGGCAAGTCCTACCCCAATCTATTCTGTACTTTCTGCAATTATTTTCTGTAATTATAAAACAAAACCAGTAAAAGTTGCATTTCTCTGGACAGAATCTACACTGGCCTAACATCTCCTTTCCAGTTCCTCAGGTCTGACTACAAGCAACCCGAAATTCTTCAAACCCTATTCCTCCTGCTGCTCCCTCCTCAGTGATGCTCACACCATTCCACCAGTTTCACCCCAAAACACAGGAATCCTCAGGCAGAACTGGGACTCCAGGCTGCCTTTCCCAGTAAGTGTTGGGCTCTCCAGTCTGATTGCAGGTTGTAGAAAAGAGACATTGACAAAGAGGAGGCAAGGAGGGAATCTCTTCCTCAGCTTTGAAGAGGATTTTGTTGACCTCCTTTTATCCTCCAAAACTGGGGTGGAATAGAAGCAAAATTCTGTTCTTTGGGACCAGCTGTGGCTGGGGATTTGCCTCAGCCTTTGAGCACCAAACTGATGCCATGGGCTGTGGACACTGCTGGAGGCTCGTGGAAAAATCCAGCCTGGATTTTTCCCAGGCTGGGGATTTTTCTCAGAGACAAAACAAGAGAAAGAACAACACAGATAAACACCTGGTGTTGATGACAGAGCCATGTGAGTGTCCTGTGATATTTTGCATAAAGCATGTTTTCAAAGAGGTGTTGCCTTCTTGGACCAATGAATATTTTCTGCTTATATATTCTGTCTTATTCTGTTTTATATATTCTGTCTTATGTTTTCTGTCTATCTTATATAAATGCCATGGCTTTTCAATAAATGCCTTCTTCCTGCTGCTTGGAAGGAGTTGTGTGTGTTGCTGCATTATTTGCATTGCTGATCAACAATGGGCAGGTGGAAAATGAGCCCTGAAAAAGCTCTCCCCAATATTTCAGCCAATTTATTAGAGTTAAACAGGATGAGCTGTGGCAAACTCCACTTAACTGTGAATTCCCACAGCATTTCCCAGCTCCTGCATGTGGCTTTGGGGGGATTTCTGCTGTAATAAGGCCAGAAATAAGAGAAAGTACAATGTCAAAACTTCAGGAGCTTTTACTGATTATTTTATGTCTTTATTTTGCCTTTTTTTAAGCTTCCTTCTGACTCCTTCAAGTACCTTGGCTGGTGTGACATAGAGGAACACGGCGTTCGAGGAAATCAGCTCCACTGCCCCCGAGTGAGGGAAGGTAAAGATCAAAACCACACTGACATTTCAGCCCTAACTCAGTGGAGTCAGAGAGCACATCCTTAAAAAGGATGAGTTTAAATCATGGAGTTTGCCATTCTTTTGGAAAGGGGCAGGATTTCATCTCATAGTGCCCATGCTTGCTTGTGGTTTTTTAATCATTAGGAAATTACCCATTGCAATTTCCAAAATGAAAAACAACTGCCTGAACTCCAAATTGAGAATTTTTAGTATTAATGTGGTGCTGATTATTTCTCTCAAAAGTTCATTAACATCTGACTGCTCAGAATGCAGTAGCCATGAGCCAAACAGCCAAACAAGAGAGCAAGAGGGAAACCCATTCCTGCAAACAGTGGCACATATAATATTGTATTTTAAGACTGAATTGGCTCAATTACAATCTGTAGACACACTCAAGAACAGATGGGTTTTAAAATCCAGTATTTGCATGTTTGGGAGTAAACAGTGGAAAAACTCCAGCCTGTGCTTGCTTCAATCAGGAATTTTGAGATCTCCACAGCTCTAAACATTTCATTAGGGTTTAAGTCTCCAGTGTGTGTCTGTCTCAACACAAATGAGGTTTGGAGGGGCTGCTGGTCCTTGTCACTGCTCTGGGAGCTGCAAACATTTTCATTTCTCAGGACAATAAAGGGCTAACTCACAGCATGGCAAGGAACAAGGAGGATTTTAGAACTCAGGTCCTTATGAACAGCCTCTCAGAAATAGTTTTCATTCTGAGCTGTAGCAGATCTGTCTTTTACCAACCAGGCACAAAATCATGACTGTAGATTTCTGGCTGAATTATGGGCCTGGAAATGGTAGAAAAATCTTCCCATTAATTTATATCTCAGAAGCCTGGAAACTTACACACCTATAATTTTATATATATTTCTTCATTACAGAATCTTCCCAGCAATATGTATATATGTTCTTCCAGCAGGTGACTAAGTGCCAGTTCTGTATCCCATCCTCAACTGTAAATCTTTCTCTCTGACCAGGGCCCTCAGAAGAAGAGTTGTTTTTCAGAAAAGAAGAACATGTTCTGAAAAAAAGAAAACAAGTAACTGACACAGAGAAATGGGAAAAGAGGCTGCAAGAGAACTGGGAAAACTGTGCTGTAAAACTTTCTCATTAACACTTTGGACTGTAGCTGTAAAGGAGCCAAATAATGCTGTGCTGGCTGCTCACTGCATTTTATAGGTTTAAACCTGTTACAAGGAAGGTGTCCCTGGCTGTGGCAGGGGGTGGAATTGGATGAATTCTAAACTCCCTGCCAACCAGACCATTCTGTGAGGGCTCTATGAATATTTCCATCTGGCTGCTGCTCAGCCCTTTGGTGCCAGATGAGTTTAGAAGGCAAAGCAATAAGCCAGGATCACTTGGTCCTGCTCCCTCCCCACACACTGCTAACCCCACTCATGGAGGAAGGGAGAGATGGACACTGAAATTCATGCTTGAAAGATGGTTTCTTTCCTCCTTTCAAAGATTAATGAGTCTATCACTATGATTCTGAGGTGAATTTGGCACTTGGTACCACCAATATGAGCAGCAGCATAAAATGTATTCTCATTTTATTTACCTCTGACTAATTCTATATTTAATGATCTTGCTATTAGAGAGCAAGGGAAAGAAATAAAAAGGTGATTTCTCTTATTTTTCCCTTCCTAGGAGCTGAACCTTTCCTTCCAGGACCTGGGTGATCTTTACCAGGTGGAAAACTTCAAAAAAATCCTCCAAAGATTAATTCGGGTGGAAAAGCTGTGGCTGGTGGACAATTCCTTGACAGACCTAAGTGCCATAAGGTTGCCAAGGTAGACAGAATGACCCATTTTTATATTTTATATAGAAATCAAAATCTCAGAATTTTATCACAGAAATCAAAATTTTCCTGAAGTGGCAGCTGGAGCAGGATTTTGGGGGTGTTGGATTTAGAATCCATCAGTTTATTGCTGTTATTCATGTCACCATCCCCAGGCTGAAAATACCCAGTGAGGAGATCAGATGATGTCCCCTTTATTCCTGGGGAGTAATTCATGAGTCTTGTCAGCTTCAGGGAGATCAAAAGGGGAAATTGTTGAACACAGAAGGAATCTCTGTGCAGAGATGGTGGAACATGACTCAAGCAGAGAGGCCAAGCATGACCATGACAATTATAAATTCATTTTACCATCCACCTGTTGCTACTCTGCTGCTGTGTATTTAGGTGTATGGAGAGTTGTGGTACTGAGAGCAGAAATGCTGATGCATCTGTTGTACAATAGAAAGGAATTATGGAATATAAAGTGTGGGGATGAGATCTGGCAGTCCATGACCAGGCAAAACCAGCACAAATGTAAAAACCAGTGTGTAAAACCCATCCCTGTTTAGGGATCCTGTCCCAGATGTGATAGTGATGCTACACTTTGTACTTTACAGATGCAGAGAGCTAAATGCAAATAAAAACCACTTTACATCCTTCAAACAGCTGCCAAAGATCCCTCAGATTCAGCACTTATCTCTTGCTGAAAATAACATCACGACCCTAAGTGGGATTTCAGACTTCAGACACACTCCACTTGAATCCCTGATCCTCAAGAGGAATCCCTGTGAGTTCCAGGAAAGATACAGACAACTGTAAGTCTGCCCCTCTCCAGCCTAACAGAAGTGATAAACACAAAAAACAAATGTTTGTCAGAGTTTCAGAGGAATAAGATCTCAAATCCAACAAGCTGTCTAAAGAATCTTTTCATTTTCCCTTGGTTTCAATGCTCTGAAATGCCCCAGGAATGTGGGTTAGTGAGCTATTATGGGATAAAAGCCCCCAAATATTCAGAAACTGCCTATGATGCTTTTTAATGGCCTGACTGGCAGCTCTGGAGCTGAACTAAGCCCATGGATCAGGTTTACAGACAGTGAGCAGATAAATTAGATTCCCTTTTATTAATAGCAACTACCTATTACTCAATCTCTCTTCAGTCTCATTGTATCCTTGGTGGGCTCTGCAAGGAGCCCAAATTGCATTACATGTCAGAGATGGAATCAGGAGCATGTCTGGGAAGACAGGAGCAACAGCAGGGGAAAATTAACTTCCCTTCATTTCATTTTTCTGGATTCCCCCTGTCCCTGTGGAAGCTGCTCTGCCTCAGTGAAAGTTGTGGGATGTGTTTCAGACCCTGGAGATGGAAATTCTAATCCAAGACATTACAATCCAAGAAAATCCAGGAGAATATAATCTATTCTCAGTCTCACTCCTAGAAAATCTGCATGGTTTTTTTCCCCACTGCAAACACAGCCAGGTGTTGATATTTTAAAGATAAACCTTGCAGAGTGTGTCTGGAGTGAGACACATCTCCTCCCATCACTTCCTGGGAGGGGGGAAATACAGAAGTGTAAAAGAAGTGTTTAATGAAAACTTTTATAAATTTCCAGCATATTTATCCCTTTAGTCTTGTGGGCATCCCTTTGGCAGTGTGGTGCTGCTGCTTTCCAGGGGCAGGGAGGCACATATCAGCATGGAAGGGGAAAAATAAACTTTAAATTATGGATTTCACTTTTTATTTGCATATCTACAGGTCCAGGAGAACAAAAGCAGAAAACCACCTTTTAACAATTCCTAATTGTGTTTCTGCTCTGAGTCTTAGAGCAATTAAATATTGGTATTTTTTGATATGACTCTGATATTATGTTCATTCTTGGTGTTGGGAGACAGATTCTTGCAGTGTTTTATTGAGTCTGATGATATAAAAGTGGTACAATAGAGGGAAATCTGAGAGTTTTAATTAGCTCTTTATCAGATAAATTCTGCAACAAATGAAAAATCAAGATTTCCAACAACCCAAATCTATTTTAGATATGTTTGAATGTTTCTTTTATATCAGTGCATGTTTTTTTCCCCAAGATTATTTTTCTCAATTTCTATTTTTCTTTTGTCTCTCTTTAAGTGTGTTCTCCAATTTGCCAAACCTGAAAATACTGGATGGTATCCCAAAACTGCCAGAGGACTGTTCACCCCCTGATGTCAGGTTTTTTTACAGAATCTGCACTATACTCTAGCACTGCATTTTTGTGGGATCACAACTGTGCTAGAACCACCTTGCTTCAAAGAGACAATCAATCCTGCTTATGGAAGTTCTATTATTTTATTTTTTTTTTACTGGTCAAAGAGACATTGAAACAGAAATAAAACATTTTTCAGTGCATTTGTGATCCCAAGCATGGATATGGGTACATAAATAACACATAATGTTATACTGAATATCATGAGTTTGGTGTATTAAGAACAGTGTGTGATTTTCTCATCCAGGAACTCTGTGTTGACAACTACTCACAATTATTGACTCCCACTGCATTTAATGAAAACATATCCAAGCTCAGACCCCAAGCTCATTGTGGAAATGACACAGGGATGAAAAGAAAAGGAAAATAAATCCCACAGCTGAATAAAAAGCCCCACCAATGTCCAAGTGCTCTTTAATGAGATTTGTACATTGGAAAAGCTGAGCCACCCCAATCAGTCTGACCCTTAGAAATTTAAAAAATAAAATAAAATGAAATAAAAAAGATCTTGCTCTGGAGTTTGGTGTGGCCAGAGAGCACTGGGGAATTAAATCAAGAAAAGGAAAGGAGTCTTTTGTCTCACTGCTGGCATTATTTGGGATGTCCTGCTGCTTAACAGCAGATCCTCAAAGCAAAGCCACGGGAGGGAGAGACCTGTGGGAGCTGAGAAGGGAATTGTAAAGGCTCTCAGGATTTCTGGATGCAATTACCATTGAGAGGTGTCTGTCCTTGCCTTTGATTGATTTGCTGCCCAATCTTGGGGGTTTTATCCCAACCAGCACACAAATAGCTCTGCCACCAACAGAGCCCTGGAAATGAAGCCAGTTAAGAGAATTGCCTGGTTCCAGAGACAGTCAATAAATTCTCTGCTGTGTGCTGGTGCAGGGAGGAGGAAGGAGAGCTCAGCCCTCTGCAGCACAAATGGCACAGCAGCTCTGCTCAACATCTGTCCTGCACCCAGGCAGGAGAAATCACCAGCTGGGGAAGTCTCCAGGCTCTCCCTTAGGGCTGTCCTTGCCTCTCCCACAGCTCAGCAGCCAAAACAGGTGATTAAAATATTGCACTAATGAAATAATAAGATTTTAAATGTGTTGCAGGGTCTGGCTCAGAGGATTCTCTACAGCTGTGACAGGAAAAGGCAGTGGAGCACTGCAAGGAGGTGTCAGCTTGATGGTCACCCCAAAAATGTTGAATTTCAGAGAAGCAGAGCAGTGTTTACATGCTCACAGGATCACCCCAGCCCTGGGAACAGAGCAGAATGAGACAAACCCCTCCAGAAACACCCCCAGGATCAGGAGGGAAATTCAGCAACACACTGCAAAGAGCTTCTGCAGGTTCAGAGAGAGATGTGTGCTTCATTCAGAAACAACAGCACAAGCAGGGCTTTGAAACAGGGAACCAGAACATCAGGCAGGGAACTGCTCTGTGCCCCAGCACTGCCAGGCTGAACTCAGGGAATTCACCAAGTTATTTCATCCATAGCAGTGTGGAAATTTGAGGTGGTGCTGTACATGGCAAACTGGCCCAGAGCAGGAATCTTTGCTGTGGAGGGGATGGGAAAAAAAAACAAAGGTTTTTTATGGACTGAGAATAATTTAGAAATTAATCCAGATACCCTAGAACACATTAGCATTATAAAGATGTGTTCTATATAATATATATTAAATATATTCCTTCCAGCTGAGGACATGTGTGAGACAATTCCTTGACAGACCTAAGTGCCATAAGGTTGCCAAGGTAGACAGAATGTCCCGTTTCTATTTTGATATAGAAATCAAAATCACAGAATTTTATCACAGAAATCAAAATTTTCCTGAAGTGGCAGCTGGAGCAGGATTTTGGGGGTGTTGGATTTAGAATCCATCAGTTTATTGCTGTTATTCATGTCACCATCCCCAGGCTGAAAATACCCAGTGAGGAGATCAGATGATGTCCCCTTTATTCCTGGGGAGTAATTCATGAGTCTTGATTTTGGGAACTTCTCTTGGGTGGTGCTGGATTGAGAATCCATGAGTTGGTTGCTGTTCTGAGCTGATGGCACCAAGCCCTGAGGGGCATTAACCCAGCCCTGCTGAAATCCCAGCACCAGCACTCCAGCACTGGGCTCCCTTCCCAAATTCAGCATCAGAAAGGGAGGCTGAGGTGGGAAATTGCTCCAGTCCCTTGGGCAGATGTTTCAGTGCCCAGCTCCTGGTAAAGTCACCCCCAGCTCTTGCAGCTGCAATTAGGAAATTCTGGGGAAATTCTCCTGGGAACAGGGGCTCTGCTGCTTGCACCTGAGTGCTGGCTCAGCCACGGGACAAAGGCACAGACACTGATTTATTCTTTCCAAACAGGAAGTTGGTTCTGCTCTCATAATTTTTCATTTTATTATTTTAATGCTCTGGGATCCCAGGGAAATATGAGGTAATTCTGGGGAGCCTTGCTGATTTTATTTAAAGTGCATCCAGGAGTAAGAATGTGCTGGTGATGTTTGAGTCGTGCTGCAGAGAGATTTAAAGATCAGAAAACCACAGAATGGTTTAGGTTGGAAGGGACAGAAAAGCTGATTTAATTCAACCCCCTGCCATGGGTTACTCAAAGCCCCATCCAGCCTGGCCTTGGACAATTCCAGGGATCCAGGGGCAGCCCCAGCTTCTCTGGGAAATCTGTGCCAGGTCTTCCCCATCCTCACAGGGAAGAATTCCTTCCATCCATTCTGAAATGTAAAATAACAGCTGCCACAGGTGAGCTCAGTATCAAAGTGGCATGAAATCAATTTCCAATTACTTACAAAGATTCCTTTGAACCTGACATCTCATGAAGACTTGGCAAAGTGCTCCCAAAATCTTGCTTAACATCCTTGGGCAGGTCCAGGGCTGATGAGCCCAAATCTGTCTAATTCAGCTGTCTCTTCACTTCTCATTATGTCTACATCTCTCTATACAAATTAGAAAAGTTTGAATAGAAAAATTTGAGCAATATCAAATAAAAAAAAAAAAACAAACAAACAAATTAACTAAATGAATAGAAAGAAAATAAGGTTTTTAATTCATCCTGTCCCTGCCCTGCTCCTGCCCATGGCATTTCAGTGCACAGGGGGACTTGGGGCTGTTTTATTCCCTGACCCAGCACAAGTGAGGACCCAATTCCTGCCCAGATTGGATTCACCAGTACAACTTGCAGGATTTCAGAGCTGCAGGAGCACATCTCCATTCTGCTGCAGGGATGGAAGGGAGGAAAGAATTCCCAGAGCAGGGACAGGTCACAGCAAGGGCACTGTCAGGCTGTTAACCCTGGAGAAGCACAGCACTCTCCCCTTTCCCCAAAGAACCTGAATGTGCTCATTTATTTCACCATTTCCTTCCTGTCTAATTAAAATCAAATTCCTCCTGCTCTGTCCAAGGCAGCTTTCAGTCATCACCACCTAATTTTTGCTGTTCAATGAAGCATTTTCAGCATTTTTGATGATTTCCTTGCTATCAATACCAAAAAGGAAAATGAATTTGTTGAATATGCTGACTGACACTGATCCCTTTGGATACATGCATGGGACATGCAGAGGCACATGGCAGGAAGCAGGGTGGAAATAAACCATTAAGATATCCCAGATCACTCATTTTTCATTTGTGATCTATCATTCCAGACAGATTTGTGTTGGAATTGCCAGGTACACACCACATGATGCAGTTGGAAGCCCTGAAGGAAAGGAAAGAAAGCCATCAACAACAAATGCTATGAATAAAAACAGCTTTAAAAATAAATGTGATAACCTGAAGAGGGATGAGAGAAGCTTGGACAGTAATAACATGGGAATATCTGATGGAAATTCCTGTGCTCTTGGTGTATGGAACCCAAAACTCTTCTTTCTGCCAGGGCTGTGGAGCTGCCTTAGGACTGAGCTGAATCCAGCCTTCCTCCTTATGTTGTTTTAATTAATTTTCAATTCACCTCTTTCTTTCCAACTGTTTTCCTCTTTTACCTGGAGGTGCATCCTTTAATTGGTGCTGGGGCTGCAGTGTGCTGCTTGCAGGAGAGCCAAGGTGCAATTCCAGATATTCCCAGGGATTCTCAGGGATTCTCAGCCCCTGTCCTTCCCTGGAGCTGAGCTCTGCTGTCACCAGCTGGGACCAGGCTCATTCTGAACCACAGCAACTCCCTCAGTACCAATTTTAGCTACTCCCTCCTCTCCTCTTCTTCATTCCACTGCATAATCCTGTTTGAACAAACCCCATCATTGAAGATATTCACAGAATTAGGGGCTCATCTATTTGATAGATGCCTGTCTGAGCACTGGGAACTGTCACAGCCATTAATATTGTCCCAGGTGGAATAATCTGACCTGAGCTATCCAACAATGAGAACTGCAGAGAGCAGAGCAGCCACAAAACCCTGGCCATGAGCTGAAGTGCAGCTGCCAGAAGTTCAAATGAATTAGGGAAAAAAAAGTGTGTTTTATTCAGTGGAATGAACTACAGCCAAAAGAAACAGATTCCACAGGGAAATGCTGAACTTTCTGACAATAATAACCAGCTGCAATTTGCCACTCTTTCTTCCTTGAGCCATTCTGGGTCTCTTGGTTGTTGAGTTTTTGCTGGAAGTTGAACCCAGCATGGCTGAAAGAGCCCACCTGAGGGAGCTGGCCCTGGGTCTTGGCTTTAAAGTGCCTTTTTTCCTCTTTGTGCTAATTTTTTGGGTTGTGCAAATCACCCTCCAGTGCCTCAAAGAATTCCATTTCATAGGATTTCTAAAAGGAGAACATCCCCTCATTCTGGAGCTCTTTAGAACTGCCTGGATGTTCATGTGAAAGATCTCTTTTGGAGTCACAATGTGCTGGTGCTGTGCAGAGGGACTCCCAAAACCCTCTGTGGGGCTGAGCACACTCAGGACACCCCATATATCCCTCCAGACTCTTTCTGCTGGGCTCTGTTTAACCATTTCCTCCTAAAAATTAGGAAATTCAAAGTTTCCCACCTCTAATTTCACCTTCAGATGAAGCCCAGTGGATATTTTCACTCACTCAACAGGTATTTATTTACCCAGCATTTTCCCCAGATGGAATAATGTCCAGCACAGCTTTTTCATCCCCTCAGCTGAATTTCAGCCCTTCATCCCAGGCTGTTATATACAGAGGAAAATTCTTCTCATAATCACTTTTTGAGGGCTTTTGTTGCTAAGTTTTTGTTGTATGATGGAGAGTCTATGCTGCTTCAGCATGACACAATGTCTCAGCTCCTAATCCTTTCACAACGAGGCACATATATTTTACTTTCTTGAGAGATAACAGAAATCCTGCTTAAAACACAAAGCAGAGCCAAACAACAAGAGCAAAATTCTTGTACAATGAAATTGCATGAGCAGCACCGAGGGAGAATTTCAAAGGCAGTGAAACCTCTCCACAAAGGTAACTCCAGCCAGCAGCCACTGCCTGCAGGAATGGTTTTCAACTATTTCCACATTTTTCTTGCTCTTTTCTTTGACCTTTAGTGCAAGGCCATCTGTGCTGAGCAGCTGATTGTTGTGGTGCCTTGAGTGGCTGCCACAGAGAGGCTTCAGAGTGGATAATAAGGACAAAAACCTGTTGGAATTACACATTTTTAAACCTTCCCCCTTCCAGATAAAGTTTGACATAACTAGTTTAGCCCTTAAAGGAACAAGTCCATTAGCTCTTTGATAGATAATTTAATTCCTGATAATATATTGTGCTGGGTGGGTTGGGAAAACAGATTCAAAAGCCTTTTGGAGGATAATAAGAAATCATCAGGGGAACTAAAACACTGTGGAAAAGGAAAATAGTGGAAAGATGAGGCTGAGAGAGCTGGAAGTGCCTCCTTGGTGTGGGATTTTGGCAGCTTGAAGTGGGATCTGGAGGCAAGGGCAGTGTCTGGGGAGGGGATAAGGTGAAGAGCCTGGCTTGAGGGAAAATAAATTTTTTAGGCTGGTTTGTCCTCTCAGTTCCTGCTTTTCACTGTTAGATAAAAAGGTGTTGAATTAGGGGGCAATGGTCAAATCTGAGGAGGTTTTTCCATGACCTCAGGGATTTATGTCACTTTTTTGATTTTTATCTGCTGCTCCCTTAGACCTTTATCTCCAGGTAAGTCCACAAGGTGCTGGTGTGTGCAGATCCCTGCTGGCTCCTGTGCTTGACCCTGGAGCTGCACTGGGCTCCCCAGGTGCCCACCAGAGCAAGTTCTGGGTGTGGAAATGCAGAAGGAGAGAACTTGCTGTGTTTGTGGCAATGCAGGTGGGAAAGGCTCTGCCAGGCAGCTCAGGGACAAGCAGAGCTGCTCCATCCTGGATTTTAAGCTGCAGTGCCCTCAGCTATCCCACTCCAGCAGGCACAGCACACCCCCACCTCACCAAAACCCACCCAAATCTGTGTCTGCTCCTCCACTGATGGGTTTTTAGCCCCACAGCTGCTGCCTGTGAGCAATTTCCCTGCTGTGAACCCACCTAGCAGACACTGCAGCCTCCTGCTCAGGTTTGCCCTGGAGCAGGACAAAATGTCAGGGCATGTGGGAACCTCTCTCCTGTTTCCTCCTGCAGCCTTGTCACAGTTTTTTTGTCACTTTTCAGGCAGGAATTTTTTTTCTCTGTCCCTCCTTAAGATACAACCATACCATTAATAGGGAATAACTTGTCTGCCTGGAGCAGAAGGGGCTTGGAGAGCAGAGCACACAGAAACAAACCCAACATTCTAAAGGAGTTTTGGCAGAGCTCAGTCACTCCAGCAGTGCTCAGATTTCGGGGGGATGAGCCTGGAGAGCCTTTCTGCCACCTGAGTGGAAGCTGCTGGGGATATCCCTTCCCCTGGATGATTCTCCTGCTGCCCACAGGAGCAGCTCCAGGGCATGGAGGCAGCTCCCAAAATCCAGTTCCTTGCAGAGGCACAGCTGCCAGGGCTGACAGGTTGTTAGAGATTCATGTTCACTTATGAGCCATGAAATAAAGCTCATCTCCCCTGCAATTTACTGCTATGCAGTGCCATTGATTTTTATGGGAGCTGCCTGGTGTTTCATAGCAGAATGTAATTCTGCTCCTTCTTTTTCTTGGACATTTCCAATTTGCCCATCGTTCACTTAATGGCTCAGTCAAGAGCCCACTGAGCTTTTTATAGTATTTAAATGGGAGACATTAGCATAGCTTGGATGCTTTAATACACCTATATATGAATCTTTAATACATTCTTATTGATCAAGTCCTTCTATGATCACAGAGGACTGTCCTCCCCTTTACACAGGCAGAAAACTCAGGCACAGAAGGGAAAATTGTTTCAAATATCACGTGCAGGATTTAGCAAGAGGACTCAAACCCACTAAAATTGTGGAATCACAGAATGGTTTGGGATGGAAGGGAGCTTAAAGATCATCCAGTTCCAACACCTTCCACTATCACAGGTTGCTCCAAACCCTGTCCAGCCTGGCCTTGGGCACTGCCAGGGATCCAGGGGCACCCTGTGCCCATCCTCACAGGGAAATGGGAATTGGAAATTCCTTCCCAATATCCCCTCAAACCCTGCCCTCTGTCACTTTAAAGCCATTCCCATTGTCCTGTCACTCCTAAACAGTCCCTGTCCATTTTTCCTGAAGCTCCCCTCAGGTCCTAGAAGGTCACAGCTGGCTCACCCAAACTCTTTTCCAGGCTGAACACCCCAGTTCTCCCAGTTTCCACACATCAGCCGTGCTCCATCCCTCTGAGCTGGCTCCTGGATCCTTTGAGAAGGTTTTTGTTGCTGTTTGTGTTGGAGTTTTTGTGCCCAGCTGTCTCTGCCTTTGTTTCTGGTTTTGCACAGCTCTGTCTGGGCTGGTGAGGTTTAACCCTGCTCTGCCCTGAATTGTTTCAAAGGAGCTAAAACAGGTCCGAGGGTTTAAAAGGCCCTAAAGGAAATAATTAATTTACGAGGGTAAATTGTTGGTAAGACGATGTGAGTGTGTGGAAACAGCTCTTGGGGTCATTAAAAAACAAGAACAGATTTATTGACTGATCAGATGTCAATAATCTTCCCTTACAAGCGTGGACATTGTATCCTGTGAGGGAGCTGGAGCAGGCAGGGCAGGGATCTGCCATTGCTAATGCAATATTAAACAGCATTCCTCTCTACTTAATCCTCTTATTAGGTATTGCATTTCCTGGGCTGGCAGAGCTGGAGAGGGTGAGGCAGGCAGTGAGCTGCCCCTTTGTGAGCACATTTGGGCACAAAGGGATGATCCAGCAACCCATTTGTGTTGGTGATGTGCAGGAGGGGACACCCAAATGGACCCAAAACTTGTAAGGAATGGGGACAATTCCCTGGAGGTTTGCACTCCCCACCCCTGACAGTGGGATGGATGTCCAGCCCTGGATGGATGTGCTTCACACTGATAACACAAAATGAGAATTTCCCTCCCCATCCACAAGGGACCAAACAATCCAAGCTGTTCCTGCCATGCAGGAACCCTCAGTTCCTTGTTTTTTTTTTTTTCTCTGAGATGAAGTCTGTGGGTTTTGGAGGTTCCAAACCCACTGCCCACACCAGAGGGATCAGCCAGCACAAACAGGGAGGGGAATTCTGACCTGGTGGCAGCTCCCCTGGGTCTGAGCAGAATTATCCCAAGAAAACACCATCAGAAGGAAAAATGCAGCTTTATGGAGGCAAGGAAAGAACTGGAGGCTGGCTCTGTACTTTTATCCAAGCTGGATGCTGCTTTCTCCAGGAGGCACCTTTAGCAAAATCCAGCTGCTGGCAAGAGGAAAAGGTGATGTGGGATAAGCAAATAACAGATCAGGTTATTCACCAACAGAATTGGCAGTTGTGGGATTGCCCTGTAAGGGGGAAAAAAAATTGATTTTTATTTAATTTTTTTGCCCTCTGCTGCTTAAAATACCAGCAACCCAAGCTAGAGCTCAGTCTGTGATGCTGTACCTGGAATGGAAAACACCACATCTGCTGCACACCAAAGAGATTTAAGGCACCTTTCAAAAAGCCAGAGCTCTTTGAAATATTCATGACTCTTTAGCAGTTTGCTAAGATACAGAAGAATGTCAAATAACCTCCTCTCCTTTTTCCACACTGTAACATTCAATAGCTGGAGCTGTGAAACCCAGCAAGGTGGAAATGCCTTTTCCTTCTCTCCTGCCCTCACTGAGTGCAATTCCTGGGATGTCCCCTCAGGATGGGGCAGCTCAGGTTCATTTAATGGGGATGTCACCTGCAAAGCCCTCAATAAAGCAGTGTTTGGTGACCAGGGTCACACCTGAGGTGTCAGTGCCATTCATAGGGATGCATGTGGAGCACTGGGAAGGCAGAACAGCTGCTGGAATAACACAGGAGGAGTAAAGCAGGGTGAGAGAGGCTGGAGCTGGGTTTGTGAGTTTCCTTGAGTGTGACAGGGAGCCTTGGGTGGGGAATGCAGCAGGCACTGAGGTAAATGCAAATTGCAGCTGCAGGATGTTTGCTGTGAGGACAAGCCCGAGGGGATGTCTGGCAGTGAGGAAACACCCTGCAGAATAACCTGGAGAGCTGCACAGCCCAAATCCGTGTGGAAGTGAAGCAGGATAAAAGCTGTGGCTGCTCTCTCCTCATCCTTGCACTGAGTCCCCTTGCTTTGCCACACAGCCCCCAAATAATCCACAGGAACTCAGGGTTTGGGGCTTTGGAGATCTCCTGGTTGGGTTCCTGAGGCTCTACACAAAAACACCTGTGAGAAACTCCATTCTGAACAGCTTCCCAATTTTGAAACTGCTGAAAAATTTTCCAGTATTCTAATTTTAATCTTTTCTCAATGTCTCTTCAGGAACAACATGGATTGAGGCTTTGCAGATCTGTCACTGTGAATTATAACACTTCCACAAAGACTTTCTTCAAATCACAGCATTCTTTTCAACAAATTTATTTTAAAACTCATCAAAATATTGATTTTGAGGTTGGAGGCATCTCAACATTTTTCATTATCACACCACATCCCTTCACTTTACAACCCAATCGATCCATTAGCACGGCCATCTGGCATGCCATGGAGCAGGGAGGGGAACCATTTCCAATTTGCCTTTGTTTCCTAGAGCTTTTGGCAGCCCAAGGAGTGCAGTTGGCTCTTCTGTGCCACATAATAAAGCTCATGTTCCTCAGGGAAACAGGTCAGTGGCATACAGATATTCATAAAGGGCTGTCTTGGGTTGCTGGAGAGCCTGGAAACTCAGAACTGAGCTCATCTACCAAAGCCTTTTGCCCAAGGCTCAGGTAAACAGGATTCTGCACAAATTGCTTCATGTAATAGATATTTCTGTATAGCTCTATGTTCATAGATTTAGAATTCCAGGCTGATTTGGGCTGGAAGGGACTTTAAAACTCCTCCAGCTCCACCTCTGCCATGGGCAGGGACCTTCCACTATTCCAGAGTGCTCAAGATCTTATCCAACCTGGCCTTGGACACTTCCAGGGATGGGGAGTCCACAACCTCCCTGGGACACCTGTTCCTGTTTCTATTTTCTATTCCTGAACAGTGAAGAATTTAATACTCAGCCTGAATTTTCCCTCTTCCAATTTGTACCCATTATATACATTTATGTGAGTGTATCTATATATATATATATGTGTGTGTGTGTGTGTGTGTGTGTTTATATATATGTATATTAAACCATGTCAGCTCAATGCATGGGAGCTGTCACATTCCTCACCTGCCACAACCAAAGACTGGAAAATTGGCTGTCTGAAATGCAGGAATTCCACTGGAATGTTTGCTGTACACAAACAGCTCAAGGATTCTGCAGCCAGGAGTGTCCTGCCCAGGGCTGTCCTGGGCCCCTCACCACAATTGCAGCTTTTTTATTTCTGGTCAGAATTTTCTGGTGGGGTTTTGTTTTGTGTTTTGGTGGGAGGCTGAGTGCTCCTGCCTCACTGGGTGTTTCCCTGGCTGTGTTCTCACCCAAACCACCAGGACTCTGCTCTCCTGAGCTGTACACAGATTTTCCTTCCATCAGCAGAGTTCTCCCTGTGCTCTCCCCCTGCTCCCTGAACTGTATCCAGTATTTTGATGGGTCCCTGCCAGCTCTGGTCATGGGATGCCCATGTCTGCTCTGTGCTGCCAAATCCCAAAGTGATGGAACATTTATTTCCCTTTGAATTCTGACTTCCCCTGTCAATCCCAAACCAGAGCATCAGCTGGGATCACACTGTGAGCTGGAAACTGAGCATTGCCCTGTGCTGCTCATCCTCTGCTCCAAGGCCGGGGCTGCGGCCCAGCCCCACTTGTTTTTAGGTCACAGAAACTCATTAAATTCTTGATTTAGCCAAGCATTTGGCATTCCCTGAATTCCAGGGATCCTGTAGCAATAAGGATCAGCTCAGCTCCCCCATGGTTCTCCTGGGTCTGGCACTCTGACCCAGAGGTGGGAATATCACTAACATAATATTCCCTTCCCCTGCCTGTCCCTGCTTCCTGTATTAAAATGAAATCCAAACACCTCATTAGGAAAACTGACACAAACCCTCATGCTTGTGAAAGATCAGTAACTACATTCCAGTTTATTGACTGCAGTCAAGTTTTATTATGCCTCAAATAATTAAATACTGCAACCATGACATTAAAAATACAGGCCAATTTACCAAAATAATTGTATTCTGAAGATTATGTACATATTATACATTTTACAGTCTCATGTAAACTTTTTTTTATACATAAGGTAAATCTTATTTATGGTAACTAGAAAACCCAAAATACTCACTGACAAAATCTTCCTATGAAACATAAGCACTGGATCTGGGACAATTAGGAAAATTGCAATGAATGGAAACCAACTATAAAACATAATACAATCAAGTTAGTAGAAAAAACGAATTAAATTACATTCATATAAAAATTAAACTAAAAACATTGCTATGCATCATTATTTAAAAAAAAAAAAAAAAAAAAAAGAAAGGGAAAAACCCCCACTCCCTCTCCCTTTATATATTAACACAGCCTTTGATGGGGAGCTCCCCTGTGCCTCATTTCCAGCAATGGGGCATAGCCTGGGAAATCCAGATTCCCACTCTCCTTTAACATATATTAAATAACTAGTGTCTGTACCAATACAAATATTGTATCATTCATGCACTGGGATTATGTTCAGGGTAGCCCACACCAAGGCACAATTTTGTGTCATTTCCCTCCCCCCCTCAGGTTTCAGCATGCAGTGCTGGAGATGTTTGCTGGGCTAAACAACTTCTGTGGGCTTTGGCTCGAGTGTGAGTCTCACCCTGGGGCACACAGAAATCCTTCCAGCAGATTTTTGTAAATAAATAAGGAAAAGAAGGTAAAGGCCTTAAGTTCAACATCTTGCACCAACTGTGTCAGCTCAGCTACCACACCCTCCAGAAAACATGGCACTGAGGCAACATCACTCTGCTTCTGGTCAAATATTTTACACATCAACTAGGACAAGGAAATTGCTGTTGCTGCTGTAAATCTTCATCCCTGTGACAGCTGTAGTGTTTTGATTTGGCATAATGGAGCTCCAAGTCTAAATTGGTTTTTAGCTCCCAGCTCCTCTCAGCACAACCCCATTTGCATGAGCAGCCAGGTACTGAATGTAACTGAAGTACCTGGGAATGCTCATTAAAATAAATGCATAATTGAACTGTATCTAAACAGCTGCCAAAATTAACAGCTGGTAACCTGGCTGCACGCTGAAGGCTTGTAAAATTTGCATATTTTATAACTGTTCTGCACCTAGAAAAGGCCTGGTCCTGCAAAGGGCTCGGCCCATGCCTGACTTTGTGAGGTTACACAGAATAAGCAGCCCTTGGTCAGAATAAATCCATGGAAGACAATGAGCTGGAGTGACTGAAGTCACCTGCATTTAGGCACTAGGAATGTTCCTTCAGCACTGAGTGCACCTGACATGACACCAAACATTCTGTCAGGCCTGGACAAGGTGAAAGTGTATCCAAAATGGCCTCTATAAACCGTGCCCAGAGTTAGAAAAAATTCAGCCTAGAGGATGTCTGGTTATGTACAGCCTGGATAGAAAGAAATCCTAATCTAGAGTATCAAAATATTGTATTCATATAAACACAGGACAGCACCTAATAGAAAAGTAAAAAGTGGAAAACACAAGCCTTTTTTTTTTTTTTTTTTTGGAAATTAAATACCCTAAAAAAATTGTTTAAAAAAAACACAACAGGAATTTGTGTAATGGAAAAAGAAAAATGAAGGGAGGAACTACATCTCCCCTCGTCTGCGAGTTTTTGCTGCAACAGCTCTGCCTTCCTCCTCCTCCTCCTCCTCTTCCTCCTCATAATTTTCTTCATGAATTTCTTTCTGGTTGTTATCTTCTTGCATTTCTTGCTCTTGGTCTGTCCCTCTGTTATTCTTTTCATCTGCCTGATTGGGGAAAACAAAACAAAACTTACAACAGATTCAGTGCCAGCTTCTTTACAGCTTGTTTTAGGGCAATGAAATGATTTTCAGCTGGAGTTGTGGGCAGAACAGAAAAAAAACACATTTTCCAAAGCCTCCAGGGAGCAAGAGCTGACATAGAGATGGAAGGGTGAGCTAAAGGAAGTTGGGACAGCATGGAATGTTAAGCTCTGTGATCCAAAGCAAGCCAGAACAGTTATTATGTCCCATCCCTGTCATGACCAGTTGTGACCAGGGTTTGATGCTGTCCCTGAGCCTGGGCCTGCACAGGACTCACATTCTCCTCGTTTTCCCCATAGGGCTCCTCAGCATTGTGCTCCAGCTCTCGCTTCTTCTCCTCAGTCAGATCCTCCTGCACCTGCAAAGCACAAGAGATGCTCTGTATGGTTTAACTGCCTTTCAAAGAGTGGCCTGTGGCACAGCTGGGCACATTCTCACAGTGACATTTTTACAGAATGAAGATTCTAAAGAAGGGAGAAGAGAGCAGGGGGAGGTTAAAGGAGGATAAAAAGAAACCATAACCACCCAACAATCAAGAAACTCACTTCCTCTGAGAGCATCTAACTTTTAAAGACAATTCCCACAGACAATCTCTTCCAATGCTCTGCTTGGAGAGAGCAAGTCATGCTGAATCTGTGTCCCTGATGTTCAGCATCTGGATCTCTGATTCCTTTCTGTTCTGTCAGCACGCTCCTTCCATGCCCCACTTCCCATGTTAGGTGCAAATTTAAAAGAGGAATGTTTTGAAGTTAACTTGATTTCCTTTTGGGAAGTGCTGCTGTGCTTGTCTGCTCCAAACAGTGTCCTGTGAGCTGGGTCAGAGGCATCCATCACCCCAGGATCACTCTGGCAAAGAGCTGAACAGCCATGGATAGTATCTGAATGCACCTGCTAAAGAAACTGATGCCCACTGCAGCATCTCTTTTCTCTCTTAATTGCTCACTCAGTCCCTGCTCCCTCTTCCCTACTTCCAGGTCAGCACAGTGGGCACATCCTTTAGGAGGTGTGTATAAATTGCTTGCTGTAAGCCAAGAGCAGCTGCCAAAGGCCAGCTCTGCCCAATTCCCAGTGGCCTGCTTGGATGTGAGCAGCAGCACTTTGCACTGGTGAATGCTAAGTGCAACCCAGCTAATCCAAAGTGCTCCCCATGAGGGAGTCACAGCAGCCAATTTCAGGGCTTTTCTTGAAAAGGATTTTGTGGGAAGCAGAAATAGGATTTAATGAGGTACTGCTGAGGGGCTGTGGGGTGGCTCAGGGTGATGCCTGCACAATGAGCATGATATGAAGGAAAAAGTCCCTTCCCTCTCTCTCTCCTCCAGCTCCATGTGCTGTCAGCTTCCTGAGCAACTCCATGAACTGCAGCTTGGATTGCTCAGGAGGAGCACAGATAAATCAAAGTCAGAGCTAAAGAGTAAGTAAGTGGCCAAGAAGCAGTTTGCTCAGAACTGCAGTGTGTGATTAGAGATTAATGAGGTTTTCTGTGACCTTGAGGTTTCCAGGAAATTTTCCTTGTATTGTGAAAGGCTTAATCTTTTCAATTATTGCACAATTAATGCTGTGTGGCATGGATGACTAATGGATTGCAGCACAGGAGCATGAGTAACCCTGAGTGCATCCAGAAGGGGACAGCAGAGTCATGGCAAAGACTTCCCAGCTTTGCTAAAGTCAGACAAAGTGATTTGGGTTCATCCTGCAGTTCTAGAAGACACCAAGGTTGGTGTTCATGCAGTTGTGCTCTGCTGCCTGAGCCTACACCTGCCTTGGGTCTGTGTTCTTACCTCCTCTTCTCCCTCTTCCTGGTATTGTTCATCCACATTATCCTCCTGCTGGTCAGGATTTCCTGCCATCTGCACAAAGATCACATAAAAATTCAGTTCTATGAGCTTGCCTAATAACCAGAGGGCTGAAGATTAAAGCTTCTTGTTCTGGAACTAAAGCTCTCTGTAAAGCCAAAGTAACAATAATGGCAGGAGAAGTTTTAGTGCATTCATTAGCAGTAGTGAGAGCCCAGCTCTGTGATTTAAAATTGCCCTCAATTAAAAAATAGCAGGATGAATAAGAAAAATCACTTCACAGAATAAAGCAAGACTTTCCATACTAAGTAGGAAGACAATGGAGTATGCACCCCATTGAAGACCAGTGCCATAAAAACTCAGACTCTCTCTGCCTGGAGGAGTTTACAGCTCCTTTACAGCTGAAATGTGCAGCTTTAAGCTCCTGAAGGAGCTCTAGAGGTGCCTCTTTTGCCTTTACCCACCACCAAGTGCTCCTCCATTCCTGGATGCCCTTGTTTCTGACCCATTTCCTTGTGCTTTTCATTTTCATCAGGCAGGTTTTCTTCTCTCTCTTGCTCAGCTTCTTCAAATTCATCTTCTCCCTGATTATTGGGGTCATCAGCAGGATTCACATCTTCCATGGCTGCCTTCTGTAATTTACAGGAGTGAGTGTTAAACACTTTTAGCTCATGGTCCAGCTGCATTTCCCTTGAAAGAACAGCAGCAGGGGCAGTCACAGGCAGCTGGAATCTCTGTCACTGCCCACTGGCACCACTGGAATCTCTGCAGGATCAGGGCTCACTGAGGTACCTCAGCAAGAGCAGGGACAGAGGTGCAGGTACCTGTCTGCTGAAACCACAGGATCTGAGCACTTTTGTGCCAGAGGCTGCTGAACAACCTGTGTTTACTGACTAGCTGACAGTGCCTGATAAGGCCATGTGAACAAAGATAAGAGTTTAATGCTCACAGCTCCACACAGAGCTGATGGCATCATTCAGTATCAGCTTGTGCTGCTCTGTTGACCATAGCTATGTCTACAAGAAAACAAAACACTTTTCACCTTTGCCATGCAGAAAAGGAGCATTTTCTGCTTATCATTCAATAAATGCAGTTTTATATCGTTATAGACAACAAATTAAAGATCCATTAGAAATATTCACTGTACATCTTAATTTGCTGAATGGGAGGGGAGGAAGGAAGATGCACTTGATGTTGACAGCAGCAGGTAAGCTGGAGTTTGGGGGGAGACACAGGGTGATTCTCCTGCCCCACATCTCTGTGCAGTTGATATCAGGGCTCAGTTCAGTGCTGACCTGATCCTCTTTCAGGCCCTCACACCTCTGTACTGACTCCAGCTGGTTTCAGTGGTACTTGGGCTGGCCTTTAATTAATGACAGCATGAAAAATAACCCCTCTCATTTTGACTGGGCACTGCTGGTATTTTTTGAAGCCAAATGTACCTGTTCAAGTCCCAGCTAAAACCAAATCCTTTATTCCACCAAAAGCACAGATCAAAGGAATGTGGAAATAAACACCCTGCTTCCAACAAGGAAGCTTTTTCCTTTTATTTCTTCCTAAATAAGTAAGGACACATTAAATGGATTTTAAACTGTTGTTTTCAACTGTCAAGCCTGTCTTCCTAGCAGACCTCTGCTTCTCTCACTTCTAGAGGTGCAATTATGTCAGACGAGACCTGTGGGTTCTCACTTCAGTAACACTGCAACCCTCAGCATCTTAATTCATACTTACTGATTCATCAGCCTGCTGATTTTCTGCTTGATGTTCTGCTTCTTGCTGCTCATTTGCATTATTCTGATCATCATCTTCACCTTCATCCTGGTGCTGGTTGTCATGTTCATAAGCTGAAGAATTTTTGAGGTGATTATTGTTTTACAGCAGTTTTTAGTTATCTTTTTAAGAGTCTCCTACAGACAAGGTTCCACATGTGTTTTTAGCAATAGGCAGCCTTTACATAAACAGATAATGTTCACAGAATTGATTTACTCCTAATAGGAAATAGAAATTAAAAGGTCAGGCTGCGTTGGACGGGGCACTGAACAACCTGGGCTAGTGAAAGCTGTCTCTGTCCATAGCAGGGGTGTGGAATGAGATGAGTGCCTTCCAACCCAAACAATTCCATGATTCTGTAACTTAAAGAGATCAAACAAACCCCTAGGCAGAGCTAGGAACATAACCAAGATCCACAGAGCCTGGTAATAACAGCTCAATCAAAAGGACACTTCTCCTTTCAGGAATGTGGATATGATCTTTAGTAATTCCCCTATTTCACTCAGCCAGTTCAGCCATGGTTATTTGAGCTTCTGGTTTTAAATTGCAAGTTTATGTTTCACTTGAATCCAATCTGGATATGAAACGAATATTAAAGTCTCCCATGCAAGGCAGTATACAGAGAGCCTGTGAGCATGGCAGGGACAGAAATTTTCTCTTACCTCCTTCGTCCTCCTGAATACCTTGCTCTTCCTCCCCTTGTACAATGTCCTGGTCCATGTTATCATAATGAGCCTGTTGGCTGAGAACATTAAAAGCCAAGCATCATTTCAGTTTCAAAAGTGTGTTTTCTGCTTTAATAAACAACCCTCCCACCTGCAGCTCTGCCTCTCTCAGCAGCAGCCAGAACAGGTCCCAGTTTCATGCTCTATCATCTGACATTTTCTCACATCACCTTTCCTGAAAAACGCTTGATAGAACAGAGACACTCTTGTGCTGCTACACTGACTTTGTGTTGTGCATCTCTGCAGGAAGACTCTGCAGTCCTGAAGGATATGGGTCAGGCAAAGAGTAAAGTCAGGACTCTGAATTTCAGGGAACAAACCCCCAGTTCTTCAAGGGATTGGCCAACAGGACCCCCTGGAAATCTGCCCTCAGGGACAAGGGAGCAGAACAAAGCTGGCAACATAAAACCCAGAGAACGACAAACACAGGAGGGAGAGTAGAACCTGAGGTGGTTTTTGTAGAGTTTCTCCCCTTGCTCTGCCTGTCTCTGCAGCTGGAGCTCTCTCTCCTGGAGCTGCTGCTGCCTCAGGAGCTGCTCTCGCAGCCTCTGCTGGTGCAGGGCTTCCTGCTGCTGCTGGAGCCTCTTGGCCTCCTCTGCTCTCTGTGCTCCGAGGTGCTGCTGCTCCAGCTGCTGCTCGTAAGCTGCTTTCTGTCTCTGTGTTGGCATTACCTGGCACAGAAATGTGTTAGTCACACATTAATCATCCTCTCAGTGATCAGAAACAAGCAAGGAGAACCTGTCCAGAGGGAAAAAAGAGCTCCATGCAATTACAGCAAAGTTATTTCTAAGTTTTTGTGATCCTGCTTAAAGTTAAAACATTTTTTGGAACACAGACTGGAAGTGTTGGGGTGTTTGTGGAGTACACAGGGAAGAAAGAGGAGATTGTGGGCTAAGGAAAGCCATGCTTTTCCTACAAATAACAACAAAACTCCCAACATATTACACAATAAAAGTAGGTTTTGATGACTGATAAGACAGCTAAAGTTTCCATTGATTCAAGTGGTAATCTCAGGAGGAGCTGTTTTCAGCCTTCAGTGAGACACTGCACATCTTTTTATACTCAGCAATAACTCAGAGTAACTCCAGTTTCACAGCTTAACCCATTGCTGCTGTTCTGACCCTCTGCACTCCTTCAGCTCTTCTGCAACAGCTCCTCACTACACCAGAGTGACACAATTAATCTGCCAGGACAGAAAGTGTTTACAAAGCCTAAAGTGAGACCAGTGAAATACATTTTCCACTGCAGAACCAATCTAGGATGTAAATCCAGGATTTGCTGGCTTTATTTAGAGCTGCACACTGATATTTTAGTCATGTTTAGTCATTCCCTGTCAAACAAGAGTGAGCACTGAGCTGGCAGAGTGTTTGCAGAAGGCAGGTACCCCTGACAAGGAAACACTCTGCTACTTGCTGAGATGCACCAAGTTACCAAAGCAGAGCAGTTCTCCATCCCAGCCTCCCTCTCACCTGCTGAGTTCTTTATCAGCTACCACGGGCCTCAGGTTTAAAGAGGGAGACAGGATTCAGTCTGCTGCTCTTTTTTTTTTTCCATCTGTTGCTTTTTATCAGCAGAATTAATGTTCATTAAGATCTGGCCAGCACTGCAGTACAAGTGTGCTCAAGTTGAGCCTGAATTCTATTGAATCCAAGTGCTTTGAATCCCTAATTTTTTATAAACATGACAGTAATTTTATTTAAAAACAGTGAGTGCTCTGAATCCCAAACTCCCTATAAAAACTTTATTTTTCCTGGAAACAGGTGACTGCAATACAAGGCCAGCAGTGATAAGAGAAGCCTCCATCCAAACAGCAGATTTAACCCATTAGACAAGAGCTCCCTACCTCTGAGTGCAGGTGATCACCCAACATGTTGGTTTCTTCTTCCTTTTGTTCCTGCTTTTTCCACTCGTGCTCTTCTGGGACTTGGTCCTGCTCCTCCTCCAGGTGCTCAGGCTGCCCTGCCTGCTCCATTTCTTCCTCTTCAAGCTCCTTTTTGCGCTCTTCCTCCATCTGCTCTGCCCGTTGCTCCTCATCCTCTCCAGCTTCCTGCTGCTCCTGGATGTTCAGCTCCTTGGCATCCTCGTGAGCCCTTCCCTGCACATGGAAAGCCTCAGCCCTGTCCTGCTCCTGGCTCTTTGTTTCTTCTCTCTCCCTGGCTTCTCATTCTGCAAAACAGACAGAGGATTATATGTGTACAACACATTTATGGGTTTCAGTTTCAAGAGAGCCAAGGACAGCCTTGGATCCTTTATGCCAGCCAGGAGCTGTTGTCAGGAGGCCCAAATGCCTGGTTTGGAATGAGCTCCTCCTGCCAAATGGGGTCATTACCTGGCCTGTGGCTGCACAGCTACACAAGGTGTTGTACAGTTCCACTACAGAGTAAGTTAAGCCTCATTTTAGCTGAAGTGGAATAAAAATTCTTACAGTTCTACAAAGCCAGCTTTGTGTTTTAGAGACACAGTTTAGTGCTGGCTTTGGCAGAACTGGGTTCACAGCTGGACTCAAAGATCTTAAAGTTCTTTTCCAACCTAAATGATTCTATGATTTTTATTTCTTGTTGGTTCTGCTGGCCAAAAATTCTTGTAAAACAGAATCTCAACTGGTTTTTCTTAACTTCTAGATTACACATTTTCTGCTTGAACCTTGGTGTGCCAGTTTTAAATTCACTGACCATCTTCCACTGGAACCTTATAAAATAAATTTTTTTCACAACTTCTAAAAGCTTTCTGTAACACTTGAGATAGCTAAAATTTTAGATTTCTTATTAAAAAAAATTAGATTTTGAGCAACTTAAAACTGAAGCAGTCGTGAGAAAATATAATTAATAGATTTTCTTACTACTCAACAATGAAACCATTCCTCACTGCTTTCCTGCAGAACTGACAAAGGGGCACAGTGAAACACACACTCCTAGGGGACATTTAGCATGTTTTGCTGAATCAGAACCATTCCTGAGTGTCTGAAGCCCTTTACCTGCTGCTGCTGCTCAGCCCCAGCTCCGTGCTGCTCTGGGGGGTGGCTCTGGGGGGACGGGCCCCGCACCTCGGGCTGCTCATTCCCTCCTTCCACCCTCTCTGCATCCTGGAAACTTGGGATTTTCTTCAGCGTGTCCTTCAGCTGTTTGTATTCCTCCACCTGAGTCTAAAGCCAACATGTTAATTACAGTGTGTCCAAATTAATTTCTTAATCAAATGTAGTCACCTTGGAGTGAAGTTGCTGGCAGGACACGTGGTAGAAAATTTGATATTTCAGGGAGGGGAAGGGATGGGAGCATTTAAAATAAAATGTTTTCTTCCAAATATTAGATGACACTGATCCATCAGGATCTTTTCAAAGTGCACATGCAAACAAAGTGTATTAAAAACATCTCTGTGGGACAAAGAAGAGGAGGTGTTTTATTCATGCCAAGCAGGAGAAGTGTCAGAAGGGGGTGATGCAGCTTTCCTGGCAGACTGAAGCGAGGGAAGTCGAGAGCATCACAACTTCTCCTTTGCTGGTAGAAAGAAGTGCAGTTCTTTCAGAAATAGAAGTTTTAAAGTACATCTACATGATGTGAAAATGCCAAGTCCTCAACATTTAGACAGGTGTTAGACAAGACAACAGCCAACATACGGAACTGAGGCAAAGAAAGTCACAGTGGTGAAGAGCAAGGGGAAAAACAGAAGGGAAAAAAAGAAAAGAAATAGAAGGAAATGTAAATTTCTAAAGGCTTCCTGAAATGCAACAGTAAAATGTTGGAATTTGATTTGCTGATTAACTTTGGACAGGATCAGGAAGCTTTAAAGAAAATCCAGCAGGGCTGGTACCCCAATCCCTGGCTCTGCAGCAGGAAGATTTCCAATTCAAGTGGATTTTTTGGGGTGGGCAGGGTGGATAAAAGCTGACCAGCTGCATACACAACAGGTGCCACACCTGAGTTTCCCTGCTGCTCCAGGGGAGGTGTGGGTGTGTTTAAGAACCTCCACAAGCCTATGGACCCTAAAACAGAATGGCCTAAAGGGAAAGCAGAGTGCACAGTGATTACTCCTGTCAGTCCAGGGGGATGCTTCTGCTCCCTGATTAACTGCTGGAGAGAACAAACTTCAGAGGAAAAAGGAGTATTTACTGAAGATAAAACTAATACTCAGGTCTCTGATTTTTCTGTCCCTACTTGGTGACCATGCAGAGAGATGAACACACTGGGAGCTGCTGGAGAGATCCAGGGGAGGCTGTGGAGAAGCTCCAAGGGCTGGAGCCCCTCTGCTCTGGAGCCAGGCTGGGAGAGCTGGGGGTGCTCACCTGGAGAAGAGAAGGCTCCAGGGAGAGCTCAGAGCCCCTTGCAGTGCCCAAAGGGGCTCCAGGGGAGCTGGAGAGGGACTGGGGACAAGGGATGGAGGGACAGGACACAGGGAATGGCTTTGAGGTGAAGGAGGCAAGGTTTAGATTTGTTATTATGAATAAATTCTTTACTATAAGGGGGGTGCCACAGGCTGCACAGGGATGTTGTGGACTCCCCATCCCTGGCAGTGTCCAAGGCCAGGTTGGAGAGGGCTGGGAGCAGCCTGGGATAGTGGAAGGTGTCCCTGCCCATGGCAGGGAGTGGGACTGGATGAGCCTTAAGGTCCCTTCCAACCTGAACCATTCCATGATATTTAAACAGTGCCCATCCAGATCAGCATTCAAGTACTCTGTTCTATTTCAGTCACTTAACTGAACATTCTGATTCAAGGCCACAGCTTAAAGGTGCTGATACTGGCAGAAAACAGGGTTTATTAAAATATATAATTAATCTGCCTGGCTGGGAAAAAGCACAAAGACTAAAACACTTTAAAGATTCAGGTTAGTGCAGTATTGACTGCTGGTGTTCAATGTCTAGAATGCACCTAGAAATAGAGGGATCATTTATAGAGCTGGAAAGAATCCCTTGGGGAACTTCTGCAGCTGGTTTGCAGGAGAAACGACACAAAAGTGTGAAATACCTTCTGTTCTCAAGGCATGTGCAAGACCCTTCTCTGGAGGGTCCCCACAGGACAAATGTCACACCCTGACTGCAGACAGAGAGGCTTTGTGTGACACAGGCTTGTTAATTAAAGAACTGAACCAAAGCCAGGAGTGTGGGGAGCTTCCCTTTGGGTTTGGTGAACCTTAAATCAGCCCTTCCACGTGGCCATGTGGAATTTCAGATGTTATCAGCACATACCACACAGCAAACGTGGCCGGTGGGAGAAGAGCTCAAAATTGGCTGCCAGTGTGGTTTAGTACTGCAGATTATGATTCTTCAGATATTCAGTATGTGAGGGACCTTCCTGATCTTTCCCTAGTTTTTTAAAGTCTACACATATTGACAGGCACAACAAGCAGAACTGGGAAAAAATAAAAGATTCAACGCTTTTCATGATGCTAAAGATTTTGTGGACTGTGAAAATGCCTAAATGAAGAAAATCAGTCAGGAATAAAAATAACTTCACACTGCCTCATTGCCTTTCCCTCTGATCTTTCACCAAAAGTCTTCCTCTGCTCCAACATCACTCCCACCTTCAGATTCCCTGTGGTCCCCACAGCTTGCACTGGCACAGCTGACTGAGCCTGCAACAGTTTGTGCTTCATGGATAGTTCACTTGAAAATTACATTTAAGAAATTTAATGCTGCTGGCTCTTCTAAGAACTAATTTGAGTTCCACTTGGAGTTTACATACCTCCATGCACATCTCCATCTCTGTGCTGCTGCTGAGATGTATTGCCCAGAGCAGCTGGGGCTGCCCCTGGATCCCTGGAAGTGTCCAGGGCCAGGCTGGGTGGGGCTTGGAGCAGCCTGGGATAGTGGAAGGGGCAGGAGGTGACACTGGATGAGCTTTTTCCAAACTACTCTGGAATTCCATGAAAGCCTCACCACCTTTCCAGTCACACACAAGAAGAGATCTTAGACCAGCATCCAGACCTAAGAGATACATGTGAAGGTGAGAGTGCAGGATGCTCACAGCAGCTCCATCAGAGAGGACAGAGACAGGAAGGCACTGACAGCTCCCAGGGAAGCAGACTCTTCTCACAGCACATGCACTGCTGGGCTGGCCCACACCTGCTCTGCCCCCTGAGCCCTGGGAGCTGCTGCAGCCTCCCAGGAGCAGCCCCTCTGTGCCATGCACTTCTGGCACCCCCATGCCAAAGGCACATGCAGCACCCTGCAGCCAGCCAGGCCAGGAGAGATTGGGGAGACAGAGATTTGGGAAGCTGAGAGCTGGCAGGAGCTGCCTTCCTTCTGACCTGAGCAGCAGCTAGTGCACTCTTGTGGTCTTCCAATGTCACCACAAGCTCGTTGTGCTGGGACAGTAAGTTCTTATGCTGTTGCTACACAAAAAGAAGAACACCACACGTTTCACAGAAAGTTCATTCTAAAGATCAGTAAGGGAGGCAGGGGGCGTTTCAACTAGGAAGATAATTCAATTGATTTTGAAAAGGAAATCCTTAGCTGGAATGACAGCACTTATTTATTTCACATGGAATACATATTAAAAAAGGCAGAGGAAGCAAGCACACTAGGGAAGGCAATTTGGAGGCCAGGATTTGTGTAACTAAAATAAAATTAAAAGTAGGGGCAGATGCTGATGAACATTAAAAAAAAAAAACAAAAAAACAACAGAGCTGGTAAACATTAGGCATTGAGTTTTGCCAAAACCCAATTTTTAATTTGTAAAACCAAATTCTGATTTCTATACTAAATACTTTTTTTCTTGTTTTGTTTTGTTTTTATGGGCATATACCTGAAGTGCAGGTGGCCAAAGACAAATCCAGTTCAGTCTATTCCTCTCCTTTTTCCCACATAACAGAAACTACAAGTCTACAGCCCAGCCTGCTTTGGGCTTGGGAAAACTTGGGAAAATTCTTTCCTAATGATCTTGAAAGCTCTCCTCAGGGCAAAACCTACCTTGACATCCTGCAGCTGGGTGTGAATGTCTTGGTGAGCTTTTCTCAGCTGCCTGTTCTCCTCCCGTAAGTTATACAGGGATTCTGTTGCAAAGAAATGAGAAGAAACACAGAATTTAAACCTGGCTGGATTTGTAACACCAGGCAAAGCACCAAAATTAAAACTATAACAGAATCCACATAAAATCCTACAGGAGTGCTGCAGTAAAAATTAGGTAGAATAATTCTAAGGTTTGTTTTTCTTACCTCTCTCCCCAGCCCTATTAAAAGCTTTCCATTTTCAAGCAGAAAATTGTAACATTTGGTGAAATCTTCTATCAGTGCACCCAACCTGCACCTGGAATTCTGCATCACTGCTCCTGCTGGGTGCTGCAGATGGCAAAATTCCCTATGGAAATCTGAATCCTGGAAAGGCAGAGAGGAAGGCACCCTCCTCTCTTTCCCCACATCACATCTGGTGAGTGAGAATTTTCCATCACAGAACTCAGCTATTGCTTTGGAAGGGATACCCAGATGGCTCCAAAAGCTTCGGGGATCAGGGACAGAGGCTTCTGTTCCCACTTCTTACATGATATTGACGTGGAGCCAACAAACAACCTCTGCCTGCAGTGCAGACAAAGCTGCAAACAGCTCCAGAACCAACCCATGAGTCAGGGACAGAGGGCAGAAAAGGCTCTGATGGACACAGTCCCATCCTTTTGTTCTTGGAACTGTGTAATGAGGATGGAAGAGGCCTGAAACCTGCCCACAATCTCGAACGGGAGACTGGATACCAAGGGTAAAAACTGAATTCATCACCCAAGTATACAGGGGCAACATGCTGCAGAGGAATTGGTACATACAGGGAAAAAAGGAGTTATAAAATGTAAAGGAAGTCACTTCATAAAGAGGCAGAATGACATCTCTGCTAGCAGTAGCAAATATTCTTAGGTTGCCTTTCAGTTACAAAAAAGAAGAGACAAACCCTTTCCCTCCAGGTTTATACCAGTCTTAGAATTAAAAATTAAAGACTGACTCAGCAACCTCTGACACTCAACAGGCTTTTAAGTGGATTTTTTGCTATTTCTGTAACCCAGACAGAAACACAGAGTACATATGAACATATTTCAGAGAGAGGTCTCAGAAAATCATCAATAAATGTAACTTGTCAGGAGAGAGGATGCATGAACGACCTGTGTGTGAGAACAGAGAAAATGCCTCTCTCACACAATGCCAAACACCCAGTTTAATGTGGGCAGCCAGACACAGGTTAAATTTACCCTTCAGCTTGGAGATCTCCTGCTCCTTTTCCTGCTGCAGCTGTAGGTATCTCTCCTTGTGATCACTGAATGTCCTGCTAAACTCCTCTCCCTGTTTTCGGTGATCTTCCTCAAGGTCAGCGTGCTGCTTCTTCAGTTCTTCATGTTGACTCTGCAAATACCAAGTTGGGACACTGGAACAGCTCTGTATCTGCAGATCTGGCTAATATTGTCTTTGGCAATTTGTTTGATGAATAGGAAGCATTCATAACAGGAAGGTTATTATTCAAAGCATGCACATTGCAGCTCCTTCCAAGCACAAAATGATCTCTGTGATGAGCAGGCTCCTGTTCCAGGGCTGTGTCACCTCACCCCAGAGCTGCACTGTCCCCCTGGGAGCTGCTGAATGTGTCTCAGAAAATCCCTACGTGCTGAACTACATGAGGGCTGATAAGTCAGCATTCCTAAAAGTAATTGCATCTGATAAGATTAAATTACCCACTGGAAAGCCTGACTAGGAAAAACTGCAGGAAACCATCTTTTAGAAGTCAGAGGAAGGCACTGTCCACAGCCTGACACTCTGCAGTGATGCCAGCAGCCAGCCAGGCTGTGTCTCCCCCGTTCCCCAGGTGCTCTGCTGTCCCAGTCACCCACCTTCAGCATCTGGTGCTGCACGCTCAGAGCGCTGTATCTGCTGTTGGAGTCTTGCTGGAAAACAAAAGCACTGGTGTGAAACCCCCTGACACCACCCTGAGCTCTGCACATGCAGCTTCTGGGACTCACAGCCAAGAGGTGCAGCTCCCCAGGACACAAACCCATCTCTGCCCTGGCTTTGGAGCAGTGCAAGCCCCCAGACTCTGCACCTACTAAAGCAACAACTGATTTTAACTCCTGTTCCTCAGCTCCCAAACTGCTCCCCAGTTTCAATATGAAATAGCCATAAAATCCTAATTTACTTGCTTTATAAAGAGTTCTCTACAGGTCTCTGGGTCCTCTGCCAGATAGAGCTTTCCTTCTGGCACTTGGTATATAAAACAAAGTTTCTTGATGTTTTTATGCTTTCCAGTTCAAAGCCCATGTGTTAGAAAGCTGTCACTGTTCTTTTCCCTGGGGGCTAAGCTACAAAAAGATTTCTAACACCTTCTTATTCCCCTTTCCCCTTAAATAAAACAGCATTACATTTGAACCACCATAATATAAACAGAGGATTATTTTCTAAATTAATTTTCTGGAGAGGTATTAGCATCTCCCACTATAGCTCAAATAATTAGGAATTGGAGAGCACTTATGAATGCAGAGTAGAACTGGGATAAGTGAGAGCTCTTTCAATTAGTATTTTGCAAGATCTCCTCCTTTGAACAGTCATAATTGCAAAGTATTTCCTTTTCCTTGCAACTCAAATAGCATCAGCTATTAAAAACTTGTACTAGGAATGATGACTTACCCTTCCTTTATTTAGTGTTTCCTGTGCTTCTAGTTTATAAACAAGAAAATCTGCAACATAAAAGGGAAAGTACTGATGAAAAAAAAACCACCAGGAAGATGAGAATCTGTGCTTGAATAACCTGATTGTTGAGTACATAAATTCTCTTTAAGAGCTGAACATTCATGCAGAAACAATTTTCAAAGGATCTTAAAAAACAAAAGGAAAAAAAAAGAAAGCAAAAGGAAAACAACCTATGGAGAATTTAACAAAATGCACAAATTTTAAAATGCACAAACTTTAAAAAGTTTCATAAAATATTTTCACTTAAAGGTTTCATACTATAGTGAGAGATGCAGAGTTCAGGCTCAAATCTACAGATGGGTAATTAAATCTGATACATGAACTCTCTCAGCAGAAGCCCAAGAGCATTATTCAAAAGGAAAAGGGCATTTATAAATTGTAAATTGTGTATTCTTGGAAACAAAACATTTCCTCATTGATTTCTCAACCTCTCTCTTTGCAGGGTTTGAAAAGGTGTCTCCCCCTCGGGTAGCAGCAGGACCATTCTACACTAGATGGCACCAGAAACCCACTGAGACCTGCACAGTGAGAATCATCTCTTACTCCTTGTCAGCTTTGCTACAGGCATATTTTTAATTCAGCAGCTGAGTCCTCAGTTGAAGGAAGAACAGAGGCTCTACCCTGAAAATTGCAGTGAATTTAGAGGCTGAGGAAACTCAGAGGATTGAATCCTGCTGAACTTCCACAGAGGGCACACATAGCTGTAAGAAATACAGTTTGTGTTTGCCTCACACACGTAGAATTTAGTTTTAATCAGGAAAAGGTGTGTAAGAATGTGCTCACCCTAAAGCACATGTAAAAGTACTGATTTCCAAGTTTAATTTCCAGTTGATGGAATGCAGGAAAAGATGTCATGGTTTTGGTACAAGTTTTGAATTTCTGGCATGCCAGGACAGGATTTACAAGTGCCCATACCCCACATGCATGTTGGGTTTGTTTCATACATGGATACAAACATACTCTCTGTGTGCATTACTTCATATTGCAGTCATCTGTAAATAGTGTTAAAAAGATGGTTGCTTTTAAAAAGATCCAATTAAAAAAGATTAAATAAAAAAGAACTATTAGAAAGAGCAGCACGGCTCTGCCAAGTGGATCCTAATATATTGTTTATATATTACCCAAGTCATTTAAAATTGAAGAAAAACCATTTGAAATTACTTTCCACTATAATCACATTAAATGCCAAAGTGAAAACTACATTTTTACCTTCTTTTGCTTTCTTATGTTCCAGCCTTTCCTTTTGCAATGACTTTTCTAATCTTGACCGGTGCTCATACACAACTGAAAAGGGAAATTTTGTACACAACTCATGTAAAAAGTAACATACACAAACCTCACCATCCACCCCAACACACCCAGGGAATGTTGGCACAGAATGCACCAGGAAAATACAAGTGGAATGAGGTCATGGGATAAAGGGCTGTTTGTAATCCTTGTGACAGTAACTTTTTCCCTTTTTACATCCTTTATGGATCCCAAATCCTGCTCATTTGCATTGCTTAAACATGGAATGTGATAGCCAGGTGAGGGATTTGTTTGGAGGGGCAGAGAGCTGTGGTGGAGCTACCAAACCCTCTTTGCTTCTCAGAAATGCAGGGACATTTTCCACATTTCCACCCTCCCCTGCCTTGTTTGCACAGAGACAAGGAAATAAGACAGGACAGCTCAGCTGCCAGAGGAATTCCTGGCAGCACACGAAGTGTGCCAAGGAGGGAAGGGAGATGCCCAAGGACAGGACAGCTCCAGGAGGAGCAGCAGGGCACTGCAGCCCAAGCTGAGCACGGGGAGCCTGGGAACACCCTAAATTCTTCCAAAAACTGGGAATACAGTATTCCTCTGAACTGTCTCCCAGTAAAAATGACTCCCAAAGACTGTCCAAGCTGTTAATGATTCCTCTGCAGACACCATCCCAAAATGGGGTTTACATTTATGACTTTGTTTGTTGTATCCAGATGTGTATCCAGCCAAGCCCATTTGGCTGCCAGTAAAGCAGGATTTCATTCAGCCTGTGCTTTGGACATGGAGTTTGGGATGTGGCACATCAGTCCCTAATTACCCTTTCCTCACCTCTCATTATCTGAAACAGCCAAGTTTGCAGCAGAGATATCAATTAAAACTCATGGAAATATACAATAATATGTATTTAAGCTCAGTTTAACACAAGTATCTCTCACTGCCCAAATTACAGTTTGCATTCTTCTAATGAGTTATTAATTTGTATTAAAACAATGAATGATTTTTCCACCAAAAGCAGGAAAGTCATTTTCTGAGAATAAACCATTGGTGAATGCAAGCCTTCAACAAGAAGCATCAAATAAAGATTTGTATCTTAGCAGCCACAGAAAACTCCTCTTGCACCTTAAAACATGTTCTCAATTCCACCAAGGTGCATTCTGCAGCCTTATCTACAAGTGTTTTAGCTCTGAAGCTGGATTGCTAATCAATCCCTGGCACCTATCTCCACTTTGCTATTTATCTTCTGAAGTCAAGGGCATCAGCCAAGATGAGCCAATGTATCAACATCCTCTGGAAGAAAACAAGCAGGCAATGAATATTGAAAAAGTCACCAGCAGACTTGGAGAAGGGAAAACCAAAAGGCAGCACTACACAGTACTACAGTAATGGTTTTATTTAGGCCCTGAAGGTGGTGAATGCTGAATTATTGTGCAAAAGGAACAGTGGTTGCAGCACTACAGCTCAGGAGAGCAATGAAAATCCATAATGGGCTTCCCCTCCCATGCAATCAGGGTGGAAAAGGGTTCTTGGCAAACACAGGAAACCACAAATGGATTTGGAGGGAACATTTTCCATTCCACCTCTCCATCTGCAAGTACACCTTCTACAGCTCCTCCCAGTGCTTTATCCAGTGTGGGGGGAACCCTGAACAGCAAACCCACCACAGGGGCAGGGGAAAGGGGCAGAGGAGGCAGGATTTGGGGTTTAGGGACCTCTCAGAGAATCCCTGCTGAGCTCAGGGTCTCACGCTGCCCTTGCAGTGCATCCTCTCCTCCACCTGCTGAGTGCCAATCCTTGGAATACTGGGACAAAGCTGGAGAAGTTCTAAAACAGCTCCTCAGTTTCTTTTTCCTCAGGAGGAAAAACCTCCTCCCTCACCTCTGCCCTTTGAGTCCAGTTTCTCATTGGCCTACCACATTTCTCTCTGATAAAAGTCCATAAAGTGCAATGTACTGAATGTGTTGATTAAAAATAATTATTAACAAAGCACAGCTCCCATGTTTTCTCACTTGTTCCACTAGGGAGTAGGATGCAGGTCAGATTTTTTAAGTACATATTGGAATTAATCTCCCATAAATCTGAATTATTTCCACCAGTTAGGAACTTTAGGAAGAGCCCAAACTAAGGGCTTGTTACTACAGCAGGAATTTCTCCTTCTTCACTGCCAGCCTGGATATAAGATGTCTGAGCAAGAATCTGAAAGAAATAAATACACTGAAAAATAGGTTTTATAGAAAAGTCCAGCCCAGTAGGGGGTGGAGCCTATATAAGGAATCTGACAAAACCCCACTGCTGGGATGCACAAATCATTTTTCCTAGGGTAAGCTTTTAATTTTGCACTGATCTTTGCACAAATAATTGAACTTTATTTTTACATTGCATTTAATAGAATGGTAAAAAAAAAAAGGGGGTGGGGGGAATGTTGTCATTTAATGGCTAACAGGCACTATTCCAAAGGTGGAATTATTGCAGGTGTCAGCTTAATTCTTGAAATTACCTAGAGAATAACCTTTGTTCATTTGTGCTACCTACACAGAACAAAGAGCCACAAACTCAGAGAGCCCAGAAACTCAACCGGTAACCTCACTGATCAATTAAAGACCTTTCAACCTCCAACAAGGAAACACCCAAATTCCTGGAACTCATCCCAATAAAATCAAGTCGTCAAGATTTTCCCCACAAAGACAAAGAAGTGAGGGAGAAGGGAGGTGTGGAATGCCCTGTGTGCTCCCAGATTGCACCACTTCCACCAGTGCTGAACGTTAATGACAACACAGGAGTCAGGGAGGTGATGAAATGGAGATTATTTAACACTCAAGGTTTCCTTCTCTTATCTTTGCTCTGCCTCTCATAGCAATAAAGCTATTATTAAGCAAAATCAGCCATTATTGTACATTTAAAAGAAAGCATTTCCTAGTTTACATTATCAGCAATGTTGTGCCCATGTTACTTTAGCTATTTGGTCACTCAGGAGGATGATCCAGTGCCCCAGCTGCTCCCTGGAAAATTAAGATTACATTGGGATTTAAATATACATGATACAAGAAATTTTACTAATTTCAACATGACTGCTCATTATACAACTCTGAAATCTTTCTCTGAGCTTACAAGAATACCTTTCACTTAAAACCAGCAGATTTCAGTAGTGTTGGCAACACTCAGTGTTGTTTTCCCTCACACTGTGGCAGAGTTGAACTGCACCAGCAGCATGGGGTAAACCACACTGGCACCTCTCTAGTGACACTGTGAAGGTCTGCAGAACATAAACTTGTTATAAAAATAGTTAATTCCCCATTCTTGTCCCTGCAAACAGAACCATTTATAATGTGAACCCATGGCAAGAGCTTTCCTGCTGAGAGTAAAGCATTTCCATGAGCCAAAGAGGAATCCCTTCAACATGGGGTGTAGGATAAATTCTCTAATCCAACGACAATAATTAAATTTTGACCTCAGATGACACTTCATGACTCCTCTGACACATTTAATGCTGGGAGAAGATATTATTAATACACAAGACCTGCTCCCCAAGCTTCCAGCCCTGAATTTAAATCAGTGAATCTGCTTTCAAACAAGATCCACTGATTTCACTACTGATAATCTTATCAGAAACAGATTATCAAACTGCAGCAGCAGGATTCCCCACCATGGCACAAACCATGCTGGCCTCAGTATCACAGTGTGAGCTCCATCTATTTCAGACACTCAACAGAGGGTTTAGCAAAAAATGGGTATTCAACATTGCAAATAACTTGGAAAAAATGGAAGTATTCCCACAATAAAGACTAGGAAATCTCTGTTTTAGGCACAGAGCAAGAAAACAACATGAAAACATCTATTTATCATAGAATGGTTTGGCTTGGAAGGGACCTTAAAGCTCAGCTTGTTCCACCCCCCTGCCATGTGCCCATGTGTGAAGGGACTCCTTCAATTCCACTAGACCAGGTTGCTCCAAGCCACAGTATTTACAATATATTGAACAAAATATCAAAGCCATTCAATAATTTATGTCCTTGAAGTTTTCTTGTTTGAATTTCCACAAAAAGGGCAAAAATAGAAGCCAAGGTAACGTGAAACTGATTGTGTGTGAGGCTTCATTGTGGAAGATCCAGGCAGGGATGGACTGCTCTCATTCTGCCCTCTGCAAACCACAGCTGGCACGGTGGGGACTAGGAGAATTACTTTTACTTCCAAACAAACTCCTACACTTTGCAATTTACTCACATGATCAAGTAATGGTTTTTCTAATTACAACCAGCCATGTCAAATTCCTCCTGGAAAACCACACCATGCATTAACAGTTGTGCTTAAAAATGACCCCTGCTTTGACTGAATTTACTAATAATTTATTTTGCTCAGAGTAGTAATAATTGAAAAGTTTGTATTTAATATCTGGAACTTTACATTCAGGGGATTTTTTTTTTAAAGAGAAAACATAATGTGCTTTTAGAGATCCTGCACCAAAAATGAGCTATCAATTAAAATAAACCTGTTCCTCAGACTTACTCAGTATTCCAGGAAGAAGTTCCAACTAAAAAGTTCCAGTAAGCAGTTCTAGTTTTGCCTTCACTGTAGTTCTGAAAAATGGGAAATGCTGGAGAATTTGGCATATTAATGCACTTTACCCCAGAAACACACACTTGCATTTCTAAGAGATCACTGTGGCCTCTATTCAATTGTAAGGATGACAAGAAAATTAATTTCTAAACTGAAGCAAACATCTACATTTAATAGAATCCTTTTACTGCACCCAGCCTCCCATTCTGCCTTTCTTAGAAGTCAATAACACCTCTAGGAAACAACAGATTTAAGATAAATTGGGACAGAAGGAAGGATTTATCATGTTCCAAGAGTAAACTGTAATAGCTGCTGCTAAAAATAAGTTGGAGAAGGGGTATTAAATGTGATTAAATATTTAATCCCTCACAGATAGGCTTCAGACCTGACTTTTATCAGGAAGGAGATCATGTTTTCCAGAAATTATTTCCAATGTATTCCACAAAAGGTTTCTTCCAACCCTTGGTACCATGGGTGGGAGCAGCATCCCACCTTGCATTACTGTTTTCTATACACCAGTGAGTGTATAGGGAGTGATGATAAATGCAAATACTGCAAACAAAACCTGTGTAGTGATTTTAGACTAAAATTAGCAGAAAAACACATAAACATTGATAAAAGCTGCAGAGGTAAGAGTTTTCTTCTCACATGACCTCTGAATCTCTGGGTCTGCTCAAGCCTCAGCTCCAGGAAAGAAAGGCCTGTTCTTTCTCTCAAAGTGTTTTACACTTTGTTTTCAATTTTATGAAGGTCTAGTGACTGTATCTTACACAGTGTCAGGACGTATATAAATACCTATTCAGAAATTAGTAAAAAATACAGCTTGAAGAAAAAAGCCCAACCTATAGATGCACAAACTGCATCCAGAATTCAAGAGTTTGAGTTAGTGATTCATTTTTTGACTGAAAATGGCTTTGTGGACTGTGGTGGTGTGGACAGGAGCAGGCTCCTCAGTGTGCCCTCTAGGAGCTCAGGCAGGCCATACTTCTCTCATCATCTCTGTAATTAAGCCCTGGAAATGACTGCCAAACTCTGGGACCTGAGTCACCTCAGGAAAACAAGACAGCAGGCTAATTTCAGATACCTCAGGGGAGGGGGGAAATGTAGAGGATGAAGTGGAGCAATTGCAGTTTCTTTTACTGATTAATTAAAAATACATAGTGGAGAATTTCAAGATGTTTGGGTTGAGCTACATGACCACAAAAAGATCAGAAGTGCATTCAGCTCACAAGACCCTTCCTTAAACAGCATCCAAACAGCTTGAATTCCTCAAGTGCTCACCTCAGGCTCTGACATGACTAGAAATTCATGCCCCTGAATCCTGAAAATCCCAAGAAAAATCACCCAACAAAGGATTCAGCTTTAATTACTTGTTCTCTAGAGCACATTTTTTTCCAGTAATCTGATTTATTTAGCTTTCATTACCATCAAACCTCAAAGCAGCACCTGACTTTCAGCAGGGCAGATTAAATGACTTTTTCCCTGCAAGGATCCCATTCCAAAAGGAGCAAAGTGAACTCTGTTAGCCACAAATTGCTGGCAATATCCTCACCAGCACATCAGAGATGCTATAATGGGCACTCAAATCTCTGAGAGGGTGGAAGCCTTACTCATAAGTTGCCCCACCCAAACTCACAGGCTGACAAGCAAACAGCCAGCCCAGTAAGACAATGTGCCTGGAATGTCATTTTTAAGGCTCAGGAATTCAGTGAGGCAGGAACATGTGGCAGGAGATGACAGCCCAAGAAGCCAGAATGCAAACTCACCAACGTGAACTCAGCTCCATCACTGACAAGCTTTAGGAGGCTTAAATCATCATTTAACAAATATTTGGATCTAATTTGCATCATGTTGACTACCAGGTCTTGTGTCAAAATCCAGGAACAAACCCTTCCCATCACCTCATTCTGCTCAATATTCCTTCAGACTGCCCTGTGATCCTCACTCCAGCTGGGGTGCAAAGGGAATGATGCAGCACTGGTAGAAATTTATCCTGGAACTGTTATGCCCACAAGGAAAGGGCATTTGGGCATGGATTACAGCAATGAAAAAATATAATTATGGACATGTGCTCAATTTATCTTCCAAGTCAGAATTCAGCTGCTGGACATGGAAATTCTGCTATGGACCTGGAAACAAACTTCCCTGAGTTAACTGATCTGAAGAGAGCTCCAGCACCTCTTCTGTACTTAGGTTATGAGTAAAAGCTGGATAATTCCAGATAACCCAAAATCTTGAGGTTGAGCTGCAAAACAGACACATATCTATCTAGTTTATATATACTTACATGTACATGCAAATGCTTATGTATATATATAAATATACATTACACCATATATATCTTCCATACTGAAATTCTGCACAATTTCAAGCATTTTACGGGTTTTAAGTATATAGAACATTAAATACCCACTGAAAATGTGAATGGAGGTACAACAGGCAGCTGCTCAGAGGAGGTTACAAACCAGTTTTCCATTTCAGGAAGCCAGGTTGCAGAATTTGGGATGCTGCACTTGCCATTTCAGGGGAAGCACACACAGGATCTCTCAGGCAGCAACAAAACACTGTCAAAGTGCTGCAGTGTTATGTGCAACCTGAAAGTCACAGGAATGACAGGAATTCAGGACTCTGTTACTAAGAACAACCAAACCCACAGGAGCTGTAGCAGATGCAGCTCTACTCGTCTGAAGCATGTGAAAAAGAAGCCATTAAAAGTAGTGCTGCTTCTTCCCAGCTCTGCCAACTCAAGGTACTGTAAAAATAGAGTTGTAATAGCAAAGTACACCCAGAACTGTGATGTCAGAGCAGCTCTGGCATCTGTGCAGTTTGTATGCAGATATGATAAATATTAACCACTAAAGTGACACAGAACTGTGCTCTAGATCAGTGCATTGTGCAATTCCACACACATAAAGCTACCATAGATCTGACCATCTCCCAGCAGGTCACCCCCTCAGTGAGCCTTGATTTAAGACAATTGGCACAACAGGCACAGAGGAATCTTCATTTGCTTTACAGCTGGTGCTTCCTAGCACTGGATCAGAAAGCTTTGAGGAAATCCACACCTTGTCCACAGTAGGGAAAACTCTCAAGTTCAAAGTCCCTGCTGGGCTGGCTGCCAAGATCACAGGACAGTTTCAGGCTGTACAGAGATTGCACAAAGCCAACAGACACGTTAAGATTCTCACAGGAAGAGCAGAAAAATTCAGGTAGTAAAAGTCACCAACTGTAGGCTGTTATTAAGATTAGGGATTAAAACAGATTAAACAGATTAAAATAGTACACGAGGGGTTACTTAACAGCCAGAGGATGAGAAGACAGAAGCTGCAAGGGCTAAGAAGATGTCTGTAGATACCTTCAATCCTGCAGCAGCCACAGGTACAATCAGACTCACCTGCAGCTCTCAGTGTGGTTCTGCTCTAGCAACTGAAGCCTGTTCCTGTATGGCCAGTAGCTCAAGACTTAGTTTGACAGTTTCAAAGGAGGCAAAGAGAATCAAGTTTTGCTTTTATCACTTTAAGAAATACTAAGTAAGATTATCTCCATGTTTCAAATATATATAGTGCTCAGAGAATGAGGCTTGAAAATAATCAGCTTACTGGGAAGATCAGCTTCTCTATGAAAGACCTTACAGATAACAATGACTTTAGGTTTTCTCAGCAGTCAAAAAATTTTGTGTCATCTCTAAATTTTGCCCCTGGTATTCCCTTTGTGGATTACCAAAGCAGCCCTACTTTCTCCATGCCCAGCAGAACTTTGTTAGAGAAAAATGCCAAAGTTTGATATTCTTCTACAAAATCCTCTGCAATCTGATCCTCAAAGAGGGTGAGTTTAAGATGCCAGTTATTAACCCAATTATTGTGTTTCCCAGGTCTGCCATCCTTCCCTTTGTACCCTGGGCTTATTCCAAGGGGCACAAACACTTCTCAGCAGAGTGGCTGAAGCTGTGAACACCAGGGAGAGCAGAACCTCCCAAAAGCACAGCCATGTACAGCTCTCCTCAGATCAGGTGTGTGTGTTAAATGATTCTGAGACTCTTCCTGCACCACTCCCCAGTGATCTGTGCATTCTGCCTTGGTGTTTCCCCATGAATTCCCAGGAGATTGAGTCTCCTTCATGTGTTGCTGTGCTTGAGCAAAACAAGGCAATGAAAAAGATAAAAATCTAAGACAGCTGGCTTTTCAAGGAAAAACAGAAAGAACAGCTCATTCGGGCATGAAGAACTGGCAAGCACCAAAAAGAAGGTTGTTATTACCTACATGGATGAAAAAACCCATAAAAACATAAAAAATGGTAGAGGGGACAGCAGGAAGTGAAGGGAGCTGCACTCTGAGCTACAGCTGAGGATCTTGATTCAGATTTTGGGCAGACCAAAGAGATACAGGTCCTAAACTGCCACTGTGTCCATAAACTCAGGAGTGTCCATAAACCTCAGGCATTTCACAAATGGACTCAAGTTGCACTCCCAAGCCCCTCTGGGTGCAATCAGGAAAGCCTTTGTAAGCTCCAGCAGTCACAACAAAACCCTATAAAAAGTCAGACAACAGGTGATACTTCACTGTCCTCCAAGAGATTCACTCCAGTCAGACTTCCAGGGGCACAGCCAGCCTGTCACAATACAGCCTCAGCATTCTCAAAAACACCACTTTTAGAAGTTGCCTTTTATTCTTGTAATTTACATTTAAACCTATAAAAGCCTTCTGATGACATGGTTGTGCAGGAAATAGAAGTCCAAGGTATCCTTTTCTGCTCAGCTTTTTCAATCACCCAGGAGAGCTGTGAACACCAAGAAATAAATCCCTGTTGCTGCAGAACCCTCCTTTTTTTAACTTTGCCCTTTAACTGGTTTCTTTTTACAAGATTTCAGAGTGCTTCCATCATACTTCAGGCCCACAAGTTATCTCTAATCCAAGATCTACAGAGAAACTGGTTATGCTGCATAGAAAAGATATGTTGCATTACTTTACCAATGCATACTTTAATTTCATTGTTCTCATATAGCAATAAACTCCATGAATGATCTCTGGACAGCCAAGAGATGTAGCTCAGATATTCATAGAGGATTTTGCTTTTTTTTTTTGTTTTTTTGTTTTTTTTTTTTTTTTTGTTTTTGTTTTTTTTTGTTTTTTTTTGCAACAGGAACATTGTTGATTTAAAATCCAGGTCATTTAAAATCAAAAGTTCAAAGTGCAGTCAGATACTGCACCTGCAAACTGGATTTGCTGTCAGCAATTTATGTTGTTTCGAAGTCTCTGCTTAAAGAAAATTCCTTCCTGTTTTTCTATAACAAAGAGTTAAACAGGACAGGTTCAGGAATGGGTTTGGTGGTGGATATCACAGCTTGTGCCCCTCCAGGTGAGCTGGGTGTAGGCATAGGCTCTGAATTCCCTGTGTTCTCCTTACTAACACACTCCTACTGCAAAAATCTGGGTGATTGTGCAGGGGAGGCCATTGCAGAAAGACAGGGAAGAAAAGTTTATTTCCCAGATCCTCTGGAGTCCTTAGGACTATAACTTCCCTTTACTTTGGTGGGACATTAGGCAGCTAGGGGCTGCTGCTGCATTTAGTATTTCTCTAGGCTCTCACCCTCTCTTAGGTGTAACAGCTACTTCCAGAACACAGGAAAATTTAAAGAACCATTTTTTATCACTACATTTTACTTTTCCTACTATTCTTTGACTTAATTGCCAGTGATTATTTTTTTTTAAACAGGGTTTACTGCTACTGTATTTGGCATAGATGAATTCTCCTGCTTAATGGGCTTGATACACTGGCATGGATCCCAGAACCATGTGAGTTTATTGCATGGATCATCAAATCTATTAATGTTATCAGATCCTAGTCCATATTTCACATGTCCCATTGATACACTCAAACAAGCAAGAGAATTACAGAAAATGCAACTCCCACAATTGCCTGCTGCTTCCATGAACACGCTTGGAGAGATGATGGCTACTCAAAATCACATTTCAAGTTCAAACCAACAGACCAGACTTTACATACCTGATGCAGAGAATCTCTCCTCTGTGTCAGGATAAAGTTTGTTGCATGGTCCTCTTTGGCAAAGCCAGAGCAACAGAAAAAGCCAAGTTGTCAAATCTGAGCCTGAGAACAAGATGTTCCTGTGTCCTCTGTTGGCAGATGCACAGCCTAGCTAGAGTAGCCCTTTAGCCATCTGCCACACACCCCCTTCCCAGCCAAACATTTACACCTTTTTCTGTGATTAAAATGAAGGTTTCTGGCAAAGAGCCCCCTGGTATTACCTAGAAATGGAGTGAAATTGAAATACTAAGTAAGGATGGTGTCAGCTGGTGACTAAATGTGCTGAAGGAACAAATCACTGTAAGAATGTAACAGCATAAACCCAACGCTGAGCTCTCTGCACACAAACTGTGTGCTGCCAGGCATGCTTTGATGGATGCTTTCACAGGGAAAAGGACGGCTGAGGATCACCCTGAAGTTTAGTGCTGCTACAGCAGATTCCTTTGATTCTTCTTTCATGCTATTTTGAGAAAGAAAACTTGACTTGGCTCTGGGCTTTGTGCTGACCTGATAACCTTGCATTTGACAATTAGAGAGGTGCTGAGGTCTTTCACTTCTCAGATCACTGATGTTTCAGGTACATCCCTGCTGCTTTGCTTCTGATTTTCTTGGCATGCAGATGTCAGACATGGACAACTTTTCATTTTCAACTAGAGGACACTCACATTTGCTGCATCCTTAAATCACAATACACAAGGATCTTTATTTATATGACACCTTTAAGCCAAGAAATTAAAAAGTTATTCCAAAAGTAATAGAACAGCCTTAGACAAGTAACTTACTTGAACTTTACTTTCAAATCACCCTCTAAAACCACTTTATTAGAATACTGTCCTCCACCCTGGAGCTATTTAAAAGTTTTATGCTGCCCAGGAGCTGCAGATGGATGCTCTACATAAAACCCTGCAAGACAACAGAGAAGACCACAAAAATCCCAGACTGGACACGGTCTGCAGTGCACGCCTGCCTTTCCCATTTCTGCCAGGAACTGCCAAGTGATGTGCAGTCCTTGGGGAATAAGAGTCACTACAGGATGTGAGGGCACAAGAGCTCTCTAGGAATCCGGGACAAAACCTTCCCCTGCCCTCGGTGGGGCTGGGATCCCAGCGCAGGGAGACCCCAAAACCCCGTAGGCTGCAGAAGAAGAAGGGGAAGAAGGAGCAAAACTTTGAGAGAGGCTGGACAGCCGGAGAAGGAGGAGGAGGGTGCTCTGCAAGCCTTGGGGAAGGGCAGCAGAGGCTCCTGCCCAGGGAGTACCTTGTAACTGAGCCGAGAGCGACTCCTGATGCTGCTGGTACTTGAGCGCCGTGGCCTCAGCCTTCCTCAGCTGGCCCTGCAGCTCGTAGTAGAGCATCGCCCCGTACAGGAACCCGAACACCACGGTCAGCAGCAGCAGCGTCTGGAAAATCCGCTTCTGTTTCCGGGAGCACATCCCGTTGCCCATGTCCCCGGCGGGGTCCCGAGGGCCCCCGCCCGTCACGGCTCAGCAGCGGGCTGGAGGCGGCGGCATCGGAGGCCCCGGGAGGAGCAGGAGAAGGAGGAGGAGGAGAAGGAGGAAGGGAAGGAGGAGCGGCGGAGGCGGGGCCGGCCCAGCGTTTCAGCCCCTGGGCACGGCCGCGGCGCCCGGGGCGGTCTCAGCGGTGCGGGCAGCAGCGGGGCTCATGCCGGGGATGCTCCGTGTCCCTGTGGCCAGGGGGGGCTGCGGGCCGGGGCTGCGGGGGAACAAAGGCAGATGCCGGCCCCGCACTGACGTGTCCCCGCTCGGCCGCGGCTCCCCCGCCGCGGGATCCCCGAAGGAAGTCCCGCTCCGGGCGCGGCCTCATTGGGTCGGGCCGCGGGGCTCTGCCCTCCCTCCGGAGCGCATTGGGTGCCCGCCGCGTCCGTCCGCAGCGGGCCGCGCTTCCCGCCCGCCCCTCAGCCTCCAGCTTCGGCCCCGCATCTCATGAGATCCGCATTGCCCGAGCCCCGCATCCCCTCAGGCCCCGAGTCTTCAGCTTCGCAGCTCCTCAGCACCTGAGTCCTTCAGCCTCGCAGCCCCTCAGCTCCGCATCCCCTCATCCCCTCATTCCCTCAGCCCCGCATCCCCTCAGCCTCTTTTCTCCCTCAGCCCCTCATTCCCTCACCTCCGCATCCTCTGAGCCCCGCATCCCCCTTATCCCCGCATTCTCTCAGCCCCGCATCCCCCTCAGCCTCTTTCCCCCCTCAGCCCCTCATTCCCTCATCCCCGCATCCCCTCAGCCCCTCATCCCCCTCATCCCCGCATGGCCCTCAGCCCCGCATCCCCTCATGCCCTGAGCCCCTCAGCCCCGCATTCCCCGGTGCGGGGCCGAACGGTGATGAACGGGGGCTGTGACACCGGCGGTGACAGCGGGGGTGACAGCGCGGGTGACACACAGCGCGTGGCCCGGTGGCACCGCCGGGACCGTCTGGGCTCAGGGGCACCGGGAAAGCAAAGCCCCAAAAAGCCGCTTTGAGCGTGTTCATGGAATCGCAGCATGGTTTGGGTTGGAAGGAACTTTAAAGATCACCCAGTGCCACCCGTGCCATGGCAGGGACACCTCCCTGTCCAACCCGGCCTTGGGCACTGCCACGGATCCAGGGACAACCACAGCTTCTCTGGGAATTCCAGCTCCCCACCCTCACAAGGAAGAATTCCTTCCCAATATCCCATCTGAACCTACTCATCACAATAATCTATTTATTTCATAGCTTGTTGGCTGCACTTTGTTTCAGGGGTTGATTGTCACAGCCTTCAGTGTCCTTGGCCTTTTCTTCCCCCAACCAGGCCGCTGGTGCATCTCAGTTCAGGCTCCCAAAACTGTGCCAGCCTAATTCAGTGCTCCCAAATCCCTCTGTGGTGCAGAAAAACGTGAGACAGGTCACGTATACTTCATCAGCATAAATTCTGATTTAGCCTAAATACAGCTCCCTCTCCTAGTGTATTTTATTACAGGACAAACAAAACCCAACCAACTCTCAAGCTAAACTTAGAAGAATAAGCAAAGAAATCAAATTCATATGCCAAAGTTATTTTTTTTCCTAAATACATTTAACTCATAAATCTGTGTTTTGCATAGGCATTATTCTGGCCTTAATAGAAAAACAACATCAAAGAAGCTTCAGAAATTCTTATTCAAATATTCTGCATATTCCAGTAATTAATAGCAGTCAGTTCCTCAAGCTAATATTATTTCTACATGTATTTCAAATATCTGTTTGATATATTTTCATTTAATGGAATTCCCTTGCTCTCAGTTTGAGGACCACAGTGTTTGAAATTATGAGTGAGACACCCCAGAAGGAACTGTAATTGCTTTGACACTGTGATGATTTAAAAAAAAAAAAAAATCATGACCTTTTGCCTTGTCTTTAGGAAGCTTCCTGGGCTTCCTGGCTTTAAAAAGATTTAAAATCTTTTGTTCCAATCATGAGTGTTTTAAGTTGAGGTATTTTCATACTGGTTTAGAGCATCCATTTCTTTCACAAAAATATTTCCAGGAAGTTTCTTAATCACCCAAGCTCCAGCTCATCTCCCTCTACCAAACTCCTTAACAGCTTTTTCCATTTCCAGGCTCTTCAAGCTGAGCTCTGTTGAGTAAAATGAGAGAATTATTTATTTTTGGTCTGAGAGTTTCACATCACTGGGAGTGATTTATACTTCAGTATTACAGCTCTTCCATGATTTAATTTTTGTGTTTCATTTGTTGCTTACATCACCACTCATAAAACCAGTCTGTGTCTTTAGTTGTGACTTTTTTTTTGCGCTGGAGAACAATTGGCTGACATTTTTAAATGATTAAAATGATAAAATGTAAATTTAAAAGGACACTGAACCCACAGTGTTATTTAATATCTCTTGCAATTACATTTAATTGATTATGGTGTAAATATACTTTAACTTCTAGTAGAAATTGGCAATATCATTAACAAATACTAGGAGAAAAAAAGCAAATTGCTATCTCATTTTGTTTAATCAAATATTGCTTATATTCAGTAGCTGCTAGTGATAGATCTCTTCAGCTCGTGTAAATTGTGATTCTCCATGAACAAACCAATTAAAGTTGAAATGAGGAATTTATTGGGAGCAAGGGACTATTATGTGAAGCTATTAGGCAAATTTGAATTGGAAGTCCCAAAATAGAAAGGTTTGGACCTAAAAGAGGCTGTAATATATTAAAAAGCATTAAATTAGTTGCTGGGAGAGAAATGTTACTTGGTCTAATCTCTGGATACGTTACTGATCTAATCAAGAGAGATGAGGGATGAGTGGTTTCTGAGCTGTGGGGAGCTGGGAGGCTGCAGAGGGAATTGGTGGCAGGAATTTACACAGAGCCATTTGTCAGCTCTGGTTCCATTCCTGGGTGAAGGAGGCTTGTGCAACCCAACTGCTGTGAGTTTGTGCTGCTCAGCACCAGCCTTGGCCAAAGCCTTGGCCAATCCCATCAGATTTGACCAAGAAACGTTGAGCAAAATGAAGTTCCTCTAAGTTTTGAGAAATGTGTAAGTTACAACCCTTCAAGTTCCTCTCCATGTACTCAGACCTGGATAACTGAGAACTGATCAGGGCAGAGATGTCAGAAAAATCCCATTTCCTTCAGACACAAGTTCTCATCTGGGAAATGCACCCCTCTGGAATTTGGACACCACAGAACTACATTTTTTGTTTGCTTGTTTCCTTTGTTTATTTTCCTTCTCGTAAGATAATTTTCTTGTATTTTCTGTCATTCAGTTTTGCTAAACTTGATGCCACAATTATTATATCTCTAATAAAAATCATCACTGAACAGCTTTGAGCTTTTCCAGAATGGTGTAATGAGCACAGCAGCTGAACAGATCAGGCAGCAAGTCTTTTATTTATTTTTACTTTATTTTAATCTTCCCAATCAATGGATCAGGGATTCCAAGTGATGGAAATGCACAGTGAAGGTTGTCCCACACAAGTCACAGCCCATTTCTTTGACTGCCAGAAGTTAAGGAATGTCCTGGCAAGGCATCTGTTATTACCTCTCCAGCTCCAAAATACATTCCAGCTGCAGATGTTGAACCTTTCTGTCCAGTGGCTAAAGCTTACTAAGAAATATAAAGATTGTTTTAACATGCAGTGTCATCTATTAGTGATCAGGAATAAAAAGATTGGACCTGAAGAGGTGAATGTTCCTTGGAAAATTGCATTTACCCCTGCTTGAGGTCATAATTTTTGTGACATTGGGGGAAGTCAGGATTTTTATAGCTGAGCTATGTGTGAGTGATCAGTTGAACCCTGTTTGCTGATATCCAGAGTGGAGGTGAGAACAGGAGAGCTGTGTTTTAATATAGAAAGTTCTATGCTATTTAATATTCTGGAGGAAAAAGAAAAATAAAATCAAACATAAGGCATCCCAAACTGGACACTCCAAATTATCAGAGCTTTGACATTTATGTTCTGGTGGCCCCAGTTCTGGATGTGGAAAAGGAGATAATGATTGACCTTTACTTCATGGATGCTCATAAAGACACCTTTTTGTAAATCCTTCAGCTTCATGGTAGGAATGGGCATGAAATGCTGGTGAGAAAATTTTGTGGAGGTACAAAGAGTAATTAAAACAGTTCCCCACTGAGGTGAGAAATGTGGTTCCTGCTGGAGATGGCTGAGGAGGCTATACTGTGACTTTGTTTCTGGTGCTTCCTGACTTAAAACAGCCTTGTCATTTTATGGCTCAAACCCATTATCCTTAGTAAATAATTCATGCAGGTAAGTAGGTGCATTCAAATGTACAGCTGTACAGCAGCACTTGGAAGTAATGGAGCTGTATTTGTCACAGAGCCACAAATTCACTTTATACATGCAGGGTGTAGTTGGAATGGCCATACGTGACTTTGTGACATTGCCATGCAGTCACCACAGCTGCATTCAGTGTATCCTGTGCTGGAGCCTGTCAAGGCAGAGCAACTTTTAAGAAACACTGAAATTTGATCAGCCTCCTGCTGCAATCCCCAGACGAAGAAACCCCTCCTCATGCCATTACATGCTCCATTGTTATTAACATGACAGCTTCCATAAAAACAGTAGTAACACCTAAAGTAAAGATTAGGATTCCATATATTTTAAACAGTAAATTGACTTTAAACAGTGGTCAGATGATCCACCTGATGAGAAATTTGCAATTGGAAACCCCTGTTCCTGAGGAACAAAAAGGAAAAATAATAATGATTGTGCTAATGATAATCTGAATAGTCCTACAAGTAAGGGGCAGGATATTTGAGCCTTTGGGCACTGATCTAGCAGCACATTTTGTGCATTTTCACAGAGATCTGTTTGTATTTTGCTTCTGTGTGATTTTCTGATGCTGCAGATCCCTCTGAACCAGTGGGTGAAATACAAACAGCAGCTCGGGCTCCCCAAGGATGAACAACTGCACTTCAAAGCCCTGGGGTGTGCCTGCAGGCAGGTGGGAATGGGAGGGAAAAATCCCAAATGGGAGGAAAAAGCCCTGACTGCTGGGGGAGCTCCAGCAGGTGTGAGCACACGGGAGCCTGGTGGGGTCTCTGTGCCTGGAGTTTCAGGAACTCTCTCCTATCTGCCAGGGAAGGAGCCTTCCCCACATTGCTGTTTCAAAAGACAGCACTTGCATTCCGCTTTTTATGAGTTGGAGGAAATTGTTGAGCTTGGGAAGGCTGACTGCAAACATTGTTTCTCTCTCATACATAGGATAATCTCCAGTGATTACTTTTTCCTGGTGCATTTCACATTGGGCTGTCCAGACTGGAGGCTGTGGCAGATGCAGGAGTAAATAGGTCAGTGAATTTTGAATTATTCCATTCTCTGCTTTTTTACAGTCTTGTCACACTTAGCCACTTTTTTTTTTTTTCCCCACAGTCTTTGTTTTTCCAGCACCTGAATAAAAGCCAGGGTCTGATAGCCCACAGCTGTAAAGCTGCCTGGCCTTCCAGAAATCCCATCTTCATAATTGTTTACATTATCATTGCACTGTAAGATAGTGAGTGATGAACTAATGTACATTCCTTGATGTTTATGTCTGGGATATCCTTGTGATTTTTGAAGGATCTGAAATGGTGACTTTCAGACGGAGTTTGGAAACTCTTTGCAAAGCTAATTTGAGGAGAGAAAAACAACCATTCTGGAATTTATGTTTAAAATCTGAAGAAATATTGATAAAGTATTTAAAATGAGCTTAAAATGAACTCAGGACTTAACAGCCATATCCACATTCATTTTCATGGGACTGTTATCTCTGTTAATGATATTATCATGGCCTGGCAGACTCAGAAACAGAAGCTGTTTTTCCAGTCAGGGTTATCCCCAAATAGTAGTTTTAATTTAATTTGAGTTACTGACTTCTAGCTTCTTCCTATTCACCAGGAAAATGTGTGCAGGCTGAAACATAACTATCTTTCCTAATTGTTTGTCTTGGAAGGGTTTTGCTGTTACATTACAAACTAAAATTAGTTCCAGTCCAAAGGAATTCTACATATTTGTTTGGGAATGCATAAGAGTATGGAGGAGTGGAGAAAAGGGCTGGATTTAAGAAAGACCTGCTGAAAAAAATCAGTCTCTTCTGAAAGATATCCAAAATTACTTCAGTCCTATTAGTGAGAATTACTCTTGGCTACTTCCTGTTGGAAGAATTTTATTTGCTGCCAAAGCCTCATTTGAGACATTCTCTTACTAACCAGAAGATGAATGGCTGCTGGCAGCTCTCAGTCACTGCTCCAGCAGTTTTCCTCACAGCTTTCCCTGGTTCCCAGCTCCCTGGTCTGTCTGGGATTGAGGTGTTCCTGCAGAGGTCAGGTTTATTATGCACATGAGTGAGGATGACAAAGTAAAGAACCTCTAAGGACTCGAATGAGGAAGGTCCTAAAAGAAATAATTAATGGCTGTACCAATCAGACACCCGAACCAGCTGTAGAAACCACACTGGAAATTGATCTTTTTTGTCTGGGGAAAAAAAACATAACTTGGCTTTTGGCTTGGATCCATCCAGCACTGTAAGGACAGGAAAAAAGATCCCGGGAGCTGTTTGTTTTTGTAGTTATTAAAACCGATGAACTCAGAGCTTGGAAATGCTGGGAAAAAAAAAAAAAAAAAAAAGAGCAAAGCAAGGGGAATTCACACACAGGGTGGAGAGGGAATGTTGGATATCGGTGCCACCTAGTGGGAATTCTCCAGAAGATCAAGGAGAGCAAGGAGAGCCAGGCTGCTACTTTTCACCCTAAAAAAATCTCTTAGGGAAATAAAGAAATCATTGATGATGGTGTGGGCACTCAATAATTAAGGCTGTGAGTGTGTGAGATGGAGGCTACAGGTGGTGGATGGAAAAAGTAAAGTTAATTAAATCTCTGGTACAGCTCCTTACAAGGGGACTGTGTCTTTTAGAGTTAGGTAACAAAACCCCCCTGACCCTGCCCAGTGGGTGCAGAGGAGCTCTTTGCCTGTGGAATATTGCCCTGCAAGGTTGAGGAGGGGCTTGAGACAGTGCACATGCAGGATTTATTAACCATACCTGAGCTGGAAGTGCTTGGAGGCAATGGAGCTCATAAAGTTTTACAAGCATTTACACAGCACATTTACATTGTGAATAAAGAAGTGCTACAGCTGCTGGTAAGAATCTCTGTACAGACTTACTGCCTTGTAAATAATGAGCCTGGAGAGCAAAATCTACTCACCTACAGTATCAGACATTCTTGTGCTCTGGCCATGATGATGAACAGTCCCTGAGAGCCATGAAGTCCAGCTCAGTGCATGCCTTTTCTTGTTTGACTAAAAAAAAAAATTAATTTCCTTAGGAAATGATGTTGCAATCAGACAAGGGTGTTGTATTTGTGCATTGTTAACTTTCAAACCTTGCAATTCATTGTCTAACTCAAGTAGATTTACCAGAGGGCAGCAATCTCAGACATGACATTCCTGAAAGTTTCATGAAAATAAGTGTCCAGGTAGAGGAGAGTCAACCAGGGGGGAAAATGCCATCAACTGGCCCCTAATAACATGGAAAAATACTTAATACATACTGCTAGCACAGAAAAAAACCTTCCATTACTTTTCATAGTAAACTATAAACCATAAGATTTTCAAATATAAACTTCTGCTGAAAGTGTTTGTTTAGGCAAAAGCAAGAGAAAAGTGGTAATAAAACAGGAATGTGAGCAGGATCAGGGCACTGAGCAGCATCAGGGTTTTGCTCCCACCCTTCAGTGGGATCCCAGCACATGGCCTGGCACCCTGGCACCTCTGAATGCCACAAGGATTCTCAGCTGGAATGCATTTAGATCCTGGCAGAAACCCAAAGTGTTTGCCTTCCCTGGATGGCTCTTGCTGCTTCATGGCAGAGAAGCCTGGTGCACTCTGAACACGTTCTTGCTGTTTGCCACTCATTCTGCTTTAAATGGGAGATCACTTGTGTCCAGGTGGGGCTCAGAACTGCAGTGTGTGGCTGCCAGAAGGGGCTGGTTTGAAAGGGAATGGCAATTCAGAGTCCCAGGAAAAACAAAAAGGAATGGAATGAACTCCTGATCTCTGAGACACCTTTGCCTTTCTGGTCTCTGGCCTCAAAGGGACTCTCCCTTCCTCCCCATTTGGTGTGGAAAGAGGAGGATTTGTTTCATGGGCAGTTGGCCTTGCATCCATAGGGATCAAAGATGTGTTAGCAGCAGGTCAGGCCAATCCTTGAGGAGGAGAGGGAGAGGGGAAGAGATCCCACAAGCCTGGTGATGCAGATCCCAGAATCCCAGAATGGTTTGGGTTGGAAAGGACCTTAAAGCCCATCCAGTCCCACACCCCCTTCCACTATCCCAGGTTGCTCCAAGCCCCATCCAACCTGACCTGGAACACTTCCAGGAATGGGGCATCCATGATCAGTGGGGACAGTCCCCATGTTTCAGCAAGTATTTCAAAACCCCACAGCATCAGGCTGTGGAAACCTGATTCTCTGTGGCTTCTCTTTGGATATTTTATGCTTTTTGGTGTGTCACTTTTGCTGACCTGCTCCAGGGCTGGGACATGAGACTTTGCAGAGAAGCTGTAAATGGTATTTCTTGCATGTTGGTTTATTATCTTCAAAAGGAATCTCCTTTTCAAACAGCCCCACGGAAGTTTCTGTATTTAAAAATAGCAGCCCTGAAGGGCTTGAATTTTCCTTTGGGCTTAGCTTCTTCCAGATTGCATGAGTCAAGGAAAAGCCTGAACATACAGGGAGGAAGTGACATAGACATATTGCTCGTGATGAGAGCACTCAGCAAATGGGAAACAGAAATTTGGCAGGGGCAGTAAGGAAGATTAAAACACATCTGGAGTAGAGCTGTGGTATTCCAAGGGGCAAAATAACCAAAACAATTGGAAATCAAAATGCATTATTAGATATTAACATTCAAATGCCAGCAACCAGGAGAGGGAATTTGCCAAATTTTGATAAAATAGTATTTTATTATGGTGAGCTTTCTGCAGTGGCTCAGGTAAACTTCCTGGTTAAATTAACTTGTTTAATCTCTAAGGAGACTGAAAGAATGGAGAAAGCTGCTGCAGCAAAGGAGTTTTTGAGTTCATTTAGCACTTGTAGAAGAAACCTACTGTTAGGAAGAGCTGATGATTTCTCTCCAGTTTCAGATGGCAGAAATCTCCAAATCTAAAGTTAAAATAATTTATGACCTCTTACCCTTAAGAATGATTGGTTAAAAGTGCAATTTCAAATCAAATCAAGTAAGAACTATGTTTACCTAAAGGCTGCACTTCTCAGAATTGCCATTTAATGTGTATTATGTGCCTAAAACAAAGACTGGAATTCCTACAGGCACTTTTCTGGGTGACACCCTCCTTCTGTTAAAGCCAACATCATGTTATTGACTACAGCATACTCCAAATTTCACTTTTACTTTCTTTTCCCTTCACAATTTAAGAGGTGACTGCTTTGTTTTGACTTGACTCATAGCCTGAGGCATGACTAGAGCTGATGTGCAGCGATAAAACTTCCTGTTAGGGTAAATCCCAAGAAACTCAAGCAACTTTATTGTCAATTTGGACTTGTACCAATGCTACAGGGGAGGATTTTTTTTCATTTTTATTTCCACAGTAAAAGTAAGAGGCCCCAGCTGAAAGATGACAGCCAGGCTGCATGTTAGAGCAGTTTAGGTCCAGAGCCAGACCTGTATTCTGCAGCCTGAACCTTTTTCTAATTAAAATACACTTGATCTACTGTTACAGTGTTTGAGAGCTTTTGAAGTCAGACTCTCCCTTTTCCACTTCTGCAGGGTATTTTGAGAAAAGAAGGTTGTCTCTGCTTTGGGACAAATAAATGGAGCTTGGTTAATAGGTGAGAGTAAGCATAGGGTAGATGAGGTTGTAAACTTCTTATTCCACTTTGATGTGTCCATCCTAGACCCCCGAATTTTTACAGCATTTATCACAACAGTATTTGATGATATATCAGGTTTAAGAGTGGGCTTGCTGTCTTTTTTTCCCCTTCAGCTCAGTGTCCACTGTCTTTTTAGAGCTCTCTTCATGTGTTTCAGTGCAAATTTTGAAACTTGTTCAAGAAGTGGGTTTTATATGATTTTCTCAAGACATGAAGCCTCAGGATCAGTCAGAATTATCCATCCTCTTTGTCACTTAAAACCAAATTTGCCAGTATTCCTCTATAAATACCAAAGGCACATGGCCTCATCTGAAGCAAAGATTCTTCAAATGGAAGATAAATTTCCATTTTTTCCCCATAGGAATTATAGTATCTAAGACGTTTTTCTTGAAGCAGGTTTATTCCCTTATTTGAAGAGAAGAGCTAAACCCCTGATTTTAATGAGCCTCACAGTGTTAGCAATGTGCTTCTCAGAGCTCCAAACCCTGTGCAGATTTAAGATGATATTTGATATATTCATGTGAATGCAGCACACAGCTGAAAACTTCAGGGTTCTCAGAGGCTGGATGACACTCCTGAGTGTCCCTTCTTGAGAAAACAGTTGTTCTAGAAGAGCAAGAGTTGGTTTACACTTGATGTTTGGCATATTAACCTCAGAGGATGCTCTACATCAGCTTCACTTGGGTTGAGGATCCCTGGATCCCTGGAAGTGTCCAAATCCAGACTGGACAGGGCTTGGACCAACCCAGGATAGTGTAAGTTGTCCCTGCCCATGGCAGGGGTGGAACTGGATAATCTTTAAGGTCTCTTCCAACCAAACCATTCTGGGATTCTGTGATAGACCTGTAAGAGGCAGATGTCCAACACTTTGTTATGCAGGATTTCCTCTGGCAATAACAGACTCTCTTTAAGGTGCCAAGGCTGTTACCACTGGTAACAACTTCTGCATGTAAACATAAAAAACTGCAGAGTGCAAAGCCACAGACTAATGATCATCTTTGGGGTTTTTCACTCATAGAACTGCAGTTCACCCAGGGTAGAGCAGTCCCACATAACAAGAACTTCACCCAAGGGATCTGGCTATAGGTCTTGAAATCCCTGGAAATCTTTTTAGTACTGCCTGGGCCCCAAACCTTCTCATTATAAACAGATCCAGAATGTGCATCCAACCTTTCTATCCTGTTTCCATGCCATAGTGCTTTGTTGGGACACAATTTAAATTCCTTTCACCCCAAATTCTCCTTGACTACAAGAAACATTGACTGGGATCAATAAAAAGCCAGCCAAGCAGATTGAGCTGTGCTCAATCCCAGCCAGGCCTTTGTGACCTGAGCTGCTTTCCATACCAACATCTCCTATGGGAAAAGTGCATGGATAACACCTTCCTCAGAGGTGACACATGCAAGTTACAGACCTCTGAGTCTGGAGAAGGAGCCTTCAGCCATGGATTCTCCACACTTTCTGGGCACAGGTTCCCAGAGAAGCTGTGGATGCCCCATCCCTGGAAGTGTCCAAGGCCAGGCTGGATGGGATTTGGAGCAATCTGGGATGGTGAAAGGTGTCCCTGCCCATAGCAAAGGGTGGAACAAGATCTTTAAGCCATTCCAACTCAAACCATTCTGTGATCATTTTCTATGGCTCTAAGACTAAAGTATTCCACACCCTGGGACTGTTTTGGATACCTTGTTGTAAAGTCTTGTAGTCATCCCAAGCCAGGTGGAGACTGCACTGTAAATCTCCATTTCTTTTAGGTTGGGGGAAGAGTTTCTTCCTTCAAATAATGAGCTGCTATCACTGAAAAAACCAACCAGGAATGTGCTCCTGCCAATTCAAGTTATTTTTCTTTGCACCTAAAGATTGAGTCTGGAAAAAATTGGATTTTTTTAATGTTTTACTTTGATCATGCTGCTTCTCTGTCCAATATCTTATAAATTCCTTTTGCCTTGAAGTTTATGTGGACTTTACTTTGAGACCATATTTACCCCTGAGATCAGGACTCTGTAGTTGAATGGAACTTGGAAAAGGGATTAGAAAATACAGGGTATGAGCACATGTGTAAAATGTGCTTTTAAAAGAGCTTTTAACTGGTGTCTCTCCATCCCTAGAACCTCTCCAGAAGTAGCCAACAATGCTGATACACTGAAGAGGATGATGAGGGAAACAAAGAGAGAAGCAAAAGGAAGAGGCAAAGAGGCTGATTGATGATCCCCAGCTCATTAGTAAACTTTTTAAAAGGAGGGAAACACACCAAAAATTCCTCACTCCAAGCTCCCTGGTGTGTGCTATTTTTTAAGTTCCTCCTAGAATGCAGCTGCCTTCTGGACAAAGGCCACCTATGTTTTGCCACATTTTAGGATTCTGATTCCTATTCATCAGCAAGAGGCTTAGTCAAGCTTTTTTAGGAACCTCCATGTGGATTGAGGGCTGTGTGACCTTTAACTTCATCTTTCCATGACAATGAGCACCACAGAAGTAAACGACTGGAGTACATTTGTGACAGTATTTGCACAAACAAATCCAGCAAATCCTTCTGGGCTTCTTAGTAACCTCTCAAATGCTGAATAATAAATAAGCCCTTTGAAGTGAGTACATAATCCTTTTTGGGATTTTTTCAATGAAATATGACTTCATGTTTTAGACGTGGCAGGGAAGCCTCTGTATGCAAATCACCTTGTGCTGATGAGGTTTTGTTTTACTTTTTAATGAGGGGAGAAATGCTGACTGAAGTGCAGCCATGTTCTACATTAACAAGGAGCAGTATATTTGTTAGCCAAATTTAACACCTCGTAACAAGAACATCCAGTGACAGAAATATTTCTTGCAAGTGCAGCCTGGTGGGAAAATGCTGAGGTGTTCTGGCTCTCAATTTGCACAGCACAGTTCTACTTTCTGCAGGTATGGGCACTGCTAGGACGGGGTGGTTGCTCCTAAAACTATTCAGGTGTGGTCCCAATGTTCATTTTACATTATTTTTATCCATTACAGTCTAGGGATGGCACTGACACCTGAACTTGCCAGCAAACCTGGAGCCAGGTGGGAGTTGGTCTCCCTTCCAACAAGTGACAGGATGAGAGGAAACAGCCCCAAGTTGCACGAGGGGAGGTTTAAACTGAATATTAGGGAAAATTTCTTCATGGAAAGGGTTGCCAAGCAGTATAGCAGGCTGCCCAGAGCAGTAGTGGAGTCACCATCCCTGGAAATATTCAAAGACTGTGTGGATGTGGCACTGGAGGACAGGGTTTAGTGATGAACACTGTGGTGGTGGCTTGGCCCTGGATTTAATGACCTCAGAGGTCTTTTCCAACCTTAAAGAGTCCATGACTTTATGATCCCTGGCTGGAGGAAACTTCTCCAGCCCATCTGGTGCTTCTCTCTGACACAAGGGTTTTTTTACACAGTTAATCTCTTCTCTGCCATTCAGGCAGGGTCAGTACGGATTTGTTTCTTCTTCTTTCTTGTCTTCTTCTTCAATGATCTTTAAAGCAGTATTATTTAAATTTCTCTTCTATTTACACTTTATTACTCCTCAGCATCACCAGCTCGTGTTGGGTAACCCTGAGAACTTTGTTTTATGTGTCTGTTCAATGACATTTCGGACTTACTGCAGCGCCAGGACCTTGGATTTTGTTCCCGCGGGGAACAGGAGCCTCACAGACCCCTTCAGTCCCAAATTCCAGCTCCAGAGGAGGAGGGAAGGTGGGACCAGGCGCTTTCCTGGGATCCCCGCGCCCGGTGCGTTTTCGGGATGCGACCGCCAGGTGCCACCAGATCCCCGATGCTGGGGACATCCCGGCCATTCCCGCTTTTCCGAGCATTCCCAAATCACCCGACATCCCCGCACCTCCCGGCCATTCCCATTTGAACCCATCTGCCCTCCATATTCCAGGACACCTTTGTAGAAAAACGTTTTGCTCTCATCCTCCTACCCTTGGCTTCCTTGTTTTTTTGTGCCACGGAATTCCTTCAGAATTCCATGCAGCCGGATGGATTCTGCTCCTCAGCTCTTCTGCCCTGAGCTACTGCTGGTTTCCTGTTCCTCTCTCCCCACACCTCCTGCTCCTGTGCCATTCCAGGTGTTTGAGGAACATCTGGAATTTTACAGGACATAAAAAACTTGGCTACTGAAAGAAACAGTGTTTCCTCCTCCACAAAATAGTAAATACTACACTCTTCTTCCACCCTTCTGCTCTCTTCAGTGAGAGTAGAATATGTTAGAGGAAAAGTTAGTTGGGAACATCTGTCATGTTTTATTTGAAAGGGGTCTTTTAATTCACTAGTTTTATCTCAGAGCCAAAGAAAAGAAATGGAAAATAGAAAATAGGAAACAAAAAATCCTTGCCCAGTTTGTGGCAATTTCTTGACTGAGCTCAGAGATGTTCATTATGTCACAAAACATAAAACTGAGTTTGATAATGTTCACCTGAGCTTCCCATGATCTGATGCATTGGTGTGGCCCTCAAGATAAACTGCTCTGAGCATCCCATCTCTGCTTCACTTTGGACATGTCACAAGCTGCCTTTTCCTCCCCTGGGGATGAGGAATGGTAATTTTCTTCTCCCAATGTGTGTTTTATTTAAACTATAAAAATGTAATCTCCCACTGTGTATTTTTTTTTACATCTGATTTTGTTTCAGTGGACATGCCTTGACATTAATATAATGGAAAAATATTTGCTAGGATTTTTAAAAATTGATATTTTTCTTTCTGTCTATCAATTGTTGATAACATTCAGGAAAACTTTTCCAGAACTTTTAGGCAGCCTTTGCCAGAGGTTTGTAAAGTGTTTTGAGATCTTCAGGATGAATACTCAAAAGTGCCAAGTGAGATGATTAACAGTGGATGTTTCTTACCTTGAAACAATTCACATAGTTTCACTGGAAAAAACAATAAAGTGTTTGTACCAGCTGGTGGAAACTGGGGGCTTAAAAAACATTTTAATTCCCTTCTTTTCCCCTCTGCAGCTCTCATCCTGCTTTTCCCTGACCTGCTGTTCTCAGGGTACTGGTGAGTTGCTTATTTTCAGTGCAAATTTCATTCACACAGCCCAAAGCCTGCACTGGAAGTGAAGCACTTTGGCTCATGCAGCCTCATTATTTTTCTCCTGGCACAAGGGGGGTTTTGCAAAGCTTAAATGAAACCAACAGGTACTTGTCTTGCCTGCACTTGTTAGAAATGCCTACCTGGTACTGAGTTTGTGTACTTGGGCTTGTACAAAAACATTGATGGCAAATTGGTTTCAAACTGATTGTAACAGGATTGCTGTGGCATCATAGGATTGTTTATATCTCAGAATTTTGCCCCTTAAGGTCTAGGTTTTATTTCACAACTAAAAATGCATCTGTTCATCTCTGCTAAATGGACTTTTTACCACTGCACAGCCCCACAATCACTGGGAACTGCTCAAACTGGAGGCCTCAGCCAGGGCCCTAAGAGGAGAGGAAAGTGGAAATTTGTGTAAATGGGATTCTTCAGGGCAGCTCCAAATGGGGCTTTGGGTCACTCGCTTTTCTCAGGAGCAGCTTTTATAGGAGATGTTTGGAGGGAAAATCCTGGCAATCTTAAAAGCATTGGAAACATGTTTTTCTTTTCAATGGACATCTGCTGTGCTGAAGACAAAACAGGGTTAGAAAATAATGATGACTCTGTGGCTCCAGATTATCTTCACTGCTTGCCCATCCCCAGAACAAACGAGATTTGTCAAAAGTCTTGCTGAGCATTAGTTAAGTGTTGATGTAAGTACAACAATCTGGAGTGTGCCTGGAGAAATCCCATCACAGCTCAGGGAAACGTGAGCCAAGGGCAGAGCATCCCCAGCAGCCTGGAGTTCACCCTGCTAGAGGGGAGCTCCACATTCTTGGGAGAAATTATAAATGCTCCTGGAATGCAACTTCTGCAGCTTTAGTTTGTCATCTCTGAGCACGTGGGGCTCTGCTTGATTGGCAATGAAAAGTGAGTCAAATGTGCTGGACAAGGTCAAAGCATTTTAAGGCAGCAATTTCTTTCCTTGGTAACATGAGGCAGAGATGTTTCACCAGCAAAGTGGAGGTTGGGATGATTCAGGGTCAGATTTAAAAGTGCCAGCCTTGAAAGAGTGATAAACACAGAATTTTTCACTGTTCAACTGGTTTTACAGCTGATTACTCCACAGTGAGCACAGGTAGTCAGTAATCATAAAAAACCCTGCTACTTTTACACCTGAGGGGAGGAAAAGGAGCTGGAAGTTTCTGTGAACACCCATTTTTTTTGGTATGCTGTAAACATGTCAGGAAAGCTCTTTGCAGGGTGATATTTTCCCTCTGGGGTCCAGGAGTTGAAAACTGGCTGGGCTAGGTAGTGACAGTCTTCTTAGAGCTTCAGCACAAGTTGGACACAGTCCCTTATTCCAGATAAGAAGATAAGATTGTGGGCATTTTGCTTGTTAGAAGCAGGAGATTCACTGAGTGAGAATAATTCATGTTTCCTAAGCATGCCACGTTTCTTTAATATGCCTTTTCTACAGGCAAAATGTGTCTGTGTCCTGTCCATCATCTGTCCAAGAAATGGGAAAATGAGTGACAGAAACTATTTGTTAAAAATGGTTTAAATTGTTCCACAAATGCTACAGGAAAGAAACATTCTTTATGTAGTCACACTGTGATCTATGCTTAAAGTGAAATATACTGGAGGAGAAAACGTGGTCAATGGGCTTAAACATGTTAAAGGGCTTTTATTTGCATGGATGATTCACTTTGCCAGCTCTGATTTATAAATCTGTGGATTCTGACTAAATATCCATTTGAATAGCATTTTCTTCTCATAACCACATACTAGAGCTGGAGTTTGCTCAGCAAAACTGTCACACACCCCCCCCCCCCAGCTCCAAAGATCAGATCTTTCTCAGCATCCTGATCTGACTAGGGCTTAATGGGGAGAAATTTGTTTTACATATCTAGGGATAATAAAACAAAATCACTGCAGAAGGGAACAGGTGGAAACATTCATGTTCTCTGATGTTTAGACTTGTATATCACAACAGCTAGTGATTTCTAGAGACTGATGGTTTATTATTAGTTTATTTCTCATAATTAGGCTGTCTGTGTGCTCACATGGACTTTGTGAGTCACATCTCAGCTCATTATCTTGGGAAACAGACCTATTATTTTTGAAAGCCATCCAGTCAATAAATTAGCTTGGAAGAAATGATAGTCCAAAACACCTTTTCAATAGATTGCTGTCATGCTTGGTTCCTATCAAAGGGAAGGCTGGATTTTTTGTCATGACATATGGATTAACTGAACCTTTCCTGCTGTGAGAAAACAAAAGGCAATTGGTGATGCATGGAGCAAAAAAGATCTTAAAACAGAGACATCAACAAAGAAACACGACAGCATGAAAAGACAGAGTACAGTCTGCTGTCCACATTTACAATGTCATCCTGCCTGCAGCTTTTCCTGGTTTTGCCTCAAACTAAGTGACAGTGTTCCTTCACTCCATCTCAAACCCTGCACCCAGACAGGAGGGGGGAGATGTTAACCAGAGTTTTTTTGGCCTTGATGGTGCTTTCATGCTTGCTGTCGAGCCACAAGAAGCTCACCCAGAGTCAACAAGGAATAATTCTCATTATTACAGCTCCTTTCTTTGCTCTGGCTTCCATTTGCTCTTGCACACTGCTGGAGCCATATGGAAATTTCAGTGGGATACAACAGAACAAGCTGACTGCTGTATTTCCCCCTCATTATTTATGCATGAATATGGCTTTTACCTGATATAATTGTTTTCCTTGTGTTTTATGCAGTTCTGATGTATTTAAATAGCTCATTACATAATGTTTAATATGACTTTGTAATTGCCAATTACATCTTGATGTTGGATGTAGATATAATGCATAGATTTAACACAGCTGGTTCTCATCTGCTGTGAGACAAAGGCTCTGTGCTGGATCAGCTCACATCCTCACCAGATCATAAAATCACAGAATATCCTGAGTTGGAAGGGACTCACAAGGATCATCCAGTCCAACTCCTGGCCCTGCACAGACACCCCAACAATCCCACCCTGTGCATCCCTGAGAGCATTGTCCAAAAACTCCTGGAGCTCCCAGGGGCTGTGCTGATTTCCTGGGGAGCCTGCTCAGTGCCCCACCACCCTCTGGGGGAAAAACCTTTTCCTAATGCCCAACCTAAGCCTGCCCTGGCACAGCCTCCTGCCAGATCCTGAAGTCAGGGGTTGTTATACTGTGGGTGAAGGAAAGCCCTTGTTTGACAGCAGCCATGAGGATTTTCTTCCTGAGTGCAGCTTCAGGAAATTTGTACTTCCTGATGTGACATTTAAAATTGAATCAAGTGAATCTTTATCATTATCTTGTGTCTTTGCTCAGGTGTTCTGAATTGATATTTTGGCTTTTACCCCTTAAGGATCTGAGCATTTTTGTTTCAGTGTCTTTAGTAATAAATGCTTAGTATTTTCTTGGTTTTCAGAGAGGCAGATATTTTATCTACTATCTCTTTAAAAGTGTGTCACTTCTCTGAAATTTGGGCTATTTGTGTGAAAAATTATTCATCTATTGTGCAGTTGCTGTCTTTTTGACTATTGCTTTTAAGTGTGATTGATTCTCAAAGAACAGCTAATAGACCTCTTTGCCCACTATCCTCTTGTCATTGCTGGAGACAGAAAGAACCCTTTCAGTGAGAGAAACTATTGATTTTATTACACCTTGTACAGACTGCCATCAAAACAGTACCAGGGAGCTTGATCCTTGCCTTTCTAATCCCTGTTTTACATTGGTAATTCCTCCAGCCTGTTTCTGTGAGAAATGGGAGAGGCTCACACAACCTCTGCAGATGGAAGGCTTGGAGCTGCCATCCCTTAAAACACTGTCCCTTAACATTACTCAGAAGAAAAGCACAAGGACTGTGGGGCTTGCACAGAAACCCTGAGAAGGCAGAAGAAAATGGTCACGTCTCTACTTTACCCACAGAGCCTTTAATTATTGATGAGCTCTACCTGCTTACATAACTCCCATAATGTAAACAGACCTGCACATCACACAGATTAATGGATTTGTCCTCAGGCCACCTTGGCAAGGCAGGGAGAACTTAAAGGGAAATTTGAAATTAAAGCACAACCCCCCTGTGCCTTAAGACACGGAGGTGAAATACAAGTGCTTTAATCCTGGCAGTGCAGTGAGAATTGCCAGCCCAAAGCTCACAATGGCCATGATTTTGGTCGTGATGTTTCCCTGATGCTTTTAACAATCTGTTCCAGCTTGTGTTCAGAACTGCCTCTGTCAGAGCAGGGCTTTGCCTGCCCCTTGCTGACACCCCTCTGTGCTGCCTGAGATAACCTCTGCACAAGTCATGGAGCCAGTATTTATCCTCAACAGGAATTATGCTGGAGGACACAGGTCTCTGTTCCTGCCCAACAGTTCAAAAGAAAATACCTTCCTTCAGTGTTTCCTGTACTTCTGCCAGTCTTCACCTTTGGAGGCACCTGACAAAGGAGAAATTGGGATGAGAAATTGGTTATTTCTGGAAAAATGCTGAGAGGAAGAGGAAGCCAGGACAGAGTGGAGGTGCTCAGAGCAGGAGCAGTGAGCTGAAGAAGAGGTAACTTGGCCTTGACCCCTCATCTAAAGATTGCTAAATTATCAGTGATCTCTCAACATTAAGATCAGGGCAACCCCAGACTGCAGAGCCCAAACAGACAGGAATTTGTTCATAGTCCAGGATTTAAGGCTAGAGGAAAGTGAGATTTAGGACACATCTTTGTCCCTTATGTTTTCCTGTGGGATGATTTGCATGGCTTCCTTGTGGTGATGCTGTGGATCCATTTCTCCTCCAAGTTTGGAAACTGCAGCTCTACTTTAGAGGCTAAACAGCCTGAAGTTATCCTTCTTTTACAACTTTACAACTCTTCTCATGACTCATTTCAGGTCACCTATGGGCTTTGGGAGAAGGAAAACAAACCCAATTCCCATAAACTTTTAATTTCTAAGCTGTCAGATTCTGGTTCCTATGCTGCATTTGCTGACCTTTCAGAAAGTAAAACCAAGCCTTAAGAAGGACAGAATAGTTTATCAGTAAGTAATGTATATCTGAATGATATCACTGCTGTGCTCAACACTTAAACAGACAAAATACAAAAAACACCTTAAGTTTAAAAATTTTGGCTGCAACAGCCAAAATACATCCCAGCAGTTGGGAAGCAAATCCCATTTTCACTGACTATAATGTACACAAAGAGAAACTGCTTTCAGAGTGGGTTTCAGTACATTGATGCAATTCCCAATAACAGGAGCAATGTCCTGTGGGGCTGCTGCTTAGTTCAACACACACAGAGTGAAGTGACAGGGGAGGAGCACCTCAGCTGCAGAGTCATCCCCTTTTATCCACAGGGCATCCCCTTTATCCATATCATGCCCACACCAAGCTCTGCTTGTCAATTTTATATTGCCCTGGCCCAAATTATCAGCTATAACACTAATTGATGTTAAGTGAATGTTGTCTACCACACCAGCTTTATGAAATTAAATATTCTGTTGTATTTTCCCCTCACGAGTTCAGTACCAAAGCAGAGGAAATGCTGCTGCACAAAATGTTCTGCAGTTGTTCAGATCCACAAAATCAACTTTGTAATTGCTGATCAATCCACAGCCTTTTTTTCCTGCATGCATTGTTACTGGGGATAAAGAAAATTTAGGAGGCAACTTGCTGATGTGATAAAGATGTGATAGAAGCCTCTGACAGCCCTGCAGTGATAACCTTGAGCAGTAAACATGTGGTTAAAAAAGAAGCTGCTGCTACACTGAAAAGGAAGTTGGCACATATTATTTTCTAATTCTAACTAAATTATGAAAACTGGTAAATTCCCAATGTCGGGGACACTGCAAAAAAGCTCAGCCAGCAGGTTTGGAATGCCTTGGCACCTCTGCTGTAGTCACCCATGTCATCATGATATGGGTGCATGCAAATTTACCTTTGCACATTGCAGCTGGTCTGCATTTATTCAGCCTCTGGGTGTTCTTCTGTGATCTAAAAGAGAAACACATTTCTCTGCTCAGAGAAAAAATCATGGCATGCTCTAAAGTTAGGGTTAGTTGTCTTTTTTTTTAGTTATTATTTAGATTAACACAAGGCTGACCATCCCCAGGGCACAGTGCAGGATTCTCTTGCACCCAGCCACAAACCAAAAGGATTATTCCCATTTCAAGGAGAAAAAGGCTTAATTCTTGGTAATCAGTGAAAGTTAGTTAAATTTGCCTCCTCCAAAGCTATTTCCCACAGTTACTTGAGGCACAGACCTCTTCTAGCACAGGAGTTACCAGAAGAAGAAGATCAGTGTGTTCTTGTACCTGAGGCTGCAGCACACTTTGGTGATGTTGATAGATTCAAAATTAAACAGCTGAAACCCAGCAAGGAGGGAGGGCTTGAAAGGCACTGCCTGGTGACCAAATCCAGTTCTCTGTTATCACATAAAAACATATTTTAGAATTCTTTTAATGAATTTACAAATTTCCTCCACGCTATTTTCTAATTTTGCTGCTATTGCTTGCATTAGGCTATCCCAGACACTCAGTGCTTAAACTGTGGGGCTGCTTTGGGCTGGCTTGTTCTCATGCCAGCCTTGTCTTTTACTGTGCCAGCATTCCTGGGTGTCCCTGAAATCTATCCCATCCCACCCCCCTTCCACAGTGTCCTTTAAGAAAGCAATTCCTCTTTCCTCCCTCACCTCCATCCTGCTAGTTTAAACAAATCTCAGTTTTGCCCTAAACAGAGCAAATTCCTTCTCTTTTCCTGGATGTTTGGTTCATCCTAATAATTCTGATCCATGTCTGCATCATGTTGAATTTTCTTCTCCAACTCCTGAATAGTCAAAATTGGATGAGGTAGCTCAGAAGACCCCCCAGTAGGAGAAATTATTCTTAGTCCCCAAGTGTGTCATCCAGCTTTTTATGGCTTTAGATTCCCTCCATGCTGTCCATAGACTTCAGCCTCAAAGTAATCTGGTTTTTCCAGCAGGAGATTCTCATCCTCATCAGCCTTTTCCACAGCAAACTCCACGAGGCTGGGCCTATCTCCTGTGCAAAGATATTGCTAATTTTTGCCTTGAGTCTCATCACTGGAAGTTCATTAATGAGCTTCCCACAACTGAACAATTCCCCTTTTGACACAACTCACCGTTATATCCTCCTTAGCTTTTCCTGCACAGAGAACTGCTCGAGGTTAAACAAGTAATTTTCCACATCTGAGAAATGCTTTGCTGAAGTCTGTGTAGATCAGAATTTGCATCTAAAAAGTCAATAATAGAAGAAAAAATGTTGGGTTAGTTTGGCAAGGTTTAGCTTCATAAACTTTTCAGAAATTTACATCATTTCTATTAATCTTTAATTGTAGTAAACTTCAGAACTATTTTTGATTTTTGCACAAATTAGAAGGTCAAGTCTAAAAAGCCTGTATCTGCTGACATTGCCTTTTCCCCCTGTATATCTAGGTGCTTAATTTATTATTGTCTTGATACTTGAATTAATAAAACATGCTCAGTTTGCAGTATTCAGCCCAGCCAATGCTGATTTTCTTGGAGGGCAGGCTGCTTTTAGGACTGCTGTATTTCTTTTTGTGTAATTCTTTACAGCAACGTGGGTTTCTCAGACACTTCCTGTGTAAGCCTTTGTAGGAAATGGGTTTCTCCACGAGTTAATCACAGAATTATGAGTTGGGGATTCCATCCCAACACCATTAATTGTTGCTGGATGTGGTGGTGGTGCTGTAGATAAAGAGCCACGCAGGCATGTGTGAAATATTTAATTGCCACTTGCTTGCTGCAGCCTGTGCTCGCTGCTTCCTGGAGCATGGGCAGCACAATTCCCACATGCACCATGATTTTATTTGCATTTAGCAACAAATACTGCTGATGCTAATATCTGCCTCCCTGAAGAATTTTAAGAGAAAGCTTATTAAACCATTTTTGGTTCATCAGCTCCCTGTGGACAGCAGTGTTTAAATCCTGCTGTAGAATATGTAAATATCCCTCTCTGTGTGCATGGCAGTATGGGGTTAACTTTGTGGATTAAAAGAGCTGTTCCAGGGCATGTAGAATTCCTTGAGAATAAAGGAAATTAAATACCTTTTCACATATCAGAGTTATTACAGTGACAAGAATACTCTAAACTTCTTAGATACCCAGGATGAGGAAAACAGGATCTGTGCACTGCTAACTTAAATTGTTCATTTATTCTTTAAGGAGAACTTGGTCACTAACATTTGAATATTTATTTTTCTTTTAAATCATGGACCCTGATGAGTGATTTTGGAAATCTTTAGCATGGGGCATTCCAGAGAATCTGTGGCTGCCCCATTCCTGGAAGTGCTCAAGGCCAGGTTGGATGGGGTTTGGAGCAACCTGGGATAGTGGAAGGTGTGGAACTGGATGCTTTTTAAGGTCCCTTTCAACCCAAACTATTCTGTGATTTGCTTTTCTCACATCCTTTGTCTCAGACTAAAGCCAAACTAACTGGTGATGTTTAAACCATATGTTCAGGCACCTGAGCTTCACCCATTTTGGTCAGGAATGAATCTGGATAAATTTTAGGGGTTGCTGATCACACAGATCATTCATGTCTGTGGAGAACAAAGTTATCCTAATATTAAAACATCTGTTTAGTTCTAAAACCATCTGAAAATCTGGGTCAGGTCTTGCAGTTGCCACTCACTCCATATACACACTGCAGTCTGTGAGTGTCAAAGAGAGGAAAAACAAATACAAAATCTTAGATTTCTTTTTTCTTAGATTTCAGTATCACCATTCCCATGAAATTCTCCTGGTTTCTGTTGATAGTTGAGAAATAGATTTATAGTAGGTGAACTGACAGGAGGAAAAAGCACAGACAAATGCTCCTTTATGCTATGGATAAAGCACCTTTCAAAGGCAATAAAAACATCAAGAATAAGGAAAAAAAATCTCCTTTTTCATTTCATCCTTCCTTCCAAGCCACTACATTAATTAGCTCTCTGACTGATTACTCAGTCAAGGACTTAAAAGATCAATGGTGACAGTAGCCAGGCAGGTAATTTGGAGGAAAAACCAGTAAAGTAATGTTCTAATGTCTTTGGGAGAATGAAGTGTGGTCTAGTTGTGTCAGCAGAACAGACAGAGAGGGAAGTTACACACAGGAACACACTATTGAGTTTCAGTTCTGTGACAAATCACCTGGAAGTGTATTCCTGGGATTTCATTAGCTCCTAATTGGAAGCAAACAAACAAAGCATTTATTCCTTTGAATTTTAAAATTTTAAGTATGAGACAAAGGAGGAAGCTCAGGCAGCATCTGAGATCCATGAGCAATTCCAAAGGGACGGGGAAACCCTGAGGAGAATCCAACTTCTGAGCCCTTTTTTCTTTGATTTATTTTGTGACTGCATTTTCAGTGATGTAGATGAGAGTTACCAGCTTCAACATCTAAAACCCAAATTTTGAGGGGGCTGCCTACCCCAGAGGATAAATTAGAATGATTGAAGTATCAGTGCTGGTTGAGGCTGGAGTTTTGCAGGCTGAGCTTGCTGGAGTTGTTACTGCCTGCTTTGTGTGATTGACTCCATCCTTTTAGTGTTGCCCTGGCACTCACTGAACTGTGCTATGAACTAACTGAAAAATTCATCAGGGCCAGCAAACCTCTTTTATCACATAGTTCAATGGGGGTTTTTTGTTGTGGTTTTTTTTTTTTTTTATTTATTCGTTTCAATTTTTTTAAAGGATAACTCTTGGAAATTTCCTGTCCTCTGGATGGATCAAGAATATTTGATAATCAGATTGTGTTGCTTACCTCTGATAGGCCAAGTCTCCAAGGGCTCTTGTATCCCCTGATTTGATGAGCCTTTAAACACTCCTAGCATAAATACACTCAATTTGATTTCTCTGAATGAACAAGCATGAAGATTGCTAAATTTTTGAATGGGTTGCTTGTTCAGCTGCTTGCAGGTGGTGCTTTTTGTGGCCAAAAGAAGACCACTGTGAAAAAAATTTGTTAAAAACCAAATAAAATAATTCCTCCTAGAAATTATTTTGTAGTACATCGCTCTGCCAAAAAAAAATGATTGCTCTAAAGTTTCTAAATGCTAATTCTTTCCTTTGTGTTAAGATGAGGCTGGAATAGCTGCATTAAATTTAGAGTTACATCTGGCTCTCACCTGTGTAGGTCAGAGAAGATGTGACTTGCCCCCTAATGTGTGATTTTAATTGGAATGTACACAAGCACACCAGATCAGCCACTCACTGGAGTGTCGTTATCCCAAATCCAGAAATAGATGAAAGCACTCCCAGTTGGCATTGCCTGCCAACATAAAACTTATTTTAGGATTATATTGCCAAGAGCCTGCTCTTACCAGAGTTTTGGTTAACTAATGCTAAAGAGAAAAGCTCAAGAATGAGATCAGTGGTCTTTATAGAAGTAATTGTGGATGTGGGTAACGTTTTATTTTCCCAATCAGATGTAATAGGTCCCTACAGAAATATCCTCCTGATTTGAATATCAGTGGGCTTGTCCTAATCATGTCAAAAAGAAATACTTTGTTTGAACATTTCTGCTGTTTGAAGAGACTGAGAGGAGTGAGTATTGCCCTCCAAACCCACCTGAAGGGAGCTCCTGGTGAGGTGGGGGTCAGGCGTGTCCCAGTGACAGGACAAGAGAAAAAGGTCTTAAGTTTTGCCAGGAGGTTTAGAGTTGGCATTAGGGAAAATTTATTCATGGAAAGGTGTTGTAAGCATTGGAACAAACTTCCCAGGGCAGTGGTGGGGTCTTTGTCCCTGGAAATGTTCAAAAAGCCTGAGGATGTGGCACCTGAGGACATGGTTTAGTGGTGAATGGAGTGGTGGTTCACTATTGATTTTAATGATCTTAAAGGACTTTTCCAACCTTACCAACTCTATGATTCTCTGATTCTACAGCTCTGGAGCTGAATTGTTCATAGCTTTTCTATTTTCCCTCCCTTCTAAACCCTCTTGCCCTCTCCTCTTAAGGAACATGAATGAAAACCTAAATTCCTGCCACACTGGGAGAGTGCAGCTGGTGACTTGGGTTGGCAGGGAGGAGGTGGCTGGGGAAGGAGCAGGATGCTGACAGAAGAGTCCCAAAGAATGGGAACTTACTGAACAAAAATCCCCTTCCCCTCCCCATCCCCTGTGCTGCCACTGCCAAGCAGTGTCCCAGTCCCCAGTTTGCTCAGGCCCAGGAGTTTCTCCTTACTCTTGGTGTCTGTGGATGGATCTGCTGCTCCCACGTAATGGGAGAGAGGGTCAGAGGGCAGAAATGCTCAGAAAGATAGAAATGAAGCAGGAATTTGAATTCAAAGCTAATGGATGGGGTTCGAGGCTGCTATTAGCAGAAATTATCACTCTGTTAATGTACTCCAGGCAGCATTTTTTACAGTTGAATATGGTGTTATTTTCCTAGTTATCCATTCCCTGACAAGTGGTTATAATCAAAGCTGTCTGTGAGCACTATTATCAGAAACTTACTATTATGTGCTGGAGGAAAAAAATATCACAGGACGCTGCAGTGCCAGGAAACTATTGTAGGTTTAAAGATCTACTGCAACACCAAGTATTTATTTATGTACTGCTTTTACCTCCTGTGGAAGAAAATAATTTTAACTTAATTTCTTGTCTCCCCCAACTACTTTAGAAAATGCACCTCCCAAAAGAAGTCCATAATTATGATTAACAATGTGGGCTAGATCCTCAGTTGCTGTAAATTAGCATTCCCCCATTCCTTGCAGTGGAGCAAAGCCAATTCCTTGCAACAGAGAAAGCTTCCCATGCCCTTGGCATGCTGCTTTTACACCTTTAAGGGTATTAACAAACCTTCTTTAATGCAGCATTGTACAGAATTTGCTCTGGCCACAACCAACTAAAAAAAAAAACAATGATAAATCTGGCATCATGGTCCTAAAAGACTTTAAAATTATCTTGTAAACAAAATGAATTCTTTCAACATATTCTGTTGATGAATTAAATCAACGAAACTGCTACTGCTCTGTCATGTGATGTGGCTTCAGAGAACAACTTTATTTTCTTCTTAATTTTCAGGTTGGCCATATACTTAATAATATTACAGTAATTCTGGCACAGCTCTGAGAAGGAAGGAGCTCCGGTGAGACAGCACAGAAAGGAAGCAATTAACAACAAATGTTTATATCCATATCGTTGACTACAAAACATGAAGAAAAAATCCCCTACCATAGGGATTTTGAGGTTTAAGGATATGAATAGGCAATGAAAATTTCTGCACTTTTCATTTAATAAATCCTCAATAATGATCAGATTAATTTGAGCATTTGAGTAATCATTTCTGAAAACATTCTCTGTTTCAGGCTGCTCTGCCATTCTTGGTGCTGATGAAAATGATGGTCCAAGGCTAAGATTAGTGAAGAAAAATCCAGAATTCCTGAGGATACATTGATAGGCACTACATCTGAAACAGGTACTATCCTTGCAACTTGTTCTTCCAGATCTCCCCTCCTCAGCTTCCCCTCTTTTTCATCTTACACCTGGGAATTGAACAAACAGAGTCCAAAAAGGGTTTTGAAACAATCCTAAATCAGGGATACTGTGAAGACAAATGGTAAATGTCTGTTACCCCAGCTGCTAAGTTAATTACTGTAATGGGAAACATCTTGACAGAAGCATTGCATATGGTTATTAGCAATTAACCCACCACTCCAAAAATCACAATTCTGCTAATAACAGAACAGAGCTCAGCCTTCCTAATTACAATCTCTGCACGAAAATTTCTTTATATCAGAAGGGACTGTTAAATCCTGTAACTAGCTACAATTTAAAAAGACTGGCAATGGAGATACTGAGAATTAGAAAAATGAAAATAGAACAGGATGGTGTGACACTGACTCAAAGTTTTGGGCAACACTCGTTCATGCTTGGGGATACACAACAACTGTCACAGCCTGTTTGCAGGAAATTACACATCAAAATTAAAATGCTAATGAGGGGGGAAATATGCTTTAAAGTGGAGAGGATGGGATGGAACATTGTGAGGGATACCAAATCTTATACAGAATTCGTGATCTGGACAATGTTGTAAATAATGTGCTGAATTTGGATTGCACTGGAATCTGACAGAACAATTTTCTGATCAACAAGAGAGGAGAATACTGCAATTTCCATCCCTTAGAAAGTCCTTCAGAACTATATGGAGGGCATGAGCTGTTTTTTTTCCCTAACCACTTGTACTCCAGGAAATTGCATCCCATTATAACTGCACAAAGCCACCAAGGGGAATTGGCACCTTACCTGCTCAGTTCAAAAGCTGGTTTAGCTGAGCAAGATGCAATTTAATTTATTCCTTTTCCCAGTCAGGAAGGGAGCTCTGGTCAACATGTCCAGTGACTGCTTTGGTAGTGACCAGGGTGTTGTTTGTAGATGCTGAGGCCAAAGATGCAGAACTAATAGCAAATGAATTTCAGGACAGCAGGAGCGTGCCTGGTTGGTCATAGCAAGGATGTGGAATATAAAAAACTCACTAATGCTGTTTCCAGAGCCTTTTTTGCCAGAGCCCAATGTGGGAGCTGGAATAGATGAGTCAGCTTCTACCTCTGTGTCAGGTCTGCAGGTTTAACTGACTTGGGATCCCAGCAGATCAATTATCTCAGGAGGTTTTGAAACTCCTTCCACCAATGCTGCAACTCTACCCATGGGAATTGTCCCATAAAATCAACAGCTCTGCAGGATATTCTCAATTAAAACACAGCAGAAGAGGAGAAACATCAGATAATCTTTGTAAGAAGAGCACACTGCACTGAGTGAGTTGGTTTTGGAGTTCAGGACAATGTCAAGGACACAGCAGCTGAAGTCCCCCTGCCCAGAAAGCAGGGATTTTTTTACTCCAGAGTTTGGCTGCAGCTGCATTTTGCTGTGTGGCCCCCAGACAAAGGTCTCATCTATTAAGTGGCCTTCACTCTGCATTTCTGTACCTCCCAGTTTGCATATTGCTGGTCCATTACTTTTAACAACTGGGTATAATAAATGTTGTGTATGGTTTATAATGATCACATTTGAAGAGCAACGTTGAATAGTTTAAGTTCCTTAATATGGAAAAAATTAAAGTATTTTTAAGACTAATTTACCTCTCCTGAGGTAACAACTGAGGAATGAGATCCTTTGCTATTTTGCCATGATGTGATCCTGAAAATAATCCAGGCTGGGATGACATCACAGGACATAATGAACACTCAGCCTTGACATAATGAACGTCTATTATTTTATGAAGAAAGATTTTCTGGGGTTTAAGAAATAAAATGATTAAAAACTATGTGCTCTGTGGGAGGTAATGAGATTAGCTCAACACAAGGTCCTGTGGAGTTAAAACTACTCCAGACACAAGAAAGGCTCAGCCATTCATTGGAAATTTCAGGGTGCAATTATTCTGCTCTAAGGCCAGATAAGGGCTATGTGTTTTCTTCCCCATGAAAAAGAAATCAGTTGATAAAATCTCAAAGGGATCATGTCCATTCAAGCTTCAAAGCAATGAACAATATAAAACCAGTTTTCTTGTTATGAATGGTAAATGTTTACCTACTTCAGCAAAGGCCTTGGAAAATAAAAACCATACAGGAAACCACTTGTAAAGCGTGTGTAAAATGAGAAGTGGGTGTATCGTGTTACAGGGCTGAAAGGGAGATAAATTAATGCTCTGTAAAACAGAGGCTGACTCCTGAGTGGTGAGGATGCTGGTGTACCCATCCAGTTGTATCTGCCACAAATTTGTCCAGAATAGAGCAAGTGGAGACCAAGCCCATGCCATGGGAGTGGAAAGGAATCGCTGGTTTTAGCTCTGGCTGGCTCAGGGCCCATCTGCTGTTCACAGCCCAGTGCCTGGTTAGTCACAGCTCTCTGGGGAGAGGGAAACCGTGCTGTAATGGACACGGAGACCTGCATTAGCTCATAAAACGCTTAAGGTGTGTTTTTCTCATTTTTTTATTCGCTACTATGCACAGCTCCCTTTCCAGGTCAGTTGGTCTCCTTCTCTCAGCAGTAAAGAGGAAAGAGTTGTGTTTTGACAGCAGTAAAGGTCTGGAGAGATCATAAAGATGAGAGGATGGTCTGGAGGACGACAGGCAGCTCTGGGATTTAAAATCTGCTCCTCAGTTCCCAGTTTTATGCTCTTGCTGTCACTAACTCTCAGCAGTAGCCGTGTCATCCCTCCCTCAAGATATTAAACGCGTTTATTTTCACGGTTACCTCTCGGTAGTGCTCAGATATGATTGCAGTGGACATCCTGCACAGAACAAAGAAGGACCAGAGGAAATAAGGAGCAGCCAAGCTCCGTGTCTGTCAGCGCAGCAGAACGCGCTCGGCATCCCGGCAGCGAAGGCAGAGCAGGGCTGGGGCTGGAGGATGCACATCCCTGCACACGGACATTGCAAACACCCTCCCGCTTATCTCCTCCTCTCGTCTCCCCCCGGAGCTGCTCCCAGCGGGGATGCGAGCAGGAGGAGCTCCCCGGGCAGCGGGAACACAGCGCTATTCCCGAGGGGAGCTCCCGGGACCCGCAGCGCTGTGCGCTCCCGCTGCGGGCGGGGCGGGGCGGGGATGGGGCCGGGCCGCGGATGGGGCCGGGCAGCTCGGCTGTGCCGCCGCTTTAAATGATTTGGGGGCTGCTGCTGGTGCTGCTGGTGCTGCTGGTGCTGCTCCAGCCGGCTCTGCATCCCGCATCGCATCCCCGGCAGGAACATGCGAGCCGGCCCGGCGCTGCTCTCCGTGCTGCTGGGCTGCGCGCTGGCCGCGGAGCCGCGGCTGCAGCGGGGCATGTGAGTGACTGTGCGGGGCTGGACGGGGACAGCACGGCCGGGACACGCTGCCCTGGCCCTGTGGGGAGGGTCCTGCCCCCCTCGGGTTGGCAGGGAAAGTTTGGGTGGGTGCGCTGTAACTCCGCGCGTCCCGCAGCGCTGTCCTGGATGGAGCTCCCGGCGGGGACGGAGCGCTCGGCTTGGCTCTGCCGGCGAGGGGAAGCAGCTCCGGGGCTGCCCTGCCTTCACCTTCAACCTGGGGAGCTGAGTTTGAGCGGGACAAAGATGGGGCAGCGGCTGGGAAGGCACGGGAAGGGCAGGCAGGGAGCGCGGAGCATCCTCCGGCCGGAGCGCACAAAGAGCCGCGTGTGCGGGGCTCTGTCCCAGGGGCTCTGCACGGCACGGGCAGCAAATGCCTTTTGTTGGAAATGGGCTGGAACGCTTGTGTCCAGGGGTAGTGTTCTGGTCGCGTTCTGAAAGAGGCTAGCTGCACAAAATCTGTGCTTAAAGTTTTCGCGTGTTGAAATGGAATGTTGCTGGAAGCTGTTTCCTGCCTCGTGTACCTTTCTCGTCTTGTGTTTTAGGGAATGTTGTGCACCCCTGCTCCCCCCTCTCAAGGCGACCTGGCAATAGCATTTTCAAATGTCTGTGTATACCCTAATTTCTAACCTCTTTTATCTTCCTGGGGCTTATCTTCATCAACTTCATCGCACTCTTTCATAATTAATGTCTTGTATTTGCTTTCAGTTTAGTTCTTTCTTCTGTCTGAAAATTGAGATTTCCAAGTCTATTGCTCCCTGGCTTTCTATGCAATACAGATTTACACGGTATTTACCAGAAGTGCTTTTAAGGTGGTTTATATTACTCCATTTTGCTGGAGCATGAAGTATCCATCACAGTGCTTAGAGAAGTTAAGCTCATTCTGTGGTAAACGTTTTCCTTTGTCAAAAGTGCTCTGTGTTTCTTTCAGGCTGCTTGGTGCTCTCTTTCTGAGCAATTACTCTATCAGGAGGAGGAATAGCATTGGCCTACATTAATCTCTTTGCATTTGACATCAGTAATAACTATGATTCTGCACTTTTGAAGCTGGAGGTGCTGTTAACTGTGAATTGCATCCAGACAATTTTTGGTTGCTCTTACCTTTTTAAAGATGGTGCTGCTGAACGAGGCAACATTCCCTTCTGGAAATGATGCTGTGTGAGGGGGCTGGAGTCAGTGGGAGCAGCAGTGCACTGTCAGCCAGCAGCAATCAGGAGCAGCCACCCAAACCCCCAGACCTGTGTCAGACCCTTGAGTGCTTTTCCCAAGAGTCATATTCCTGAAATTACTGCTGTTCTTCCTGCTTTTCCCAAGCTGGGGCAAGTTATAAGTATTACTCCAAACTTTCTTGCTGTTTAGGGACTTTACCTTTGGTGTAAGCAGAAATGCAAGATGTCACCACCCTCTAGGAGTGAGGCTGCCAGCTTTCACCAAGAAACAGAGAAATGTCCAGGAGGATTCTTTTCGTGAATCACTTTTTTCTAACAATTCTGGTTTGTTCTTATGGCGTTGGTCAACTGCAGTCAATGAAATCAGAACAGCAAATGTATCCCTTGGAACACACCATGCTGAGTGTGTTCTTTGCTGTTGTTTTGATTGAGATCTTATGTGGCTGAGGCTATACAGGATATTCTTCATAATTGTTTTCATTCTGTTGCTAACTTGAGCGTTTGCTCCTAGCTAGAAATGCAAGGGTCTGTGTAGATGTTGGTGTTCTGCTTCCAAGCCCCCTGAGGAGATTTAATGTAGAACAGATTACAGAATTATGAGATACTTCTATCAACTGCTTTTCCATACAATTAGCCCTTGATGATCCTCTAATAGAACTTCAGAGAGCTCTGCAATGACCAGAGAACAGATATGCCATTCTATTGTAAAGTGTATTTGGGCCTCTGAATGAGGAATTAATCATGTCTTATGAGAAAAAGCACATTTTTAACACTTTTTAGTGAGCTCTCTAGCCCAAAACTGGGGTGTGTCAGACAGTGCAAGTGTGATGTGTGGTTACCTAGCATTGGGTTCATGTTCACCATTGGGCTTCACAGAAATCCAGGGGGAGTCATGGGACAGTGCAGAAAGGGAACTCAGAGAAGAGGATTTGGTTTGCTGTCAGGAGTGGTAAATCCTCTCCTAGAGAAAGATTCCCCTGGGAGTTTGAGCAGTGCAGATGTCTGCTCGTAGTTAGTGATGCAGGAGAGCAGAGGCAGGAGGGGTTAATGAGGTATGTGCTGGGAACCCCCTTTGTGCAATAAATATCACCTTTCAGAGTCAGGACTGGGACAGGGCTCAAGAATGGATTCCTCTGTTCCCAGGTGAGACAAGTGAGGACTTTGAAAGAGTCAGAGATGAGTTTTGTTCCTGTCAGCATTAAGCCCCTTCACTCGCTCTGTGGATTTGCAGGTCCAGGATGACATCTAAAGGGGCTGGTTTGCTTTTAGAGGATCCAGTCTCAATCTTGAAATAAAACTGTTTTGCTTAGGGTTTTTCTTTACTGCTCACATGTTGTAGCTGCATATTTTCACTTTATCCATAAGCAATCTGGCCTCATTCCAAGGAACACCTGGATGCAGAGCTGGATTCCTGGCTGAGTAACTTTTCCAGCTTCTTCAATTCTATGGGGCACTATCAGCTTTCTTGTGTTCCTCCTGATAAATCATGTTCCCAAAAGTGAAATTTAGTATCCACATGTCATCTGCATTTGCAAACCTGGAGTAAATTTGGCCCTTCAGCTGCACCAGCTGTTGGGTGCAATGGCACAGGACTGGTTTTGCACCACTGCAAACAGGTGTGGCTGCAGACATATTTTCAGGTGCCATAAATAAAAACTCCTTTAAGGGTATAATTAAAAAAGGCAAAGTCCACTTTTTTTTTTTTTTTTTTTTTTTTTTTTTTTTTTTTCTTTTTTTTTTTTTTTTTTTTTCTTTTTTCTTTTTTTGATGGCATGCATTTCAAGCATTAACTGCTGTTGTGCAAAGCATTTCCATGTGAGGAGATGCCTCTGAGTTGTGATTGTTACAGCAGAACAAACTGCATGTCAATTTGAATACTTGGAATGCAATGCAGAAAACAAAATGAGAAATGCTTCAAGAAAGTATATGGAGATACAACTCAAAATGAGAAATGCTTCAAGAAAGTATATGGAGATACAACTTCCACTTGGAGCCTGGAGTTTTGTTATAATACTGTCCAAATGATGTGAAAAGTAGATTGTATAATCATTTCTTGGTGAGAAATTATCTCAATGTATTAGCTGTTTAGCCAATATACTTTATTTTCACCTCCAGTGATGTCAATTTGCAGGTGTGAGGAAAGCTTGTCTTCCTAGCATTAAATAAGGGCTGAAAGTACGTTCACTTTTTAATATAGTGGAATCTCCTTCCATTTCCTTGGATGGGTTGTCTTACACTTAGAGGTTTTGTAGTTAAAAAAATTTGCAAGTTTTTCTGGTGAAAACAAGGACCTGTTTGCTAATGGTACATTTAAATTTGTGCCATAGCTTAACTTTGCATTAAATTTGTACATCAACTGAGATTAAGTATTTCTCTTTAAACCTTGTTGAAGTGATGCTGGCAACTGAGAGAGTCATTGACAAATTTTGGTTTAGGCTGCTGAATTTTACTTAACTTGTTTTCAGCTGAAATCTCAAACCCTTCTTCCCACTTCTGTCTGCTCAGAATCCATGGGGTTGCAGTAAACCCTCACTACTCCTGCAGCTACTCCAGCCTTTGAGGCTTGGATAATGTGATCTTAGCAAGCATGGTTTAGGTTTATGGTGGCTTCATCCCTCATTTCCCCATTCCTGCCTCTCCAATCCTTTAATTTGCAGTTGAAGGCTGAGATGTTTCTCATCTTCGTGAATGTGAGCATCACACTCACAAAAAAAGTCTTTTTAGCCTGTGCACTACAGGATGTTGCCACCAGATAGAGCTCATGCTGGTCAGCATTACAGCACAGAATCCCATTTCTCAAGACTTTGCACTTGAAGCTTCTGTTTCATAGTTCCTAGAGGAATATTAATTTTGAATTTAGTCTTTTAACAGATGGCAGAGCACTCTTTTCCTCTTTTTCTGCCCCAGTATATTCACTGTCAGGAGACTTAAAGATAATGAATGAGTGTCATGGTGGTACTGTACTTTTCCTGATTTATGACATTTTCCTGCTCTTCAGGAGAAAAATGAGATCAAGGCTTTCTCCTAAACTCTGAAATAACTGTAGAGACAGGATAATAAAATCTGATAGCTTGAAGTTGTTGCATTTATCAAAGATGAACGGTAAATATTTTCCAGTTTTAGAAATTCCTGGGTTTGTATCAGAGACATCATAAAATGGTTCTAAATCTCACAAGAGGTTTAAAAATTTCCTGCTCATAACCACAGTAGCTTACACTACTGTGATTCTTAAATCTGCACATTTAAGATAAGAAAGTGAAGGGAAACGCCCCTTCACTTTTAATGGGATTTGACTTCTCACATTACTCTCCAAAAATGCACTCTAAGAGGAAAAAAACTTGTCAAGGTTCTTTAGGTGTAATTTTTATGGAATGTTGCTATAGTTTAGTTATTGATGCAATAGTTTAATGTGCTTGAAATGTGTTTTTTGCAGTTTTTCTTGGGAAAATTGCCTGGTTTTTGCTTTGACTCTTCTTCTGCATTGTTAGTATCCAGCACTGCCTGTTTTTCCTAGTTCTAGGCACGCCATGATCTAGGTATGACAGACTGTGGAATATTTTTAATAAATTTGAAGAAACCCCCTGGTGAGGAGGGATGAGATGATCCGTGGTGGCAGACCTGGTCTGGAGCTGACTTTTTAGCAGAACTTTGATGAAAGTGGCACTTTGGCTCCCAGAGGGTTAACAGCCCATATTGCAGACTTGTGTTATTCACCAATTAAATACCTTCTCTCTTTGAACACAGTTAATAGATTTCCTTCCTCTGAAATTCAAGCCTGTTATTGCTTACGTTCCCTCTCAAATCTATTGCTTTTAATTTATTTCTGAGAAGAAAGAAATTTCCTTTCATTACTGCGAAATCAAAGCATTCTAAAATGATGGACTGAACATATGTAGTTTGTGCTTTGGATCCCAGGCTAGCCTTGGTTTAAAACTAATCATTAATTGTTCCGGAGGGGAACTTGATATTTCTGCCTTTGGTGTGAGATGATGTGAGCTTTAATGTGTACACTGAGCTCCATTTCAGTGCCTTTGACCTGGGGATGAGTATTTGTGTCTGGAAAGGGGAATGTTGTTTAAGTCAGAGTGCTGACCTTTGTGTTCTTGAGTAGAAACCTTGTTGTCTTCCCTTTTTAAGTCAGAGCAGAACTTGGCACAAAATCCTCTTTGGAAGAGATTGCCATGCTCAGACCATGTTTTTTATGTACACAGCCCAATTCAATATTGAAAATTTAGCATTATATCTGAGGATGTGCCTGAGAAGAGGCTTTATAGGGTGCTCTGTACTGTTTGTTAACAAAGAAATCCCCATAAATGATGAAACAATTGGGTGTTTTGGGCCTGGTCTAATCAGGTTGGAATATTCCTCCACAGGAAATGAGTTTTTATACACCTCAACCATCAGGAGACTCTTCAGTGGTTCCCTTCTGTTTTTAATTGCTGGTGCTCTCCTTGCCTGACCATGCACTATCAATGGTGAAAAATACATCATATCTCTCATTTTTGTTTTGCTTATATCTTGTAATTGCCAGTCAAAGCCTGTCCATCTCTCTCTGTAGAGTAACACTAGGAGCTGTGGGTTATTTAGAACCTCAGCATAAGTTTCTAATCCAAAAGATATAAATTGAGATTTTTTTTCTCCCCCTTTTAGTTTGCCACTGCTGAACACTGATCCACTAATGCATATGTGTTAGTTTTTCTGTGGTTAAAATCAATTAAATATTTAGCTTAACCAAATTTTCTTAATGTTAAAGTAAACAAATGAAAACCCCAAACCAAACAAAAGCCCTCAAAAAACAGACATTGGTATCACTCGTATCAAGCTGAGGATTTATAGGGGAGTAAAAGACTTGGAATATTTTAACACCAAATATGTTGTCATGTAGGGATTTTCTTACGTATATTGCATACATTAGATGTAATCCTGTTTGTTTCAGTTTGACTGGAAGTTATACATTACATGTTATTTTAAAAGTAAGCTGTAGGAAAAAAAAAAAAAGTTCTGCTTTGGAACTGTTAAAATCTGGCAACCACCAAAAAAGCAGTTAACAATTCCTGGATATGGTTGCTGAAATAGAACTGAGGATTTCAGTACCTTCTAACTCATTTAATTGTCAAACAGTGTGGCACTTGCTGTAAACCAGAGTGAGCTTTCTCTCCTTATGACAAAGTGGTGTGACACATTTTTATGTAAATGTTTTCAGATCAGGTCCCTTTGTGGCTTCCTGCTGAAAGCAGCTCAGGTGTGTGCACCTGGCAGAGTTACTGGGGGGACCTGAGTTACACACTCCTCTGCAGGGAATGGCAATGGGTGCAGTTAATGTGAAATTACACCTAGGGGTGGCTGCTGCTACTCAGGGATTTCCTCTCTGATTTCCCACTTTTACATCCTCAGTTTACTCTCGATTTTGGACCCTTATCTGCTTTGTCTTAACAATGAGTGCATGCCAACTATTTCTAAGCCTGCTTTGTGTGATATCCCATATGGTTTCCTAATTAAGAGAGAGATCCTTGGGACACTGGTCCTTAAGTTTGTAAAGCTAAATGTTTGTGCTGCTTGGGGCTTTGCAGGCCTGGTCACTGGGAGTGATGCTGGTGCTCTCCTGGATTTAGTAGACAAAACTATAAAACTGGATGTTGCTGGGGATTGAATCTACATGACACTAAAAGAAAAAAAAATAAAAATCACACCCTGGTTTTTAAAATGGGAAAAAAAAAAGGTAGCTTGGCCAATCATGGTTAAATGATCTGGATGTGCATGTTTATCTTGTGCTTTTCTTGCCAACCAAAATAGATTGTTGTGTCCTGGGGGAGGGAGGAGGGTGGTTAAGTAGAAGGTAAACGACAGGCACCGCACTTTGATAGCAGCAAGAACTAAAAATCTTATTGTTGTTATAATAGCTGAGTGTGTAATTAATCATCTCCTATTGATTTGCTCTTCATCTGGATGCAGGGCACAAGGGCTGAAGGAACTCTCATGTTATTTAGCTGCCCCATCTAATCAAAGAGAGGATGTGAGCAAGACACAGCAGTGCATTAGTAACCTGTGGGATGAGGGCAGCCTTGTGTGGTGGACCTTCATCCACAGAGCCAGGGAACAGCAGTGATAATGAGACCTAATCTAAATGAGCTTGGTGCTTACAATCCACGTCCCAGAGGGGCTATAAACATCACAAATATTGATACAGGATCAGGAGAGAGCAGGGATTGATTAGTGGTCAAGGGAGCAGGATGTTCTAATTGTCTCTGGTAGTGCTGATTAATTTTATCAGGGAAATGAGCCTTAAAATAGATTAAGGGTTGAAAGGGGAGCTTGGCAGTTGAAAAAATAGAAGCCTTTTCTGTCATTGTGGCCTTTGTGAATTATTGAGCAATATGCATTGAAAGACAAAATTTATGTGTATAAGCAAATACATATAACTTGTTCTTTGGACCTTTTGTTTCTGTGGCCTATTTATTGATTTGACTTTTTCTGTGTTCAAATATTTTTTTTTTCTCCTTTCCAGTTGAGATCATATAAATTAAAAACTTTCAATCAACATCTCTTTTACATACAACATCATGCTGCTGGTTGTTTTTCCTCTACAGTTTCTGCAGGATGCCACCTTGTCTTTCCAGAGGTCTTTTTTATTGGACAATGGTGATGTTTTGCTGGGATGTTGGAGGTGTCAGGGTATTCAGACAGTTAACCTGAAAAGTTTCTAACCAAATCCTTTGTAGCAGTGTGCAACTATTTTCAGATCAACATCAGTGTGTCTCTAGTGCAAAACCAGTTATCATCACAGCAGTGGAGAGTTTAGCCTGACTGTAATCTTGGTTCCCTTAAGAAAACTCGTGTTTGATCTTTTCAAACTAAAACTGAAAAAGCAGACTGGGATTTTCTAAACTTTTAGTAACAGCATAAAGGGAAGGAGCAGCAACCAATTAGTGTTGTGAAAATACAGAATTCCAGCAAGTCGCTCCTTGTGACAGGTTTCATCTATTGACTGATTTATGGGAAGATCAATAGTGTTCAGGCTGCAAATTCGTCAGCTGAGGCAACGCAGGCTGCAACATCTCATTTTTAGGGGGATGTTAACAGCCATCTGACTTAGTGTAGAAGGTGGTGTCATTCACAGAATCTCTGTGGAAAGACCTGAAATCAGACAGCCAAATTTGTATTTGTTAATGTTTTGATTTGAAGTTTGTGCTGTTGAAAGAAATCTTTAGGGATATCTTGATGTGTGTTTGCTCTCTTGCTGCTGTTAAATCTGCCTACCTTTGACTTCTTGTATTGAGCTGGGAAAAAGTAGATGAGTAGAATGAGAGATTTACTTTGGCATTCCAGGTGTTGGGCAGAAAAAGAAAGTATCCCTATCACAGAGATATGATGGACCTTTACAAATGGAAGTGTCCAAGGAGAACCTGGGATAGTGGAAGGTGTCCCTGCCCATGGCAGGGGGTTGGAACTGATCTTTAAGGTCCTTTCCAACTCAAAGCATTCTGTGATTTTGTGGTAGATCTATTCCTTTTCTTTTTAAAATTCCAAACACAGGAATGAGCTACATCCCGCCTGGAGATGCTTTTAATTTTCTCTGAACTTCTCCCATTGTGCAGTGGTTCGAAGGCACCACAGCCATATGATTAGCCCAGGCTGCTCCTGATCTGTATTGGTCTAATTATCTGTTCATTAGCATCTCAAGTCTTGAGCTGGAAGTGTGTAGGGTGTCTTTGTTTAAAGGGCAGTCTCCTAATGCAAATATTAAGAGAGCTTTCTGCCTTGCCCGAGTCAGACTGACAAGCTAATAATAACCTTGGTGTTAGCCTTGGCTAGCACAGAGCACCAGTGCAAAAAGGTTTTAAGGGACTGGTGTATCAATCAAATCGTGGCCCATAATATGCCTTTTGAGTCTTTTGCTTGTTTTAACACTTAAACTCCCATTAAGAAATATCTTCTGAATGCAAAGGGCAGGGCAGTAAAATAGGAGCTGGTCTCTAATACACCCCTACATCCACTTGGGGCTTCAGCTTAGTCCTGGATGGCCTCTAATTAGCAGAGTCCCACGGTGCTAAATTGTACCTTCAGTAGCTGCAGCCTTGTTCCAGAAGCTGCTCTGAAGTTTAGGGTAAGGTACCAAAGGAGTCAGATGGCTCAAAAACACAGTGTTGACTGTGCGTGGGGAGCTGTGAAGATGCTGAATTGTTGGAGAGGGCATGTTTGATTGCCAGCTTTGCCAGCACAGGATTACATGTTATGCAATTGCTGCAATTTAATTATAGTGTTTCAGCAGTTTTGATATCTGCCTTTAAATTATCCCAAGGGCATCAAGGAGGAATGGCTTACTTTGAATAAATCTTCATAAACATATGACTCTGCTGCTGGCTTGTTTTGTTCTGTGAGCGTCATTTGTTCCCATTAACCATATCCTAGAAGTCAATACTGCTATTCCTGGAAACATGGCAATATCACATGAGGAGGAACTTGTGGGATGGGCTCAGTGTGTCATTACAACAATTGTCAGCTCCTCTCTTTTATTTATGGAAGAGCGATGCATATGAATGTACCTTTATCTGGAAAGTTTTAGGCAATTCTAATAAAAGGAGATATGCATGAATTATCAGAACATGATGTTCTATTCGCTGGAGGGAGAATCATTTTAAAAAGCCTGCTAAGTGAGGCATGGTTGCTAAGTAAGGCAGGGGTTTTATTAGACCAACTGACGTAATGGAAAGGAAAAGAAACAGGCAAAATTTTGGGCACAAGATCTTTGGATGGGAAACAAATGGCAGACTTTGTGCTAAGGATGGCTTGGGAACAATGGCTCTGAACTTCAGCTAAATCTGTTAAATGGGGAGGTAATTCTGGAGGGAAGAGGTAGCTGGGACACATGGGAAGGATTGAGGTGGTGTTGGGAGTGTGGGGGAAGGCTGCTCTTGAGGAATTTAAGGCAATCTGAAACTGGGCTGTGACCATCTCCTGTTCTGCTTCGAGTGCTGGCACCCAGGGCAGAGCTGAGGAATGGAAATACAGAGCAATGTTGAGCCTGGACTGTGCATTAGAGGAGGAAGGACATGGGGGGATGTCCACTGACAGTGTGGTTTAGGAGGCTGGAGATGATTGCCCTAATTGCTCTAAAGCCTGGGAGAAGCTGATATTCTAGTGTAGGAAAGTAACTTCTGTCAAGGTCAGGTGTTCCAGTACAAATGGATTCTTTACTTTTTTTTCCCATGGTTTTATAGAACAACTAGAGTTTACAGTTGTGGGCTTTATTCTGCTAACTTCCTCCACATGGGCTGCCTGAATTCCTGAGAGCTGTTTGGGTCGTGCTTAAATCTGCTGTGTTCCTCCTCCTGAAGTGTCCTTGTGGGGCAAAGTTCCTCTGCACCCTGAGGTGATGCCCCAGGTATTCCCTTGGGATCTGTGGTGCCTTTGGGGGATGGATGGATGGATGGATGGATGGATGGATGGATGGATGGATGGATGGATGTCCCATTCTCCATGGGGCAATGACAGTGTTCTGCACAGTGCTGGGACCATTGTGGGTTTGATCCATGCAGGGCTTCTGCTAACTGTTCAGCTCAGCACTAAAACTGATCATGATTATAGTATTTTCTTGTTCTGCACAGGCTTAATTTAATGATATTTGTAAACTACTCGAAGCCCTGGGGATGGAAGATGTTCTCTTGTAAGCAAGGCTACCTTGTGTGGGGTTCAGGCTTAATAGGGAGCCTCAGAGATAAAAAGCACCATTAATTCTGAGTGAGATACTAACAATATCCAGTGTCAGTGATGATGAGCAGCTGCCAGGCAGCTCTTGGGCTAGGACTGCTCTTTCCTTAGTGCCACCCCTAGGTTTTCTAGCCCAGGGTTCCTGCCTGTGAGGAGTGGCAGAGGAACCAAGTGTGACAGGCTGTTAGCTGCTCCCTCTCTAGCTTGGAGAGGGCTCAGACTGAAATTTGGGGAAGGACTTGTCTGCTGAATGGTGGCGTTGCCAGGGTGGGTATAGAAGTCCCTGTTCCCCCCTGTGTTTGAGTTATTGAGGTTTGTGCTTGCAAAGCCTCACCAGGCTGTCTTGGGGAATTGGTGATTAAATTATTGCACTAACGATCTATAAACTACCAAAAAAAAAAAAAAAAAAAACCTCAGTGAATTAATTTCATTCATGTCACAACAGGTTCCTGCCTTAAAAGATGACAAAACCCCTCGTGCTTTATGGTTTTAGTTAGACCCTGAATTTTTGATGCTGTTGTTTTCTGTCATGCAGAATTTCCTGATTTATACCAGGGCAAAGAAATCGGGATAAGGCAGAAAAAATCTCTGCAAAACCATCAGCATGTAACCTTTTTTTTTTGACCCTCCATACCTCCTGCATTCCTGTTATTTTTGTAACTCTGGCTAGGTAGCAGGATGAAGATCACATATCACCCTCCAAAGCAGCGCTTTTATTTTGGTCTTGTTATTTTAGGAATAATCAGCAGAGAACAAGGATACTTCCTCTTATGAATTTTGTGTGTTTCCCTGGGGGGACTGATAGCAAGGGGGCCTCTTACAGAATATACAATTTCCCCAGAAATGGTTTAGATAAATCTCATCTGCCCTTGAATCTGTGCTAAATCTTTCATTGACTTGTGTGGAGCCTGAATTTCAGCACATTGTTCACATGCTGCCTTCTAAGGCTTGGAGCTGCAGAGTGTTCAAACACCAGTAAAAATTCTGTTTCAAACTGTTACATGCAGCACAGTTTTGTGTCTATTTCTCTAGATGTCTAAATTTGGTGCTAGAAATAAAAATTCTCTTTTTCTTTGCCCCCAGGCCGAATGTGTGCCCAGTGCTGGAGCTGGCACTGGTGGGACACCAGGAGCCCTGCATCCAGTCCTTCAGTAGGATGGTGAGGATGTGGAAACAAGGCTGCACCAAGAGGAGGTGGTGTGTGAGCTATGAGAGAAGGTAATCTGTTATCTGCTGTTATAAATGGGTTTTGTTGCTAATCTTCCTGCAAGTTCTTCAACTTTTTTGCATTTTTCATCTGAAATGTGTGGTTATGGACATGGTGTCCTCCTGAGATTTGACTTGAGATCTGTTATTACTGAGTAGAAAATGTGACTTTTTAATGTGTTTTGGGTTGCTCATGAGCTTCGTGGCTGGCTTTAGATTCAGAATTTTACACTGTCAGAAAATGTTCCTGTCTTGTTCTTGTTCAGGTGAAGCCCAGCTGTCAAGTCATTGACTTTGAAAAATTGAACTTCTTTCTATTTCTGTCACATGCTTAGAACTGATGGGAGATCTGACTGCCCCAACAGCTAAACCCAAAATGGATTGGAAAAAAAAAAAAATTACTCACCTTTGGCTAGCCTGAATACAAATTCTTCAAAATAAAATGTGGACATAGCATATCAGAGCTATTGGATGCTATCAGGATGCAGTTTGCTATATTTGCTTCGTTTTTAACGAGAACTCCTGATGGAGGCAGAAAAAATGTCTCATAAATATGAGATATGAGTGCAGTGTGCTGCTGGTGAGGGGGAGTGAGTGGAATAGGAGCTGTGATTGCTCTCTTAAACTCCCTTTCCCCACAGGTCTGGCTACTACACGGTTTACAAGCAGGTGTACAGGATGGAGCAGCAGACTGTCTACAAGTGCTGCCCTGGCTGGGCCCAGCAGGACAATGAACCTGGCTGTCTGCACTGTGAGTTGGGACAAAAACTGTGACAAACCAAGAGGTGACATCCCCAGGCCTTGCCTTCCTACTCAGTCCCCAGTTCTGCATGCTTGGATTTTGTTTCCTGTGGTTTATAACTGGGATTTCCCCAGCAACGGGGGGATAAATGTCCTTTAAAAATACAAAAGCACTCTTATAAAAGTAGCAAATAGCTCTAATATTAATCCACACGGTGACACAGTTGAGATTGGCAGTCTAAACTCTAATTGGAGTTGTTACAGCATGTTTGTGCCAGCCTGGCTTTGGCAGGCCAACCAAATTTAATGCTGTTGCCCAAATTATGCAGAGAAATCTGCTGTGAGGCACTTGTTTCTTGGGTGCAGCACTCACTGTGGAGTCTGACTGATTTTGGCATTTTCACTGCTGCTCTTGCCATTGAAGCAGTTGTATTTCTACCCTGTGGTTCTCCATCTGATGAGAACCCATTTTTATCACTAATTTCTAATCGTGATTGGGTGTTTTCCTAAAAGATGGGATTTAATTTAAGTGATAAGGCATCACTTCAGCCACTGTTAACAAGACATCAGTGTAAGATGGCAACCTACTCAGTGTTTAGTTTTGTTACTGTTTAGTCAGTAATTGCATTTTCTATATGAAAGTTAGCATCTGTTCTTATTTATTTTTTAATCTTCATACCAACTTCAGGGCTGCATTCAGAGAGCTTGCTTTTATGGTTGTCTCTTTGTAGTTAAAAAACAAAAACAAGCCTGAGAGGTATTCCTGTTAGTTTCAGCCTGAATCTACATATTTAGTGTGCACCTGTTTAGTTGTAAGAAGTCAAAAATATGTTTACAATCTGTGTTTTAATCTCTGGTGTAAAGGAGTTTAAGGTATTTGAGCACCAGTAGCAAAATGAAATTTTCTTCCTGAAAGAGCAGTGCAGACTTGCTTTGAATTCTTTAAGGCACCAAAGTGGTTGAATTACTAGTTTATATTTGATAGTCTTTGCAAGTTTGGCTCAAGCATGTGGAATTTAAGTTACTGTAAATAAAACTGTTCTGTGTTAGAGGAAGGGAAGAGTTATAATTCCCTCCACATATGTAATATCTCCCAGTGCATCAGTGGTTTTTAACCATTCCTGCATTATTGTCTGGCAGTTTTTCTTATTTTATTTTGGACTCAAGCAGTACTTTGAGTCCTGTCCTTTGCCTCTGAAGCACCTTCAGGTTAAACTGCAATATCTAAGTCTTATTTTTATTAAGTTTCTTCATATCAACAAGGTAGTTCCACCTATGATACCAAGTCCTGCTGCAGTCCAACTTTTGCCCTTAAATAAAAATCTGGGTTTCTTCTTATTTGGAAATTAATAGTGCAACTGGACAATGTCAGAAAAGCAGTTCTGGAGGATCCTGGGCACAAAAATCAGCTAAAATCCCCTGTCCCATTCTGTTTGTGTGCTCTAGTGCTCTGCACTGCTGGCACTTGCTTCAATGGAGGGAGATGCTCAGAAGGATCCCAGGTGTGCCAGTGCCCTGCAGGATTCCAGGGTCCTCGCTGCCAGTATGGTGAGTCCACTGGAAATTGTCTCAAGTGCATCTGCTGTTCAGATAAAATGCATCTTCAACAATAATTGTTAATACAATAATATTTTCTTAGTGTTGACTTAAATTTAAAGATGCCTTTGCTGCACTTTTAAGTGGTTATTTGATCATTCTCTGATTTTTCCAGATTTTTTTTTTTTCTGGTTTTGAATTTTAACAAGGCAAGATGAAAATCTAATTTGATTGCTATCAGATGGGGGAGTGTCTGTGGTGGATAATACCACTGAATATCAGCAGTGATGTCCAGTGGAATATCTGTCTATTGCTTCTCAACTTGAATGTTCCTGTGGTGCTCTTCCTACATTTCTCAGCCTTGCTTTTACCTTTGTGAGAGGAAATTCTGAGTCAAAGCAGGTGTGCAGCAGGTGAAAAATGCAGCAAATCAACCACTGTATTTGCTCATGGGATTTTCTTTTTTTTTTAGTGCATCTCAAAGTAGGAAGGTTTTAGAGCTCACTACCAAATATTTCATAGTATTCCTGGAATAATATATGCACCAATCTTTCATTTCACTGTGTTCTACCATTCTGTAGACTGAATTCTGTGTGACTTAGACTCTATCACCCACTCTCAATGAGAATCTTTTTTGTCTCACACACTGGCTCACAATTTGATAAACCCACAATGGGCTGTCTTGTAATTTAACACACTGTGTAAAGCTCTCCAAAATTACAGAACTGCATCCATTTGGCTTCTTTAGGAAGGGAAGAAAGTCATTCCTTCAGAGTAGGCTGTGATTGGGACAAAGGATTTCTTTTGTATTAGGCAAATGATAATTTCCTTTTCAACTGAAGCATATTGTGCTTTGTTCAAAGGAAGGCAGATTTTTTAAGTGTTTCTTTTTTTTTCCCTTTTAAATTCTAATATGTTCTTGTCCTCACCTGGCTTGTCTGTCAGGCAGTGTGAGTGAGAAGAGCTATAACAATAAATAAAATGCAGAGCTGTTTACAATGGAGCTGCTGCTGCCTGCAGACAATATTAGTTCAGTGAAGCTGTGATTGGGTATTTCTTTACTGCCCACAGAAACAAGTTTGTGTGGGTGAGTTGAGATGAGCCAGAGTGACACCAAGGCAGGTTGGTTGTGATGAACTTACAGAAGAGCTGCTGTTTCAAGGTAAGCAGGATCACAGTCTACAAAAAGTCTTTATAATAAGCTTTTGCCAAATGGAATGTATCTCAGCAAATTATAGATTGTCCTTGCCATTATAAATTGTCTTTTGAGACTCCTTTTTTTCTTGGAGATACCTATGGAACTGAAGCATTCCCAGCAGGCAGATGGTGTGGGTGCAGCCTGTGGATAGCACAGGTCAGATTTTCAAGCAGAAATGAGATTTGTGCAGTCTCTATTTCACAGGTTGGTGACTGCAGCCCCTGTAAAAACAATGAGAGGTATCCTGCAGTCCTTGCTCTTTGCACTTGGGTGGAACTTTTATCTTTGGTCGTTTGTCTGCTTTCTATTGATTCCTGAGGTTTGAATGGAATTCCAGTAGTCATCATTCTCAGGTTTATACAGCAGCTGCTATCACAGCCTGGCAGGAGGAAGTTTATAAATTGAATTCTGAAGGGAAAAACCTTCTTTCAGAAAGAATGCTATGGACCATTCACCTGCCTAACAAAAGGAAGGTAATTTAGAGTGTAAGGCCTCTTAACTGCTGCAGGTGCCTCCAGGCAGGTTCTTCTGAGGTTTGGGTCGTATTTGTGCAAGCAAAAGGAAGGAGAAATGTACTGTGGGACTAACAGCCTCTAGTTTTCCTGGCTGATGTTGGAATATTGCTCTTAAAGTAGTTTGGACTTAATGTGCCAGCATTAATCATACATTCTGGGCTTAAATGATCATTAAGCTTTGTCTCTGCCCTCCTCCCTCCTGTCTGTGGGACCTTACTGTAAATTGGACAGGTTTCCTTCCATAACCCAAAAGTAAAAGAGGGATCTCTTCCACCAGCAGCTTTTCCTTTGAGGATTCAGTGGAAGGGAAGGGATGCTTTGGAGCAGGTGCTATAAAAGTCAGTGTCAAAGCTGGTCTGAGATGTGATGGTGCTGTGTCCCAGGGGTGTTGTGCAGTGTCCCTGTGCCTGGGGACTGTCCCCAGCAGTGTCCAGGTGCCCTCTCAGAGCAGGGAGGCTCCAGCTGGGTGTGAGCCCACCAGCTGCTGGCAGAAAGGTGTCCCTGGGGTGTTCTTGCTGTAATCTTGGCTTCTGTCACTTCTGGTATTGTGGCCTCCTGTCAGCCCCCTGACAGAGGGGGAACCACAGGCATTTCATAGCTGCACTGCAACTCATTTGAGCAAAACTGCTTCATGTATCCCATTTTACAGCTGCACCTCTCCAACCTTTTTGCTTTTCTTCTCTATTTCTGTCATCAATGTTGACAGCTGATTCTGAAGTTTCACTTGTGCAGTAGCTCTCATGATCTCCGTGCTGGGTGCTGTGAACTACAAACAACAGACAAGAAATTAGTATAAAAATATTACTAAATTGAATTACTCTAAGAAGTGAATGGGAATGTCCATCTCAAGAATCTTCTAATCATTCCTCTTTTTGTGGAGTTTTTATTTGCCTTTGAGATGGGGAGTAGGTCAAAAGTGATAAAATGAAGTTTTGTCCTGAAGGAAGTTTGTGATGGATCCTCTGGAATGACTGGAGACAGCCCAGTGCCTCAGAGCATCTCAGCAGAGATGATTATTCACAATGGGCATGATAGCAGCTAATGACTTTTTAAAGGAATTGTGGGGAGTTTTGGCAGCCTGGGACACGATTTATTCCTGATGAGATGCTGAAAGGGTCAGGGCTCCTGTAACAAACTTGATGTAATTGTGCTTAGAAATGTGTTGCTGCATCCCTTGTACACGTCACTCCATAGTTTTATTATTTTCCCCAAAGAAGCAGCAATGAAAACTTAGGAGAAAGATTTATGAGTGAAATGGTCGAGTTCTTCATACAGCCATTGCAGGGACTGGGTAACAGATTGAGCTGTCTCTTGCATTGTCTGCTGCAATTTGTCTTGTAATAATAGACTTATATCAATTACAATGTAAACTTGCAAGCTGGATTTCTTTCCATTTTTTTAAACTTGTTTGGAAGTTGTGATCCCCATTTGTCCCAGTAAGGGAGGGAAAACCTGTAACAAAAAAGAGAGAAGGCAAAAGTCAGTGCCAAGAATAAATTCTGCTGCAGTGCTGGTGTCATTGATATTCACTAGTTGTGCTGGTAATCTTGTTCAAGGCCTGGTAACCACCTGAGCTGGACATAGAAGTTAATTAATTGCATTTAGATTGTTTAATTTAGCCCTTGGAATTTTACTTGGACATGTAGCCAGTGAAAACATCCCAAATTCTACAAACAAGGATGTATTTATTTACTCCTCATGTACATGGAATTGCTCAATGGAAATTGAGGGGTTAATTTTGACTCTTAAGACTTTTGTCATCAAATCTCAAGTTGTTGCTGGTTTCACTGAGTGCCTCCTGATGGGTTTTAAAACATGAAGTAAAAATCCAGAGTGAGAACTGAACAAGCTATATAATTTCTTGACTGATACAAAATCTGAGCATGATTAATGTTTTGCAAGAGGCACCCATCATTAAGAAAGAATAAGTACAATTCAGTCTATCTGAGACAATGGGTGTAATTGGAAAATGTTTAAAAATAGGTGAGGAATGACCAGGGGAGACTTATCAGGAAAGTCATCTCATGGTGACATGGTGTTTGTCCTCTTTAAAGAAAGCTGAATACAATATTCCAGTGTTTAACAGATAAAGTGGCAATAGATTCAATTTTTACACCAATGTTTGCTGTCACACAAGTAGATTTTAAGTTCTTTTGCAGTGCCTGATGCAGATCATTGAAGACTGCAGAAAGGCTCTTGAGAGGCAGTGTGTTCTGCTGAGTGCAGTGCTCACCTGAGAAATGCTTTCCTTTCCACCTGCCACTGACCTTGGATATTTAGTGCAGTAACTTTTAGCAAATTACCCCACTCTGCCTGGGCTTTGTTGTACATGAAATGTTGATAATGGTGGCTCATTCCTTTGTCAGGTGCTTTGAGACCCAAGTAATTAAGTGTAAGATAATAGCATTGGAATGTGTGTATAAAGGCAAAATGCACACTGCATGGATAGCTAAATGAAATGCTTATGAGGGAGATATCCATCAGTTCATTGACTTGCTGTCAATCTCTGCCTTCACTCTGGTCACACACTATTAAGATATTGAACTACATAAAGATTCTGGTAAACAAAAAATGTCAGCACGTCCTAGACCAGGTAGATCAGAGTTTACACTATAAAACTGCTTAAAACAAAGGTGTATTGTTTTTTTTTCTTTTTTTTTTTTTTTTTTTTTTTTTTTTTTTTTAAAGTCATTGATTAAAATGGCAGGAATTCTGATATATCTTCTTGCAAATAAGAATACTCTTTTCTTTCACTGTGAAAAATAATTTTCTTCCATTTTACTCTAGGAAATATTTCTTTCTGCAAAGGGCTGTTTGATTCAACTTCTGAGTAATGTCCTGCCTGCCATCCTGGTTTCTTGTAGAGATGAAGTTTTTTTCTTTGAGGCTGAAGACCTACACAAGCCTTACAGAGCAGTGCAAATCCATGAACCAGTGCTACAAATTTTCCTTCTGTAAAATAGCAAATAGCCAGCTAAAAGTTCCCGTGGATCTATTGCCCATAGGGATGTCTTCAGTTTTCTTTCCCACTCAAACTATAAAATGTTTAAATATTTGTGGGGGTAAATTAGTTCTGATAGCTGGGCCCTCATTGTGCCAGGGGTTCTGGCATTTTGTTTTCATATTTTGGCTATGAGTCCTCTGAAGTTTGACACAAGACAACCTTTTTAACTTGAAAATTTGCCATTAGCCCATAGGGAGAGTGGAAGAGAATGGCACAAAAGATGATTTATGCTCAGATTGCTCTAGTTTGGTGCATATAATATTTAAAGATACCAGGTTTGGGTTTTTTTTTTCTGTTTTGGCACAGTCATTCTCCTGCTCCAAATGACTCAGTCTCATTAGTGAAATGCCAGCCTGTCATGGCAGGGGAAGCAGAGATGACTGATGAGGCTGCTCAGGGTAGGAAGGAACCTTGTGATCACTGCCTGTCCTGGTGGGACCCTCAGTTCTGCTCTTCCTCTGCCCCTTTCTGACTCCCAGGAGCAGAGATCCATCCATGCTGTGGCTATTTTTTGGCTGCCACTCTCCTCCTGTGACAGAGAAGTGCTGGCAGGCAGCACATGGAAGGTGGGGATGCTTTTGGACTTTCCTGCAGCACTGAGTGAGCCCCAGTGAGCTCTTGACAGCTTGAGAGCATCCTGTGGGCTGGGAATGTGCTGCAATCACTTGTTCCTGCATTAGGGACTGTGGTAATGAGCCCTTTCTTAGCACTTGTCAAGGTAATAACAGTGCTGTGTGCACTTAGAGCATCCAAAACCCTTCCAAGGAGTAACATTTGAAAACATGAGCGTGTTTGGAGCAGCCAGCAGAGCTAACAAGGTGTGTTGACGTGTTCCATCTCATCAGAAGTTCAGAGCAGACCTTTCTGTCTGTCATGTGTGGTGCACACAGGAAACACGAGCAGCACGAGGCAGTTTGGGAGGATGGGGCTTAAACTCAAATGTCTTCACTTTGTACGTGGCAGGTTGGTTGTGGTCAGCAGGCAATGCTTGATCTTATGCTAAAGATGTAGCCACTGCTCTAAACTCAGCCAGTTCTAGAGCAAATTGGTTTAATTCAGTGAAAGAATGGGCAGTGTAGGTTTTAAACCTTACTGTTAATTGGTCAAACTGCAAATGCAGAAGCCCTTGATTCCAATGAAGTGATCTGAGAGCCAAGTAAATATTTTTCTTTGTTATAATTCTTTCTTACACTGAAGATTTCAGACATTTAAAGCTGTTTCAGGTGATTTTTATTCAGTGCTGTGTTCTACTGCCCAGCATGCATTCGAAATACTCCTTATATAATTTTAGGTGGTTTTAAAGCTCGACTTCAGTTGTCTGCACAACTCTTCCCTTGCTAAAACCAGTGTAAAATGAGGATGACCTTTTCAAATTTCCCCTCCCAGTATCTCATTTCCCATGGACACATTGCTGTTTTCCCTGTGTCACCCCCCTCAGCCTGCACCTCTCCCATTCCCAGGTGTGTCACTGCCACCAGGTGAGCTCACAGCACACCCAGCTCTGGGTGATCCTCAGGCTGTCCCAGCCTCTGTCAGCTCAGGGCTGGCAGGGCTCACTTGGTGTCCTGCTGTCACTGCTGCCTTCACTGAGATGCTTTTCCTGCAATTCTCCTCCTGCTGACCTTGGAGATGCTGCCACAGCCTCTTGTTGCCCCAGGTGGGACAGAGAAGCCTCACAACATCTGCAAAGCCAGTTTGGGCCCTTCCAGAGGCACAGGGGAAACCTGATATCTGTCAGTTTCTAAGTAGTTTATCCAATTTAGTGAGAATTTAGATGCAGTAAAGTCTTCAACTGCAGCCCTTTAGCTGATTCTGGCCTCACTGGAGAGTTGGTCCTTCAGCACTCCAGTGACCTAATTGCCTTGAAATCCTGAGAAACAAAAAGACACTGCTTGATTTTTATTTTTTTTCAACCTCTAAACCTTAATGAAATGTATAAACCTCACACTAGATTTTTTTAATCATTTAAAGAGAAAAAGATTTTGAGTATTAAGAAAAAAAATCTGTTTCTAATCTACAATGTCATCCCCATCATGTAGGTCTATCAAAACAGTCCTCTCCTGCCAGGGTTTGGTCTCATGGTGACACACCTTTCTGTAATCTGTCTCCTGTACTCTGGTGACAGCTGACAGCTATCCTGACACTTAGAACATAATGGGATTTGTACATTTAAATTATAGACATATATAGCTACAAATCAATAGGAAAATAACATTGGATTTCAATATAAAGTGTCACAAGTCTGGAGCTGATTAGAAACCCATGAGAAAGATGAGTTTGGATGTTCTTTGGGGCAGAGATTTGCAGAAGACAAATGTAGTGCACAGTTCACTGCAGGAGGTCCAAGCTATCTGTGATCTCTAAAGGAAAAAAGTTATGGTGGAGATAAAATGACATTATCTGTTCTGGTGATAACAGTTGATTCACAGATTAACTCCAGTTGTGAGCAAGGCAGGATTCAAAAAACCTGAGAGCATGGCTTCCTCCAAACTTTTCATTCTTTCTTCTTGGCTTCCCTCCTCACACCCACCTGCTCTTTGCCAATGTTGGCCATGGAAACACCTTTCATCACCTGCAAGACACGAACCTCTCCAGATGAAAAGCCCTTTAAAGCAGCCACTGAAAAGCTGTGAGGAATAAAAGCTTTGCTGTTCTAAAATGGGCAGGGTAGAAACGCTGATTGAAAAATCATGCCTGGCTCTCTCCTGGGTATGACAGGATATAATCATCAGCCCATCCTGCTGAAAGCTCTGCAGTGCCTGGGCTCCACTGCCATTACAGACAGGTAGACAGACAGCAGAGCTGGAGCTGCAAACAAATGTGTCAGGAGTAAATGAACCTCGGAATAACCACTCGAGAGAGAGCTCACCCCTGTTGTCTTTGCCACAAAAGGCTGTTTGCTCTGTGCTTCTGCAAAAGGGAAAAGTGAAAAATCAAGAGGAGAGCTGCTGTGGGGCTGCTGGCATTTGTTTGCTGTTGGTGCAAGTCACAGCAGAGCTGAGTGCTGTGCAGAGGTGCTGTGCACGTACATTCCTCCCCACAGCTGTAACAAAAGGTGAATGAGCAGGCTTGGGGTCTCTAGGAACATCTGGATTCCATATAGTGACACCTGCATGGCCTCTGTGTGGCTGGGGGCAGGTTTATTTGGGTTTCCAGCTTGCTTCAGGCATTCAGGCTGGGTCACAATGGATTTGATCAGGTAATGCAGATGAATTTAATTAGCCCAAGGTACCATGGCTAAGTTCTGCCAGCACCCAGTTCAAGCAGTGCTTATGCAGCTCTGGATGCAACCCCTGTATTAATAAAGCATCTAGACAGCATGGAATTTTACTGATTTGGCAGAATATCCAGCAGATTGCTATGTCTTTAAGAGTGCTTTTGTTGTGTTTTGGTAGCTTTTCAGAGTGAAGCTGGAGATGGTTGCTGTGCATTTCATTGTCCTGTCTGCAGAGAGCTCTGCCCTTTTCCAGCCTTCCTGTGCTCTGAGGTAGAGGTCAAACACTTCTGCTGCACTTTTCTTCCCATCCTCAAAAATCTTTGGACTGGTGTGTATTTCCAAAGAGGTACAAACAGCAGGAGAACCCTTCACAAACAAAGCTTGGCTGGCTGGTTTTTTCTCCTTCAGTGGTGTGTCAGTGCTGATTGCTGCTCCTGCCATGAGATGTTCTTGAGGCATTGTCACTGCAATGTTTCCTGTGAAGGGGAGGGAGAGGAGCTGCCTTGAGCAGCACTGCAGGGACTGTGACTGACAAAGTCAAATTTGGGTAGCTAATTATTTTTGCTGACCTAAACCCTTTGACACACAGATATGGACAGATTTGCACTGTTAAAGGAAAAAAGGGTTCCCTCTAAGAATGTGTGGGTTTAGCTGTTCAGTCAGGACTGTGCTATAGGTTTGGAAGGGAGAACATCTCTTTACCTTGCACTGCACCAGGTTGCTCCAAGCCCTGTCCTTGAACACTCCCAGGAAGGGGCATCCAAAACTTCTCTGGTCTGGTACCTCTAAATCTATTTTAAGCCAGGAACAATGGCCTTTAAAAATTATTTTAGCATCACAGGAAAGCCTGTGGTTCCTGTCCTGGTTCCATTCCAGCCCTTGTCTGCAATTCTCTCAGCCTGGGTCTGGGTATGTGCTTTATGCCAGAGGCTGTGTTTTAAGGATTAAGAGTAGATGTGTTAATGTGAATCCTGCCACTTTTCCTACAGCAGACTCCTTCCATCCTGTGCCTTGTGTCTCCTTGGGTGTCCTCTCTGTGCTTTTAAGGAAACAGCTATTTGTTATCAGCCATCATCCCCCTAGAAATCTGTTTTCTCAGGTGTAATGACTGCAGCAGAATTCTTCAGCATAAATACTATTTTACAGTCATTTAACAGCATTTTCAGTGCTGATGTTTATTTCATCTAAAAGGGGCAAAAGAGTTAATTACATTGTCTAGAAAGGGAAGGCAGAATCTTGCCAGCAACCACGAGGCACTGCTGCTCACTTCGATAGAACTGAACTCACAGTAGTGGCAGCTGGATTTAATTATAAGTTTGCAACCCTGTGGTTTCAGCAGCAGCTGCTGAAGAATGGATAATGCAAGTAGCCTTCAAAGCCATTCACATTAGAGATAAAACCTTGTCATTCACCGAGACAGCTGACTGAACAAGTATTAAAATGAATAAAGATTTCCCCAGGGAGGGATGAGGTTTGTTTTTTTGTCTCGCTGGCTCTTGCTCAGATATGTCAGGTGTGCAGGGTTTTACTCTGCTTCCACCCAAAAATACGAGGCTACTCACAAATAAAAGTCCTAGATTATCTAATCTAAGCACTGGTTGTGTGATTAACCTCAACAAGTTAGGAAGGAAATATTACTTACTGGATTTTTTGTATTTCCATGGCAATCTTAAGAAAGGACCATCCCTGCCTGGAACAGGGAGGGTGGGAAGAAGGCTAAACATGTGCTATAAAGATACCTTTAAAATTCACTTTATTTGTCATTTCATTCAATGATACATCAGTAACAGGCTGCAGTAACTGAAATGCTATGGAAAAGTATGTGACTACTGAATTTACATTTTCATTCTTTTGTTGTTGATATATTTCAGCTTTTATAAAATGGAAAATCAAAAGTTTTGAAGTGAATTTGAGCCTTGTAAAACTAAAACTAATAGCTAGAACCTCCACAGACAAATTAAAATATTTTCCAAGTCAGGCTGGAACAAGAACTTGATCTAAATGATTTTTTCCAGCATCATTGGTCAGTTGCTTCCTAAAATGACTTCCCATGCTCTCTTGAGTTTTGGGGTGCTTTGGACTATTGGAAACCCTTTTCTGTTTTCTCTACCATAAGATTTGGTATCCTCTGAAAATACGTCCTGTTTGAGATAGATTTTGTTGGTCCCATAAAAAGCTGTGAAGACTGGGTAAATTTCAGATTTGACTGTTTGAAAATGGAGTCTTTCAGTATCCCCTTAGGTGCTTCCTTTTTTCCCCATATAATGAAAGCACTGACTTACTTTGCTTAGAGGAAGTGCAGCTTTTATTTGTCTAGGCAGATATTTAATTTCTGCTTTGTCACATCTCCTGTGGAAGAGGAGGCAGCTATGGATGAAGTGGTCCCTGGAGGCACTAGCCCTGTGATTCTTATTTCTTTCTTTTATTTTTGAGTGTCTTTATCATTCTTTTTCCTTTCCCCTCTTCATTTTTTTTTCCTGTTCTTGCTACTTTCCAAACCTCAAGTTGTGACTTTAAACTTAAAGTTCTTAAACTTTAGTTCCAGTTATTTCAAAATTGTTTTCTGCTCCTTCAGGTACTTTGTAATAATCTAAGTATGCCAGAAGTTGAAAAGGCCAAATCTATTTCGTGACCACTTGGAATAAAAGTGGCTGCTCCTGTTTTTCAGACATTTGAGAGATTCTCATGGTGGTACTGAAGTGGGGGAATTGGTGTCTGTGCTATCCTTTTAAAGAAAACTTATTTCTCACTGTTTCCTTTTTTGTAAAATCTAATTGCTTTTGCTTCACCAAGAATTCACAGGCAATTGCTTTTCTCGCTGTTATCCATACTGCAAGGGGAGCTTTTGTGTGCAGGGTTGCTGACCTGAATCTGTTTTTTCTCTCTGTAATCTCACTGTTTGGGAGCTCAGAGAGCTGACAGGAGTTAGGGGAGGCAGTGCTGATCTGCTGCATGTCTGACATCGTTTCCTTCACATGTGAGTACTGGAAATCCTCTTAGTATTAACATAATGTAACATGAGGAGAGAAATAACCCATTCCATGGAGATTTTTATGGCCAGATTTTCACTTGTCCATCCATCTCTTTTTCCTACAGCTGCTCCAATCTGAGATGTACTTGCAGTGTGACTTTGACCCTTCCCCACTGACCCTTTGCAGATCTTACTGAGTCCTCTACACCCATGTGCTGCATTTTGTTGTAAATAATCTAGATAGAAGCTGTGAATGTAACTTTTTTGGGGATGGGAAAAAAGAAAAAAAAAAGCCAGCTCAAATTGATGTTAAACTTCCTGAATATTTTCTCATTTTGGATCTTGGTATCCTGTGGAACATAGTCTTGAAATTGTGTGTGAGTCTTGTTTAACTGAATATCCTTGTTTGCTTGTTGTGCTGCTGCTATAAATAGGGGCTGTTTATGTAAGTGATGTTTGCCAAGCTGAATCTGCAGTGCATCCTTTCTGGATCCTTGTACAGCCAAAGAAATCAAGAGTTCAGTTAAATCCTCTCTTCCCCAATTTCTGTGTTTTGTGGTTAAAATCTTTCATGCACTGGAAGGTGGTACTGTATGAATAGACCTGGGAACTGAATTTGGAATTATTTTCACACACAGTCTCCACTTGTAGCAATCTTTCTTTGGTTTTATGTGTTGTGGGAAGCAACAGGAGGGAGAATGTGCTAACAGAATAGATAAGAGAGAGATGTTCATCAGAGGGCAGACTTAATAACTGTGAAATAAGTGAATGCATTACAATGCTTGCTAAATTCTTTGCATGGAGAGCAAATTCATCTGTGGCATGACTGTGCAATTATACATTGATTGCAGCAGAGTTGTGCTTCACATCTCTAGAGAATTTTGCCACAATTTGTTTCACATTCCACCTTTGTTCCAGCCAAGTAAACTCGAGACAGAAGAAAATTGCACAATACATGGGGAAAAATGGAAAAGGAGAAACTGTAGGTGTAGCTCTGAGCGTTGTTCTCGTCATCATCTTTGTATTGCAGAGAGCTTTGTGTGAGGATCCATTTATCCTGGCAGTTGTTCATTATCCTGCCAGCCCCTTGGCATTATCATTCATCCTGACAGGCACATAATAAAGCCAGGAGTTTCAGAGCTGATGAGCAACTGTATCTGTGAATAAATACTTCAGGATTTTTGGGTTGGGCAACTAATTCAGTTTTGCTGAAAACATTATCTTGGTTTTGTTTCATTCTGCATGGAAATAGGATGGCAAACAGATTCACCAAAACCTGAAATGCCATCACTCCTCTCATGGACTATGGACTGCTTGCTGGAGGTGAAGGATAAAGCTAACTAGCAATTTAGACAACTGTTTGAAAAGTAGCATAACTCATTCAAATATCACAGAAAGTTACAGTTATCCATTCAGAGCAGATCAAACTGAGGTTTGCATGGTACCTGCCTTATCTCATTTTTCTCAAAATTCCTTCGTATTCTTAGATAAGTATTTGTAATGTAAGGGTTCTGTCTTTATTTAAAAAAACAAACAAACAAACAAAACCTAAAAAGAACCCCAAAAAACCAAAAAGGTGGCATGCTACAAGCATGTTGTTGTAAAAGCCTGGTCAGCTAATTTGTGAGCTCAGCAGTTCAGAATTGTTACTGCACCCCAGAAACGGTTCTTTTCACTTCCTTGAGTCTTTAAATAAGGAAGACTGTCTAAAGAAAACCAACTTAACCACCCCAAAATATCCAGACACCCATGTTTGTGAAGTTTCAGATGTACCTAAAGATTTAGAAACTGGAGATGCACAGTTTGGAGTGGGGAAGGATGCATGGGAGAAGACCTGAGTAAGGTTAAATCTGCTCTGACATGGTCTTGGCTACCCAGAACTTTTTGAACCAGGACTATTCTCTTAGTGCAAGTTCTCCTTATTAATTAATACCTTGCTCTCATGGCCTCTTCATAAATGTTCATTTACATAAGCTTTCAAACATGCAAATTCAATGCCAGCATCTTTCTTTTATTTTTAATAGACATATCAATGCATCAAGATGAAAGTGTGTATAGCAACAGCACATTCTATCTTATAAATATCAAAATAGATTTAAAATAATGCTCTCTGGGTAGCACTGTGCCTTGGGATTCAGAAGCAGAACATGCCTGTAGTTGATCCCAGAGTGTGTCACCTTGCACCCACAGCCCTGTGCTCAGGATAGAATGCTGTGAGTTTTGTTTGTACCTGACACAGGTACTTAGTAACTATCACCTGATTTATTTTACTGGGCTTGTTTCTGTCCAATATCAAATTTCCTGACTTATGGGTTTTAAGCAGGCCATATTTTTTGCTCTGTTGGGAGGCCCATATTTCTGTCACCATTTCTGTGTGGTCATTATTAACCTTGTTCAGTGCTAACAGCAAACCTGTGAGATTTTTAACTAGTGGTGGTGAGGATCTCTTGCCTGCATAACACACTGGCTTGACAGATGTGCCAGTTTCTTCCTAATGATACCCTGATGGCTGTGTATCAGTGGCTTCCTTCTTTTTCCCTCTGCCTTCACTCAGAGTTGGGATTGAAGCACGAGAGATGAATTTTTGTGTTCAGACTCGGTTGTTTATTAATTATTATCTATAGTACAGTGAGTGCTACAGCACTTGCAGCTAACAAGCTAAAAGTGAAAAAATGGAGCTGTATCTCACTTGTTACAAGGTCTTTTAAGGCCTAACTATCCAATTAAAAGCTAACACCTATATTATTTATACTTTTGACCCAATGACCAAACACCTGTGACTCACAGTGCAGTGCTAACTATCCAACCAAAAACTACTACTGAAAACTAAGGAACAAGAAGGAAGAAGCCAACACCCAAAGCCTCATCTTGTCCCATACCTATCACTATATTCTAAAACTTCAAATTCCCAACCCTTCACCATGTGAAATTACACACTTCTATTCTAACTCCACAGCAGTGATTCCAACTCCATCACTCAAATTTGGAACCCTTCTCCAAGGCCTCAAGTGAAAAGCAGTGTTCTTTTGAGAGTCAGTGCCAGAAAGCACAGAAAGCTCAAAACTCCCAGGCTTCAGGGTTCCAAGAGCTGGGGGCAAATTAATTTGTGACTTACACAGCTTTGCTGCACTGAAGCTGGAGGACAAAGGATGGGGAGTTGTGCTCATCCAGAAACCACATCAGTGTCTGAGAGTGTACACACTCCTGGGGAAAGGAAAATAAACCTGGCTTTGCTGTTTGAGGGCAGAGTGACAGGAGGTTCCTGTTGTGCAGCTGTGTTTTTACCCCACCTGAGGGACAGAGGGGTCCTGCTTTATCCAGCACCTTCCTCAAGTCCCTTCCCTTGAGTGCAATTCAGGCTCACATTTCATCCCCTGCAGTGCTGTTTCTCACTTTCCTTCTGTGATTAGTGCTGCAGGATCAGTGTGAGCTGTGAGGCTCAGGGTGGGTGTCTGTGTGTGGTAGTGTCTGGGACAAGGATGTTTCAATCTGCTGGGAAGAGTTCCTTGTGTTTATTGCACTGGAGTGAGTGGAGCTGGTGCAGGACATCTGCAGAGCTTTGTGAAGCACTTGGTCTGCTCCCCAGGCCAGGCAGGATTTTTTGCCTTGCTGTAGGTCCTAAAGATTATCCCCAGCCCTTTGGGATGGGAGTGATGGCTTTGGGTTGTACCCTACCCAACCAGAAGTGTGTGTTCCAAGGAGCCTTGGCCCCATCCCTGCTCTTGCCCAGCCCAGCAGGAGCTGTTTGTGTTGGCTTTGGCCTCTCACACCCTCTCTCTGAAGGTTTGGTGTGGCAGATTTAAACTCTGCTTCAGGCTCATTTTACTTTTCTAGAGAAAATGAACTCTTAACCCCACTACCATGGGTCTGTCCTTGGCTTGTTCTGTGTCTGGGGCAAGCAGCTTCCAGACTTTCTCATCTTGCCCATCTGTGAAGCACATATTAGAAATGTGGATGGTTTATTTATCTTAATAATTGCAAAGCCTTTGAAGCCCTTGTAGAGAATTTCATCTGTATGGAGAAATACTCATTAAAAGCCTATTCAGGTCACAATGAAGGAAGTGAAATTCTGTGGTTTAAAAAAACACTCATTTCAAAATTCTCTTTAAAGTATTGCAGCAACTACATTAAAACTGAGGAGGGCTATTGATTTAATGCACACAATATGATATTGTGCTGTTAGGTTTTTCTTTTGGTAGAAATTTGCTATTGATTGTTTTCACTTTGACCAGATAGTAATGAATAGTGAAGTAAGTCTACAAAAGTTGCCAATATAAAAAAAGATTTGAGAAGTTTCTTGCCATTTTTGATGTAGTGTACTTGTAACGATCTCATTCTTTCTCATACTTAAGTAAATAATTGTTTTCATTTTCTTGAGAATAGATTTAAGCTTAAAATGCAAGTTTATATAAATGGCAGTGCTTTGTGACTTGCTGTTACAATTCATAGGCAGAAAAATGTGAATGTTGCAGATAGTTGAAGGGACTTTGGCTGAAATTACCCTGACTTAGACTCTTTTCAGCCCTGCTGACTTTGAGGGAGGGATATGAGGCAGCAGAAGACTTGATGCACCATTAACCACACTAAAATAGAGGACCTTCTTGACTTGGGTACTTGCAGCTCAGACTGAAATCACTGGGAAGTTTAAATGAGAAACAATGCAAGTTCAGGTTGAGATGGGTGAACCTGAAACAAACTGCCCCAGCAGAATTTGGGTGAGAGCAGGGGCAAAGTGTTAAAATAACACTTTATATACAATGGCTTTGTCTGGCAGGGTCCCTCCTGACTGCACACACCCTAAGCATGTTTGGAAGCTTCATTATTGGTAAAAGATGTGCTGTCACCATGGAGTAAATGAGAAATGATCACCTCCTGCTAGGAGTGGTGGGAGACCTCACACACACGAGTGTGGCTGAATCTCTCTGTCCAGGGACTCCAGGCTGGTGCCAGTCAGCATGGCAGAGTAAAAGTACATCCTAGTGCAGGTGGAGAGGATAAAGAAGAGTCAGAGAGAGGAGAGGAGTTCTGACTCAGTGGATAGCAGTGCTAAGTGATGTGGAGGGCAGTTCTGCAATTACGTGGATCTGGGACTATGCAGGCAGAGGGAATAGTCCTGGAGCCAGAGGAGAAATTTAGGAATAGATGCCAGAAGAACGGATGATTGTTTCATTTTTAATTCTTATTATTTATACCATTAATTTTTTATAGAGTTTTTTTCTTCCCCCCCCTGTCTGATGCCTGAAAGTTAGTGGTTTCTGCTATAAACTGAGGTTCTGGTCTTGGCAGTGAAATGCAGCTAGAGGATTTTGGCCGGTCGGTTGCTTAACTCTGCCCATCTGTCATCAGCATCCTCTGTTCTGTGGCAGAGAGAAACGGGGAGTTTGACTTCAGAGATGCTTGTTATGCCTGGCATGTCACTGCCAGTGACAGATCTGATGTACTCGTGTAGCAATTAATGGTGGTGCAGCTTTTCTTTTGGCACCATCATGCTTCATGAGTTTTCATCATCCTGCACTTAGTTTGAAGTGAACAAAACACTGAATATTGGAGACAGGGAAGGCTGAGGCTGCAGATGCCTTTGGAAACAGTGTGAGAGAAGATGTGCTGTGGTGTAGGGCTGGCTGTGCATCAGGATTTCTGTTCTGAGCTTGTTTTCAACATCAGAGATGTTTTGTCTTCATCTCGCCCTGATTTGGAACAGAGCAACACAATTCAAGTGTTTATGGAGCTGAAGATCTCCCTCATTCTGCTCCAGGTGGAGAACTCCTGCACCTTTAGCAGGGCCCTGCCCTGGCAGGTGCTGAATAAATCTGCAGTGATCACTGACTCCTTTTAGAGCCCTGTCTGAAATGAGGAGCCCTTCATCCACAGAGCAGCCCTGGCTCTGTGCAAGCCCTGCAGCTTGGCTGGTGCCAGCACAGCCTCCCCAAAACATCCCAGTGCTGTGACTGAAGGAAACCCCTGGGGTTTGGGGCCATGACCCCTCCAGATGGGCTCTCAGGATTGTTGCAGACCAGGGATCTCCAGCTGCTCTCTGAGCAGCTCTGCTCTGCACGAGCATTTTCCTCCTCCATGTCTCACCAGAGCTGGTTCCAGCTCGTGTTTGCTGTGAGATACTTCACTGAATGATCTAAAAACTAAACAAGCTTGTTTTTCTTGGAAAGGTCTCAACAGCCTTTATTGTAAATTTAATTCTGCTGGTGTTTCTGGAAGATCTGATTGGCACAATCCACTGTGTTGGGCCTCTTCTCAGAGATGGGTCACAGGATGGGTTTAGTACAGCATTAAAATCTCCTCAGCTGAGAATGACTGCTTCTATTCTAATGTAAAACTAGGAAAATAAAACAATGAGTTTAAACTACTTTGCCTCAGAATGAAACTCAGTATAAATATTTAGGCTAAAATATGAAATGTTTTACAGCAAGATACAGTTTTCAGCATCTACTCACGTAAAAGAAGGTAATAAAACAAAGATAATCTTTATCTTCACCAAACGAAAAAAATCCACAATGCAGATCTCACTTAAGCCTGTATAAATAATTACTCTGAATTAATTTTGGGTTTATGTTTATTCTGCAATGTGATTGTCTGACAGCTGTTTATATGCAGTTGTAGCTTTATAGCCCAATTCTGCTGCTGCTGCTGATGTGAATGTCAATCTCAGCTTCCTTCAGTGGGAGGACAACTGGACTCATCTGAAGAGTGAAACTTCAATTTTTTACTTTATAAAAGCAAAGCCCCTTCCTGTCTGGGTTTTCAGTGACTAGAATGTGTTTTCCATATTCAAACCATAACAAGTTAAAACTTGCATTATTATCTGTGCTGGTTTTAGTGACTATTACAGCATCTTTCCAAAGTGTTTTACAGGCATAATATTTCAGAATTTTGCTTATTGTAGTCTTTAAACTGAAAAATGGCCTTCTAGAGCTGAGCTGGCCAAGTCCAGCTTGGCAGCTGCTCTGCTGCAGACTTGGACCCATCCCACTTCACATCTTGTCAATGGAGTTATTCCATATTGTATTACAGATTTCTTATATAAATAACTCCACATCTCAAAGGGGCTGAAACAACAGTTCTGGGCTGTGACTTTTCTGATCTTTTATGCCTTTGCTGGCAGTGATGTGTGTGTGGGTCCTGACTCAGCTACTGCACTCTTCTGCCTGCTCTTTTTATTTTTTTTTTCCTTTTTTTTCCATTATTAATACCAGAGGATCCCTTAGGCACCTTAGCCTAGGTCTGCACACCCCATTTGCTGGCCAGTTTTGGTCTTCCAGCCTGCAAGGCCTGGATCATCTATGCTTTAGAAAAAGAATTACAGTAAATCTTTCATATGGGAAAAGAGCTGCTCGGAGCTTGGACTTTCTTATTTTATTCCCTTTGCCTGTATTATGTGTGACAACTAAAGTACCCAGTCATAATCATTTCAAACCATCATTATTTAGATTATTTTTCCCAAAGGCTGTGTAATTCTTTATGTTTCTCTGCTGTTGATAGAGATGGAAGGGACAGATTTTAGATGTGGCTTAGTCACTTTACCATTTGCATACCAACAAAAAACATTTACCTCCATTTTACCTTACCTTAAAAATCACCACCTGCTGTAAAATAATTTAATATACAAAAAAAAAAAAAATCTTTAAAATACCTTGAAAAGCTGTTTATCTCCAGAGGAATTTAAAAGTTAATTTTAATTATCAGTGCTGCATGCCAGTATTTTCACAGTGAGTATCCTTTGTAGAAGAAATATTTCTTTTAATGCCTTCTTTTGTGGTTGGGGGGTGGGGCTCGAGATATATTTGTACCCTCTCAAAAAAAGGGTTTTACTGAAGTATATCTGCAGAAAGGTGGTGGTGCCTGTCATTGAATTGAGTGATTGATTGATTGATTGATGTCTGTGGTTTTTCAAAATACATTTGAGGATATTCCTGTTTTTAAATAAGTCTTTCTGGTTTCACTAAAGAAGGGACGAGCTGCTTTTGGATTCTGTGAGAAATTCCAAACAGTTCCTTGATTTTCTTTTTCCCAGCCACCAGTGCTACAATGTGGGAATCCTGGTTTATTCTAAGGCACTTTAGTAAAGTCAGAATTGTTTGTTCATAAATCTGGTGTGGATAGAGGTCATCTCTTAATGAATATGTAATTTTGAGGGGTGTTTGTGCAAGTCTACGTACAGGTGTTATCAAAGGGTAAGGAAAAAAAGGTTACTTCTGTAAATCTGTAGAGTTTTTTAGCCAATCTTAAAGCTAATAATGCTGTTTTGCTGCTTTGCTTAGAAATGTTGTTGACATACACATACAAATACAAGTTCACTGTCCCTGAATAGTCTGGGCATTGTGAATACACACAAAGACATTCTTTAAGGGGAGCTTCTTCCTGGCTATGCTCCTTACAAATGCTCACAAGAAGAGCAGAACCTTTCCAAGACAAGCTTTTTTCTGAGGATCTGTGTCTCAGCTGAAAGTCCTTTAGGACTAGTGCTTCTGCACTAGCCTGGATATTGAAATCTCAGCACCATTAGCTGGAGTGTCCCAATTACTTTAATTGACACAGACATATTTGAGGAGAGAGGCTGTTTCCAAGGTTACCAGGATTTGAATTACAGCATCACTTTTTAAAAAAAAAAAAAAAAAAAAAAAAACATAGAAAAAGCCACCTTCCCTCAAAACTATTAAAAGTCAAATAAATTGTAGTAAGAGTGGAGTAGGCTCGTCCCAGCCCTGGTAAATATGGTCCTAAAGCAAAATTATTCAATGTGTTATCTAATGCTGAGGCCACTTTGGTTTGATTTATTCAAAAAGTACCAGTGTTATGACTAAATGCTCTTAAAGGATCAGTTTCTGGATCTTAGCTGCAGCCACTGGGGAATACTGTGAAACACTTTCTTCAGTGTCAGGTCCATGTGCATGTCTGGCACTGAAAGAAAACACATCTTCTCTCATCACCTCTTTTCAAGAGAAATGTGTTACAGTCAATAGAAATGAGAGCTGAGCCTTCAGCTCTGTTCTATATTAATGTTAAAAATGTTCATCTTATTATGAGTTGGCCTAATTCTAGAAATATCGTGTCTTCCAAACTCTTTTAAATAATTCTTAAAAGTCCTCCCTGCTCTGTGATGCAACTCCTAGTTCCACTGCTGCATTCCAACATCTGTTTCACTTTAGTGGGAATTTCAAACACTTACCCTCAGTGTGCTGTGTGAAAATTTGAGAGTGTGATTTTATCCAGATTCTCAGGGCCTGACACTGGAAATGGCAGCAGGGGTGGGTGTGGGTTTTAGGCTGTCCTGAAAGAGGGAAGAGGTGCAGGAGAAGTTAATGCCTAAATTGTTCTTCTACCCCACTGCTGCCACTTTATGGTGAATATTGCACTGTAATAACACAGAGCAAGGCTGTGCTGTGATATCTGGAGCTCCTTGTTGGGTTGGTGGCTTTCCTGGAGCCACCTTCCACTATCCCTGCAGACCCTTCCTTCCCTCTCAGGCTTGGAAACCTGCAGGAGCTGCCAATGGTGGCTGTAAATGAGGACAAAACATTGGAAGGATGGAGGGAGAGTGCAGCAGGGGAGAAACCATAAAATATACATTATTCTTTTTCCTCTGGCAGCCAGTTTTGCTTTTAGCTTTGGGGATGAGCACTGGGAATTGACTCAGCCAGTGCTGGAGCTGAACACTTGCTGTTGTCTCCCCTTCTGTTGTCTTGTGGACTAAGTTGTGCTCAAAAGTTCAGGGGATCATTTTGTTCTTAATTCTGTATTTTCTGTGATGGTCTAATGCAGAAAGTCTCTCTGCCTGTAAGTTCAGCCAATTAACTTTCTGTGAACTCTCCTGCTAAATTTTCCTCCATTTCCATCACTGTAAATCAGGAGCAGCTTTACTGGCCCCAGTCTGAAGTCTCTCTCTGTAATTGGAAGTGGAGAGTTTGAAAAGCAGTCTGCAGAAGGTTTAGTGGCAGAAATTCTCTAAAGAGAAGGAGCTGTTAGTCCTCCTGTGCTGATGCTACATTGAGCAGTAGCCTGTGTGTGTGGAACACAGCAGGTACCCTTAATTTACACCCCAGAGCCTCCTGGGGATGAGATACCTCCCTCTGGCTCAGCTTTCTGGTTGAGCAGGTCCAGTACCATTTAAAACTCATTGTAAAGGATGCTCTGGCACACCTGCACTCCCCAAATCCCTGCCTGGCTGCAGCACAAAGCAGCAGAAGGCACTGGGAGCCTCAGCCTGGTGAAAACCTATTGATAAACATTTGGACATGCAGCCAGAGGAGTTCCATGAGAACTCCAGAGCAATTCTGTAGCTGTGATGAGTGTAAATAAAGTTCAGCAAGGCACACTGGACTCTCAGATCATCAGTCATCTGTGTGGATGGGACTGCAGTTGTTACAGGCAGGCTGTCCAGGCTCTGGAATACTCTGCTAAGGAACCTTTCCCAAGGCAGGTTCATAATCAATTTTTTTATTTGAGTGAAACCAATTTTTTTCTTATTGGAACAGACTGTAAGATCTGTGAATCTTATCCAGCAGATTTATTCATTTCAAGCCATTCTGGATTATGTCAGCTTTATTGAACTATAACCATTAAAGAAAATAAAAGGCTGTTCTCAGAGCCCAAGATCTTTTCATTAGAGAATTGGAGTATGGGTAAGAAGAGCTTGGGGTGAATTTCCCTTCTAGTCCAGGTGTTTGCAAGAAATGATTTGTGGGTGAATCCAGATTTCTGACTGTGTTTGGCCAGGAGAAGAGGCAGCAACACCCTCTGAACAGCATAATGAAAATAAGGCATTTAATTTTTCAGTATTTTCATTAAGCAAAGCCTGCCAGTTCTAGCCATATGTGCCATTACTGTTTTAATCATATAAATGATACACACAGAGAAATGATGCACAACTCACACACTTGGAATTACTGAGTGTTCTTTATGCCACTTCTGTGAAAAATGGCCTTTTATTATAATCTTTTAGAGCTCTGAAGAGAGAATTGCATTCCTCAGTGTTGAACTGGGTTTTTTAGTGGCTGTGCTTGTAGCAGGAGGGGTGTGCTGAGGACTGGACACATGATGAGCAGAAAGTCTGTAGAGAGAAGGCTGACAAAGAAAAGACTCATTTTCTTTGTGAAACCAAATCTACCGAGAACATCTTCTACTGTATTTTTCTTAATTTTAAAATTCACTTGCCTCTTTCATTCTGTACAGAATTGAACACTTGGAATAAATGAATTGTAGATAAGGCCAGTTCCTTTGACTGCATAGGTGCAGTGTTCTCCCAGTGCCTTTATTCTGGACCAGTGTTGGTTTATGTGTGTTGGGCTGGGACCCAGTGCAGGCTCCAGCAGCAAGGAGGTGTTTTGGGGGTGTCTGGAGGGGTGGTGGATGCAAATTGACTGTGGCAGCCTCACAGAAAGGCCAGGTAGGTGCAGGAACACTTTGTAGTCTCATAAGGGCTCCACAAATCCCATCTCTGGAACCATCCTGTGCAGAATTCATGTGGTTGTGACTTAAATTGCAGAGAGGCCAAAAGAAAAAAAATACAGAGTGAAGTTGCAGCTTTTATTTTTTCCCTAAGAGCACTGTGTAAAGATCTTATTGCAAGAACTTAAAAAATGGTAAATTCTCAATGAAGTGCTTAGTTTAACAGTTTATTTAAGTATTATCTTAAATACTGTCTTTTTGTAGTGAATATGGTTGTGTGTAACACATGTGTGTGTTCACCTCACATTCTTATCAGATCCATTCAGTCATCCTTGAGACACCTCCCCATGCCCAGCCTTGATTTTCTAATTCCAGTTATGCAAAAACCATTTTGGGGACACGGAGTGGGAACACGAACTTTTGTTTTATTCCCACCCATTGAAGAATGCTTTAACACACTTTTCATCATTTATCTCCTCATTTATATTCAGCTGCTGTTCTGGGATTTGCCAGACTCAAAGGTTTTTCATTTTACTGTTTCTCTCCTTGTTTAAAGGAAAAAAAAAAAAAAAAAGATGTAGTAGTTGGTTGCACTTAATAATTGTCTGGGGGTGAAGTCATGGCTCCCTTAAAATTGGTAGAAGAGCACTCATTGACTGTAATTAAACTGAAACTTCCTATTGAAATCTGTTTTTAATTATGAAAACAAACCTTTCCCTTTTCTTTTTTTTTCCTTTGCCTCTCTTCTTTACTCGATGTTGCATCCCTGCTCACTTGCATGGTGTTCAAAATGCTCTTAGTTGCAATTTGTAGTAACAACAAGAAACTTTATTTCTTTTGAATGACCAATTCATGGGACCCACAGGGATCATCCAGTCCAACTGCTGGTGCTGCACAGACACCCCAGCAATCCCACCCTGTGCATCCCTGGGAGCATTATCCAAAAACTCCTGGAGCTGTGGCAGCCTTGGGGCTCTGCCCATTCCCTGGGGAGCCTGGGCAGTTCCCAGCACCCTCTGGGGGAAGAACCTTTCTGACATCAAACCTAAAAATGCCCTGACACAGCTCCAGACACTCCTTTGGGTCCAGTCCCTGGTCCCCAGAGAGAAGAGGTCAGTGCCTTTCCCTTCCCCTCCTCAGGAAGTTGGGGGTTCCTCCAAACACTCCACAGTTTTCATAGCCCTACATATTCATTCAGCTTTCTTTCACTAATTCTTATGCCTTTTGAAGAGGAGAAACAGCCCTTCAAAATCAGTTTTTGTTGCTGGCAGCAAGCAGAAGGTGCTCAATGTCTGTTAAATAGATGTAGGCTGCTTGTTCATCCCTGGAGCTGTTCCTGAGAGGAGCTGCAGGTCCTGGCTGAAGGTATTAGAGTGCATGGAAGCCTTTAAGATCTCACCCTAAATGTCTCACTGAGCACTCAGTTATCCTGCTGAAATTAAAAATGAATTTAGCATTATGAATTTAGCATATGCTGGAAGTTCTGAAGCAGTTGGTGGAGTCAAAGCCTGTTGTAGAAATATCCTGTTCTACTTCCCCAGCAGAACCTTTTGATGCCTTTGAAGGGCTGATTGTGGCTACAACAGCCAGCAGGTATTTGCAGAAACCCAAGAGCTGTTTCCTAAATCTGTGCACTGCCAATAAGCCCAGTGGCTGCTTTAGCCAGCATTGTTGTGTGGCAAGCCCTGGGTTTGTGGGGCCTTTGTGAGGAGGGAATTGGATGTACAAGTTGCTCCATTGTTAGGTAACCTCAGCAACCAGCTCCTCTGACAGTGAACATGAAAGGGGCTCGTGTCTCCAGACATTGCCTTGCTGCACTTGTGTTTCTATAACAACTTGAGGAATCATTAATAAATTTGAAACACAGCTTCTCCCCCAAAGCGTTTCTTGCAGCAGAATGGGGGCTCGTGCTGGATTTCAAAGAGAGCATCGTGTCAACAATTTATTTTCAGAGTAAAATATATTTCTTTTGAATCAGAATTGAGGCTATACACTGAATTAGAAAGTCCCTGATGGCTCTAAAATTTGTCCAGTGGGTAGCTTGCTTAAACAAGTAATTATTTCTAACATTCTGTAAATTATTAACTCCTTTAAGATATGAACACATTTATCAGTTGAACTGTTCTTGTAATGTTTTTCCTTCCTATGTTATTTTTCCGCTTCTCTTGTATCTGGAGATTCAAAAATAACTGAAGATCTTGCAGGTTTATGCCCACTTATTTTTATTTTTAGATTTTTGTATTGCTCACCTCTTAGGATTTTTCAAAGATTGCTTCTGAGAAAATTCATTAATGATGCTTTTTTGAGATATGTATTTCATGGGATTATAAAAAGCAGCTTCTGAGCCATTTCTTATAACCAATTTGTTCTTGGGGCTGTCAGTTAATTTGTCTGTTCCTCAGTTTCTGAAATAAAACTGAGCTTATCTTGTAATGAGGTGTTTGACAACTGTTACATAGCTAACGAGAATGAGAAAGTGTAGAAACAGAAAGAGCTTTAGAAACTTTGCTAACCTTGTGCATAATATAAATAAATTACTTTTTTCAGAGGTTGTACCTCTTTGACTGCCATCCTTGGAGTAAAAAAAAAAAAAAAGCCAGCATGTAAAAAAACTGTTTCTTCTAGGTTTTATTTGTTGCATTGCCACCTGTAATGTTCCCAGAAAAATTACATTAAGCTAAGTGCTCAAAGAATTTATGCATATTGCAGCATCTCCTTGTTTGTGGTTTGACCTAATAATGCTACATCTGTTCACTGGTTATCATTTACAGAAGGACCTGATTTAGGGCTCTAATAAATATTGGCCAGTGCTCATACGAACCTGACTTCCAGTTAAAGTTATTCTTCCAATTTAATTTTTGAGATAGTAGATCTCATTGCAGGTGCACAGGCCTCCCCAGTAATGGCAAAACATCCTTGGTGCAAATGGAATGTTCTGAAGAGCCTGTAATTATGACAGAGGCTTGATCAATATTTATTTGCTGGAAGATCTACTGTGGCTTTCTTGGTGGAGGGCTGGTGAAGTGATTTACCTTCCGCTGAAATGCGCCCAGCGCGGCGTCGTAAAACCAGATAAGACAGTTAATCTAAAAGTCCATTGTGGAATAACAAATGTTATTATTATGGCCTGTGCAGAGCAGCCCAGTGTGTTCCTAGAGAGCAGCCTGGATGATTCATGTGGTCCTTGTTTCCATTCCAGCTGTCTGGGATGAGTAATGGTGTGCTGGCCAGAACATGGGATTTTCACAGCTCCTCCTCTTCGTGCAGATCTGGTGTTCCACACCAGCTCTATCTGCTGTTAGTTGAATGTCTCAAATCTCTTCTTTCAGAGGGCAAAAATGCACAGGCTTTGCTGAGTGGAGTTGAGAGGAACTCTGCTAATTCTTCTCTAAGTTCATTCAGGCTCGTTACTGAAATCAGCTCAGGATGCAGAGCCCAGCTCGGTCCAGTTGCATCTCTGTTGAATATAAAACACCAACTTGGAGCTGTCTCTTGTTTGCCCTGTAATTTTCAGCCATTGACTCTGTTCTATGATGCCCTTAGGAGGTTATTAAGAAAGTAACTCATTATGGGAATCCAAAGTGTAGCGATAATCACTCGCCATAAACTGCGTAATGGAAGAATTTTATAGATTGTTAAAGCTCATTTTCACATTCTTTACTTCATCTTCTGCTTTGGGTTAATGCAAAGACATTGCAGACAAAGAAAGGATGATTGCTGCTGGATTTGTGATCTTGGATCAGGGTGGATAGGAGGCAATGTACAGAAGCAGATGGTTCCTATTGGGCAAACAGGGTCAGGGAAATCAAATTAGTGTGTATTTGTACTCATTTTTTTGCAAATAGTAAGAGCACCAGTCGTGATTTCAAGGCCTCTGGTGTGCTTTTACCAGATGCTTTCACTGCGAAATTCTTTCTTTTTCTGGCAGTAGGATTAATGCACAGTGCCTGCCCAGCCACACTCTGTGTACTCCACAGTTAAAAACATTGCAAGAATAGAAAATACTGGTAATAAAACCATTTTAGCATAAGTAAGTGCATTATTCCTCATTGTGATGTTGAAAAGGCTTGAGATGGTTCACTAGAAAATACAATACTTGTGTATAAACATGCAAAGAACTGCCAAACACAGGTTGGGTGGGGACCAGAAGGAGAAAGAAAGAGAAGGATGGGAAAGGATGATTTTTGGGAAAAAAGTGACAAAATACAGGAGTCATCAAACTCTATTGAAAGATCTGATGCTGTAGATTTACTTCTTGTTTAATTTGTAGGGATAAAAAGTATTTTATTTTTTATGGTGTTTCACTTAAACGTCATTACCGTGGAGTTCAGTTAGGGGTGAGGTCCTGAGACTGATGAAAATACAAAAGAATTTTGCTTCTCACTGCTCAGAATTACACCTCAAATGTAAAAGATGGTAGACAGGTAGAAAACCAATGATAATTTAGTATATTTATTGGGTTAGGTTGTGTGTTTTTTCATATCCACAACCTAATCTTAGCAGAGCTTTGTAGTAACAAAGTTCTTACAGAGGTTTTTGATTTAGCTTTGTTCAGGGAGAGTTGAGTCCCTGGTCCTGCAAGGTGAGAGACAATGTAAGACAATATGCAAGGAGAGTTGCTTGCTTTTATTTTTATCATATGGGTAATGTAGGCTGACATCTTGATTGATGGGACAGAGCTGTTGGGGACCTTGGAAGGAAGGAAAGGCGAGAAAATAAATACTTGATGTTGCAGAGATGAAGGAGCAGCAGCAGAAAGAGTGCTGAGATCTGGCTGCAAATGCCACTTGGCCAGACTGGGGCTTTCCCAAGTCTGTATGGATATAAGCAAGGCAAATTGCAACACTTGGATTAAAAAAAAAACAACAAAAAAGTGCTGTGCAGAGTTAGAGGTCACCTCCCAGGACAGCAGCGCCTGGAAGGCAAAAGAAGATGTGGCAGGAGTTTTTGTTCTCTCCAAATAATACCTAGACAGAAAACATGGCATCCCTGTTCTCTACTGCAGTTAAATCCTCAAAGGACTTGGAGTCTCAAAACAATTTGTTAATTAACTTGTCCATTCAAAAGTGCATGCAAGGAAATAATTGGAATACCTGGAATTTGAGTTTCTGTGGAAAAGCAGATTTAGAATTTTTTGTCTAAGGAAGAGCAAGCAGTAAACTAGTGGCTGTTTTGAGCAAAACCATGGGAGAACCAGGAAAATACAGGTGGAGTTGATAAACCAATTATCAAGCAGTTCATTTAAGTCAAAAAGTTACCCCAGAGACTGGCTGGCTGTTAGTTTTCCTGACTGTCAAGTGCTTGCTCCCTCTTGTTACCTTCAGTAGGGTCTGTCCTCACATTATTTTTTTCCTTTTAATATTTAATTATTTAGTTGCTAACAATTATTTTGCTCTCAATTTTTTTCCCACCTTGTCAGTTTGAGAAAATTAATCAAATGCCTGACAGTGACCAGAACTATAAATCTTTTGTGCTTCACTGTGGACTTTTTTTTGTATCTTCCTTTCTGAAGCCAAAACATGTCCAGCTTCAGACCCGTGTGGCTGACACATTCCCTCTCCATAAGGATTCTTTATTTTGGAATTCCACTGAGACTTCCAAATAAATTGAGTTGACCTGTGCAGGTCTGTGTTTGTCTCCTGCCTGACCCTCCCCTTGTACAGCCAGCAGACAGATTGGAGTGAATATGATTATGCAGGCAAGCAAATCCTCTGGTTATAATTGCTTTTAATTGCTGATGCTTGACACTGGGAAGTGCCAATTCTCTTTTTTTATTTTTTTTTTCCCCCTGAAATATTTTTTCTACAGGAACTTTTGTTTGAAATGGAGATCTGGGTTGTTGAGTGACTATGCCATGACTAGATCCTGGCTGCTATAATTAGTATCTAATTACAGATTTTGACTACATGTCTAACACCCTGTTTATTCAGAAACAAATGCACCTTTTCTCTGGCTCAGGTGAAATGAGTATCAGTGTTTTGTTATTCTGCCCTGTGATCATGCCCCCTGCACCAGGAGCTTTCCCTTTCATGTGCTGTTGGTTGGAAATTTGTCTCTGTCAGCAGCATTCCCTCGCTCTGCATACCCAAGGATGTGTCTCTGTTTTATCAGGTGCCTCAGAAGTGCTCTGTGTAGTGGGGCAAGTCTCAGAGGAGGAATTTGTCCAGCCATTTGGGTCAGGAGTCTCTTCCCTGGGCAGGATTTTCAATCCAGCTATCACAACATTAATGCAAACACTTGCAGACTGGAAGTGTGCTGGAGACAAGGGGGATGTTTATTAATACACTTTGCCTGTGCAAGCTGTAGATAACAAACAACAATAATGATGCTGTGTCTGATACACAGCTGCCAGTAAACTGCTTTTTTTTTGTTTAAAAAAGATGATCTAGATAACTCCTCAAAAAAAAAAAAAAAGCAAGGATTTTCAGTTTAAAATTCATTTATGTCCTATCCTCCTTAGATTTGAATCTCTAGTTAAACACCTGTAATTTTTATTATGTCTGTGTCACTCCTGATAGTGGTACTTGCAGGGCAGTTTTTATATCTGAAACTTAGGAAACAGTAATTTTAATGGAAAAAAAACTAGTTCTTTGCTGTCATAAGATACAGTTTTGTTCTCTCTCTGCATAGACAGTGCTGAATTATTTTTCCTTTCAAGCAGCCTCCTCTGAAGTAGAAGAAAATGTTAAGTACTTCAGATAGCTGGAGCAAAGGCAGAGGTTGGATGGAAATCTCTGCCTTGCTGCTGCTGCCAGCGCTGACAGTGCCTCTGATATTTCCCTGGCACTTTGTTTACTGGATGGAAATATTTCATCACTGATATCTTCTTTTCCTGTTAGTCACAAAGAGGAGAATTGGACTACATCCCTTTTAATCATGGTTAGCAGAACTAATACAGGGAGAGTCATGCAGTGGTACTGAGCAGGCTGGTAAAGTTAGCACTTATTTTTTGAAGAAAAATGAACTTACATGTGAGAAAATAAAACTTTTTTCTCACCTTATCTTAATGTTTAATCATAGGCGTTGCAGCTCCCATTTTCCCTGCCTGGTGCTTAAGGTTTTGATATGATAACTCACACTGTTCTACAAACTTGAAAGCTCAAGGAAATGCCTGTAAGCACATATTAATGATACAGTTTTTCTGGATTAAATTCACTTACATCGTTCCGAAAAGAGGAGATAAGTTTGAACTGCTAAATCTGCCCAGCTTCTCTCTGGTGCAATGCTTTTATGCCTCAGAGAGAGGAAAAAGGGGAGATGTGGCTTTATTTGAACTAAAATGGCTATCTAGGAAAACAGGGGTGCTTGGAGTTTTCATGTGAGGAGGAGCAGATATTTTACTGAAATAATTTGACTGTTACAGGGCACAAAGTTTGAAGGCTTAACTAGTTGAATGCTGAATTTACAGTGCTAATTTAACCTGTGCATGTTTTTGTCCTAAGTGTTGTCTTGAGTGCATTTTAAGCATTTGAATCAAGAAAGTGCTCACCAGAACCTCACCATCATCCTTCAGAGTGAGTGCATCCTCCTAATTACCACCAAGAGAGCCCCATTGGCAACATTCAGAGTGGTCACAGCACAAATCCCAGGGATGCTTAAAGCCCTGACTCTGCTGGTTCCATGTTTTATTTTGTATTCCAGCATGATTGTTGTGAGAAGAGAAACAGAGCCATGTAGAACATCAGCTCTGGGCCCTTCCATGTGTCCCAGAATGGGAGTAGGGATGTTGCCTTCCAAGCTGCTGGCCCACCAAATGTGCCTCAGTTGTGCTGTCCCTGCTGGAAATGTTTCCCAGCAGGGAGCTGCCTTTGTTCCCTCTTCAGCTTCCAATTTGTGTAAATTGGGGCTATTTTCAGCCTGGTGAGGTATTAGCTGTAATCTGGGTAAAAGCCATTTAACTTTGGAACCAGTATTTGGAGTATGGGATTTCTTTGACTGGGAACCATCATTATGTTCAGCATTGTAGAGTAAAATAAACCTAACAAATGCTGGTTATCTTTATTCCTTGCCACTCTGTTACAAACAGTGGTGCTCTCAGCACTACAGGTATTCAAAAGTTCAAAGGCTGTTTCACATTAAGCAGCCTTATTCTCTGAAAATGTATTCTTGTGCCATTACTGGAATCTCAGACCTCCCTGCTTGGCCATAAGTCCTCTAAGCTTCCATCACCTCCTTGCAATGATGCTTTTAATGAGACTCTGCAGTTCACATCTGGCTTTTACTACTGTGGATGTGTGACAGAATACAAAGGGTTCCTTGTTTAAAAATGAAGTCCTGAGGCTTGTAAGAAAGCAGTAGGAGTTGAAATTGACTCTAAACAAAATCCATTTTAAATGGATTCAAGCTTATAAGAGTGTTTCTTGTATATCAAAGGCCTTAATTTCTTGTTTATGATAGGTAAAAACTGTATAGACCATTGCTCAGAATTTGTCCTTATTTCCACTGTATTAATACTCAGCATCTATATTCCATAAATCTATTTATCCACAAAGAGCCAGTGGATATACATTCTCTGTTCAGGGAAGCACCTCTGTGTTTACACAGCACCAGGTATTGGTGTCCTTTGGTGACAGATGATGGAAAATATTTGCAGAGGGAGCAGAACAAGCTCCAGGAGAAGGGCTGTGCCCATGGGAAGCTCCCAGGCAGTGCCAGTGAGGAGCAGAGAGGGGCAGCTCCAGGAGAGACTGATGGATCCAAGCCAAAACCTCTGGTGTTTTGGAAAAGGGGAGAGAGCAGCAGTTTGAGGGAGCAGCTTTTCATCTGGGATGGCTGCAGTGATGCTCAGGAGATGGGAAGATGCTGCTCAGCAGAAGGTGCCTGCACAAATCCCCTCTTGCAAAGTGCAGAAATCCATCAGCTCCAGGCATGGTCATTTTCTCTCTCTGGTAACCTTCAGGGTAACCAGCAGAGATGCTGCTGCATCTCTGGGGCACTCAGGGGGCTGTGGCTGCAGCATTGCTTTCTGTGCTCTGTGTTGGAGAGGCCTTTTGGCTTTGCTGTTGTTGTTTTTCACCTCCCACCTCTCCTTTCTTGTTTGTTTGAACTAATTCAGGATGGGGACAATTTCTCACTGCTGTGAGCTCTCAGTTGTGTTAACTTGGAATTTCCACCAGACTCTGTTGCAATTTTTTTAGCTAATTTTGCCACTCTGCTCCTGGTACCTGAGCTAACATAGCACAAAGTGTGTGGGAAGTGCTGGAAATGGCAATTTGCTGTGCCATGTAGGCACCTTGCTTGCTTTTGTACAGATTCTTACAGCTGAGACCTCGAAATGATACCATATTTTTGCTGGTTTCATACAGGCTGATTAAGATAAAGTCAGGTTGTGTCTTTTTGTGCTTTCCTTTGGTCTCTAATTGGCCTTACTTCTCATCATTGCTTACTTCATACAAAGAAATAAAAAGTGATTGAAATTAATGGCATGTGTAAAGCTGTGAGAATATGGTACTAAATTCAGGGAAAATAGAAAATTTGTTATTGTGAAGTTGTGTACAATCCTACTCAGAGTATACTGAAAAACACAAATGAGAAAGCTTATCCCAGCCCAAGGTTTGAAGAAAGTAACTTTAAAAAAAATTATTTTATGATGTTAACCTCCTCAAGGATTTAATAAAAAAGGTTCATCTCTGGAGCAGATAAGCTCTTGTAGCTGATTAAGAGATTAAGTAATGAGGGGAAAAAAAAACCCTCTTGGTTGGGCCACATACACTCACTAATTTTGGTTAAGATAATTTGTAAAGCTGGAAACTGAAAAAACAGCACAGAGGAGAAAATGCTGTGACAAAGGGTATTACAAAGGGTATTCCTGCCCAGATGGTTTCAGTTATAAGGTGCCTCCAGAGCTTTTCTGTCACTGCTGTGGGTGCCAGGAGTCCTGGGTCTCTCTTGGCTCAGCTGAAACTCTGCTTTGTTTGCAGTGTGGGGCTGATAAGGGCCACATCTGTGAACACCTGTGAGGGAGCTGAAGGGATTTCTGGGGCAGGTACAGGGCACAAGCTGCAAAATTCATCTTCAGCACAATAAGCAGCTCTGCCAGGGATTCAGGGCAGAGTGATGGAGAAACAATTTGTTGGCAGACTTGAACAAAGGCTGAACAAGTGAGCATCAATGCAAAATCTCCCTGCTTGTTTTTCACCTGCAGAGCCCTGATGGACACAGTTTGTAGCTCGGGGTGGGAGTTTTGCTTGGCAGCTCATTCCTGGTGTGCTTGGCTGGGCTGTGCCCTGCCTCCAGCCCTGCTGCCAGCCTGACCTTGGCAGGGCTGGATGTCTCCAGCCCGGCTCCATCTGTGACAGAAAACTCTGGGAAGCCTCTCTGTGCCCACAAGTGCTTACTCTGCTCATCCCCACTTTTCTGGTACTTAACAGATGAGGTCCTGCAATTTTGTCTTCTTGGAAATGACATCTTGTTTCCTTTTTATTCCTGATTTACTTCTTGTATTTCTTGCCAGGAGAGAAAATTCAGAAGACGTGGTTTTCTAGAGCCAAAGCAATCCCTGTGGTTTGGCACCTGAATCTGTTCCAAAGGAAGAAAGGTCTGCCCTCCCCTTTGGGCTTGGTCAGAATATTACAAGATCTTTCAATCCAGGCAGAGAGAAACATTATAAAAACAGTTAATTTGAGCAGATTTTTACAAATGAATCTTGCCTTATTCTTCTGGTGCAAGTATGGATTTTATTATGCAAAATTTTTTTGGGTAATAAATGTCAGAGACTTCCAGTATGCATTAAATTTTGTACTTCATTGGTATATGTATCAGGCAGCATGAGGTGCCATGGAAACATTTCCACCCTTTGTGGAATCTCTGTTCCTGTTGTGCCATATTCTGTAGCATTGATGTTCTTAGGGACTTTGGTGGCACATTCACTTTGTACAAAATACTGCTCAGTGTGAGTGAGGTTAGTGTAATCTGTCCTTAAAATTCAAGATAAGGAGTTTCAGCACCTCCAAGTCCTGAATAGTTGCTTTTGTGTCATGCAGCGTGATGAGGAATGGAGCTGAGCAATTGAATGCAGGAGAGATCACCAAGGTCTAAGGGAAACAAATACAAGAAAAAATACTGTGCTGAACAAGCAGGAGCCTTTGCATTGAACAGGCACTGGAAACTTTATCTTCTGGGGGCAGATTGTGTGATCCTTGGTTATCTGCTCCAGAAGCAGAGAATACTTTGTCCAGGAAGATTTCTTTTCCCTCCCTTCAGCCTCTCATTATGTGCCCTGAATTTTGCCTGTTTAACCTTTCGTGCTCACACAAGGTTAGAGCTTTGAGGATATTTTTTTTGCTGCTCCCACAGAAGCTGCAGCACAAGGGAGGTGCAGAATGCAGCTTCACCCAGAGTGCTGCAGAGGCACCAGAACTGCAGGGCCAGGTGCCAGATTGTCTTTGTCTGCCTCTGCTCTCTCAGGGCTGAGTTACAGACATCAATACACTCATGGATTTTAAATGACAGACCCTGAGCACCCCATCTGCAGGCACGTGGCAGCTCTGTTGTATAAACTGGGTCATAAGTGAGAGAAACAGAGGCACATTGCTGTTCAGTGTTTGGGGATGTATGACTTGGTGAAAAGAGCAATAATTAAGCCAAATTTCCCTATCTTAATTTATTTTTGTGATTCCTACGTGCAGGGTTTAACCCTTGCCATCAGAGTGTGTGTTTTGATGGTAACCTGCTCCCTTTTCTGAAGGACAGGCAGCTCCTGGAGCTTGGCATTGCAGAAATGCTGGCACCAAAACCATCTGGGATCTCATTTTGGGCTGTGTGAGATTTGAAAATGAGGCTTTTGGGGTTGTAAACTGTTGTTCACAGCCTTCAAAGTGAATTCAGAGAATGGGTCAGGCTGGAAGGGAGCAGGGTGGGTCACTGGTGCCAGAGCACAGGGTTGTGTCCAGGTGGCTCTGGAATATCTACAGCCAGGGACACTCCACACCCTCTCTGGGCAAACTGTTTTTCTCAGCTCCAGAAAAGTAGTTTTTCATTTACTGGTGCTGTGGCACTGGTAAATAATCAAGTGTTCAGTTGGAGTCAAGTGCAGTGGGGGATAAATGAGACCTTAAACCAAACCTGTCCAAAGCTAAAAGCTGAAATACAGGTCCTCCCCCTCCAGATTAATGACACCATACATTGAAACAAACCTGCAAATGAGAATCCAGGTCAGGGCTTCTTTACCCTTCTGTCTTCAGTGTGAGCCAAATACTCTTAAGCCTTTCCATTGCTACTTTGGGAATAGATCAGGCTCTAATTGTCCCTGCAATGGAAAGTTGACCTCTTGACTGATTATTTTTCTTTTACTGAATTAATTTCTTTTTGTGTTTGAACAGAGAAGAGACTTTGGATGCCACTGAAGTTGACTCTGTTAAATAAGGCAAACTGATATTTTAAAATAACAGTGATGATGCTTCTCTTGCATTGGGATTTGATGTCCCCTGTAGGAACATTCTGGAACCATCCTGAGTGGAAATGAGTAAAGTCTTCCCATTAACCCCTAACCTAGGTCATACAAAAAATAAATAAAATAGAATATATTAGAAATAAGTAGAATTTTCCCATGAAGCTTAATAAGGATGAGCTACATCTTCAGATACTTTTCTTTTATCTGCTTCTATAGCAGCTTGATAGAACTATTGGCTACAAAGAAACTAAAATATTTCTGTCTATTCCAGCCAACTATTTTCCAAAACTGAAATGTCCTAGATTGTTGGGGTTTTTATTGAACCCTGACAGCATGAAAAGCTTTTGTGCTAATGCATGTATAGTTTTTATAAATGAATAAAATTTTTAGTAATTATAAGTTATCATTAGAAAAACACTCAGGATTAAATATTTTATGAATAACAGACCTCTATTGTGACTGTGTGGCATCTTGATACTTTAGGTCATATTGTTTTCATTGAGAATTCCAGGAGGCTGGGACCCATGCACATCTTTTATGAATTTTTATATCCAAGGAGGATTTAGAGGTCACCCACTTCCTTGGGATGTCTTCTCTTTAGCTAAAACACAAGAATTGTTCTTTGAAAAGACCAGGAGCAGTAATGAGATGCTGCCTTCTTTCCAAAGAAATATGGAGCCTAGAAAGAAACTCTGTGGGGAAACCAAATGCAACCATCTAATATTTTATGAAGAATTATATTTCCTCTAGGGTTACTATTTCATGTTTTTATTCTAATAGATCTTGTTAAACAATGAGGCAGGTAACTCTGTCCTTACTTTTAATGACTGCTTTCAAAAAAGTGCAGCTGTTCATCAAGTTAACTGCTTAATTATAGTTCCCCAGGCCATTTACAAATATGCCCAGAAACAGTCTATCAGAATAGAGATTAATTGAAGTCTTTTTGTTGTCTGGGAGAAATTTAAAGTAATTTTGTTGTCTAGAGAGAGTTTCAGAAAGTTTTCTCGATTTTTCCCTGGTTTTCTGAGTGAGCTCACAGGTGAGGTGTCAGGGACTTGTGTTGGGGTTGTCATGTGTGACAATTTTTTCTCCATCTCCAGACAGTCTGTCACTGTTTCTAAAACTATACCTTTGTTGAGGAGCTGCTCCAAAGCCTGTATTTCAGATTTTCAATCAGCTCATGGCTGTGTGTTGGCTTCCTGCTGTGACTCAGAGGACCAAAAGAGCTTCCACTTCACTGATCAACAGGCTCTGATAATAAGGCAGAATGAAGAGACAGTGATTTTCTTTGAACACCTAGCAAAAGTTGCTTCATTAAACCATCACCAGCATAAAAAATACCTGTTCAAATAGGCAGTGCCTACCTGCTAAGAGGTTGCCATCCTGAACAACATTTTATATTTGATGTATATTCTGCTTTTCATCAGTGCCTATGGGCTTTATGAAGTGTTTATGAACTTCTTTGCTTCTCTCCTTGTGAAAGTGCATTAACCTGCAGGCTGGAGTTCCTCAGTCATTACATCACATGCCAGTAGCCTTAGAGAAAACTGAAAGAGAACTTAAAAATATTTTTCTCCCCTTTTGGTAGTGTGTGAAAGTCCTGATCGTGCTCAGGTTCCTGTTTTGCTGAGCAGTGTAAAGCTACATAAGAGGAAGATAATTTATTTCCTAGATACAATAATAAGATAAATATAAACTTAACAATAACAGGTGGAGGCAGCAGATTGAGGGAGCACAAGTTAATGATGATGTGGCTATAATTAAAGTATTAGCAGTGGATATTTTACAACAGCTGCTTTGTTGTCTGGAACAACCTCTCCAGCTAAAGTAGCAATGATATAGGTGAGAATGTAGATTCTAATAAAAAAAAAAAACCTCCAAAAGGCATTGCCATCTTGTCATTAATGCCAACTCATTCTACCATTTCTATGCACTCATTACTGATTTATAACAATTACTGGGCCTCTTCAAAATCTGGTCCAGAAGATGGATCTTATCACAGTTGCAGAGCATTTAATGTTGTAGTGAGATGGGGATTTGTTTTTCACCCACATTACTTTTGGCATGTAATTTAAAAAAAAAAAATTTTAAAAATTAAATGTTTGTTCTATGGAGAGAAATTTTATTAAGGTTTCAATAATTATTTTAAGAATTGTCCATTCTCAGCCACATTCTTAGAGGCTGTAATTTTAAAAATTGATGGAGAGACCAGGGGAGTTCCCATATCTGTGGAACTCTCACAAACAAATGAAGGTGATGCTGAAAGACAGACATCCACTTCATTTCTTGAAAAGCTGGGAGATATGAGGCCTGATGGGGAAGAAAACCAAGCTCTATAATACAGTGTCAGATACTCCAGCATCTCAGTTTTGGCCAGATCTATGTCACTTAAGAGGGGCTGTTTTAAGTAAATCAGCCAAAGAAAGTTAAGGCTGTTGTGGCCATAAAAACAGGAGCAGCTCTAAGGGAAGTTCCCCCTTTGACAGAGACTGGGTTTTCTTTCAGACCATGGAAAATCCACAGTAATGTTTCAGTTTAGATTTTGAAAGGTAGCAGGTGTAGGCACTCAGGATGAGGAGCACAGGAATAAGGGAGGTGAGTTCTGTGGTGCTCTTCCACTGCTGTGCTTCTCTCTGAAAATAGCTGGTATAAAATTATGACATATAACAGGTTTATTATTGTAGTCCTTGCACTCATTAAGGGCAGCCTGGCAAGCTGCTGCCTTGCCATTAGGAAGGCAAGAGATCTTTCAGTGTGGAAAGCACAGAATCTTGTAAAAGCTGGGAGAGTCTGTTCCCACCAGAAGGGAAATGCTTCTGTCCTCAGCCCATGGATTTGGGTGTAATAAATGATTGGGACAAACATATCGTGGGTAACTGAAATAGTCATCAGATCCCATCCTAAAATGGTGACAGCCACCAACCTGAGCTGGTGGAAGGTGTGAGTGAGATGATCCTTGAATTCCTCCCAACCCCAGCCCTTGTGTGATTCCATGATAATTCCTGCAGCAGTGTAGGGGAGGCAGAGCTGTGATATACCCACTCCTTAGATTTTGCTTTGCTTCCAGGCAGTGCTGCCACAGGGATCTGCTGAAGGTGAGCTGGAGAAGCTGCTGGCATCAGTGTGAGCCAGCAGAGTCAGCAGGTGCTCATTAATCATCCTGACCTGCTCAGTCCTTGCAGCTCTTCTGTGGTTTCCAGGGCTCTCTGAGCTGCACCTTGTCCCTCTGCAAACAGAATTAAAGAAGCAGCTGTTCACAGAGAGCAATTTCCTGGGAGAAGAAGTATCTTAAGTGTGGAAATATTTTTTTTTTCAGCACACAGTAGAAAAATAGTGTATTCAGGTCAACAAATCATTGGCAGAAATTTCTTGAAAAGGCAGTCTCCTTGGCTTTGAGTGATGCAGCTTTGCAACCACAACATTGTGCAGTGTAAGCTTGCAAGACCTCAGACATGTTGTCTTTGCTCAGCACATCACATGTATTAATAATTAAAGTTGGATTTCAAGGGACAACTGGGCTTTGATATGCAGCTCCTCTGCCTCCTTCCTCTTCTGTTCATTAGGGACCTTTGGAGTGAGAGGAAAAGGGAGAGATTTCCATTCCACTTTTGCTTTGCACAGTGAAAGGGCAGTTTTTGAACTGCAGTAACAAATTTATTTTTTCATTGGTCTTGCTGATTGGATTAGCAATACTGCTGGCTTTATTACCCCTGATTAAAGTCAGGGCACTGGGGATCTGACAAATGAATTCTGTCTGTAGTTCACCCAGCACACACTGTTTAATCCTGTTGATTGCAAGGCTTACCAAAATTGTTTAGTCACAAAGCTGGCTCTGTAAGTCGGCAAGGAGAAAAAAGGTAAATAAAAGATGACTCAGGAGGAAATGTGTTTGCAAATTATATAGACTTATATAAGCTCTACTGAAAGTCCAGAAAATCAGAGTGCTAAAAAGTTAGAGCTCTGGGAGACCTTTCAGTCCTCTGGTCCGTGCCTCTACTGATGCTGGATAATTTTCTGTGCTGTACATCTTTTAAACATTACAGAAGGGAGATGATGTCTGAGTGCTCTGCTCATGAAAATTACTCAGTGGTAAAACAAAAATAAGAGCAGTGCATATTTCACTGCTTTCTGTGTTCCTTGGACCTCAGATCTTCTAAATGTAGAGGAATGATTACATTATTTTACTTCCATAAACGTATTTTCTTCTATAAGACTGAATACAGTAATGGCTCTTTACTAACAGTATTAGTGGCAGAAAAATTAGTAAGCTCCTATTTTTGGTTATAATTATCTATGGGGTTTGTGGTTTTCATTGTTCTCTAAATGCCTTGTCTGCAGCCCTTAATTTCTGCCACAGTTTCCAGGCTGCAGCCCTGCTTGGCTCCCACCTTGTGCTGTCAAGCAATTAGGCAGAATGTGCCAGATTTTGTGGTGATCCTTCTGCACTGCCAAGGTTTCTGCAGTGCACTGTTCACCCTGCTAGTCCCTGCTCCTGGCTTCTCCTCCTCTTCCACTGCAAGAGAGTCTGGTTTGGTGGAGTTTTTCAGAGTTTTGTTCTGCCAGCCTTTGGGAATTGTGAGGAGGAAAGACAGGTCCAAGCAGGGGCAGAAGAATAAAAGCTGCTGGAGCAGTTGGATGCTGAGAGTGCAAGTTGTACAGCAGGGATGATGTATTCTGTGATCTCTTAAGAAAAAGCCTAGTCTTAAAATAGCTTGCCAAAGCCTAGAGGGATAGGATGAGCTTCACCTTAAAAAGTGAAGTTTGGAGTCCCTGTCATTCTGCAAGTGAAGGTCCTGACTGGTCATTCCTGTGTGGAGTGAGTTTGTGCTCCTGGAGTGAAAACTGGGAGGTGCATGAGAGCTTTGAAAGGCTTGGTTGTTGGCCCTGCTCAGGACTGAGAGCTGGTCCTGACTTTTCAGTGTTGCTGCTTAATTCAGTACAGTAACATTGGACATCTTCTGTTAGAAAACACTAAATTAGATTTTGACTGTAAATGGAGGTTATGTAAATGAGACGTGATAAATCAAAGTTTTTTTTTTTTTTTTTTTTAATGGGTGTAATTTGTACTGAATAATCTTGGAGTGAGTTTTGTGGATTTGGAAGCCGAATATTACAATTTCAATGTGGCAGAAATATGTTTTGGTGGGAATTAATTCCTGAGTAACAGAATTATGTTTGTCTGCTCAGCCTCTCTTCTCTCCAAGGCTTATTCTCCTTCCCAGTTTTACATTTGGATAAAGTCTGAATGAGAAAAGTCTGGGCTGCACTGCAGATCCCTGAGGAACTCAGGAAACCCAGTCCTGCTGCAATCCTTCTCTGTGCTGGAGCAGCTCATGGAAGTCTCTGAACACACAAATAGAAGGATGATGTTTTTTTCTCTCTAATCCTCTGACTTTTGGTGAGAAAGGATTCACAGATTCACAGAATCATTAAAGTTGGCAAAGACATCCAAAAATCACTGATTCCAACCTTATGTATTTACAGTTTGCTGCATAGCTTGACCAGATGTGCAGACCAAAATCCCAGAATGGACCAAAAATCCAGGAGAGTTTTAAGTGCAGCAGCTTCTCTTGGTATTGTGGGGACAGGTTCTTCTGCCCCTCACTGTGTCCTCCTTGTTATCCTTTTCCCATTACCTCTCCCTGTCATGTTTGGGGGCTTGGCTTCTGTATTTTTGTTAATAAATTAAACATACACAGTGGCATTCAAATCTTGTTAAATGGTGTTTGTGTTGCCTCATAAAACAAGATAATTGTGCAATCACAAAATGGTTTAAACATCTGATTTGGATGAGAAACAAAAATGCTGCATAATTGCTCTCTGAAACTTGTAACTCACATGAAATGGATGTTATCAGGCAGATGTTCTTTTATTCACCAGCACACTCAGAATCTCTGGCTCCTGAGTGCCAGGATAAGTGAAACCTGCTCAATTAGCTCAGTAGGCTGTGGTTAATCCTCTGCCCAGCCTCTGGCTCCCAGGTACAGCTCTGCACTGGCTCCTGATGGTGTTAAACCAGTGCTCTGAGCCTGGGCTGCAGGACAGGAAAATGGGAAAAATTTGGGAGCAGCACCACTTACAACTGCCTCCTGAAAATGGAGGAATTTTAAATGGTATTGAGGTGTAAAACCACTCACACCTTGCTATGGAGTAACTTAAATAGAAACCTCTCAGCAAGACTATAAAGATTTCTAAAATCTGAATTCTTTCAGGGGTTAAACTTTAAAACCCAGTTTGTTTTTGCTGTCCCAAAACTAAAACTACTAATTTTTGTGCATGCTTTCTCTTAGCTTTCAGACCTGTTTGCATGTTCTGAAGTAAATTAAGAAACATTTCCTAGTGAAGGGCTGCAAACCTCCCAGGTGAATGCCACCTCTTCCACCAATCTGAGAGCAAATTCCAAATAAGTAGAATGTGAGGGGGCTGTTGACAGGTCTGAAAGGATCATCCTGATAAAGTACAGTTCCAGCAGGGCTGAAATCTCTCTTCTGAGAGACTCTCAAGTGCTTGGAAGTTCTCAGTGGAGTAGGAAGTTAAAGATGACTGGAAAAAATCTTTGCTAACCAGAGTGTCTTTTGGTATTTCTGTTGCATGTTAGTGGCTTTCCCCTTGTCCTGTTATGTGTCCTATTGTTGCCAGGCCTTCAAGTCTCTCTTTAAACCCAGGTTGAGGCAGAATTTTTTTTTAGGTAGTGTGAGCAGGGATTGTTTTTTCTGTATTGAGCAAAGGCCAAACCCTGGATGTAAAAGGATCGTGGTAGGTTTTAAATCCAAAACTTGGTTCTCATTGCCCTTTGATGATGTGTTAACCACTAAGACTGGGATGTTTAATCCCAGTTTAATCCCTGGGATGTTTAATCCCTTGAGGATTCAAATTAGAGTCTTCTCCCAGCTCTCTCTTGCTGACTGCTGGCAGATTTTTCCTTCTATTCTTTTGTAACTAATGTAAGAATAAATTAATATCCTCAAACATAAACTCTTTTTATTGCATGGATGGGACCATATTTCTTCCAGTTCATTTTCTTTGGGGTACCTCAGCTCCTAAAGGCATCATGCATAAGTTTAAAAAAGAGAAAGGTAGAAATGGTGACTGTGGTTTGCATTTCTCACCATTCTGAATAAAACAGGCCTGAGCTGGAGATGCTCTGAAGCAGCACAAAGATGTAGACATCTCTGTCTTCTGCAGAGAAGCTTCCAAATATCCTCCAGGAGAACTATAAAATCCTGTTGCTGAATTAATTAATTGCTAGGAAAAGGAAGTTTAGGTCATAAAAGCAAATTAAAACCATAACCACCATACCACAAAGCACCTTCTAATTTTATCAGAAACACTGATCATACTTAGAAGCATTTATGGGATCATTTTTCAAGTAAAATTATGACAAACAGAGAAAAGAAGCCATGTGCAAGCAAGGCTTCCAAACTAATTTTAGGAGAATATAACAATGAGCAGATCCCAAGGTGCAGCATGAGACTCTAAAGGGATTGTAACTTGTGTAGCTGACAGCCTGAGAATCCATGTGCAGTCATCCTGAAATATTGTTAAATTAACTTAAAGTTGCCTCATGACAAAAATTGATTTTTCCCCTCCTTATCAGACTTATCTTTCCTACAGAAGAAAAAAAGCCATTATCATATTTGTTGCATTTAAAGTGTACATAGGCACCTTGAAATCTAGTCCTTGGTTTAAAATTAACTAGGGATGGACACAGGTTTATTTTTGGTCAAAACTGAATTTGCCAGCTGAAATTTTGGGGGCTTTTTAGGGCTCTGCTCTGGCTGTGCTGGACAAATCTATTGAGGAGAGCTGGGGCTGTGCAGGAATGTTGGACTCCTGGTTCTCATTAACCTGCACAGGATCTCTGACACAGACAGGCAGCAGATCATGGAAATATGGCATTGCCTTGCAGGACCTGTTTAATTTAAATAAATAAATAAATAAATAAAAATAGCCTGTGCACTTGTTGTGGGAGAAACAGGACTTTTGGACAGTAAACTAATATGATTATGAAGATTTTGATTTATTGTTTATTTTTTAGCTTAAATTATATATTTTAAGATTACTGTTTACACGATTATGTATTTTTTTGATTGGTGCTTTTATGTTGTTTATGCACTTTATACAAGCTTTTTAGGTACAATGATTGGTGGTTGTTTAGAACTTTACTATTTACTTTTATTTTGGGTTTTTTAATTTTGGTGGGGTTTTTTTGGTTGTTTTATTTATTTATTTATTTTAATTTAGTACAATTTATGTTTTAGTGGTTTTGAAGGGTTTTAATAAGTTGCAGAAAAACACTTAAAAATGGTTTATTTTGTGTACTTGTTATAAACATTGGTTTAAACTAAGAAATATACAGAAAAACAGCTAAGCATGTGAAGAAACAGCAAAATATAGGCAGCAAAATATGGAGAAAAACAGCAAAATATAGTTTATTCCATCTCTGGAATCAGGCTGAACAACAGGAAGGTGGTTATGAATCTGTAGCAGCTGGAGGACTCAGATAATTTTTCAGCTGATTTTTCTGAGGTTTTTAGTGTCTTAGAAAGAACTTAGAATGTATAGTTTAGTTTAAGCCACTCTGCTGGTTTCTTTAACATTGTCTTCCTCTGGGGTGGAAGAGGAGCAACAGAATTTGAGCACAGATTTGATGTACTTAAGTTCATGTGAGTTGTTCTGAGCTTTGTGCTGTAAACTGTAAATTACATATCAATATTTAAAACTCTTCCATCCAGAAGCTGTTTCTAACTTGTTAATAAGAGTAGGAAGGATTCAGGAAGTAATTTTGATAGTCATATTGTGTGCTGTGATAAGGGAGTTACACTAATGAGGGCTGAGTGAGATTCACTGATCTTGGAAAAGGCAGAGTTGGTAATTATTTCATCAGAGAGAAGATGAAACCACTTAGGGGAAAATGGTTGGTGTGGTGAGAGCAGATCATGGGATCATGTTAGAGAGGAGCTCAGCATCCCTCCTGGAGGGTGGAGGGTTGGAAATGTGCTAGTGGGACAAGGGAAGGACAAGCAGCTGGCTAAAGTAAATAGTAACAGGAATGAAATAGGTTGAGAAATAGAAATGAGGTTGTAGGGTCTGGGAGGACTTGAAGGCACAAACTGTGTTTGGGGTTTCTACACTTGGGGAGAGCAGGGAGAGCTCTGAATGCTCTCAGTGTGCAGGTGTCTGGCAGCTGCCAGGGAATTTGAGATTTCACTGTAGGTAAAACAATAAAGGGAGTGTTTCAGCAAGGAGACTTTGGGCAAGACTGAAATGGGGGAACAAGCCGTGGTGCCAAAGCTCTGCTCACTGGGGCAGCTGAATTCTCCTCCCCTGGGAGCCCAGAGAGGCCTCTCAAACTCCTCCTTTCCTGCTAAAATGGAAAGATTTGTGTTTCCTTACCTCACAGCAGAATGCTGATAGTAAATCAAGAGATTCTCATGAAATAACACAAACCTAGGACTGGAAGAAACTCCTGAGCCACTGACAGAATTTCCAGCTAGAGAGAGCAGATGTGTCTTATTAATCCCTCTATAAACTTGTTAAGCAATTGCTTTAAAACCCTTATGTTCTAGGATTTGTGCCTTCCTTTCAGATTTTACTGTCATTAAATATTTTTTTCATTGCTGTTGCTGGTAAACCATCTGGCCGTGGATGCAGATTTCTTGTTTTTCTAAGGTTTTCTTCAATTTCTCCTGTTGGGTTTGGGGTTCCTGGTTCATTACCAGAGGTAACTGCAAAGAAATGAAGAATTGAGGGACTAAACCACTGTTAATGCTTTTATTTTATGACCCACTTGCAGGCAACACTCATCTGAAGCACAGACTGAACTTTGACTGTCAAGATGGAAATTTTGCATTTTCATATGTGTTTAGTAAAACACATAGTTCAGAGCACAAAATATTTATAGATCTTGGACTTGTTGAGTCAAGTCCCTTTTTTTTTTTTTTTTTTTTGTTTTTTTTTTTTTGTTTAGGAAATAAAATCAGCTAAATCTGGGAAGGGCAGCAATAGGAGAGGTGAATCACAGGATATCAGGTTGGAAGGAGACCTCAAGAATCTTGTGATCCAACGTTTCATGTCAAAAACAAGCAAAATGCTGTGGTGATGATTAACAGGAATATCAAATCTGAGCAACTACAACATAAAACAAGAAGGATAAAAAAAGTGATGGAGAACAAAGATGAAATTGTGTTTGAAGATGGTATTTTGGTTGCTATGACATTTCATTTAAAGGACATTCTGCTGTAGGTGAAATGCAAAATATTTTTAAAATGCAGGCAGAACTCTGGATGCTTTTGCACAGCATTTATGGACACGAGGTACAACTTTCCATGGTGTGTTTTGCTGTCTATTTACATGTAACTAAACCACAGTACATCAGTTCTGGTTTTCAGAAAGCAGATTTGTGGCATTAATGAAACACTCCTTGGTACTATCTCACTTTGTTGCATCTTGAATCCAATCATATTTGTCTATAGAAAGAGGAGGAATTTGCTGTGGTAGAAGACCTTAGGCCACATTTTTCCCCCCATACAGGCTTGAGTGCAATTCTTTCCCCTCCTTTTCTCTTTCTGGTTCAAGAGGAAGCAGAAATGGCTGCTGGTCTCATCTCATTTCTCACCTCATCTTTTAAGTGGCTATTTTATGTGAGTTCATTTTCACTTGGGTTGGTGAAGGTCACGCTCCTCTCTGATGTCATTAACTGCGTGACACTTCTGATCAACCTTCATTTCTGTAATGAACCTCAGAAATGCCAGCTGGAATATGGGATAAAGTCCTTTTGCTGTCCTTCTGTGTTTGCATGTTTGTTTTGTGGGGACTGTAATAACTCTCTCTGCTTCCTTTGTTTACAAGGTCAAGGTATGACCCATTCCCACCTTGCCATTCTGGCTGGAATTGCAGCTCCAGCAGTTAAGGTTGATATTAGATATATCTGCTTCCCCTCCAACAGCTCTGAGAGCAGAGAAGCCAACTGAACACTGATATCAAGTTCTGTTGATGCCACTCTTTCTTCAGGCCACTTTGAGTCACTCTCCAGATAAACATTTCCATCCCAAATATTTGTATGTGGTTTCTATCAGCGTAGTAAATTTTTGCTTGTATTTGTATTCCATTTCGATACATTTATTTGAGGCAGAATTGGCTATAAGTATTTCTAAAAAGAGAGTATTTTTGTGCTTCAGGCTGCATCAGTTTGTTAAGCATCCTGTCTGCCACTTGGATTTTGGATCCTCTCATCCCAACTAACTTGCAGACTGACACCAGACTTCCAAGAAAGTCTTGGTGTGAGCCATGCTGCCTGTGCCCTGGAGCTGTGAGTTGTACAGCTGCGCTGATCCTCTGTATTTACAAAATGATCAATGTGCAAGAAGAGACATCCCTGTGGCAGCTGCTGCTGTTCTGGGTTCCTGGCCAGGATGGCAGCAGAAGAGCACATCAGCATCCTTGGTGCCATACGGCCTGAGACTGCTGTGTCGCACACCATGTGCAGGAGGAGAGAGAATCATTTCATAGCTGGGTATTTAGGGAAGGCTGCTGGGTATTTGAGGTGCCTCTGTGTCCTCGTCTTGACCCTTTCTCTGCAGTGTGTGTGCTTAGTTAAATCTTGTCAGCAGGAAGGTTTGTGACACAAACCCTTCCTTATATCGGATAAATTATTCTTGTGAGAATATTGCTGCAATGATTGATTTTACCCCGTGTCCCCCTCTCACTATCTCTCCTTCCTGTTAGGAGCAGACTTTACATCCTGACATCCCCTTGAAGAAATGGCTGAATTAACTTTCTTTTGTGAGTCTTATCCTGTGAGGTAGACAAGGCTGGTGTTGGTGGAGCTGCTGTAAGTTAAGCACTGGCATTTGGTATCAAATGCCCCTTTTTAAATGCAAACAAAACATATTCTGCCAAAATGAAAACAAAGCCTGTTAAGCAAAGACCAGGCACACAGGGCTTGCCTGGTGTTCAGAAGTTACTTTTTTTTTTTCCACTGTGAACTCCTGTCAAAGCCTGGAATCCATGAAAGTAAAAAAGAGCCTTGATTCACTTCTCGTGCCCTTGGGGAATATAGATGGCAAAAAGATTTTAAATTCTGATCCAGCTGCTTCGGAAACATGGCATCTGAGATAAATCATTCTCACTTCACATCAGCAAGAGAACTTTTGCACTGAAGTTATTCCTTTTGAACTTGTGAGGGGTGTGCAACACCAGTGTCTCGAGCCAGTGGCACCAAAAACGCCGTTGCCTTCCTCATCCCAGCAGCTGTCAGACTGATCCTGTCCTCTGCTATTGATCACTTGACTGGAAAATGAGGAGATAATTAAGAGTCTGCAGTTTAATAGGGCATTGTTTAAAAAACAAGGCAAGGGCCTAGTTGGAAAGGGTTCCTGGTGGAAATCACCTGGAGATTGCATGTTTCACTTAACTGCAGATTTGCCTCATAAATCTTAACAGTTCTGTTCCGTATTGAGTGAATTTAGTGTCAGCAAATTTTAAAACTCTGTCTTAAGTGTCTAATGAATTTATAAGCCACTAGAGAAGATAGGATGCTTTGCTTGCAGCGTGGAGCTTAATTTGATATTCAAGGTCAGCACATCAAATTTCTTAATCAGGACCATAATGAGGAGAACATTCCTGCTCAAGCAAAGGAGCAACAAACAGGATCAGTGCAAAAAGGAGCATTTGCACAGCTGATTAACATGTTCTTGTTTTAGCCTCCTGTCAAAGTAAAACCAAAATTCTTGCATGCTCTTCCATTTAACTGATGCATTAAAATGCAAAAAAAAGTTTCAAGGGATTGGTAAATGGCTCTGAAACCACATCAACCCATTTTATTAGCAAGGTGACAGTGTTCTGCTGCCCTACATTTCAAATGGAAAATCTGAAGCCTTCCAGTCTTAATGCATTAACTGCTCTTGTAAATTGGGCCACAGTAGAAGGAACTTTGAGGAAAGCTCTGCAAAGGAGCTGGGAGCTGCTTTGGGGAATTAGTGAAGGTATTCTGTTTATATTAGCAAATGAAGATAAGAACTCCTCAGTTCTTTCACAGCAGAGTTAAAATCTCAGTCCTTAGGGCACTCTTTTGGATGGAAAAACACTCTGATGCTTTAATAATTTTATTTGTACAGCTGATAACAGGGATTGCTTCTGTCTTCACAAGCTGATGTCCAAGGGTTGAAGCAATAGTGTTCAAGTATAGCTGCTTTCTCTGAGTGCTTCAGGCATTTGACCTTCACTTTGCCCTTCAGCTGGGTGTTTTTGGCTCTGCATCTGCAGACAACACAAGAGGAATGTCCAGAATTATTTCAGGCTGAGATACTGTCAATATGTCATCAACTACAGCCCTACTGGGGAGTTTTAAAATTCCTTCCAACACATAATGGATATATCTGTTTAAACACTTCTTAAAATTCTGAGGAGACAGACAAATCCGGCAGAAAATCAATAGGGTGTTGCTAGTGGCTCTATTATTTATTAATTTCAGCCCCATCCAGGACTGCTAGGTGAATACCAAAGGCCAGGAATTTTTTTTTTTAGTACATTATAAAGATAATATCTTATGGGGGTGGGAGGATAATTTGAAAGTCTTTTATCAGATAAATATCTCTAGAGGGTCCATCAATTCAACTCCATTCCTTTTGAAGTCTAGGGTTCATTTTAGAATAAAACCTGGGTATATAGACTAATATTTGCATGGAATTCTGTAAAGTTACTTTTCTTCACAGTGTTTTATTTTCTCTGAAATTAGAATATGTAACCTTTGGTGTGATCCTTGTGTCCATGATGTTCTGTAATCTTTCTAGGAAATGAAGTGAAAAGTCTGGTATATAAAAATCCTTCCTTTCCCTCACTGGGCTATCTGGTGTGCCTTATAAATAAAGATTTAAGAAAAGCTGCTGCAGTAAGTATATTTATATTGACAATAAATCTATTTTATCACAGTACAAGCTATTATTGCTCATCCTAGGTGTCCACTATAAATTGGCAATAGCTTGGGGCAGCTTCTCAATGGCAAATTGTGATTATGAAGGTATTAAAGCCAGGCACTTTCCTCAGAGTAAGTAGGTAGTGATGACTCCATCTGACTTGCAGATCTGCTTCCTGCAGGTATTAATGGTCCAACCTGCTGATGGAAGAAGCTGAAATAGGTTCTGTTTGCTGACTAGCTCCTGGAAATGGAGCTTTTCTCAGGGCTAAGCAAATCCACCCATCCTTCTTGGGAAAGCTCTGATTGCAGGATCTTTCAAGGCCAGTAATATATTCAGCATAAAGAAGAAAATTGATGATGCTCTTAGATTCAAAATGAAATTGCCATGCTGTTGAAAACCAGTGTGAGGAAGCCAATAAATTGATCCAGATAAACCTAAAGATCTCATGGGAATGGGACAATCTCCTGGACCATTCAAAAAAGTACTGGTAGGAGGGGTGTGTATTCCTGTATCTCAGCAAAAATGTACCACTGTAGGGAAAAACATGGCAGGTTTTATGGTTTTATTTTTCTTTTTCAAATGCAAACTGCTAATCTGAATTTTGGACACAGCCTGGTCAGCAGTACCCAAGGCTAGGAAGGGAAACTAAGTCTAGAAGTAAAAACTGATTTTTCTGCTGTATTCCTGGGCCATGCTGAGGTAGGATGCCATGGCACTTTCAGGACCATGGTGGCCATGGAAGGGCCCATTTTGGGGAATTTAAGGCAGCTGGATCAGTCTGGGTATAACCAGTTCCAATTTTCTGCTGCTGTGGGCCAGCCATTCCACATTGGTCCTTACAGATTTTTGTTTTCAGACTGCTGTTGTGTTTTCATTTCATTCTCTTCCCTTTCCATAATCAAGTGCCCACTCTTGGAGTCCCCTTTTCTGGCCACCAAGTTTCACATCCCTGGAACCAGCTGAGACCCAGAACTTGCAGCTCATCCTCACCCTGTGTTAGGGAATCTTGTGGCAGGCACAAAAGTGGTAACCTCCTTTCTAGCAGTAATAAGGCTGTTAACTGCTTGTTTCTACAACTGGAATTATCCTCCTGTAGCCATCTTAGCACCTTTGTCTTACCTCACCCTTTTCCTTCTGTGTATTGAGAATGAAAACAACTTTCTAGGAAGTTTTTCTGTCATTATAATAGGCTGAAACATTTTATGGTAAAAGCATAGCACAATTTTTTAATGCTGAAGTTTAGAAGAAAATTTCTTATGAGGTTTTTATATTGTATTATTTCAATATTATTTCATTCCTGTTGTTGGGAATGTGCCATTCCCATTTTGGCTTCCATGCTTGATGTGTTCTTTGTAATGGGGGTATAAATTCTGTTTGGACAGTTTTATGTACATTGCAGGTTCTGTGACTTAAGATATAGAAATAGTTCAAACTCTTTAAAACTAGTGGAATCTGATCCTGAACTGTGGAGTCAAAGTCAACAGTAAAAATGGTTTTATTCTCATTTGAAATAAAATCATAAAAAGCACATGTGATAGCATCTTTTAGAACCCTCTTTGGAGTTTGAATCTCAGAGCTGTTTTCTAGTATAATGAACCTAAGTCCTTTACTTCTATTCCTGTGTTTGTATATATAAAATCCCCTTTAAATCATGTATGGATTAGGTCAAGTTCAGTCAAGGAAGAATCTTGGCCAAACACAGTAAATCATGAAGTCACACATGAAAAATCAGCTTTAATCCACTTAGCAGGTTCTATGTACAAGAGCTGTGAACCATTTTATGCACTGAGTGAAGGGGTGTGGATGTAGGACTCCTGTGGGAAATTTATGAGGGGATATTTGGGAGAAGGTATGTGCTGCAAAGGCAGGAAATCTCATTCTAGTATTTCTTTGTGGTTTTAACATTAATGTGCATTTTCGGGGGGTTTTGTGGCTATTTTTTTGTTTTTTTATTAATTCTATAGTTGGTTTCTCTTTGCCAAGTGGACTGTGTAGCTGTCTAAGTCTAGTGCAGCTTGTTGTTTCATTTGGAATTCCAATTTGCAATAGAAAGTAATTTCTTAATGTCAGATTTGAATTAGCATATTTTTCTGTAATATATTTGAACATGCAAATATTGAATTCTAGTTTATGGTATCAGAATACCTGCTAAATACACTTTTATCTTCCCCTTCACTAGAAAAGTCATTGTTACCTGAGATATATTACTTTTGTTGGAGACAGATATTTTTCATTTTCAATAATTTATTACGTATAAATCTTTGCTTATAACTTCATGAAGCCTTCAGGCTGGAGGCATTGTTGAAGAAGAGTTATAGAAGGCAATAATTTTTTATATGTTCCTAATAAATGGAACTAGGCCAGGTAAGGGTATAAAAAAGTCAATCTGCAAGAAGCAAAGACGTGAAGCCAGTGGATTGCATTTGTGTTCTCATCTGAATAAGAAGCAGTGGAAATGCTACAGAGAGATCAAGTATGGTTTTTGTGCATGTGGGTACATAAAAAACTCAGTGAAAGGCAAATTCTTATTCTGGCTGTTATTTCTTTCTTCCAAGGAGCCCACAAAGGGGGGGGGTGTCAATGGTTCTGTCCCAAAGCAGTTTGGTTTTCTTGGGTTTCAGATCCAGAACAACCCCTTAGATCTAAGTCTGCAGCTGAATTGTGGATGCCATTTTTCACCAAACACACTTGAAATTATTTATCTCTTGACTGTGGGGAGCTGGTTTTCCTCATACAAGCCCATGCACAGGGACAGTTTTCATGTTCAACCTCACCATGTGCTGCCAGTGCCACCATTAACCCTGAACAGTGACAGGGACAGAGCAGCAGGATTGTGGACCTGGGGGTATAAAATACAAATCAGATTCCATGTCCATATATTTGTGTATTAAATAGCCCAAGGACAACACCAACAAAAACTCCCCTCTCAGGACCTTTCCTCCTGCAGCACACGAGGCTTCTTCTCCCACCACTTATTATCCAAAAAAACCTCCAGGTGTACTCTGACTGTGCCTTGGTGCTCTGAGAGCAGCAGGTAAGAGCCTGCAGTGCCCATGCAGTGGTGTCAGCTGTAAAATCAGCATCTCAGGGAGTGCACAGACTCACCTGAACTGTGGTGTTGGTGTAAATATTCTGGGGGATGGGATGCAGTGGTGTCACTTCTAAAATCAGCATCTCAGGGAGTGCACAGACTCATCTGAACCTTGGTGCTGGTGTAAATATCCTGGGGGATGGGATAGCAGTGGTGTCAGCTGTAAAATCAGCATCTCAGGGAGTGCACAGACTCACCTGAACCGTGGTGCTGGTGTGAATATCCTGGGGGATGGGATAGCTGTGTCCTGCCCTTGGCTGGCCTGGAGAAGAGACCCAGCTCCTGTAAACCCTCCTGGCTGCATTTGCCAGGGTTCACTCCCTGTTGCTGACAGCACTTGAGGACACCTCCACTGCTGGCACTGTGACTGTCCCATCTGTGCCTCATGTGGCTCAGTGGCAGCTTCTGCTTGGCACCTGCACAGCAATAGAAATCCTGGTTTGTTCTAAATGGGAATGCAAGGAGTTGAAAAATTCAGGATTCTTACTAGTGGAAATGATGGTTTTCAGATTATTGGATACCCTGAGAAAAAAATGTGTCTGTGTTTGTGCTAAAGAGGGCACAAGCAGGGTCAGCCTTGGCACAAACACAATTGGGAGCTGTGGGAGAGTTCAAGGCTCCTGGTGTTCAGGCGTGGAAACAGCACAGTAAAAGAATGAAAATAAAACTCCATCTGGATTATTTTTTAGAAAAAAATAAATTGCTAACTCTTCCAGATCTAACAACTCTTAGACAGAACCAGGGTGAGTGAGTGTGACCTTCCCAGTGCGGGGATGTCTCACTGTCTGTGTCTCCCCAAGTCAGGGCTTTGCTGTTGGGAGCAATGCTCAGCCTGAGACACTACCTGAAGGGAAAGATTAATGTGTCAGTGCTGGCTTAAGTTGTCAAGCACGTAATATTTCTTTTTTTTCTAAAAAAGTAATTACTGGTGAAGTAAAGGATGGGTTTAGGCATCCAGAGGTTTGAACTGACATGAAGTATTTGGTGCTACTATTCTAAGAGGTGATTTATCCTGGTGGGTCCAGAAGGCTGGGGCAATGAAAATATTTCTGGTTACTTTTACTGCTTGCCATGCATAAAATCCCTGAAAGAGAAGTATCTGAGCCATCCTGAAGAGTAATACTGAAAAGAAATCCAGGATGTGTGGTTCCTTGCAGTTTGTATTCATCATCTCACTCCCATTCTTTTCTTTTTGTTCCTGGAAAATTCCAGTATACTATGAATAATATTTACTGCTGAAACACCCCAACACTTCCCCTGTGTTTTTAAAACTACAAGCTGCAGGTCTGTGAATGAAGTGAAGGCAAGATGATTTGGCTGATTACCCATTTTCACAATGATAGGTTTCCTTGTTGTGTGTGAAAACTGAATGATGATGTTTAAGTCACAACTGCACCTTGGCAGCCTTTGAATTTGGATGTGCAGAGCTTTCCTTGAGGTAATATCAGAGCCTGGTGGCACAGAGCAGTAATTGATGGGACTGATCTGCCAGTGAACCCTGTGAGCTGGAAGAGGAATTGCAATGACTTGCAGGAGCTGCAGTAATGAGCCAGGCTGTGTCTTACTCTGCTTTCCCAGGTGTGTGCAGCTCCAGGTTGCACTGCCCAACCCTGTGCTGCACAGCAAAGGGCATCCTCATCTAACCCCAGAGTTTCAATTTTCATTCATTTCAAATAGATCTATAAATTGAGAGATTCTATGGGAGGTATAAGTTCTCTTGTATATACATTTTGCTAAAAAGGGTTTTTTTTTTTTCTTTTCATGAATCTTCAGATGAAGATCCCTGTGGCATTTGGAGCATTTGGAGCATTGCTTTTATGTTGTTTCATACCAAGTTACAGGATGGTTTCTTGTATGTGACAAAACAGGTTGCTTAACTTACACAGGTGTTTAAAAGAAAGAAGAGTTTCCTTCTGCTACATAGTCCTTAAACTAATAAAGTATAACCTGTTATGTATGGTTTAGTATTAATACACTTATTTCTGATTTTGGCCATCGTATTTATTCTACTGGAAGAACTCTCTGCAAATAGCTGGCACCAAACAAGGGCTGCAAAATGTCAGACTCACATTCCCTTATTTTATTCCTTGTATTTTAGATATCAAATGATGCTTTTGCTTACTTCTTGATATAGAATACTTCACCTGAAAAGCACCAGTCACTGCTGAGGTGCTTCTGAGGACCCTGATGCTCCAGGAGGTGCCTTCCAGCAGGGCTCACCTGGGCAGTGCTGATGTTTAGCTGATGGTGTCAGTCTGGTGAATGTGGAGCTGTGGTGGGATATTTCAGAATAAAACACCAAGTCTCACAGACCACATTGAATGAGATGTTTGCTCATGGCTTTTTCAATTCTTGTCAGTGAAAATGCATGTGGAAGTTTGACGTGAAAGCAGAAAATTGGGGGAGATTAATGAGATTGGTAACAGTTAAACTGAACGAGCTCATCTCTCTGCAGGTTGTGTAACACATCAGTGGTGCTTTGCACAGACCTTTGGCAATATGAGAAAAGTGGATGTTTAATCCTTCATTTCCTTGGTTTTTCCCTGTCCTCTGAATGCAACTGCAGCCCTGGCAGCACTGCTAAGTTTGAATTTGTTTGTTAGAGCTAAGGTGAGGGGAAGGAGAGTTTGTGCTGCTGAAGATCAATGGCAGCACTTCCATTGACTTCCATGGGGTGAGAAAACAGCACCCAGGAATCAGGGATGGGGGAAGGAGTGATGGGCCATTCCTGTTTGGATCTGAGGGGAGGTGGGAGTTAAAAGGGCCATGAAGTTTATGCATTATTGACAGAATAGCCATAATGACTCCTTAGGAGCTATTACACAGTGATATGTGAAGGCCTTAGTTGGGGATGGTTTAATTTATGAATCATTTCTGTGATGGATTGCCTGCTCTGTCAGCCTGGCTGCTGCACTAACTCGGGGTTCTTAATTCATTATGGGAGATTTTATGCAAAGTAATTGCTGTACAACACCACTCTTCAGAATGAAATAACGTGGCTGTTTTCCCCCCCTCCTGCTGGTGAAAGCTTTTGTTCACATTCTGAGCAATGCCCCGTTTGTGAAGTATCATCTGGAAAAGCTTTGCAAGGGAGCAGCTCTGCTGAAGAAAGGAGTTCCTGAAATGCATAATTTTTTTTGCACTTACAGGTCTAATCTTTCAGGTTTCGGCTTCACTTCTGTCTAATGAAGTTAATTCTGGCAGAAGGAACATATTGAAATTCTTCCTTCACAAATCCTCCAAGGGAATTCAGGACTTGGTTCTGAAATATCAGGGGTGAAATTTAAAAAGGTCTTTTTATTATTTTGGTGGTTTTCCTAGCTCATAATCTTTCTCTGCCTTTCTCTTCTTACTGCAAAATGAAGTTGCTCATGTCTCCTTATTTTAGAAAAAATGAAAAATTATTTTTTCAAGCAACACAAACTGAGGGAACTCAGTTTTACAGCGTGTGGAGCCTCAAAAAAGTACAAATGAGTTCTGAAGAATTAGATAAATTCTGTTCCCACCTGCAACACTTGGATTCTGTGACCCACATGCAAGTTTTGTCTTGGCAAATCTCAAAATACAGAGTTTAGAAGGGTGGAGCACCCCTCCTGCAGGGAAGGGCTGGGAGCATTGGGGTTGTTCAGTCTGGAAAAGAGAATCTTTAGGGTGACCCCATGGTGGCCTTCCAGTACCTGAAGGGGCTGCAGGAAAGATGGAGAGAGACTCCAAGGGCCTGGAGTGACAGGGAATGGCTTCAAAATAGAGGAGGGCAGGGACTGATGGGATATTGGGAAGGAATTGTTCCCTGGAAGGGTGGGGAGGGCTGGCACAGGTGCCCAGAGAAGCTGTGGCTGCTCTTGGAAGTGTCCAAGGCCAGGTTGGAGCAGCCTGGGACAGTGGAAGGTGTCCCTGCCATGGCAGGGGTGGCACTGGATGGGTTTTATATTCCCTCCCAACTCAGGTTATATTTTTATTTTATAATTGTAATAATAAATATAAAATATAAATATAAATATAATTTTATAATTCTTCCTTTCCTTTCAGTGTGAGCCAGGCAGGACATTTCCCAGTGTGATGCAGACAGGACAATTTCCAGTGTGAGCCAGGCAGGATGCTGTCCCAGCCAGGCTGTCACCATCAGGGGCACCCTGAGGTCCCTCCTCCCTCCCTGGCTCCCCTGCCAGCCCTTCCCAGCCCCTGCCTTTCCTGGAGGGCAGGGCAGCAGGGTGAGCTTCAAGTCCTGCTCTCCAAGGAGGAGCTCATCCTCTCCACACAGTGCAGGGAGGTTGGAGTCAGCCCCAGAATAAAAGCTTGTTAATATGGTACATGCTTAATTTATTCTGCTCCTCAGGGACTGAGTGGGGAGTCATTACTGAGCAAGAGCACAAACACAGAAATCCACGGCATGGTTTTGATAGTTATTTTAAAAAATCTTAATTCCTTCATTCTGCTTTCCTAATTCAAAGCAGGGATGGAATTGTACTGTATTCTTCTGGGAAACACAAAACCGGATTCCTCTGGGGAAAAAAAATTCAAATTTGAATATAAAAATAACTCGAGCGATCCTTTTTCTTTCCATTAATATGTCCTATTTTTGAAGTCTAGAGATGAAATCTTGTAAGATTTTTTTTTTTTCCCTTCAAATAAATGGATGAATAACTTAGAAGTGCAGTCCCAGAAATCTTGTAAGAGGGTACAAGCTCTTCTGCCTTGGACAAGATTGATGAGGTTAGCCTGACTGGCAAGTGTGCAGTTTACATGCTAATAGCAAGTAGGTTGTCCTGCAGGGGGAAAACACATTGCAAAGTAAGTGTGGAATGTTTATTAGTCCCAGTAAAGTGCAACACAGACAGTCCAGATGATGTAAGAGGAATGCTGTGCAGGAAATATCAGCCACAAGCTCAGGCATGTGTGTCTCTTGGCCAAAACCCCTTTGTTTTACAGTGGGTCTGCAGACAGACATCACCCTCATCATCCTCAGCCCAGGCTGGCTGCAGGCTCTGCCCAAGCAGCCCCGTGGCTCCAGAAATCAAGGGTGGGTAAGACCTCGTGCACAGACTCTAAGGCGACCCATACTTGGTTTCAGGGGCTGTGGGGTCTCGTCTCCGCCGGGCTCTGCTCCCACTCCACAATTCCTGCTCCTCTCCTGCTCCCACTCCACAATTCCTCTCTGCTCCCACTCCACAATTCCTGCTCCTCCCCTGCTCCCACTCCACAATTCTCTGCTCCCACTCCCAATTCCTGCTCCCCTCCCACTCCACAATTCCTGCTCCTCCCCTGCTCCCACTCCACAATTCCTGCTCCTCTCTGCTCCCACTCCACAATTCCTGCTCCTCCCCTGCTCCCACTCCACAATTCCTGCTCCTCCTCTGCTCCCACTCCACAATTCCTGCTCCTCCCCTGCTCCCACTCCACAATTCCTGCTCCTCTCTTCTCCCACTCCACAATTCCTGCTCCTCCCCTGCTCCCACTCCACAATTCCTGCTCCTCTCTTCTCCCACTCCACAATTCCTGCTCCTCCCCTGCTCCCACTCCACAATTCCTGCTCCTCTCTGCTCCCACTCCACAATTCCTGCTCCTCCCCTGCTCCCAGCAAAGTCTGGGACAAGGAAAAGTTGGCTGGGGAGTGGTGAGAGCTTCTGCACTGGGGGATGAGATGCCAAGCTTTGCTTTTGCTGGTGGAGAGGGAAAGCAGGGAGGGTTTGAAATCTCCCGTCCTTTTTCTAACTTGAGTTGTGAATTTAAAGGAGATTTTAAGGCACAGTGGCTGGAAACAAAATGAAATTTATCCTGTCCTGATGCCTCACAGATGGTGCTTCTTTTGTGGAAAGCACCTTGGTGTCATTGGCTGCAGCTTCCTTGTTTCCTTCCCCATTTTACTCAACCTACTACTTACTAAAATCAAAATGTGATGAATTTATATTAATGTAATTTTAGCATATGGAAGGGGATCACTTTTTTTTTTTTTTTTTTTTGTGCTGTACCTACCTTTCTCTAAATGTTTTTCTTGAAGAAGAGAAAATTCAATTAGTCTTCCTTTCCTTTGTTTTATACAAGAAACCCATCAAAAATATCCTGCAGTAATAACTGTCATAACCTTCCAGTACCCAAACTTCATTTTTTAAGTTTGTTGGACAAATAATTTGAATTTTCATTCAGCACAGCTAAAGGCTTGCTCACATTCCTATTTGCCAAATTAGAATGGAAATTTCCAACAAAATTGTGGTGTTACCAGCAGCAGATAAACTGAAGGAAAAGCTGTCAGGAAGCAGGAGGAGTCTCTGATGCCTGGTATTGAAAAAAATTATTTTTATGGTTCTTAAATGTGGTTCTTATCCTTGTTAGTATTTCTCCTGGTCGTGGATCTGATCATATTTATTTGTCTGAGCAGGTGTAGCTCTCTGCACTAATTATTCCAATATATCTTGTGTTTTGAGTCCCTTGAAGCAGGTGACAAACGTGGTGGACCAAGGAATCAGCACTTTGCTAGAGAAAATCCACTCAATGGCTTTGAGTTTTTGGTTTTGCCTCTGGTTACAGACAGAAAAATACAAATCAAGGAAGGATGGACAAATAAAACCACCTTTTATATGATCAGTTGTTGACAATAATCTCAAACAAAACAAGCCACCTGCTCTAAATATGCTCCAAAATTCACTATCAGTGGCTTTCCAAGCTCAAACACTTCGAAAATAAAGAAATAAGGAAAGCCTTAAATTGATACTTCACTATAGAAACAGAAAGCTCAAAAATTGAAAGATTCTAGCAAGAGTTTTAAAAAAATAAAGAAATAAAATCTGATTCCTGCATGCCATTTATCCACATCCTTTCTCATTTGCATACTGGCAATCAAAATAACCTGCTCCCCAATCCTCTGGGTAGATTCTTGCAGACTTTTTCTTTTTCTTAATTGCCCTGTTTCCTTCTGGCATGTAACACAGGGTTTTGACTTGAGTTTTCGGAAACATGCTTTTCTAGAAATATAAAATTTTGGGTAGTATATTTTTAAAGCTGATTTACTGTTTTTCTTTTATTAGCTTAAGGGTTAGAAGCTTTGGACAGATTTTAAAGTGTTTGATCTTTTTTTTTTTTTTCCCTGTGAAGATGACAATTCATGGCAATCAGTGAGCTTTATCTTTCTGGGTTTTCTGCAAAATAAATATTTCTTTATGTGAAAATATTGTTTCACATTTTGAACAGGGGCCATTTCAGGAAAGGCCATACTTTAAATAAAAAGTTTTGAAACAATGGTAATGATGAAAGATAACTTTAAAAAAAATAATCTAAACTTGATTCTCTCCTTTTTCTCAGTACAGATTTTACAATTTGTAAGGAGAGAGCCCGTGTAATATCTGGGATTTGTAAATCACAGCAGGAGGTTGGGCATGCCCAGAAGTGTGAATGGATGTTGGTTGTGGAGAGGGCTCATAAGAAAGGAAAATATTCTTATTTACAGAGGTTTCATTCCTCTTTTGTCTGTGGACACCCCCCTGTTTTGTATTTAGGGCACACACCTGCTTTCCAGTTTCCAGAGTTTCATTTTGGGTGGCAGCAGATCCTGCTCTGGGCACAGCTTTAGTGACTCCCAAACCTGGCACTGCCCCATCCCAGCCCCAGGGCAGGAGCTGCAGGGACAGGCTTGGACAGTCCCAAGCTGAACATCTGAAAGTTCACTGCTTCAAATTCAGCAAAGGAAAACTGCTCTTTTTTCTACTTAAAAATCAATTTTCTCCAGTTCTGTGCTTTGCTTCAGCACCGTGTCTGCTGGGGCTTGTCCCTTGTTGTTCCTGTTGTAACAGGAACATTTCTTTGCTTACCTATTGAGCCCTTTCCCCCTCCTTTTACACTTCTCCTTTTTTGTTTTCTGTCTGCTCAGCCCTCCCTGGATGTTCTTGTTATCCCTCCCCCAGGATGGAAGGACCAGAGGAGTTGTTCACTGTACAAGGCAACGCCTCTCATCTTTTGGGTGTGGATAAATGACATTACATCCACAGCTGTTGGTATCTGTGGAATCTAAGGAACATGGCTAATCTGGGACACATCTAAAAGTGGCAGAGGTATTACTCTCTCTTAAAAAATTTTGACTGTGATGAAGGATTATTTATAAGAACAAATCCCATTCTCTTTTCCCAGTGAAAATGGGGAGAGTCTCTGTCTTGCCTCTTTGGAAAACATTTAACCATTCAATTAGCAAGTTCATCTGGAAGCATGTGAAAAAAGACACAAGAACCCTCCTGGGCATGCTGGATGAATACCAGTGTATTAATTAAAATCTACCTAAATATGTCAGTATTGTGTAGTTAGAGCCATATCATGGGGCCATCTTTTATCATAAAGTTCCACTGTACACAGACAGCTTTAGGTTTTTATCTTCTAAAAAGCACTTTATTTCTGGGACATGTGTGTAAAATTCTGGAAGGCTCCTGAGTTTATAAAAATGTCTCATTTCTGCAAAGAACCATATTGTCATTCCAGCAGGGAGATCTGTGGGATGCCCCTGCTGGGCCCTGGACAGGCAGGGTCTGTTTGGGTTTGTCCCTCTGGTCTCCCTTCTTTGTTTAAACTATGAAACAGCACAATGTAAACACATGGCTGAAATAGCCAAACCCAAATGGAATCTGTTAATTTTGTTGCTTTGGGCTTAGGTTTGTTAAAATGCTCAGGAGTGCATGTTCCCAGGCTCCTTGGACTTTGTTCTGGATCAGCAAATCTCCCCTTTCTCCTCCCTCAATGATCTGTTCCACCAGGCTCAGGTCTTGTTGTCACCTTATCTGCTTCCCTTTCACTTTCTCTTATTTTCTTTCTCCTGCTCTTTTTAATTATCCTCCCTTTTTCTCTAGAGAACTTCCTACTCAGCTTCTAAAAAATTGCTATTTTGGGACCCCAAATCTGTGTGAACTTACAGCTAGAACAGATGCTCGAGCTTCAAGTCCATACTTCCCCTGACCACTATTATGAAAAAATCTAAAAGATACTAAAACCCAGGATTTCCCTACTGGCTACTGGCAGGAATCCAGGAGAAGGATTTTTTGGGGGAAAATTAGCAGCTACTGCAAGGCTCATGTTAAATTCCAAGGGTGGGAGACCTCACATAATACTCTCAGTTGTGGCTTACAGTAGGTAGGAGGGTGTCATTTAGGGTGAAATTGGGTGCTGTGCTGGAAAATATTTAAAACATGCTGGATTTTATATTAATTTAATATGAATATGTGCTGAAGGTGTTTAAAAGATGTCTGGACCTGGAACATAGGAACATGGTTTAGTGATGGGCTTGGCAGTGCTGGGTTAAAGGTTTGGACTTGATGAACTGAGAGGTGTTTTCCAACCCAAAAAGTGATGATTCTGTGCAAATCCAGTGGATCCTGTGGGCAGCAGCACCAGGACACACATTCAGCCACCAGTGCCTGTAATTAGTGCCACATCCCTTTGCTCCTCTGTCCCTTTGGGGCAGGGGATAGGGAGCAGGGCACAGATGCAGGTGTTTCACCTGTCAGGGATGGTGCTGCCTTGTCCCTCTCCCTTTAAGCCCTTTGTGCCTCCTGTGCTGCTTTATAAAGTTCATAAAGTTTCCCCATTCCATTTGCTGTTGCTAGGTGCTGGATTTTTTTTCTTTCTTTTTTTTTTTTTTTTTTTTTTTTTTTTTTTTTTTTTCCATTGTGCTTGTTATGAAGAAGCCTTCAGCAGGCTAAGAATATTTTATAAGGTTAGAAAATAGTGTTAAATGTTAATTAGCAGTTGCATAATCCCAGGTGGCATCCTTTCACATGCACTCGTCAATTTTTAATGAGTGTCACTCGTGCACATCAAACTCAAAATTAGCTTTCTTTCCCAAGTACTCTGTTTGATTTTCACACTCACTTCCCCATCCCTTTTCCTTTGATGTTACTGACACAATATATCATGCTGGCATTTGCTTTGGTTTCATCTCCAATGCATATTGTCATGTAGCTAGTTAGTTATCTGCAACAGAGACACACACTCCTACCCGCAGGAGCGCCCTGCACACAGGCACAGGATGAAGCTTGACTTTCATTTTTCCCTTCTTAGGCGTAGCCTCTTGTAGCTGCAATAAGGAAAACCTTTAGCAAAGGCATTCCAGGTTTTGATCTGAGCATTCTGAGTGCTGGAGCTGCTCTCTGAGCTTAGCTGGAGCTGCCCCTCACTGATCTGCCTTGCATCTGGGGGTAGATCATCCAAATTAAAATTTGGAGCAAAAATCTCTGTGTACACTGGGGATTTATCACCAGATAAACACTAAAAAAGTGCTGTATTTCCATTTTTCTGCTAACTGGTGGGATAATTGCAACTTTATCCATGCATTGTGCTGCTATAAAAAGCATGACTGCTCAGAGGTGGAAGGGAGATTTTTATCCCAAAACCACCCTCAGTGGGGTGGTTTGGTTTCTCAGAGGGGTCAGGAATGGCAGTGCCCAAGCCCAGTGCAGCTTTGCAGGTGGAATAACCTGGTTATTGCTGCTCTCAGGGGCAGTGCTGCCCAAACAGCTGGGCTGGGAGGGGTGCACAGCTGGGCAGGGTGCAGAACAAAGGGCAGCCAGGCTGGGGTGATCCCAGCTCCTCTGGAGTCCTTTCTCAGTGTAACAGAGCTGGAAACTCAAATCTGTTTGGTGGCTTCATGGTAAATAATGGGCCAGCAGAACAGAAGCCCAGATAACTGAATTTTCACTGCTGATCATTTCCATTAGTCTTCTTGCTTGTTAAAAGCAAAACTCCATCCCCCTCCCTTTTCCCCTACAGCACAGCTTGGCCCTTAGCTTCTGATTTGATCATGGAAGTAATTTCACTTTGGTCTGCATTTAGCTTTGATTTTTATTTGTTAAGGAAAGAGTTCTTCTAAGCATTGGGATGATTTTGTTTTGTTAAATGGAGTTGTTAGCTCACTTGGCAGGAGGCTCTGTACAGACTTTGCTTTGATTTCCCCCAAGAATACCATGTGTTTGTAAAATATTGGCTTCTTGACACCACAGTGCCAGTGACCTCTCTTTCCAATGAACAAACTCAGCTTTAAATTATTTTTATTAATCAAGATTTCATCTCTTACCAGAGATTGACAGCTTTCCAAAATCTTTTTGACAGCTACTGATACATGCAAGAGGTGAACCAGAATTAATGATCAAGGGTTAGGGAGGCCTGATTCCTGCTGTTACTTCCCAAAATGTAGATGGGGGGAAAGCTTGCTGATCCTCCAGTGCTTACACCAGCACAAATGAGATTAGAACCCAGTCGTGTATCCAGGAAAATGAAAATGTCACGGCAATGACTTGTGTCCAACTTGTGGAATAAACAGATCAAGCAGGAGTAATTGCCTTTCTCTTTCCCCTGCTCTGCACACAGATACTTTCCACTGTCCTTTGATGATCCCTACAGAAAATGTAGATGATAATAAATATTTCCACACCCTTTGCTAGTTTGCAAGAGTAATGTAGCCACTTAGAGAGAAGAAAGTGGCAAAATAATACACAAGGTGTTGAAGTGCCAAAGCACCAGTATTTTCTGAAAGCTTAAAACTTAAAATGTGGGGGTTGCTGTTTGAGAGGTTTTTTAAATTTACTGTAGCAAAGAGTTTAAAAAAAAAAAAAAAAAAAAGGTGGTTTGGTTTTTCTAGTTTGGGCTTTTGGTGTGGTTTTTATTTATCCCAGCAGCAGAGAGAAGCCCCAGTCCTGGACAGACCCCAGTGCTGGCACTGTCCAAGGAGGCAGCAGGGATAAATCAGATGCTGCCACTCTGCCAAGTCCCTCAATGCCATCCTCCAGTGCAAGCAAAGATACAAAATACTCAGATGTGTCCAATGAAACATATTGTGCTTTCATCTTAGAGCTCTTACTGCACACGAGTCTTAAAAGATGCCTCTAATATCAATTAACCTGCTTTTGATCCTTTGTGACAAAAGGCAAGCTGTTGTCATAGGAATCTAGCCTGGAACTTCCAGCTGCTCTAGACCCATCTGGAAACTCAAATGCAGAGGACAGAAATGATCACTGAGTTTTTTCCCCAGTCTGGATCAGAAGGTGAATGTTGGAAATGGAACGAGGTCATTTGCTGTGGTGGGATTTGGAACCCCTTCTTAAAAGCTCTGAGCAGGGCACAGAGTTTCTTAGGACTGATTTTGGGTTTGTTTTGACTCTCCTTGTCACCCTTCAGGTTTTCATCCTTCCTTTTCAGGAGCTTTGGACTGTCCATTGAAGCTTTGAAGAGCTAGGTACCATTAAAGAGGATGTGGTTTTCAGGCTGTTTTTGTTGGCACACTATCAGACAAATTATCAGCTGCTTCTGGAAGATCTCCAGTCATTTCATGTGCATTTGTGACCAGGCATGCACTGCCAGGCATTTGCCTCCTGAAAGCAGCTTATTCTTCTCTGCCTGCTAAGCCTTGTGCATCAGCCTTAAAATGCTGCCTGAAGAGCCTGGGAGAAAGCAGCAGAAAGGTGCTCTCAGTGCATTACTTCATGTCCTGTTTCCTGACTCATAATTAGGTATTTTTCAACACACATACTATAAGTGAAACCTATTCATTTGGAGGGCAGGGGTTTTTCTTTTCTCCCTCTCCTTGCTTTTGAATTATGATTTACTTAATGTAAGATACTCTGCTTTCCAAGAGACAGAAGATTGGTTGCTTCTGCCAATATTTGGAGTTACAAACCATTGCTTAAACTTTATGATGGCATTAATCCCAGTGTATAGATTGTTACTGTGGTTAAGGACTGTCTTATCAGCTTTAACAGCCCTTGGAGTTTCTTCAGGCCATTAAGCAACAAATTGTCTGTGAGAAATAATTTGTTGCATTTCTCCTACCTTGTTTTATAATGAAAGGTATTATATTTAATGTTATGCTCTCCTGGGTTCAGTTGTCACCCCCAGACAATGCCACCAGCTCTTCAGTCTCTGTGTAACTGGCCAGTTATTCCCTCTCTTGGGAATACACCTTGGAAAAGGTGATGTGGACTTTAAAGTATTTTGGAATAATGGCAGAGTTTGCTTGTTGAAATTCTGAGTCCAGCAATCCTGTGAAATCTCTGTTCTTGTGGTTGGGTTTGGTTTTTAGCCCATGACATGCAAATGCAGACTTTTGATCATCCATTGGCATGTCAGTATTGAGTGTTATGAATGCACATGCTGGCTTACAGAAAGTTGTGACAGAAGAAGGATGTCAAAACACAGAATTACTGCAGAAATTGAATTGTGGAATCAAGTTATTAAGTAAATTTAGAGATGTGATAAAACTGGAGTATGGTATGAATGAAGACTGTGGAGATGTTTCATCATCTCACTTGCATTGTGCTAAATCCTATTAAATCAAACTCTCATTGACTCTCAGCTTGTTCTTGGTGGGTTTTGTTCTCCATGTTTACAGCTTGTTTGCCAAAGAGAGGAATAAGGGCTTTTTCAGCCTTCATAAGATTCATTGTAGTTTGAGGGAGGAAGAAGCAAAGGCACAAATTCTCAAGGCACAAGAGGAGGAACAGGACTTGCTTAGCAGCAGCAATATTGACTCCCTGTGTGTGCTCTTGACAGCAAGGTCCCTCCTGCACATAAAAAACATTCCTGTCTCCATCCAGGCACTGGTGGAGCAAACACACTTCTCTTTAGCCTGGCCTCACTCACTTTTTCTCCATTCATTCTGTGGGTTCATTAGAAAGAATTGAGTTTCTCTGGAAATGCCCCAGGTGCATCTCTGAGGAAGGGCTGGGAGTAATGAACAATTACACTGCCTTGCATCAAGGATCCACCTGCAGCTGGGAGATCACAGGGGTGGAAAATGCTGTGAGAAAAGGTAGGAAATGTGTTTGATGGTTTTTCCCTTCTTCCTGGACTGTCTCCTAGTCTGGCTCACTTTGAAATAAAGGCTGGATTCCAGCTCTGCTCCAGACAGGTGTTAGCATTTCACAGTTACTGCTTTGGGCAGGGTGATTTAAAAACCTGTTAAAAGCCTTTTCCCCTTCTGCCTTGGACTTGAGGAGCCAGCAAACCAAGGACAGTGCTGTAGAGAAAGCTGTGCATGAGTGAACTCCATTGATTTTGATGGAGCCACAGTGACTGACACCACCCAAGGAATCTGCCTGAAGGGAGAGGTGGATTGGATTTTTTTTTTTTCCTTATTACTTAGAGAATTGGGAAGGTTTTATATTCCAGTTAGCCCACAAATGTGTAAATTTGTTGAAAGCTTTTGGTGACAAAGGGAACAGCAAGGAAGTAATTTGGCTCTGTGGAACTTTCAAGCAGGAAGGTGAAAAATGGAGGGGTTTGATTTTCCTTATAGGGGAATGTAAATCAGAAATAAGCACTGAAATCAGTGAGCTACACAAAAGCAAAAAATGGAGAAAGCAAAAAGCAAGTCTGCCCCATTAGCATTTTACTTGTAAACTCAATGCATCTGATAAAAAATCATTTAGAAATAATAAACATGCCATTTTTGCAGTCATATTTCAGAGCAGAACCACACTTTGAGGGCTATAATTGTGACCTACATTTTGAATTATTTGATAAGGCTGACCCCCCATGATGATCTCAAATTAAAATCTTATAAATTACCACTTTCTGGCAAATAGGCTTGCTGTTATCATTTCACTCTGACATTTATTCTTTGCTATGGGTCACTGCTTTATTACTGTAAGAGCTTTTGGCCAAGTGCTGTTCCCAAAGCATAGAAAAGACGTTAAAGGTTAATTTCTTGCAAACTGTGAGAAAATGTTATGTCTCATTCATTTAGACTTGCATTACTGAATTTGCATTCTTTTTATAGTATGTGTATTAGTATGTAGCTAAAATCCCTCACAGCAAATCAACCAATAAATTGCACTGAATTGCAGTGCAGTAATGAATTGCTTGTCATTTGGTTCCTAACAACAATAACAAGAAGGTTTTTTATGCTCTTGGCCAGCCAATTGACATATTCTCTGGTGGTGTAATTCTGGATTCTTTGGAGCTCTGCCTGCAGAGAGCTTGGCCCAAAAGTTGCAAGTGCCATAAAAGTCCAGTATCATGTCTTCATCTGAGTGTGCCTGGGGCTGTAGCCTTGCTATAAAAAATTATGATGATGAGAGCTCGTGTTTGGTTCCACTCTTCACTGGGTATTCAAATGGACAGGCAATTCCCCTGGAAATTAGCAGCTGTACCTCAAAGGTAAAACCATTCCTGGTCAGCCAACACTAGACCAGATGGGCTGAATCCCCCCAGGAAGAGCCCTGTGAAGTGTTTGTCCTGCATGTAACAAAGATTCATGTGGGATTTGGCACGGGGGCTGTGTATGGAGGATTTTTGGGATTTAGCAGACCTGCCTTTCAGGTGGTGACAAGGCCAGAAGGCAGCAGGAGTGATCTGAATGTGCAATTGCCTCCTGAATACAGTGTGTTCTTTGTGAGGGTTTCTTTCTAAGGTAATAATGTCTCCCTTCCCAATGGGAAATGCTGTGCAGGGAGCTGTTAATTCTCTCCACACTCAGCTGGTACCAAGGAGGAGCTCAATGACTGTGATACCTTCGTGTTGCCTGTGCAAGCACTTCCCTGGGGAATTGAAATTGTCCTTGGAAAATGGGGTGCAGCACAGGGGTGATGGCAGTGAAGCATCCCCACACACCTGGATCCTTCAGTGTTACTCAGAGGAGTTTGGCTGTGAAGAGGAGGAGGGAGAGAAACACTGACACAGCTTTTTACCAGACAGAAATGATTAAAAAATGAATCATGGTTCTATACTGATCACTGGGAGCTCCCTGAAGAAGTAGGTTAATAAAGCTGTGGCCTGATTGAGTCACAGAACCTTTTTTGTGTCCTTGCCTGTTGGAGTCTGACACTTGCCAGCCTTTGCCAGCCCCTCATGCAGGACAGGTGAGGTGTTTTACACTCTGAATATTCCACTTTTGCCTTGGTTGTTGCCTTGTGTTAGCCAATTTATTGTTTATTGTTGGGTTTACATGCAGTTTCTGCTCAGCATCAAGAAACATCTGTGGGATCTCTCCCAAGGCTTTTGTCATTACTGCATGGTCTAGTCCTAATTCTCCCCAATTATTTTGGCAATCATGCAGTCTCCCTCTGCTGCCAAGTTTGGAGGCTTCAGTAAATAGCAAATTAAATGTGTAACCTGTGTGTAAAGAAAACCTATATATCATAAAGGCACAGCTTCCCTTTGTGCTGCATGACTCACAGTGCAGGCAGGGGAGGATGAGCTGGGTGAGGATCATGCAGGGTTTGCTTCGTGCCAGCTCTGAGTTACTCATAATTTTGGGGTCTCAGGGAGGCTCTCCCTGTGCCTGATACCAGTGTTTGATCCTGGTGGTGCTGGGGTTGAATCCCAGTGAGTTTTGCAGCAGTTCAGTACCAGAAATTGAATTATTGCCTCGTTCCTGGCACTGAATGAGGCTGACATGCAGGATAAAACCAGTGAGATGTTCTCTCTCAAGCTGTACTGTGCTGTGCTGGTACACAACAGGGAGTACATACACAATATGTACCCACATTCTGCTCTTTCATGGCTTCACTTGGGTTAAGGAAGGAATTGGAGCTTTATGTACGTCCCTATTTAACCATAAAATAAATCTGACCTTCTGGGATTTTATTTTCTTCAGTGTGTAAGCATATTGTGTCTATGCCTTCATTCTGAGTTGGAGTTTTGAGTTAAGCTCTCTGATAGCTGTCAGTGAAGGATGTAGAGCCATGGTTATGAAATTCAATAAGCCACTGATATGATTACAATAGCCTCAGCAAATAGCTGTGACACTCAGCCCTCACTGAGCTCATTTTTTCATTCTCATTCTTACCTAAAGAAGTGCTAATGAGAACATTTTGGAGTGACTTCTATAACTTTTCTCTTCTTTCTTGGAGGTTTAGTTTGGATTTGTAAGACAGCTTTTTTTTATGAGTTTTTTTTTTTTTTTTTAACGGGAACATCAGGGACTGCAAGGAGAAAAATGATAGAAACATGTTGGAGATGAAAATAGCTCAGTATTTGGCACTTCATGTTGCTTAATTAGGAAAACATTTAGTTCTTTTTAATTTAATTATTTGGTTGACGTAAAGAACTTTAAGGATTTTGCCATTAAAGATCTCATTGTACATCAATATTCTCATTGATTTTTGGTGTAGTTTGAGATCATGCATGTTTCCTCCAATGTACTCCTGGTGCAGATCCACAAGGTGTTGTATCTGTGCCAGTCTAATTGACAAAGGGCTCACCTGGTGGGACCTTCTGACTCGAGGAAATCCAGCTTATGTAGGTCAGATATTTCCTTAAACTGCCTTAAGAGCTCAGCAGCTGAGAAAGGAAATACATTTGGTGATGGATCATCCAGTCCTAGTGCCATACCACAAACTGTGTTAAAGAATAATCAAAGAAAGTGCCTTGAGCTTAGAATTTAATCACTTTGATGACAAAACTATCAGTGCATGCTGAGTTGCCCTTGTCAGTTGTGTCAACTCTAAATTTGGAACTTGCTCTGTTTAAGTAGCAATAGCAAATAATCCTTTTTTTTTTTTTAACCTTAGTGGTAATTAAATTTATCTGATTTAATTCTGATTGTTTTAAAGCTTTATCATTTAAGTATTAATGCTAATTAATCAATTCTTTCATTGCTAAGGGGATACACAGGCTTCCATCTGGAAGAAGTTGGGTTTCCTCATGTTCCTGCAGTCCTCAACCCAAACTTGCTATGAGAGAAAAACTGTCTGGACTTAATTTTAAAAACAAATAATGAATGGAAAACCCCATTCAGCTCCTTTAATAAGTAAAAATAACTGATAAAGGATACTGATTGAAAACTAGTTTGTCATGAAGTGTATGATGAGAAGAAATGAATTTTTAAAATTTTTTTTTTAGAAATTAAATGTGATCAAGACCTTAAGCCAGGAGAAAGAGGATTTCTCTGTGCTATAGAAGTCAGGCTGGGGACAGTTGAGTGAATTAAGGAGAATAATGAGTGTTTCCCCTCTCTCTGTTCTGCTGCCTTGCTCTGCAGCTGCTCTCAGCCCCTCGCTGGGGATGTCTATTACCTGTTTCATTGTATGAGTTTGTCCTCTAGGTAAACACATTTCTATTTTAAAGGGTGCAGAAATTGTGCCAAGTTACAACTAAATGATCAGAATGTGCTCCCAGCTCTTGGTGTAGTTTTTGGCTCATTGATTTGGTCTGTGTTTGGCTGCAGTAGATTTAAAACCAGACAAGTGAGGCAGTGGAAAATAAGGGAATATCCTGCAGTGGCATGGGCTGGCCAGATGATGCAACAGGTTTTTTCCTGCTGTAAATCCTGACATTGTACAAGTTTAAATTAAATAGGAGATTTCAATTTACATGTTAAGTAGTGAGGATATAATGTGTAACTTCAAAATAAAAAGGCAGAAATACAGTATTAAACATAAGTATTCAGTGTTAAGGCTCCTGAGATGTTTGCCTAGGTTATCATTCTTCTGAGTTTAAATACACAGTAGTACTTTTGGAAAATCACTTGTACAGACTTGCTATTTCTCTTTGGGTAATGATGATTTACCACCTTTTATTTTATCGTTTGGATGTCCAGGATAGTAGCATTGGCACACTGAAACTAAATCACATTCCTTATAACCTGTTTCATTCTCTTTAACAGCATTTGACAAGACAAAGAACAGTACATTTCCAAACTACAAAATACCCATATGTCCTTAGGAGAATATTATGAAACTAATGAGGCACATTTCAATAACTTCAGTCACGTACTCAAAGGAGGCAGAAGCAATATATTGGCTGGTGAAGTACTTATATAAGGAAAAAATGGCACTTACTGTGTTGCAAGGACTTCATGACCATTTTATGGAGATTTCTGGACCCTGAGATTTAATAATCTTTTTGATTTGTCACTCCAGTGGAATGATTGTGCTCATGAATTTACTCTAAATAAAATTTTCTAATCATCCTTAGGAAAATTAGAAATATATGGCAGATTAAGGAACCAGCCATTCATCTGCTGGGTTAAACGTACTAACATGAACTTAACAAGGGATGTCGTCTTTTAACACATGCAAAGGACCAAATTATCTGCTGAAAGACTGACATTATGTAAATGTAACATTTGCTGGACCTCTAAACCCTGTGATTAAATTACTGTCTAAATTATTCTGCAATATGAATGTCGCCTACAAAAAGAAAAGCTGTAAAAGAGATGGCTGTGACATCTTCAGGGTTTGCAGCATTTCCATAATGAGTGTTTGAGATGAAGGGTTTGTACGTATAGCTCAAAATCTTAATGAAATAAGGAGAAAGAAAGGGGAGGGTGTGATGTGAGGAAAAGTTACTCTGTGAAGAGGTGAATTTATCCTGGGGTTTCCACAGGAATTTGTTAGCAGAAGAAGCATGGCTCAATTAAGAGGGGAATTTAATCCACAAATCAAAACTTGTCACTGGAGAGACGCTTCCCCCACCTTCCTTTGTGGATGTGGTGGGTGATCAGTGTCAGGTAATCTGTTTTCACTTAGTACTGTGAGAGTGACACTTCTGTAAAACAGTAAAAAATAAAAAAAGGGAAGAGTGTGCTGAGACTGGTATTGCAAGTAATTATGGCCCTGAAAGGCTGTGTGCAAATTGCTCTCTGCAAAAAGCCAGAACAACCCATCAGTTAACTTTCACTGTATCATTAACTCATGGAAATTGTCTTAACTCCTATTTCACTCATTCAAAAAATTAAGATCTAGCAGAACAAATGTGCTTTAGCAAATGGAGGAGTTGAATGTTCTGTTAATTGGCTGCTTGGGAAGCTGTGACAGCAACAGAGAGGGGCTGCACTTCACCCCCTGGCACATCTGTGAGGTGAAATTATGGACAGCTCTTTTTGGGTTACCTGGCACCAGAGCCCACAGTGATGAGAGCCAGCACTCCCCTGAAAACCCACAAAGGCCAGGGGTTTGCTCCTTTAACCTCCCCATGAAACCCCAGGAGCCCAGCACAGATGGAAAACTGCAAAACTGAGATGCTCAGAGGAAGCCCTTGGTACCCACCTTCACTGGCAGCTCAGGATTCCTGTAAAGCTCAGCTTCATTTCTTTGGTGTAGCTTCTGCTCTTTGGTGGGGACCTTGTTCTTCCTCCTCTCTGTTCCTCTTTCTTTCTCAGGGGAAGGATTTGGGGAGGACAGGGGAGGCTGTGGGAGGGAAGGGCAGCTCTGAGACCTGAGAGAACACTGCTGCTCCCCTCTAACTGATAAATATCTAACAATAGATAAAAGGAGACAAATTCATGTTCTTTTAACTAAGGTGGGCTGTTACATTGCTGGGTTTGGAGAGGCTGGTTTGAGCTTGCACTTAGGAGGATTGATAGGACAGTGTTGGGGGGGGGGAAGACAGAATATTAACAAATCAGCATCAAGCAGACACTGGTTTTGTGTGTTTTCAGGCAATTATGCTGCTATTTCCAGATGAAACAAATCTCTCTCATTCTCACAGACAAGAAAACTCTCCTCTCCTCCCCATCACCTCCATGGGATTTTGTATGGTCAAATCAAGATGGAAAAGGGTTTAATTTGTGTGATTGTGTGGTGATTGTACCTGTTGCAGTGTAAACTGCCTCTTAAATGGTATCTGATAGTTTATTTCTTTTTGCTTGAAGATTTTTTTTTTTCCCCCACAAAAGAAGCCTGCAGTTGTCCTTCTGGTTTCCCTTCATCCAAACCTTCCTGTGTTTGGGAAGAAAAGCAGAAAAAAGAATAATAAATGTAACAATAATCATAATCATAGAAGAAACAATCTAAACTGACCCAGCTCCCCAAACTATTTACAGATTCAACCAAAGTGGCATCTTAATGTTCAAATTTTCTTTTTATTTATGTCTCCACTGGCCCTTAGTAATGTAGCCTGGCCAGCACACAGTTGGGACAATGTTTTGCAGAGGGACTTACTGGTTGTAGCTTTTCTTCTTTTGAAGTGGAAATACGATTTTCTGTGAAACTGTACCAAAATTACCTGCAGGATTTGCTTCACCTTTTGTTTGAAAAGGAAATATTTTGGGCTTTCCTCTCTCTGTTCCCTATTTTGCCAGTGCCAGATAAATACATCTGAAAACAGCCCCTGATCTGAGCAGTTCAGTTTGTAATTGAAAATATGAGGAAAATAGGAAAGCACAGAAATCAGTGGTATGTGTACTCCTTGATTTTTTAGTTTATTCATATTCTGAAGAAAATGAGTTGCAAAGGTGAACAGCTGAGTTTAAATGCTTTGGGGGTGAGGGCTAGTCCTATATTTGATTAGCTCTGAAATATGTATTGCTTTTATTTATCCCATAATCCCTGGTACCTGAGAATTTTGGTCACATCTGGCACAAACATAAGCAGCACTTCAATTTCTTGCCATCCACCTTAAATTACCCCAGGTTTACACTTGTGTAACTCTAAACTGAACTTTTTCATTAATTTTTCAGCATTAAAAAGAAAAAGTAGGCTAAACTTCAGCTGTTGTAGATGAAGTATTTAGAATAATTTCCCAAAGCCCTTCATAAATGTGACATTGATTCATTGATATACAGACCATTAGCAGTTAGTCTCCTCTGTTCATCTATCATTTCAATTATCTCCAGACTTCCCCAGGGCCTTTGACAAATGGGAGACAATTTGCATTTTGTACATTAATGACCTTGGTGGAATTTGTAATTTTATTCCCCCCATCTTATAATTATACTTTAGCATTGGAGGGGAAAATCCCACAAAACTACGCTGGTCCAGTTTTTAATTTAATTGGGAGCATGGGACTGTCGAGGTGAGGGAAAGGATGAAATAAGGAAAATGAAATGTTTAAAAGTATTTTGCAGCTTGTGAAGAACTTTCACCTGGAGATGAAGCATATTGTTGTAAGTTAAGCTTGAGGCCTGTTTCACTGGGGAAAGTTGCCTCTCTGGGTCACAGGCTTAGGGGAGCAGTTAAGGACACAGCCCAAATCTTGGCCTAAGGAGATTTTTATCTCCCAAACCAAGTAATTTCTTCCTGGAAAAGCTCTTCTTGGTTCCTTTGATAATGCACAAAAGGAATTTCAGAAAGTGATCCCTAAAAACAGAAAGATGCAAAGGAAAAGGAGCTGTGTTTTAAGATGTGCAGAGGTCTATGACATGGCTGGATGCTCAAGAATCTTAAAAATTTGATTAATAATTTTGGATTGGCCAATACTAACAAATTATCCTTCTTAGCTTTATGTTCTGCAGAAGTTTGCCCATTAATTTAAACTATTAATTTCCTCCTCTCCAATCTTTGGGCATCTGGTCTTTTGCCCCAGTGGTGTAATAACCAGGTTTTAGCATTACCTGTGTTGGCCAATATTCACATCTTTCCTGTGTTTAAAATAATAAATATAGAGAAATATTCACACATTATCTGCCCTTTTCACTGTTTGTTAATGGCCATAATGCAGGTATCCTGCAGAAGAGATACAGGTATTCAGTCAAATTGGGAGGCATAAATATACGGTAAAATTAATAATTTTACACTCCTGGGTGGGCAAAGGAGGTGGTGCAGTGTGGGCAGAAAAAGTGAAACTGATAACTAAAGTATCCTGTAATTAAGGAATAGTTTATGGTCTTGCTGCACTCATTCCTTCAGCAGCAAACTTCAGGCCAGCCAGCTGTCAGGGTTTTGGGGTGGTTTGTTGTTTTTTGAGCACAGTGGCTGCATCCCACGCCGGGAAGGCGATCGCTGCCTTCTCCAGGAACATCCTCCAGGTGTTAAACTCCCCGTTGCCAGCAGTAACAACAGTGGGATCTGAGATACCAGAGGCTTTGCCTTTCCCTTTGAGCACGAAATCACTGCAGTCTCTCAGACAACATTAGGTGGTAACTGTTGGCAACAGCGGCGATGTTGGGAGCGATGTCTGTTTCTGGCTGCATTTCCAGAACCATCCATAACGCTGTGGTGGATGTACTTTGCTCATAGATCACACTTTCCCTCTGTGCATCACAGTGAATTTGGCTGCCTCTTCCATGCAAAAAAGTAATTAGCCTGGCTTGGGTGTGAGGAATTTATTTTTTGATTGGAACTGAAGGGTGGAATTCCGAACGCGGAAACCTGAGCTGTGAACTGGCATCGACCTGCGGCCGCGGCACTGCCTCAGTCCTGCCTTGCTGCTCGGCTCTGGGGGGGTTTTATTCATAGAGATGGAAAGAAATTGGTTTTAATCAGTGCTCAGACCAGGCTGGGATGTGCTCAGGCCAGGCTGTTCAGCCTTGGATCCCTCTGACGTGCGTTGTAGGGCTGTTTTCCCGCCAGCTGAAGAGCCGGCAGCGCTGGGTTTGAAGAGCTTTGGTTAAATGAGATGCTCTGAGTGGTCTGTAAGAGTTAGCTAAAGATCAAGGTAAACATATTTATTGATTTGCTTCCTCACTCTTCTGAAAACAGGACTCAGACTCCAAACCACACACGTGTCTGTGGAATATACTTGTCTTTGCCTAGGTTACGTGTGCTGCACACAAGTGTGTGCTGGATATGTATTTATTTTTACACAGCCCTCTGGCTCTGTGTGAATTTTTCTCTCCCTAGTAGTGTTAGCCCTTTGCTGTCTGTTTTTAATTTTTTGAACATTTTCAACAGATCTTTAAAACATTGACTTTATTTCTAATGCGCGTTCTGTTTAAGAGATTTAAATTTAATACTATGACCTTACTGTTGCTCAAAAAAACAGAGTTTGTTATCCTAAACCAAACAATCTTATAGGAGTGTGGTGTGATGTAATGTTTTACTATGGTATGCATTTTGTTAATAGTGAGGAACATGAAAATATATCTCAGCTGTTTGCAGGGAGAGAGGTAGAGGAACACATGTTTTAAGGTGTAAAATGATCATATATTAAAAGACCAAATCATGTAGTAACTTTCAAGTTTTAAATTATTTAAGCTGACGAGATGCTGATGTCTCACTGAAAACATGAATGCAAATTTCTCTTTGGTTATACCCCCTGAAAAAATAGGGTATGGCTTTCCATCAAGACCAGATGCCTGACATCCAGAGAGATTTAAAAGGCAAATTTAGCTTGTGTTGAGAACCAGAATGTGAAGTTTGGGTTACATGAAACTGACTCTTCCTGCTCTGGTACGAATTAATTTCAGCCATGCGGAATTAACAATTTCAGCCCTCTAATTCCTGCCTGTGATCACCTTTGACACTGGTCCATTGGAAAAACCTTGGGATCTCATATTTTTATGAGCAGAATTCCTGGGGTGTGAGGCTGAGCCTGCTCTCTGTGCTCAGGCAGCAGCTGCACGTGGTGAGCACATGTGTGAGCAGGAGCAAGAAGGTCCCAGGTTCAAATGCTGGTGTCAGGCTGGGGGAACTGGCTGCCAAATTGTTCCTTCTGCACAGTGTCTGCCTTACCCCACCATGCTGATTTATTTGCTTTAGAGGAGCATTCTGTGCTGTTCTGTTCTGTTCTGCTGGGGAAGGCCCTGAGAAATCACAGCTGTGCTCTGCTCCTCATTGCTAATTTAACTGGAAAGAGAAAATCCTATTTCAGTTCTGTGCTTCAAGCTTGTCACTGGTGAAACCTGCATGAAAGTTAATGGTTTGTACATCTCTCTCTCTTCAAGCTCGATGTAACTCCATATTCAAGTTTAAATGCCCAGATTGGATTCCTTAGTGGGAATTCCCTTTCTCTTAAAGGATGCTCACCTGGCTGCTGTTTCTGCAATATTTAGCTCCTGTTCAGCAGTAAATGCCATCTCTGCCTTTTCCAGGGACTCCCTTCCAGCAGGAACAGTAAGCAGTAATCACAGTAAGCAATAGGTAATGAGCACCCATTGTTGTCTGAGAAGTTGGAAGAATTCATAAAACAAATCAGGCAGTGGAGTGTCTGGGAATAATGACTTCCCTTGTGTTTCTTTACAAATTAAAATGATGAAGATTTAATTTTTTTTTTTCTTCCCATGGGTTGCTTTGCCCTTGACACACAAGACTAGTTACTGGAAGGCACAGTGACTGTGCCTTCACTACACTTCTGCATGTGTAAACTGAATAACCAGTTCCCATTTGTGTCTCTTGTAAACCTGGCTGTGTGGTTGTGTTTCAGCCATGCAGGGAATGATGACAGAAATGTTATTTGCTGCAGTAGGAAGTGGGGTGAGTTTACATTTAAAGTTAGCACAGGATTTTTGTCAGGGCAGTGAGTAGTTCTGCCCACAGAACTGCTAGAAAGGAATGGAAAACAAAAAAAGCAAAAGATGGGAGAGAATATTCAGGAGGATATGGAAAGGAAGAGAAATTTAACCCATTTCAGGTCATAGCAGAGGCTGTTGGATCTAATCCCAGGCTAGAGCTGATGATGAGCAGAGATTCAGATTAGACTGGCAAGGACAACTATTAAGAAAAACAAGAAAAGAAAATGGGAACTTCCATTTAAATCTCCATAATTAATTCCTATTCTAAACTAGAAGCCAGCACACATCATCCTTTCTCTGCTGAGAATTTTTTTTTATACTCATTTCTGTTCATAATGGTTTGGGAACAGAAAAGAGAAGAAAGAAAAAAAGGTTTTCATTATTCATGTGAAAAATGAACTCATTTGCTCACATGCTTAGTGCTGGGGTTAATTATATTATGAAAAAGCACAGTTTGTAAGGAACTGGCTTATTACAATAGGAATGCCCTGAAATTTAAGCTGCCTAATTTGTCAGTTTGCTCAGACCCCATACTGCTATAACACTCAGCCTGTTTGTAGATTAAGCAGCAACTTCCAGGCTTGGGGCTCTGGTCCTGCCCTGGGGCCTATGGTCAGGACATTTGACAAATTCTGTTTTGGGGGTCCCCCCGTGGCAGCACCATCACTCATCACCTCCAGTCCTGTTCACTGCTGCATCAGGGACTGCTTTGGACCAGGGAGAGCTCCCTGTGTGGATTGAAGCACCAAAATTGCTTGTGGATTGCTTCAGGTGTCCCTTTCCCACAGTGTTGCAGTGGACATGTGGACACAAGGACACTCCTGGATTTGAGACATTTATTCCACAAAGGGAGACATTCTCTTGCTCAGATTGATGAGATCTTCTGAGGACAGATTAAAGACACGGACAAAGGTGGAATAAACACTTACTTTATTCTGCACTTAAAACAGGACTTTTCTTTGTTGTCTTTTCTGCAGCCAGAAGCCAAAGCTGTGATTTCTGTCCTTTCCCTGAATGTTGGGAAGGTGATTTCCAGATAAGCAGCTCTAGCAGCTCTTGGTTCCCTGTTCCTGCATCCCGCTGTCTCGAGCTCATCCTCTCACACTCCTGCTGTCACAAACTCAGATTGCTGCTGTACACAGATTTTTGAGTGATATTATAGCAGAGCTTCTCAACACCCCACATTGCACGTGGTATGCCACCACTAAATTGGTAGAATTTAACCCATCCTTACAGGTTTTACCTGGAACAAGCATTTATTTGTTTGAAATTGTTCCTTGACCTTTCATCCTGGGGAGCCTCAAAGGCATCACCAAGGTGCACATCTATCTTTATCTCTGGTTTTGTTACTGCTGTGTTGGATCATTGCCGTGCTCTTCATCACACCTGACATCATAAATCCCTTAAAAGTGCAGGTTGAGCAGAGTGCACAAAGTGCTGCCTTTGCTTCCTTGCTGTTCCTTTTTTGATGCCAGTGCTGTGGTCTCTGAGCTTGTGTTTGGTCCTGAAGATGTTGGCACTGGCTAACCCATGGCTATCTTCAGGTTATTCACACTTTTATATGACACTGGGTGTCACTCTCCAGCTGTCTTGGCCTGAAAACCTCCATACATTTACATAGCCTTGATTTTTTTGTGCTCATGGAGAGCTGTAAAAATTACTGTAAATGTTAAGCTTTAAGAAATGACCCAGCACATTAGTTTTTTTTCTATATCCTTTCAATTCAGTTCTGCTGACCTGATTTATAGATGTTTACAGGAAGCTGGAGAAAGGGCAGAAGTTCGTGTAAATTTTCTGGAGATCAAGAAAGGAGAGCTGGGGATAATAGAAAATATTAGCAAAGAGCCAGCCTTAGTTCATGACCAAGTGGCTTACTGACTTCCTCCCCCAGGAAAGCAGAAGGCAGCAGGGTGCAAGAGTGTCTGGAGTTCAAGGTGCATTTTCTGAACTCTCCTTTGGGCACCAGGACTTGGCTTGGCTGGAGTCAACTGTGGGGCTTGTGCTTGGGGTTTAGCACTCAGAACATCAATCCAGTTGCTAAGAGTCCTGAAGCCTCACTGATAGTCACTGCCTTGGGAATGACGTTTGAAGAGTGTTTACCTGCCTGCAAAAGTACTCAGGGCTTACATTGTGGAATGGACTTGGAAAGTTCAAAGCCTTTCTGTGTTTGTGTGTGTGCATAACCAGCACTTGTCGGTGCTGGAAGTCAGGTACACTGCAAAGAGACTGCATTTCTAGGGCAAAAGCACTTGTAGACAAAAGCAAGGGCTTTTCAGGATGTCACTGCAGAGCCCTGAGCTCTTTCTAAAAGGGCTCCATTTTGTACAAAAAGTCAAAGCAGAAAGAAACTCATCTTGGCAGAGCTCTGATGTGGAGAAGGTGCCGTACAGCCAGCCAGGCTTTCTTTTATGTTTTGCTCATAACCATCATAGCAGGGAAAGGCAAACACTTGTCTAATTTGATAAAATATCTTTAATTGCAGCAGCAGTACTTGAGGTTTGGGCTGGCTGCATCAGCTCTGTTTGTAATCACAGCTCCAGCCGCACTCCACAATCAGCTCCAATTGCTGCCAATTAGCATCCGCCAGGCTGGTGCTGCTTTATTGGGATATTCTGGGGTGTTTGCTTGCATTATTCATACCTTGCCTGGGAAAAAAACAGTTTAAAAATGAGCACCATTACAGGGTTTCATTGTACTGTGATAGACCTTCTCCCAACTCCACCTCTCGGTTTAGTTCTAGTTGGTGAACAGAGGAAAAACTTTGGGCATCATCTAGGTCCTGCATTTCACTTCTAGGAAATAGTTCCTGCTTGAATTTTAAAGAGTGATCAAAAGAAATCAAAGCTGATGTATCTTCATGTAACAGTTTGGTTTTGGAAGTTGTTGCAAAATGTCGTCAATGTGCAGGAGATTAGGATTAAAAAAAGAACTTTTAAAAGTGAGCAGGCATGTATATGGTTATGGAGGACTGTCATGACCTGGGACAGAGATTTTAAAAGAGATTTTAAGTGCCAGTTTCAGAACTGAGTGTGGTCTGTGGTGTAGGAGAGCTTGGGGTGGAAGGGGCCATCTCTGTACCTGCAGCAGGTCCAGCGTGTTCTCTGTAGTGGCACAAGATGAGCTGCAGGTCCAGTCTAACACAGCAGCATGTGCCAGCATCTTGGGCTTTAAGAGCTTATGGTTTCACCTATTTATACTTTGAGCCTCTGCTTTCCCCCTAAAGGATTTTTTTCTGACTTCAAAGGAGTTCTTCGTAATGCGAGCAAGTGCAAATGATTGATGAATGTGTTTGTTTTATTTTCTTCAGATGATGATTTTAATAAGGAGAAATGAATACTGTCTAAGTATGTTTAACAAGGAGCTTTGTTTGCTTTTGGTTTTGCATCTAAGTTGAATTAAATGAGATTTTTTAGTGCCACAGTAAGAAAAGAAAGCAAACCAAGGCAGAGCCCCACATCCCTGGGGAACAGGGGCCACTTGTTACGTGACAGATGCTTTCCACATATGGGAATGTGACATGGGGATAAAGAGGAATGAGTGCAGCAGTAATTTCTTTAATTTAAAAAAAAAAATGGAAAAAGGAGGTGATAACTTGTGGAAGCAGCAGGACCACAGCTGCCAGCCCAGACAGTGGCAGTGATGGGTGTTAGCTGGGAGGTGACGCGCCAGGAGCCCGTGCCAAACTCTCCGATAAGTTTGCTCCACTAATCAGGAACTTGTTAATAATGACTCAGATTTACGATACTTCATAACAGCCCAAGAAGAAATATTCATCCTGGTATTGACTTTGTGGGGGAAGAAAACCTAATAAAGCATTGAGAGTGCTTAATCAATACCCGGGCAGGGCTGCGCTGACTATCAGAACGAGCAGCTTTGTTTGCTATTCAGGCGGATAATTTATGGTTAGTGCTGGAAGTGATGTATGTAATTTATGTTTTAGAGACAATTACTGCACAAAGACAACTGCTGCAAAGCTTTCTGCAGGAAACCAGGAAAAAGACAAATGCAGTCTTTGGGGTGTGAGTGTTGTGCCTGGCAGCATGTCCAGTGTATTTGTTCATTACAACATATTTATGTGTAATGTTGATGTATGTGCATGTGTGCTCGTGTGAGCTGTGTTGCATTGTAGCAGTGAGTGGCCTTTTAAAGTTCAAATCAGCTTTCTCAGGTTTCAGGATTTTTTAGACACCTGGTTTTGGTTGCAGACCATCCAAGCTGTAATTAAAGGGGAAAAAAAACAAAAAAAACCAGTGTAAAACTTAAGGAGGAACTTAATTTTTGGATCTTCAGAATTTTTAAAAAGTTCATTCAAATTATTTAGATCAATTTATGAGAAATTTTCAAATGGGCATTGTGATTTGCAGATACTTGCCTATAATAGCTCCTTATAAAAGCCAATTGTAAGATTGTTGCAGTTCTACACTTTTTTATGCCAGGCACTCAGATATATTAAAGTCCACATATAGGAGCGTTTCAGATGCATATGATAAACTGTATTTAGACTTTGATTCGAACCATTATGAGAGTTTGGTTTGGTTTATTTTGCCCAACAGCCTTTGTGTTTTCTGAGTTAGGAATTTACATCTCTAAATTGCTGTGAAAGTCAATATAAGCTTCCAGTGCCTGTTGAGACAGGAATCAAACCGCTTTCTTAAAGATATTTGAAATTTAGATTCCTGAAATCAGCCCATCTTCATCATAGTCTTCAGGAGAAGGTCCCAGTGTTATTAATGAAATGTTGTCTTCCCTCTAAATAAACATTTTGTGGTGGCTGTGACCCCTGATTGAAGCAGGGTGTGTTACCCTAACACTTTTAAACTAATCAAAATCACCTCCTCACTCCGTGCTGGTGGGCTTTGTTCAGGCAGGATTGCAATAACAATGGGAATGATGTTGCAGATTTTATTCCACTCCAGTGATTTATTACAAGTCCAGGGAGCTCTGGCACGTGCTGGAGTTGGTGGCTCACGGGTCAGGGCACAGGTTAGCCCCAGAGCTGGGCACCCAAATGGCAACTTTGCATGGGGCTGCCTTAAATAAGGAAAGTTGCTGCTCATATACAGCTGACAAATACAGAAAAGGGGTTTTAAATACTGGGTGGCTGTTATGAGATACCTTTTTTATCTTAAAAATTAGTCTTTATATTAATGAGTATGGCATAAACTTGTATGGGGAAAATAAAAATCCCTTAGCCTGTAGGCAGTGAGTTAACTGCTGTGTTCCACTGATCTAAACACACAAACTGTTGCCAAAATTAGGTGGTGTTTCACTCCATGGTTTTCCTGCTGCAGAGCTGAGCCCCTGCTCTGTGCAGGTGATTTCTCCTTCCCCAGCTCTGTGCTCAGGGCAGGTTTAATCCCTCACTGGATTTTAGAGATGCTGAATTGAGCTCCAGGTGAAGACCCTGCAGAGCTGCAGCCCTCACCAACAGCTCAGTGGAGAGACTTCTGCCCCAATGCCAATATGTATTTCTGCTTTTCACACTGATTTTTCTTCATCTACTTCCTACTTTTGAGAGCTAGTGATAGAGTAGGTCGCTGCTGTTAGATTTCAAACTGGAATTACCAGTGAAAACCACTTAGTACAGTATCTGTTTTTACAAAAAGCCTTAATTTATTTGTAGGAAATCTGAAATCACCTACATTTTCATAAAAACTTGGTGAAGGTTTGTTTTCCCTGAAGCTGAGGATGTGTGACATTTTCAGATGGAATAGCATTGACAAGAAGGGAAAAATGAAGGGATTGGAGTTGTCCTTCTCTATTTAGCATGTAGCCCCTAGGCAGGGTTAATTGGGCAAAGGTGGTCTGCTTCATGGAAAAAGGTATGTTCCCTTCCATATCAAGTATTTTATAAGATTTTTGGAGAAAAGACACTTTTTCAGTAGTTCTGTTCTATAATACCATGAGTGCAGGGAGTGTGGGACATGGGCACATGTCAACAATCCACATTTTAACATACTACTGAATTTAAAATATATTGTGGAATACTTTTTCCCCTCACATGTATGCTAGACAGATCATATATAAAGTTAATATCAAGTTAATCTAGATGCAAGGTGTTTTCAATTATTTTTCCCATGGCAAGATTGAAGGCTCACACCTACTATGTACCATGGATAATGTTTTTGTGTTGCAACATTGGCTCTATAAATAAACGTGAAACATTGCAGTAGCAAACATCACATTTTTATTTTTTTCTGAATTGCCTACAGCATGTCATTACAGATGGATTGATAGGCTTGATAACATTGAACTTTTGTCAGACCTAACGTGGCAGACTTGTTACGTGTCAGAAATTTTCTGTCATTTTTCTCACTGTTCAAAAGGCAAAATATATTTGCAACCTTGAGTGACATTGAATATGGAAAGCAGACAGAAATTTATCATTTGACAGAACTGTTTTTGTTGAGTTTATTTTAACTTTTTTTTTTTTTTTTTTTTTTTTTTTTTTAGTGGCAAAGCTGTAATCAGATTTTAAAATCCTGACTATTCTGTTTTAGGAATGTGGAACAGCTGATTGTGGCTTGTAAAAGCTCTCTGACCCGGCCTTTTACAAATGTAAAACACATTCTTTATTACTTCACATTCAGATCATTTATTTTTGTGCTTCTTTGGACTGAGGCAACATGTGACCTTTATTATGGAGTTGCAGCAAACAGCTTGGCAGGGAGCAGGCAGTGGGGAAGGTCTTGCACAGGAGACAGGGCAGCAAAGGATGCAGATGCTTAGAGAGCAACTTTTCATAGCATTAGGGCTAAAACTGATGAGACTTATTCCTACTCACTGTATTCCTTCAGATGTGATTGCTCTCTAATAAAGCTGTATCAAAAAACCTTTTTTTAGTGTCTTAACTCAGGAATTAAGCCATAGTTTATTATATGATGGTTAGCTTTAAAGAAGGTGTTTGTTTTAAAGATACATGGAGTTGGAAAGTCAGGTTTTGCGAGTATAACAGAAGAAGTGATGAGTTTCTGGTGTAAAAAACAGCAAAAAAAAAGCATGAAAATATTTCATCAAAAGATGAAAACAAATATTAAGGCAGAGTCAAGGAAATCTTGAAAAGCATTAAGAAAGTAGGGTTAGAAGAAGGAGGAAATGAAGTTTTCAGTCATACAGCACCAATAGCTGGACCACAGCATTTTATGCTGAACAAGGAAGGAAGAGATTTTTTAATTGCTAACAGGAACACTCTGCAATCAAAGGAGAAACTTCCTATGTATTAGCCTGTAACAGCACTGTACACTTCCGAATGGATTATACCCTGGTGAAATCAGGGGGATAATGATGAGCTCCTCAGCTAGAAAGGTTTTGTTCCAATATTTTGGTTCAAAATACAGACACTGGTGTTAATAAATCAGGCTGCATATCCTAGACCACCTCACCCAGTCAATATTTCATGCAAGGAGGCCACATAGCATTGAATAAAGAATAAGGGCGCTAAAGAATAAAGCGGTCCTTCCCTTAATTTTGTTTAAAAAAAAAATAAATAAAAAGAGCAAGGACATTTTATTAGTTTTGAATCCTGCTAGTATAAATAGAAGTGGAAGCTGTGGAGCTGGGTTATCATCCGTGTTTATCACCATGAGGTGCCTGTGAGCTGGGGGGAGCGAATCCCTTGGAAGGGGCGCGTGCGGCGCCGAGCGCTCGCGTGCCTCCCCCCAGTGCTTGGAGGAACAGGGCCAAAATCTGTCTCCTGTCATATGTTCTGCCTGTTTCTTGCTGAGGAGAAGCGAGCAGACGCACGTTCTTATTTTGGTGCCGTTTGTTTTTGGAGGAGGGAAGGGGGGGGTGTTTTTCTCGGGGAGAAGTTTCTGTTCAAATCGCGTTCGCGTGAAATCGAGAGTTAGGATTTGGGTTTGTTGTGTAGCTCTGAGATATCTGAATTTTATTTTATTTCTTTATAGCCTGCCAGTGTTTTCCAGTATCACTGAGGACAAAGAAATTATCATTTTGTCGGTCATTGCATTAAATCTAAAGCTGAGATGGTTTTAGTGGGTTTGTGCCTCTTCAGCAAACATTGGTGTTTCAGGATACACTTTTCTTTTAGCTTTTTAATAGTCTGAAACCTCCTCAAAAATTTCTTTCAACCTGTGGCTTTTAGCCAGGATCAGAAATGAACCAGTCAAGTGAAGCTTGAGCTCATCAAAGAACTAACAAACCTCGGTAAATCTTAGTCTTTAACACAGAAAGGTTGCAGTTGAAAGGCTCTCACCTCTCTTGCATGAATGTGAAATTCTTTTTATTATTATTTTTCTTTAAAAACTAATTAAATGCCTTTTTAAAAAGCCTCATTTCCCCCTTGGGAACGAGGAGTGCCACTAATACGAAGTAACTGCCTGTGGTTTTTCATGATGATGCTTATCTTCTGCTGCTTAATCCTCCTCCTCCTGACTTTCCTGCTGTCTCACCTGAAAGCAGCATGAGCTCCCTCCCAGTGCCAAAGGCCTGTCAGATCTGTCACCTGCACCCTCAGCCTGGCTCTGCCACCAAGGCAGATCAAGACATTGCCCAAAAATTGAAGCCAAGCCCCCCGAGCCCATTATTCTCACACAGGTCCATCCCTGCTTGCCCTTGCACTGCTGGACTGGGTGTGTGTGGGACATGAACTCTTCAATGTGAGTGAGAAGGAATTTCCCAAGTTCAGTGTGCAAGGAATCAGTGCAGCAAATACCTGCTGGGCTTGTTACATTTGCCATCCCCTTTGAACAGATTTTCTATTTTGTAAATCACCTCCATACTGTCTGTTGTCTCTGCTCCTGCTCAGCACTGCTGGCCTGATGGTTTCTATCATATTTCTTTGGAATTTCCTATGTAGGGTATTTAAGTAGATATGTAAGTGAATGTCTTTGCTATTGATTTTTTTCTCTGCCACTGGCTGTCTATTTACTTATTTATTTTTTTCATTTAGTTCTTTAATGTTCTTCATTTGTAATGTGTAAAGTTGTGTTTTGCATGCAGGAAAACAGCTCACAAGGTGAATGGATCAGGTGTGTAGATAACAGCACCTGACAGAAAGCAGGACCATAATTGATTTAAAATCCTACCATCTTTCAGATGTTTCTCATCTTTGTTACTGCTTCTAGAAGCAAACTAATACCCAAGTGAGGCTTCTGGAAATGACTGTATAGAGATTGTTCCAGAGGTGGAAGTTGGCAAGCTGGGTAGAGCCTGCAGCCAGAGCCAGGTGGGCTCTGCACTCACCTTGTGCAGAAGGGGAGGAGGAAAATCCCACCCTTGCACTCTTACAATCAGAGAATCTTTCAGGCTGAAGAGACCTTTAAGACCATTGAGTCCAACCATTAACCCAGTACTGCCAAGCCCACCACTAAGCCATGTCCCCAAGTGTCACAGCCACCAATGGTTGGGCTCGAGGGTCTTAGAGGTGTTTCCCAGCTGTAATGATTCTAGGATACCTGTGTTTTGAATCTCTCTAGGGATGGTGACTCCACCAGAATCCTTTCAATGAAGAAATGTTTTGTGATATCCAATCTAAACCTCCCCTGGCACAACCTGGTTGGGTGGAGGGGCTCAGCAGTGGAACTGGGAGTCGCTGCTCCTGGGCTTGCTTCAGGGTCCTGAGCTGTTTATCTCAGAAACTTTCTCATTTTTTCACACCAGTCAGACACAACTGCCCTCAAGATGTTCAGGTGCTGTGGTCAGTGCCCACTCTTCACTGGTTGCTTGTGCTTTCTCCTGGCAGATGTCAATGAGTGCACCACGGAGAACGGGGGCTGCCAGCACCGCTGCTGCAACACCATCGGCAGCTACCACTGCAAGTGTCCAGCTGGCCAGAAGCTGGGGGAAGATGGGAAATCCTGTGCAGGTAATGCTTTGTGCCATGTCTCACTGCTATTAAAGAATCAGCAGACTTAGGATGGGGAAGGGAATGGTGGCTTTTATGTGGAGCCAGCTGAAGTGCGTGTGCTCAGAGTTGTTGCGAGTGCAGGTCTTCTCATGCCTGGATTATGAAGATGTAGCTATAAGAACACTTCAAAGGGTTGGGGTTTTGTTTTATTTTGTTGAAAAAAATGTTATCACTTAACCTGGATTGGCTGTGCCATGTTCTGATTATGGGATTTCCGTCATCAGTTTAAAAACTTGAAGAAAGTGTATATGCTTGGTAATATTTCATCTGTCTCTAAAGCAAAATGGTTCTTATCAGAAAATACACATACATTTTCACATTTCAATCACAATTCCACAGCTAGAGATTAACTGAATAAAAAAAAAGGATTTAAAACCACATGCTATGTAAACCCATTTGTCTTTTTCCTCAGGGAAATTTAAGTCTAGTTAGTGCATGATAGGGTAAAATTCATTCTTATGCAAAAACTTCTGTTAGAACACATAATGAATTATGGTCAGACTTCCTAAAGGTGCCCTGGCAAAAAGAGTGGCTGCAAACAAGCCCAGATGATGTGCTGACCTGCAGTCACTCCATTTTGTGCATCATCAGGTGCTGCAGAAGGTCAGGTGTGAGGTACCCAAGGTGTGCTGTACTGCAGCCAGAGCTGTTCCTTCTTCCTGAGCTCTCCCCTGACACAGGTGACAGGGATGTGCTGCCCCATGGTCTGGTGTGCTCTGCTGTGTGCCTGGATTGCACCTCCCCAGCATCTCAATGCTGCAGTAAATGCATCAGAGATTATAATTTTATCATCTTTTCACAAGAAACTGCATTCTCTGGCTTTTTCCATTGCATAGTATCTCACAAATTCCTTTCTTCCAAATTTCATTTTACCATTGTCCAACTCCTTTTTAAGGTTTGTATAAAGCATTGTGTTTCTTGCCTGTTGGTCATATGATTTATCCTAACTTTATAATTTATTTGGCTGCACTCCTTTTTTCTCTGAAAGATGATGGAATTATTTTCTATGGCAACATATCAGTTGAGATCCACCTTGACAGTGTAAATAAGCTGTAGATTTTTATTTTATTTTGATTGAAGTATTTCATTATGGTCCTCCCAATTTTCATTTTGGCCTCTGTAGGGCTCAACCCTGGAATATCATTTATGATTCACAGATCTCTGCTACTTCACCTCTCTTACCTTTTTTGGGGACTGACTGGCAATATGCCCACAAGCCAGTGCACAGGCCTGTGCTTTGATGACTACTTACTGCTTTCAGTGCATAAAAAGTTTTCCAAACCCCAAATTTTTGAAATCAGGACTCCTACTCATCATAATCCTTAGCATGCAAGAGAAATTTTTCTTTGGACTAATTGTATTTTAATAAGTTAGTCAAATGAATGTTCCCTCTGCACTATTCAATTCTTACAATACACTTTAAATTCTAGCATTTGACAGTCTTTAAAACTCCAACAGAGATTAAGGTATTTGATTTTTGTACTATATTTTATCTGACCAGGAATTGCAGAGGAATATATTATTAGCTGTTTTGAAGCCATTTTTTTTTTTTAAATCTTCAGGCAAAAATGGAAAAACACAAGGAACAAGTCATAGAACAGAGTGAATGTGGTGGTGTCACTAAATACACCTGAACTTTTGCAGAGGTGACAGTGACAATGAGAATTTGGCTGTGCTGACCTGTGAGGAGGCCAATTTCAGCCAATTTCTGGCCACCAGGTCTTACAATATGAGTAACTTAGTGGTTGGTTACTACATGAGGGAAAAGTGAGCTCCCAAACAAAACTGTGTGTGCTGCTGTGAGGTCTTCCAGTGTGTGTGAAATGGGGTTTTATTGATGCCTCTGCATTGCTCAAAGGAGTAATTTTTGCAAATAGGAGTAAAACAGCTCCTCACTCAGGTTAACCAGTGGTTTTGGAGGAATAAAGTTTATTGTTGTTCTGGGTTGTTCCATTCTTTCTACCTTTATAGCATCATTGTGCTTTATGTTACCCCTTAGTCTAAACTCAGGCATTAAATAGATGTGCACTATTGTTCTGCTCCCATTATTTGTCTCATGGTTGGTTTTATTTCTCTGGTGCCTGCAATGATCGATCAGTGTATGGGGTTTTTTTTTATAAGCCAAGGTACAAATAAGGTGTATTGTTAGAAAAGCAGCATGGAAGTAGCACAGACTTTATTCAGCAAATCATTATTGCTGGAAAGATTGATTGTGTTTTTCAGAAACAAAATAGAGCATCCTTCTGACAAAAGGGAAAGATGTCAGAAAAGGACCATTGGGTTTTTAAAAATATTTTTTTAGTCATTTGCAGCTGTTTAATGCTAAGGAAGGGAAAGTGGTTAAAGATTCACTGAAGTGCACTGCTATTTTGATAAAGCATTGCTGGGGATTTATGAGCGAGTTTTTTTGGAGACCCAAAGGTCTAATTTCACAGCTTGAATGAGCTGACAGTGCTCAACATCTCCACCTTCTAGGGTGTCTGAGGTGTGTGCAAGACACAAGGCTCCATGAATATGCACAAGCACAAAATAGGTGAGATAATCTTAAAATAGTTATTGCTATCATCTTTGATTAAACCTTCTCCTTCTTGAGTGATTCTGTGGCTGGTTGGACCCAGATGGGGAAGGGGATGAAGCAGCACAGCCTGGGACACCCTGTGCTGTGGGATCTCTCCTCATCCCAAGGGCTGTAGGGATATTTCCTGGCTATTTGTAGGATCTTTTCTGGCTGTTTGGGGGCTCTTAAGGCAGGATATGTCATTCAGAGTTACAGAGTTTGTAAAATCTTACTTCACTTTGGTGAGGGATGCTCGTACCGAGAGGCAAAATGTGGTGAGCTGAAGGCCTGTGCATCTCCACAGAAATGCCAGCCAGAGCAGTGACCTGATTAGCCTTTCAAAACTAATTATCTCCATGTTGTACTGCAGCTCTCACTCTCCAGCCTTCACGCTCAGAGCTTCAGTTTGCTTCTCTGACAGGGAAATATTTCCTGGCAGCTCCTTGCACAGGCATTTCAGCTTGTGACAGAAAGCTCCTGCTTCCCTCCTGCTCCTCGTGTGCCTGATGGAAATGAGTGATGAGACAGGATTTGGCTTTAAATCACTGCACAAATAATGTGACAAATTAATACTTGACATTTACTAGTGTAGGACTGTCAGGCTGATGCTGTGCCCTGTGTGGTGCTCCTGGGGCAGCCTGGGCAGGGGCTGTGGCTGGCTTTGCTCAGAAAGGTGTGACCTGGTCTGAGGAAGGGAGAGGGAATGGGTGTGTGTCCAATCCCTCCTTGTTTGTGGAGCAGAGGTGCCACTGTGTCAGTGAGGCAGGCTGTGAAATGCAGAGAGATCCAGAGATCCTCATTTTGAATTTTACTCTGATGTGAAACGGTTCTACTCGAGCATCGCAAAATGCAGAAATGGTATTTTCTGAACATAAATACCATCTAAAATGGTATTTTAAATGGTAATTTTAAAGCTCAGTTGTTGGCACAAGTCCAGATCTGTAAGGGATGCTGAGGCTACAGCTACAAAAGCGTGTTTTCACACATGAATAAGCTGCAGAAGTCAAGTAGAAAAAGGTCGTGCCCTTATGTTAACCTTCTTTGGTAAACTGTCATTTCTTATTTATAATATTGGGCTCTCATCTGTCAAGGCAACTGAAGGAACTTAGACACAAGTGAAGTCCTGTGATTAAGTGTTGATGAAAAGGAGCTCCTATTTTGTTGATTAGAGTGATATTGCAATCACTGTAAGCCCATCCCTGGGGGTTTTGGTCAAACCTTGGAGCTCTGGCAGGTCTCCTGACCTTTGCCAGGGGAATTTGGGAGCAGCTGCCTCCAGAGCCAGAGTGTGACTGTGCAGGGCCACCACTGGTTACTCCAGTAATGGAAAAGTCACTGGGGTCACTGCTGGAGCCTGATCTCAGGGCAGTGGGGACACTCCAACACTGTGTGTTGCCTTGGAAGAGTTAATGGTGGGCTAAAAGGAATACTGAGGGACATGTCTGAGAGCAGGAAAGTGTTTATTAATATGGTGACAGCATTTATTCAGTTAATAAGATCTGAGATGCAACTTAATTCTTGTCAGATTCTGGTTTTGTTGAAGAGAACAAATGGTGATTCTGCATTTGGGCTGTTTTCACTGCCCAACAAATCAAGGTAGAGATGTCTGCCATGTCCTGTGATAAAAATCTGGAGGATATATTACCATGCACTTCCAGGGAAATGCTAAGGCATTTTTATTATATTTATTTCATTTTTATTAGATCAGGAGAAGCGATTCTACTGGAAGGATTCAGGATGCTTTTGCATTATCTTAGCTTTAAAGTTGCATTTGATTCAACACACAGTGTTGGCAGGCCATGACACTGAGGCACTTATTGCCAGGAGCACTTCAACAGAAGGAGAACAAGGAGAATATATTTTACAAATTTCAAAAAGTACCAGTTTTTATTCCAGGTGCAACAAGTACCACACCAACTGAACTCAAATCTTACAGCACTCAAGTGAAGGCACCTTTAGATGAGGTGAAACCACCCAAACCTCTTCATCTTCCTCCATTTCAAGACCTTGTCTTAAGACAAGGAAATAAATCCAGTTGCAGGACTTGTATCACAATTATCTCATTATCTGTAGCTGAATTACTCTGTCCACCTAATGTGAGAGGAATGGACAACTCCACCTCATCACCTCAGCAGACCCATCTTGATAACTGAGGCATTTCAGGGTATTGGAATTTTACAGCAATTCTAAAAAGAAGAGAAAAATAATAGGCAAAGGAGAAAGGCTTGTGAGAAGGGAGAAGGTGAAAGCTAATTTCTGATTTTTTCCTAACCTGTTGTTGGTGGCTCTCAGGTATCCTGGGACTTCAGCTTGGGTTTTTAGAGCTAAGTCAGATAATTTCAAGTATTTATGTTTCAAACTACAAAAAAACCACAGTAATCTGCCAGGGGGGTTGAAGAGTAAATATTTTCATCTCCATTAGTTTGTAGATCCAGAATACTGGTAAATGTCTTATATTTGAAGTGAATTCAACAAGAAGCAGTATCTGTTTTTACTTTTAAATATAGTAATTATGATTGCTCCTACCTGTCAAATAATTATTTTTAGTCATGAGTAAAAAGCTTAATAACTGCTTTTGATTTCAGATCCCAGTTGGTAATTAAAAAAAAAAAAAAAAAAGGTTCCCCTACATCTCTTATTGAGGGAGCTGTATTTACTGAGATTAAGGATTAATTGTGCATTATAAACACTGTTTGGCATTGTGCACTCAGACTTCTGTGGCTTTCTGGAGACACTTGTGTTTGGGCAGGGGGACTGTGTGATTTTTGTGCGTGGCTGTGGAGAAGCTCTGGGCAGAAACTGCTGGAGATGTTCTACATTTGCAAGCTTGATGGGGAATCTAATTTTATTTATACTCTCAAGTGATTTTTTTTTTTTTTTAATTCTCAATTTCAAGCATTTCCCTGAGAAGGAATGACAGCTGGAGGTTGTTCCTCTGACCTCCCTCATGCCGTGTTGGATCTGGCTGGGATCAATAGTTACACTCTCCCAGGCAAATTGTGTCATCTGTCTGCATTTGTCTATTCCTGGTAGTTCTACAGCACAAAAAGGCTCTCCAAATATGTAGCAAAAATGACAACATATTCCTAGGGAGGGTAAGGCTGACTTCAGCTCATTGGGCTTTTTAAATGAATTACCTGAGTGCTGATTCCTGGCAAGCCCAAGCAGGCAGGAACCTGAGCTGAGTTTTGGGGGCTCATTCCAGGTCTGGGCAGTTCTCTTGCTTTTTGTGAGCCCTCCCCAGCAAAAACCACTCAGCTGCACAACCCTTCTCAATCGTATTAAAATACATCAAATACTAAACTCAGCAAATCCCAGCATTTTTTGTGTGTTTCTCTTCAGTCAGGGAAGGGACATGTTGCTTGAACAGACACTTCCCACCTGGTTCAGAGCATTTCTCTGTCGGTCAGGGCTCAGAAGAGCATCTGACACTCTGATAACTGATTTTTTTGTTGAATTTTAATTGCCCTGGTTTAGTTTCTTCCCATTCCTGCCTGGCTGTTGCTGAAGCTGTGAGCTGAGCCACCCAGTTTCTCACATCTGCCATCCCTCGGGGTAGACAGGCTCACAGCTATGACAGCTCCCTCCAAAGTGAGCGCTGCCATTGAGGGCTGAGCTCCTTTATCCTGGGGAAGTGTTTGCATTGATGGGGCTGAGTCAGTCTGCAGTCACTTTTTAAATAAAAGTTTTATGCACCTAAGTTGGGTCATGGGTGTTATTATCCTAATCCAAGGCTCCAAAGCAACAGCTGAAGGAGTCCTACCCAAAAACCCTTGACTTTTGGGGAAGACTGGGACCACTTATATTTCAAGGATTCAATGATTATTTCCAGATAATCTTGGTAAATCTCCTTTTCTCCACGGAGCTTGTTTTTTGGTGCCTAGATTTTTGCCTTGGAACCCTTAATTCAGCTGCCACGTTTTAATAACAGCCTTTTGCATAACCAACCCGTGGAAGTGGCAGTTTAATTTCCAGGCTGTGTCAGGATCACACAGGGTTAGGTGTAGTGCAGCTTGTCGCCGTGTCACACGTTCAACTTGCGCCGCGTCCCGAGGCAGACACGTCTTTTAAAAAAGCACAGCATTGCTGCTACCCCACGGAAAGCTGGCACCTTTTCCCTTTGCATTTCAGTTATCAGATGAATTATTGATCACTGATCTGACTGGGGGAGGCTTGTTTTTGGCTGTCACAGGTAGCAGCAAATGCAGAGCCCCATCTCCACCATCCGTATGGCGCCGGTGGCTCCCTGTGTGTCACAGCTGATTACAGACTCAGCACATGGGTTCCTTCCCCAGCCTTCCAGCTACCTTGTCCTCCTCCAGCTCCACCAGCTGGGAGCAAATACAGAGCAGGAACCTCAGTTTGTGATTATCCTTGGAAAGGAGTGTTTGTGGGACGTGCAGGGACGGCGACCGTCACCCTCTCCATGAGCGACTTCAGTTCTTGCAGTTTTGAGTTTGTGCTCACAACAAAGTTGGGCATGGGCAAAAAAAAGACTAAACAACTGGCCTGGAGAGTTTTCTTTGTCCAAAACACTTGATGCATAAAGCTATTGTTGTAAGTTCAGAAATATTGCAGTTAGGGACTTGATGTTTTTAATTAACAGAGGAGCTGTGAAGATTTAGATGAAAAACGTTATAGAACTATATGAAAAGGCTGTTGTTGTCCAGATGAAAGATAATATTTGGAAATAGTGTGACAAAAAATGATAGACTGCAGTACAAATATGTTTTGAGATATTTCTAGCTCTCTGATTAGTTTATATTAGCTAGTTTTTTGCGTTTATGACTACGTCTGAAAAGCAGGTTATGGAGAATGTTAACATTCCAGTGGGCTGATTGACAATAATTAGTTTATTTTGAAGGAAAGGAAAGAAGCACGGCATTGTTGGAGCTGACTAATGTGAATTAAAAGCCAGGTAATCTTTTCTGCAATTACAGAGATACAATGATTGCTGTTGTCAGAGAAGAAAATCCACTCGTACTTTTAAGAATCATTGTGTAGGAAGAGCTTTGCAAGCCTGAAATTGAAGCTCTGGTCATGATCTCCAAAATTATACTTGGTAGTAATTTTATGCAGAAGTAAGACTTTTGAATACTTAAATTACAGCTTGTTTGTAGCAAGGTATTTACCAGCAAATACAGGCATCTTATAAACAGCACATGAGTCATCTTGGTGTTCATTTCGAGCACATCGAAAATGCAAATTGCAGCTGAATTATTCTTGTGTGGAGAGGCGAGGCTTAGAAAAACCTTAAATTCGTACTTTAAATGGAAATTGTGAGAGGAAAAATGTGCACATTTGCCTTTCAGAGGAGAGTATTGTGCAGGGTGGCTACAGCTTTTTCTATAGCTTTACCTACAGACTGCATAAACAAGAACTAACAGCAGATATGGGGATGGGAAAGAGCACAGCTCCTGAGAGGTGTTTGTGTTCCTCTTTGGGAGCATTTAATACTGTTCTCCAACAGGACAGCTAATAGAACTCCCTTTTTATTTTCTTTCCTTTTTTATTATTGAAATGCCTATGGATTTTATGAGCCATCTGATATAACCCTAAAAAGCTTTAAAACAATTTGTGATAAAATCTAAAGCAAACAGAAACCCGTCAGCTTCTCTGTTCAAAGCCTTGGCCCAGAGGAAGCGATGCAGACATGACTGTCAGCGAGATAGCAACTGCTGGGAGAGCTACACTGCGTTATTAAAAGATCAGTAGTTTGATCAACATCATATTGGATTACTCAAACTTCAATTACAGGAGTACCTGAGGGCTTTAGCTGGGATATATTAGAAGACCAACTTGAAGCAAACCTGCTGTTGTTGCATGCTGGCTCTGTGAAAGGCCCACCTGAGAACCCTGTGAACAGCTCCTGTCCCAAAAGGGATTCAGTGTCAGCCAAGGAGTTCAGAAACGACTAATAAAAATGGAGCAATCAACTGATTAATTTGATGGGACTTTTAATCTCAGGAAGAGGAAGAAAAAAGGAAGTAAAATAAATTATTCTGTTCCTGGTGACATTATTTGCACAAACACAGGGTGAGAGAGTTGGGGAGGTTCAGGCTGGGGATGAGAAGTGTCTGGGGAGATCTCAGAGCCCCCTCCAGTGCCTAAAGGAGCTCCAAGAGAGGTGGAGAGGAACTTTTAACAAAAGCAAGGAGTGATAAGAGAGAGGGAGATGGCTTCAAACTGAAAAAAGGCAGGTTTAGATCAGATACTGAGAAGAAATTCTGCCCTGTGAGGATTGTGAGGCACTGGCTCAGGTTTCCCAGAGAATTCATGGCCTTTACCTGGGAGAGTTCAAGGTGTCAGGTTGGGCAGGGCTTGGAGCAGCCTGGGCTAGGGAAAGGTGTCCCTGCCCATGGCAAGGGAACTACAACTGTTTGATCTTCAAGACCCCTTCTCACCCAAACCATTCTGTGGTTCATGATGCTCTGGAAGTTGGCATGGATAGGTTTTGGATGTGTTGATGTCACTTCTCTCTTCCTCTGGTAGAATGTCTGCAGTGATTTATGTCATAAAGGAGGCAGAGCAAGACAATCTGTGTAAAATGCTGTCCTTTGCTGGCAGTTCATTGTGTTAGATTGTCTTGGAGCTGGGATGGCTCCAGAGGGGGATCAATGCTCGTGGTGGCACCTGGAGAGGCACTGATGGACTGATGGCTGCAGAGCAGTGCCAGGAGCCAGCTGTGACAGAGGGAGAGGAGGCTGAGCTGTGGGCTCAGTTTTGGACTGGCACAGGTGGATTTGGGTGGCTGAATGGTGCCTGTGCCCTCCCTGCTCTCCTGGTCCTTGTCACAAATCACATCTGTATTTCCAGCCAGCACAGCTCATGTACTGCAAGCTGGAAGCACCAGATTATGAAGGTGTTTGCATGATTATAATTTTCTTGTGCATGTTTTACCTGCTGCGTGTGGAAAACACGTTTCTCTGCATTCTGCTCTAGTAGAGACACAGAGCTCAGCAAGTGTGCATTAATATTGCTGCTAGCAAAATCCAGGTGCTCTCATCACATCAGGCATTTCTCTTTTCATTCCATAACTACTCTTGGAAACTGCCACATCCTGCCGAGAGAAGATGCTGATGGCCCAACATAAAAACCTCCTTAATGCAGCTCAGAACTGAGTCCACACAAGGAGTTTGGGCTGTGTCATGCTGTCACTTATTAAGTGCAGCTCCTTGTAGAGATCCTCTTCTCCTTTGCCACCCTCCCACCTCACAGCAGGGCCCAACTGGGTTGTGCTGAGGAGCTGTATTTAAAAATTGATAGACCCATAACAAATATTCTCTCTGCTGTTCCGCCCACATCAGAAAATCTTGCAGAGTGTTGCAGTAGCTGATGATACTGGTGATCTCAAAGCCTATCTCTTAAGCAGAAGTCACCTAAAATTTTGATTGTTGTCTTTAAAACACTCCCTTCCAACTTCCCTGTTTACAGCCAGTACATTTACCTCTTTTCTACTGGAAGCAGTGACATTAATGAAGCTGGGTTTTTTCGGTGTGTAAACGTTTTTTTAGGAGCCTAAGTTACCCTTTTATCTGGTTTGTCATCCTTCAGCTCGTACTCCCTTGCTATTTCATGTGGTCATTCACTTATCCTGGCACATTTCTCTGCTGAGAGTTTGTGTCCATCTCTGTGGGTTTCATGTTGATGGCAGTTGGAGTCATCAAGGAGGTGCAGTTGCCAAAATATCTATTAGTCTAACCCCACTGTGGAGGCTGGTAGCCCTACCACTCTTCCCTTTTGGCTTTTCTTTGCTGAGATGCTGTGTACTACACTGGGATCCCAAAAAAGAATCATTATTTTTTGTTTTAAGTACTTAGAGTGGAGAAAAACATGCAGAACTGCTTTGTGAAAAGAAGGAAAAATGTATTTGTGAAAACATCACAGTGTTGTCTGAGGTCTGTCCATGAAATTGTTGTGTTCCTTGCTTTAATTCTATAGCCTGGTTTTCTTGCAAGTTGTCTGGTTTCAATAATTGCTTAAAATGTGTGTGTATATGTGTGTGTGTGTGTCTCTGTGTGGGTATATTTAATGAAGAATTCCTTGAAACTCTAATTAGGGCTGCTTGACTCCAAAGCAGTTTACATATCACAGGCTTACACAGCTATCAAACAGATGCTTCTCCTTTTTTTTCTTTCAGCTGACATTTTCATTTTCTCTGCATATTTTGAGCACTGAGCAGTGATGTGTTTTGACTCCTGAGGCTACAGATGATATCAAAATGAGGATTAGAAATGAAGTTTACCTGTCAATTAAGTTGTTAAGCTTGTCCTCCACAGTGTCTACATTTTGAAATGGCCTGTTTATTGAATTTGAAATAGTTTTCATTCTTGACTTTGTTTAAATTGAATGGACAGTTCTAATTATAATCTTCAGGGTTTTCATCTGCAACATATGGTTTGCATTTAGAGCTGTGGATGAGGGGCTCTTGGATGTTTATTGAGCTAAACCACTGTTAAATATCTCGTGAGAGAGTGGCATGTCAGGCATTGAGAGTAAGCAGAAATGGGCAGCACAAATATTGGCCAATTCTCTCTTTTCACATCACTCTGTCCAGGAGATCTCCTGGGGGACAGCTGAGAAATGAACCATGGTGGCAGGGTCCAGGCATTGGTGAGGAACAAGTCACCACTTTGAGTGGTTGCCTTGTGCCAATCTTACCTTGAAAACAATATTGAAAGCAAGAAAGAAGTCCTAGAGCATCTTTGATATATTCCTCCTCCATCCTGAGTTCAAATTCAATGAATTCAAATTACCAGGATTGTCAGGTCAATGTTGCTCTTTGCAGCCACCTGTGGCCCCCATTAACAGGGTTCATGGCAGTTTCTTCATCTAATTATTCTCCAGTAAGGCCAGTGACATACCAGGAAATGAAATCCAGGTCTCAGATTTGATGGGGTAGATTGTCCCTTGCAGTGCTCACAGAAGTTTTCTCCCCAAAAGCAGATTGTGGGGCAGCTCCTGCCACTCCTGCTCCATGGTTCTGTCAGAAATGCCACACCTTGTCCTTTTCCCTGAAAACAGGCATCAGGAGATGCACTTCTTTTCAGATCTGAGATAAATATTTATTACCCAACACAAGGTCCCGTTGATGACTCTGCTGTTCAGTGTTTCACAGTGCCATAATTTCCATCCTTTGGTGTTTTCTGTGTAGAGAGGGAGAAACCTGAAGGAGAGAAGTGAAACCTGGGCTTGACACAGCTTAGTCCTTAAAACTATCTGGGGAAATATTTGAGGTGTAGGTCAAGGTGCAGGGTAGGAGATGCCTCTCCACAATGGACCAAATCTCCAGAGAGTTCTGGAGGAAGGACTGACAGACAGTGAACCTGTAAAAAAACTGTGGTGGTTTAATGCCATTATTTACCTTCCCTTCCTCAGTTTCAAGGGGCAGGTATATAATCAGATTATTTGCAAAGCTTCTTTCTATGCCTGCAAAACAGGTGCTGGTAAAAGTTGCTTTGTCCTTAATCCTGGATGAAGAAATGTAGAAAACTGTCTGCTCCAACAAGGGTCCTTTGTTGGAATTGGTTTGCAGGGGCTAAATTGGGTGAGGAATCATTAACCTTGCTTTTAACCAGTCTCTTACCAGCCATGACATGCTCCTTTTGGTTTGCTGAAGTCACTCCTGAACAACATTCCTGCTCCTGTTGGGCACCTGGCAGTGAGGAAGGTGAGGAAGCTGCAGCTGCAGTGCAAGGGATGCTCATCTAATCCATGGCAGGGGCCAGCAAAGGGCAGAACAAATAGCTGAGGAGCAAAAATAAAAGCCTGGGAGCACTAACAGTTCAAAATGACCCAGCTGGCTCTGCAGGAGCACATTTATCTATGCTGAAAGCTGTTTTGTGGAGCTGTTTTAACACCAGGTTCTAGGAAACCACTCAAAGGAGCTTGTAGCATATTTGTGGTGTTTTGTGAAGCATTAAAAAAAAAGCCCTAGACCAGGAGTTTTGTAGTTTAAAACCTCCCAGCCACCCAAAATTCCTCTTCTCAATCTTTGCTGCTCACTTTGGTTCAATGAAAAAGAAATAAGTTTTTTATTAATATGAACTGATTTTTTTTTTTTAAATGTTAGGCTTTGTTTTGGACCAGACTTTAAACTTTTATTTTCCTTTCCTAGAGTCAATACCAATGTAAAACTTCTTTCATTGTGGAAAAGATGGCCAAATATTTTTCTAGCAACAGGAGTTTCAAACCCCTTCCAATCAAAGCTTCAAACTCTGAAAATCATTTTAGTGTTAATAAAAAAGGAAAGATCCTTTTCAGAGCTTCTGCTGCAAGAGCAAATTATGTCATGCTTAGAAGCAAGTGCATTTGTGAGGGGATTCACACTGGTTGTCAGATTTTGGACATTTCCAAGCTTGAGATTTGAGCAGTTCTGTGATTTAAAGGAAGCTGTGAGTTGAATCTGTTATAAATTTACCTACTTACAGCAATAACAGAGACTTATTCTAAGTTTTACTTTATAGAATAATTTCTGACTTTTGGGATCAGCTTAAGAATGTCTGGGAACCAAGCCTGTTTCCCTTCCTTCCCATGAGTACATAAATTATTTAATTAAAAAACACACTAAATAATGTGCAAAATCCACCACATAATTAGTGGGGAAAGACCATATGATATTTTCACTTCATAACTTTTGTGAGGTTTAAACACCCTTTGGAATATAGAAAAGGGAGTAGTAACAGTGTAGTTACAAATAACAGAAGGCAAAGCACTGTCATGCATCTTTGTTGGTTTAAAATACCACATTAAATAGCAAACAATCAGAGTTTTCTTATCAGATGTATGAAATGATCTGCAGCTGAAGAGACTGGGGGAGCTGGTTGGGGCAAGGGAGGGGTGAGCAGATTGTTGGAACTTATTTCCAAATCTGTGTTGGAGTTGAACAGTTTATCCACTTGTGATAATTTTAAATAGAGCCACTTAAGGTTTCTTGCTGTGGTACTTTACTAAAGCTCCTATCTTCCTTCTCTTTCTATCACCATAATTCCTGACTCATCCTCACAGTATTTTGTGGGATCCAGTGACCTCCCTGGGTAAGGAAAGGTCAAACCCTGATTTTACTGAATTTTAAGATAATGCTGCAAAGACTAGACCATGCTTGTTTTTTCTGTTCAGGATTTTTTAAATAAATAGTCACTGTAATTATTTTTAATTATAATCTGATTTTAAAACCATCAGCATAAACCATTCTCCAAGTAAATACAAGTAGGATTTTGTGTTTCCTTGCTCCTGCTGGTCTCATCCTTTCTGCAGCAAGCTGGGGGATTGTGGTGGCTGCAAAGAGGAAATGTTTTGTGGCATTCATTCCTGTTTTATGTAGTATTTCTTAGGCATTTAGTAAAAAGGGTGTAGTTGTGCTTCTGTGAAAGTCATTTGGGCCAGATCCACAGATGCTGTGGTGGGGGTTTGGGTCCCTGTGTGCAGGTGCCAGCAAGGACCCAGAAAAGAGCCAGAAAAGGTTCCCACAGCAGCTCCCAGCTGCACAGAAATCTTTCCATCCATGGGAAGTCTCTGGGGTTTGTGGGGTGGCTGATGCTCACAACCACTTGGCCTCTGCCTCTCTTTGTTGTTCCCTGCTTGGCAAAGTGAAGAGATTTTGCCCAAAACAAATTAATAAATAAATAATCTTGAAATCATACTACCACTGAGTATGGAAAAGACCTTCAAGATCAAGTCCAGCACTGTGCTCACCATTAAATCATGTCCTCAAGTGCCACATCCACACTTCCAGGGGTGGGGACATTTCCATCACTGCCCCAGCAGCCTGTTCCAATGCTTTAAAAACTCTTTCAGGATGAATATTTCCTTATATCTATTCTAAATGGTGAGGTTGGCACTGTCCAGTACTGGTTTCTCTCTCCATCAATTCCCAGGCACAAGGAAGAAGTTTTTTTTTATCTGCTTATCTCTCAGAAAATACTGATTCTGAACAGTTCTCAATCTAATTGTGAAGTTTTAATATATAAGGGAGATTAAAAATTTTAATAGTCAAGTCAAGAGAGAAAGCCTGTTCATTTGTCACCCTCTAGAAATGCCACTGGCTGGGGGAAGCTCCTTGAGAGGCAAACCTTGTGAATTCCATCCCTGGGATACCTTTGGCACATCAACCCTCCTGCAGTCAGGATTCTTAAATTGGAGGCTTGTTATCCTTCCATTTTTTTTTTTTTTTTTTTTTTTGGAGTTCAGTTCTGTATCTTGTTTGCATTTCTTAGTGGTCTAAAAAGAAAAGCTCTTCTGTTACTAGAGAATTGATCTGGCAAGATCTTGCTTTCTTTCTTCCTTTATAAAAACCATGATTGCAGGTTCACTAATTATCCATGTTTATTACTGCTCTCTGTGTATTTTTGAGAAACTGATTGATCATAGCTACTCCTCAGCATTTTAATAATGATATGAAAAAAGCTGCTGGTGTGACAATCCTGAATTCCAAACAAGCAGGCACACAGCTCTGTACTGAAACAGGTTTTTGCAGGGCAAATGGACTTTTGCCAATGTGTTTCATCAGATCAATTAGGGACCAACCTCCTTGGTGATTAGCAGGGCCCTCAGTCAGGGGTGTGGAGGATTTCACCATCTGGAACTTCACCTGTAGGATCTGTCCTTGGAAAGTTGGGCATTTGTACATCACATCCTCTTCTATTGTGCTTGGAACCTGAGGTGTTGGGATGGAGGAAGGGTCAGTCCAAGTGCACAGCCCTAAGGAGCATGAAGAGTTAAAAAAGATGTATAACATGGTGGCTAAAATATTTTACATCTTGGGAACACACAGAGTTTGGTTAGTGTGACTAAGTGTTAGGTAATTCCTGATGAAAGGTGAATAAACAAGGACACAGGAAGGTACCTCTAGTGGGAATCCCCCTGAAAACCATCTGTGAAATCTTCTGAAGGTGAGAAGGAGAATTTCCACTCACCACCTCTGCTTTGTTCACCCAGCAGTGTCATCTCCTTGGCAAGACAGCCTGGGGCAGCACACAGCTCTCATTTTCCCTCTTGTCTCCATGGATTGCTCTCCCTCTGGCTTGTGGGGATGCAGTTGCTTTCATCACAGTCTGACTTGTGATAAGCAAGCCATAAGTGCATTGAAATTCAGGTTATTCAGATAAGCATCCTGAGTTGTAACTGTAGAAAGTCGAGCAGGAAGTGTTTCAGTTTGATCTGCACTGGAAACTAATCCAAATTTAATCACAGATACAGATACAATCTTCCATAATCCTGTGATGTTCTAGAATTGCAATGGAAGGGATTTATATTTCAAGAATACTTTTAAATATTTGCTATTCTAGAATAATTTAATCTTTCTATACCTATTTCCAAGTAGAAAAAAAAATGGCCACTTGTGTACCTACAACAGCAGAAGCTGTTGCTTTGCTGCTATATGTGCCCTTTACTAGTACAGCAATTTGAATGTGTAAGTCCAAATAGTTTAGACTTTTAAAACTTTCAGATGCAGTTCAGGCCTTTAGATCAGTGTCTGCTTTGCAGACTGCTCCCCAGACAAAATAATTAGGGAATTTTTCTGCTGTGACTGGGGGCAAAGCTGTTTCCTGGCCTTGGGATGCAGGAGACGTGGAAAGGCGACTGTGCCTTGCATTTCTCTTGATTTTATCTGCAGGATGTGAAGGAATCTTTCAGCATATAATCCTTAAAATATTGATCTAGCAGAGGAAGTCTGGGGCTGGAAGGGATCATCTGTCATCGGATTTGCTGTTGATGTGGCGTCCTGGAGCTGCTTTTCAGCTCCTGGGTCTCACTGCAGGGAGTCTCAGGCTGGGGCTGGGGCTGGGGCTGGCTCATGCACAGAACTGCTCCAGGATCTTTTCTTTTGCATTGACTTGTGCTGCCTTGCAGCACTATCACTGCTTTATGGCCCTCTGGGATGTGCCAGCACGAGGGAAATGCCACTGAGGGAAGAGCTGCTGCTGGGTGCAGAGCTCCCCCATAAACCAAATCACTCCTTTAAATCTCCAAATGGAGACTAACAAATATCACTAACTCCCAGCAAGCTTTTATTAGCTGGACTATTTTTTATCCTTGGTAAGTGCCAATATCTGAACTTAAACTGTGTTTGGTATATGAGAGAAATTCTCCAGCTGATCGTAGCCTATAAAATTAAAATATTGAAGCTCTCAGTGTTTGAGTTTATTGAGGTATAAATACTAGAACGTGGTGTACTATGTGGTTCAGCTGCTTCCTTGTTCTATTTTTCTGGGTCTTTCTGTTTATTTTATTTCTCTGACATTCCATACAAAGAGTTTCCTGGGTTTGGTTTTGTCCTGGCATTTTTCAGCAGTCTGGTTCTTAGAGTATGGAATTCAACAAGGTGAATAACATTTTCTGTTTACTGTTTACATTTTAAAAAGCAAAATTTCTGTTTAAGAAAAAGCATATTCCAGATGTCCCCAGGCAGCAGGAATGTATGTAGTATACAGTCTAATAAAACAACAAATACAGCAGAAGGATCAAAAAGTGGTGCATGTTAGCAAATGGTCTGAATTTAAACACCAGTCAACACCAGGACTTCATTTTAGGTGAGGGAAATTCACCTGTGAAATATTAAAATTTAACTTCATAAATACATTTCCTCAGTAGCGGGATGTTGTGCATTTCCAAGCCTTCTTTAAAACTTCCTCTTTCGGTTAATTTTGATTAGATTTTCTAAAATGGAATAAACATAAAAGCATTAAAAAAATATGTAAACCATGAAAGTTAAATGCAAAACAGATACAGCCAGAGCACAGATATGAAAGCCAGACCCCTTGTTGCAATATGAAGGGGAAATTCCTTCACTGTGGACTCTCTTCCCCACGGGAGCAGTTGTGGACTTACCTCCCACTAGATGATTTCAGAACATGATCTAAAGAGCAATTAAATCAGCAGGAGGCTTCAGTGCTGAAAGGGGGGCTGTTCAGAGATGATTGTCGCAGGAGGGAGGCTTGACTTGGGGAAGAAAATATCTTTGGTATTTGGGATAATTTGGGACCAGCATCGCCCCTGGGGGAGATGGTGGGAGGAGGAGTTGTTATCCCTTGGGACTGCTAAGGAGAGGACAGACAAAATGTAGGCAAACATCTGCCAGGTGAATTTTTTTCAGGGAATGGCCTAATTGACCCTTATTTCAAATGACCCCCGTGCTGATTTTTAAGGTAATGGTGTCAACATGTCAATCAAATGCTATTTATAGCAGCCCAGCATTGCTGAAGAGGTGCAAAAACTGCTTATGAGGTACTTCTGGAAATTCAGTTTTATGATTCTGTCTTAGACCTTCACCTGTTTACTTAAACTTTTCTTGATCTTTGTCCATCCTTGTCCATCATTTTCAGATAAAACTTTACAGCAGTGTTCTCAAGCTGGTTTAATGCTTGTTTCCCACTTCATTTGACCGACTGTAATCCTCTAAAATCCTGAAATAAGGAATGCTACCTGCTTAGCTTTGGAAAAGGTACCAGCAGGAGCTCACATGGTTTTTCTGGGAGGTCATCTGAGAAAATGCTATGGAAAGTTTAGGTGAACACAAGGAAGAATTAGGAACTTTACTCTCTGGAAGTTCCCAAGGCCAAGCTGGATGGGGCTTGGAGCAACCTGGGATGGTGGAAGGTGTCCCTGCACATGGTCAGGGCTTTGGAATGACATGAGCCAACCCAAACCATTCTGTGATTCTATTATTCTATGGCAAGAGACACAGAAAATGTAGCACAAATTCCTCACTTTTCTCAAATTTTCTCTTTAAGCTCTCTGTGCTTTGCATGGTTGAAAAAGTAATGGTGCTGGAGGATGTGTCTGTTTTCCAGTCATGCTAGCTGTACCTGCTTGTAACCCCAAGAACTAATAGGATTAAAGGCCTGATGCAAAAGGAAGTCTTGATTCATACAGCAAGTTCTTATAAAAGCCAAAGGTTTGACCAGCAGTTCCTACAGACTCAGATGTGTTATCTAACCCTAATTCTTCCCCTGTATTTTTCTCTTGGCCTCAATGAAAGAGCCATGTCACAAATCACTCTTAATTAACAAGGACTTCAGAAACAGAGACTACACAGGCAGAGCCTGCAGGAACTTGGAAAAATACCATAAAATCCCACTTTTCTCTGCTGCCAAAATGAAGCAAACAACAACAACCACGCAGCCAGAGCGCCCAGGCTGCATCAGGGCTGAGCCGTGCAGGAGAGCCAGGGTCTGTCTGTCTGTCTGTCTGTCAGTCCTGGAACCCTTCCTCACCATCTCCCTTCCTTCTGCAGACGTGGATGAGTGTGAGGTGCTGAATGGGGGCTGCCAGCAGGGCTGTGCCAACACCCAGGGCTCCTTCCAGTGCCAGTGCCGGGCGGGATTTCGGCTCCACGCCGACGGGCGCACCTGCATCGGTAAGGAACCTGCCCTCCCTCCCAGCACTGCTTTCCTCCCTCTGCAAAACTTCTCCACTCTGAGTTTGGACTCAATATCATTACCCATTCTGTGAGGATTGGGGTATTGCCAAACTTACTCTTTTTTTTTCTTTTCCCTTTTTTTTCTTTTTTTTTTTTTTCAAATTTTTTGCAGCAGGCATTAAGGAGTTTAGGGGGTCTTTGTTTCAAAGGACAACATTTTATTGAATTCTGAGTGTTTTTTCTTTGTGGCATGTCTCCCTGCAGTGTTCCAGCACTGCCCTGGTGTCACTGTCTGAGGGGTCTCCTGAGCGTGAGATCCCCTCAAGAGGACATGCAGGTGGTTTGAAATTCAGGTTTTCCCAGCTGGTCACCAAAGAAGATTCAGGAGCTGTTCTCTGAGGGTTCCAAGGTTGTTTATTGTTTCTTATCTAAGAAATTCTTTCTCTAACTAACAGCAGTCTGTTCAGCTTGAGATCCAGGGCACACTGCCTGCCCTTGGGGCAGGACTTATCTTTTATACTATAAATTATGTACCTAATATTTACAATTACTTTCCAATACATGACAATTTTATTACATTGTCCAACCCTGTCTCAGTTCAATCCAGTAATGCCAGCCTGGCACTGACATGGATGGCATGAAGAAGAAGAAGGAAAAGACACACCATGCCCCAAATCCTCCATATTAGCTACAAACCCCCTAATATAAACATTCCTAGAAATTCACTTTTCTACCTTCTAACAGTCTAATTTATACTCTACTTATTTTTTGTGGCTTGTAATTCTTCCCTCAATGTTGGCAGATTTCTCCAGGGACTTAAGTCCAGCCCCCAAGACCTCTGGGTACCATGCCAGGGTCTCTGAGACCCCTGCCAGGGGGGTCTGGAGGCATTCAGGGAAGCCAGGGGAACACCCTGGACTCCCACACCCTGGGACTTGCTGATTTTAGAGGTTGTTTCCAAGCTGAATGATTGTGATTTACAGGGGGAGTTACCCTGTGTATGCTTGTATCAATGGGAGCTCCATGGAGCTCAGCCACCACACATTGCCTGTTTATGTGGGGAGAATCAGCAGCTCTGCCATTAGAAACCAACCCTGTGTTTCTTAGGTTGGACTCTAAAGCCTGCAACAAGGCATACCAGAGTTAATTCTGCTTGTTGTTAAAAACAAAAATATGAAATACACAGTTCTTGTAGTGCATTTAAATCAGTACAAAAGTCAAATTTTTGAATTCTGCAGAAAGGATTAAAATGTTCTTTCATCTGGGAAGAGGAAAAGGGCACCTTTTGTTTAAATTTTTAAACCTGATTTGAGGTAAAATGGGAAGTATAGTCAGATCACATCTGCAGAATAAGTTCACTCACAGTTTGGGCATTGTCTCAGTTCCTGCACAAAGTCCCTTGGTTGTGCTTAACTTCAGCCAGAGATGTCATCAGTCATTCCTGGAATTATCACAGCAATACATTCACTGATGCAAGCAGGACACAGGAGGCACCAGTGCTCAAGCTGTGGGAATAATGGATTTTTTTATTTTAAAACTTACCCTTTTAGGCTTTTTGGGTTTCTCACACACAGAGACTTTCAGAGTTTTGGTAATTAACTGCAATTAAACATGTGATGAATTCACAGTCTTTTCTTGATTATCTTAGTTGGTGAAGGACTGGACAAGGAAACATTATAGTGAGAGGAAAAAAAAAATAATATAAAAGCAGA